>CM041295.1:76073047-77273047 GCA_023052935.1 Piezodorus guildinii
AGAAAGGGGGGAAATGGAAAATAAAATTGTTTAGTTAGTTTTATGTTATTATTATTATTTATTGAGGATGTATAGTCGACTGTAGAAACTATTATAGGTGGAATAGTCAGGAATCATTAATTTTTTGAAAAGTTTTATAATTTTGCCAACGTTTCGGCCCAAGCTTGTGAGCCATCATCAGGGCATTACTGAGCCATGTTTATGCTTGCTAACTGAGTTTATGCTTGGACATGGCTCAGTAATGCCCTGATGATGGTTCACAAGCTTGGGCCGAAACGTTGGCAAAATTATAAAACTTTTCAAAAGATGAATGATTCCTGACTATTCCACCTATAATATTATTATTTATATAACATTTGTAAAGAATATTTTGTTAAGGCGCGCTATTCTGCAAGATGGATTAACGTCTATGCATAGTGTGCAATATATATGTATAGTAAATTTATGTATGTAAATTTAATCAATAAAACACATTATTATTATTATTATATTATATTTCCTCCTGGGACTTCGAACTCACAACTTCAGCGTGGCAGGTTGGCGCGCTAACCACTCAGCCACGGGCTCCCCCTATTATATTATAAATAAACCCTTTATATATATGGATATTGTATTATATATGTATATATATATATATATATATATATATATATATATATATATATATATATATATATATATAATATAATATATATATATATATAATCATAAATAGTTATTGTGAACAGTGTAAATTGTGTGTTAGAGTATCGCAGTGTCCGTACAATATCCTTTATTAACTCTATTCATTATTTCTTTATCTTATCTAGCAGGCTCATTATTACCAACACTGGATTGTGATATCCATGGTTAAGACAGAACATCGGCTGTCGGATCAGCTAGTTATTAATAAAAATGATAATCTCTTTATATATAAAATAATATCGCGATTCTTGGTTTAATAAAACTCTTTCTAAACCACGCGACGTATTTTGATACGGTTTGCACTATCATTTAAGGCATTTTTCCTTAAGTTTTTTAAGTTATTACAACTCAATCAAGTACTTCTTTAGAAGGTAAAATTAAGTTTTCTGTAATCAATTCATCAAGAAATTATTCCTGAATTATGAGTAGTAACACGGATATAAATTATACTGTTGGAAAGATTAAAAAAAAGTTATTGTATAATGAAAGAAGTTAATAAAACGTTATTATAAGCGCAAAAACATATGTTTTTTAAAATATTGTGATGAGAACCTCAAAATGTTGGTCGTCGATTTTTATGAAAATTGTTTTTAAAAAAAAAAGTAAGCCCATTTTATCTACCACTATAATCAATAAAAAATATCAGACAAAAACTGAAAAATCTAATAACCCCGAGAAGATAGACTGAAAAACTGCAATACTTTTTTCTAAATATTAAAAAAAAAAAAAGACTAGATTAATTACGGTATGTTTATTCAGGTATAAAGATAGGGATTTAGAAAACATTTTTTTTTTTTTTTTTAATATGAAACAATGAATATTGAGGATGTATAGTCGACTGTAGAAACTATTATATGGTTTTCCTCAGTTTATGCTTGGACATAACTCAGTAATGGCACGTTTATATATATTTTTTACTTCTATAAAAACAATGAATAATGTACAATACATTTTTTAGGAATGAATATATATATATTTATAATTTATAATCTAGTTCTATCATAGGCAGTAATAAGTAGAAATAAATATACAATCATAGCATATAAAAAATAATTAAAACAGTATACAACTGAAAGTTCATGACAGGGGCTTTAATGATAAGGGAAGCTATACATAAAAAAATAAAATAAATAAAGTTATGTTAAATTAAGAGGAAACGTGAGTTCGGAATAAGCAATTCATTTTTTTTTTTTTTTTTACATTTATAAAATAAAATTTCAACCACAACAATTTTTATTGAGTAAAATTACAATCTGTCCCAATTTGGACATTATTAGTAGTGCTGAAAGATATCATACATATTACATTCATACAATATTTACACAGCATAAAATTACAATAAAATATATACACAATAATGAATCAATACAATAAAGTCAAGAATTCTCTTATACCTATATACACATACACACACTCTTACATACATCACATTGAGTGGAGAACCTAGCCACTGCTAGAACTCCAATATATTTACAAAAGGTCGCGGGGCCACTGCCTTTGAGTCATCACCACGTCGGAGAGGATGGGAAACTTGATGGTATTTTAGGATCTTTTTCGTGATATTCCACAGGGAATTATCACAAGCTAATAGAGAGGAGAGGTAGGAATTAAAGGACTGGGAACGGAAGGTCGCCAACTCCCTCTTCAATTGTCTACAATAGAAGTTATAGGAGCGGCGATCTGTTGGTGTCGGGTGCGCTGCCATAATGATCTTGCTCGGCGTTTGGTATGGATGAGGTCTATAATATGGTGTGGAAAATGATTTTGGTGAGGATTATAAAATAAAATAAAACACAAATTTATATTTATCTATTATTTAAAAATTAATTTATTTTAACCCTTCCCCCCCTCATAGTTCCTGGAGCAGATGGAATTCTTCGATGAACCTCAGTAGTGAACTAATTGTTCCAGTAGAGGTCTTCAAGCTCTCACTCAGCGAACTTGGTAAATTGAAGTTAACCATTAGTACATGGAACTTGGGCGGTTCTCAATTATATGCTTTATTGAGAGAGGCACTCTACACTAGTCGGACATTGGTTCTGGCTGCCTGAGGAACCTTAAGGCGTTGTTCATTCTTTGAAATAAGAGGCCACGTTTCACATTCATATAGAAACGTCAGAATAACTGTTTTATACATTCTAACCTTTGAGTTCCTTAAAAGGAGCCGCGGGCTCAGTAATTTCTCAAATTACTAATAACACGCGTTTTTCTGTCTTTAATCAAGACTTTATATCCTTTTGAATTCCGTTTTTTCTTGTTATAAAATATCTTAAATTCCTAAATGTATCCACATGCTTAAACGTATATCCTGCTATGTATATCAATATTAATCTATCGCCGTTTTTATTTTTAACTATATATTTCGTCTTATTTATTTCAAGCCCATCACTTTAACGGTTTTAATAAAAGTATTTGTATTTACTTTTATAGTTTCCAAGTCTTCGCCCAACAGTAACAAATTAAAGGCGTTTCTATTTAATGTATTACAGCTATGATAAATATAAACGGCTTCCATAATTTATAAAATGAATGAACGTGTCTTACAAATATTCTTGAAGGACACTTTTCTGTAAATAAGAAGATTGAAGTCATATTTAAAAATAGTTAATAATAAAATGTTTATAATGATCCATAAATCTTGCCAAGTCCTGCTTTCAGCAAGACTAGGGGAAGAATTACAACCATTCAGTCTTCCCACTCCAACCATCAATACCCACACTTCCAGGCTTTTTTTTTTTTATTTCTTTGAATGTCATTGCCTTAAAATATATTCTGTAATGATGTTGTGCCTATAAGATAGAAAAAATCTGGTGCGCGCAACACATCACTTTTACTTACCTTCATTATTTATATCAATTCAAGACTTTTTAAACAAATTTAGAAAGGAAAATGAATTGTTAAAGAATTATTTAAATTGGATTTTAATAGGAACATGTGCTTTGTTAAATAATCTATTATATTATTATCTACGACAATCATTGAGTTTTATGGGCTTTTCATCACTTTACGTTAACTTTTACAATAGTGATAATATTTTTTCTTAAATCTTTAGCTTTCCAAAAGTATATTATACATCTATATTACTGTTCTTATGTTAAAAAACAAATAAATAGCATTAAACAAATATTTTTTCAGTTTTCTTCTTTCGTTATTTATTAAATTCGCTCAACTTGCATATTTAGTTGTTAATTATCAATGCTAAAAAGATAATATGGTTATTTTTAAAAAATCTACAGAATTAAATGTAGTTTAGTGGAAGAAAATATAATTTTAATATTAAAATATCGGCATTTAATTCCTGTCGTACTATTTCAATCAGAATGAAACCTACATGAAACTAAAGGCTATTAGATTCTACATCGATATAGGGTGTTTAATCAAAATCGTCAGATCTGTTTTTGAGAAAATCGTAAAAAGGTGCAAAATGCATAGTATAAAGTAGATCTTCTGGTCAGCTGATTTTGAAGAAGAAATATTCTGTAACATCTCGGACGTATAGTTGTCTTAAATATGACATTTCAGTTTCATAGGACTTCTCGTTTACGCCTGGTAGTTACCACACACACACACACGCACAGACCTTTTTGCGGGACTCCTTTGGACTCAGAAGACCCTAAAACGTGTATTTACGTCGAACACTAGAATTCGAAAATTTTCACGATCGCAATAATTGCCCTTATTATTTAGTTTATATATAGGTAAGTGAAAGTAATATAAATTATAAATATTCAGTCATTGCTAATTTCTAATATGTATTGTCTATATACAGAACATAATTTCACTGCTATTGTTTCCGGTGGCTTATATAACTGTTTTCTGTATTTATTAAGGTAATGCCGTAATATATATTCCTGGGATGCTAATTTTAGCATTTCGTATTCCGTCATCAAGACTATATAACTAACCTCATATTTACAAAATCTTTATCTCTTGTATCTATGAAATAATTATGATTTAATTCTCTTTCTCAAAGTAGAACAAAAAATATGGTGTTGACAAATAGGAGGAAAAAGAAATATATATATTGATTCAAAAGTATAGAATGGACCTATGCACTAATAAAATTAATTTTGCTGGAAGGAATTAGTCCGGGTGGCGGTCATTAAATGAAACAACTAAATAGTTTCAACTATTTTATTGTTTGCCAACGTTTCGACTCCCTTTGTGGGTCATCATCAGGGCTAAAGATACAAAAGAATATAATTTCAATGACATTACATACAATATTATATAACCTATTTAGCTAGAGAACGTCGGTATTAAAAAATAACAGAAGAACTGTATATGTAAAAAAAAAAAACTTAATTAAAATACAAAGATTGTATGAATGTAGTATGTTTGATATCATTCAGCAATACTATTAATGTCCAAATTGGGACAGATTGTAAAATTTTCTCAATAAAAATTGTTATTACTAAAAAAAAAAAATACAATGACCATAGTACAATAATGAAAGTGTTATACAGAAGAGTGGAGATACGTACCGCATGGTGGGAGAATGGAAACTAGGTACTGTTTGGTAGATGGGGGGTAGGTAGGATGGAAAATACGTAGGAAAAAAGGTAGTATGGAAAGTACGTACTGATTTATGGACAGGGTCTGACAACAATGACTAAAATTCTTAATACTACCATACAAAGAATCAATGAAATTTAACTTATGATTATAATAATGATACAGGATAAAAAAAAATTCTAATTTAATTCTTTTTTTTAGAATTTTTTTTTTTTTTTTTTTTTTTTTTTTTTTTTTATTCTTTCATCAAGTCATGTCCTCAAAGTCTGCAAGTAAAAGATCTAGATCTGCAGGTTCTAACTCGTCTCCCACAAAACAGAGACCCCGCCGTGAACAAAATAAAAAAATGATTCCACCAGCGACCGCGTCAGCTACCTCATTAGGTTCTGAACCACAGCCCAGCACATCATCACAAGGAATAACTGATGAATCTCCGTTTTTTACACCGAATCCATTTCAGATCCTCCAAAATGAAAAAGAAACCATGGAATCTTCTCCTATACCCAGAGAACCACTACCTCCACCAATATTTGTTAAAAATATTAAAAATTTTAAACTGATGTGTGCGCATTTAAATAAAGTAACAGATCCTAATAGTTATTATTGTATAAGTAGAACCAATGATACTAAAATATCTCCGACTACTGCTGAAACCTACAGAAAGATTGTAAAATATCTGACTGAGACCAAAGCTGACTTTCATACTTATCAGCTGCGCCAAGAGAGAGCATTAAGGGTCGTAATCAGAAACCTACATTCCTCAACACCCGTTGAAGCAATCAAAGAAGAACTGACACAATTAGGATTCCAAGTGAGGCAAGTCACCAACGTTCTAAAAGATAAAAGTCCACTGCCTCTATTCTTCGTGGACTTGGAACCATCAGCAGGAGTCGAAAAAATCTATGACCTCAGCAGACTGTACTATACCCGTGTAAAAGTTGAAAAACCTTACACAAAGAAAGAAATAGTCCAGTGCCATAACTGTCAGGCATATGGTCATACCAAAAGTTATTGCCATCACATACCACGCTGTGTGAAATGCGGTGAACAGCATAAAACAGAAGAATGTACAAGATCAAGATCAGCACCCGCTGTATGTGCTCTGTGCCTCAAGGACCACCCGGCTAACTACAAGGGATGTGAAATCTACAAGAAACTCAGAACCAGATACCAAAAACCTCAGGATCCGAATGAAACAGCTGTACCAACCAGAAGCAGAAGAGAACCATCAAAACTTGTAAATTCTAACGTGTCATTTGCCCACTTGCTTGGAGGTGGTAACCAGAATCATGAAGTCGAGGCACTGCCGGAACAACATTTTCCTCAACATTCTCAATCTATTGTACAAGAATCTATCCCTCAAAGTTTACCTAATCTTCAAAAAACTCCTCAACATCAAATTTCTCATATCCCTCCACCATCAAACGTCACAGATCTTACCAGTCTAATGACATCGTTCATCTCCGAAATCAAATCTCTTGTTATGCCACTTATATCACTCCTTACAAATCTAGTATCGAATCTAATCCCTGCCTTGAAAAATCCTTAAATGACTTCACCTAACTCCTTATCCATTCTCCTTTGGAATGCGAATGGTGTTAGAAATCATACTGACGAACTGACAGCGTTGTTGCAAGACAAAACAATCGATGTTGCACTTATAACTGAAACAAGACTAACGACTAAACAGTACTTCAAAATACCGCAATACATGACATACCGTATTGACCACCCAGACGGTAAAGCCCATGCCGGTTCTGCTATCATTGTCCACCAATCCCTCTCTCATCATTTACTCCCACTTCCCACCTATGATTTCCTACAAGCCACATCCATAGTAATCAAGACTTTTTCCTTTCCGGTAACCCTCACATCTGCATATTGCCCTCCTAAACATTCCATTTCCAATTCTGAATTTGTATCCTTCCTGGATTCCTTAGGAAATCGTTTCATTCTGGGTGCAGACTTAAACGCCAAGCATCAGCAGTGGGGTTCCAGAACCACGAATTCTCGGGGACGAAATTTGCTGTCTGCACTCAACTCCCGAAATTTTAATATCCTGCCTTCTGACTCCCCTACCTACTGGCCAACCGATCCTAACCGCAATCCTGACATTATCGACTTCTTTATCCACAGCGGATTAGGCTCTCTCAACTTGTCTTTTACTCGCCTTGATGAACTATCCTCAGACCATAGTCCACTGATCCTAAAAGTATCTCTCACTCCAATTCCAAAACCCATTCCACCATCATTCATCCGAGGCCCTGTCAACTGGAACCTTTTCCGCCAAATCCTGACCGATAATATTGACCTCAGAGTAACCCTCAAAACCCAAGATGACCTAGATAATTCCGTCTATTCCTTTACCACCGCCATCCAACAAGCTGTCTGGACTGCTTCCTCTCCTAAACACTCCAATATAAATCCAGACCAAAATCATTTTCCACAACCTATTATAGACCTTATCCACACCAAACGCCGAGCAAGATCATTATGGCAGCGCACCCGACACCCAACAGATCGCCGCTCCTATAACTTCTATTGTAGACAATTGAAGAGGGAGTTGGCGAACTTCCGTTCCCAGTCCTTTAATTCCTACCTCTCCTCTCTATCAGCTCGTGATAATTCCCTGTGGAATGTCACGAAAAAGATCCTAAAATACCATCATGTTTCCCATCCTCTCCGACGTGGTGATGACTCCTGGGCTGCGTCTGATGAAGATAAAGCCGAGGAATTCGCCACACACCTCTCCAAAGTATTCACTCCTCACCCGGAATCCCACATCAATCACACCGCAAAAGTGCAAGACTTTCTTATGTCACCGATTCCACTTTCCCTACCTCCTAAAGCTATTAATCCCTCTGAGGTCAAATATCTTCTCCAAAAACTGACTCTCCGTAAATCTCCTGGACACGATCTCCTTACTCCCCAGATCCTCCGACAACTTCCCCAGAAAGCCATTATTTTTCTTACTTATATTTATAACTGCATCCTCCGCACCACCTATTTTCCTCTGTTATGGAAACATTCCACCATCATCCTTTTTTTAAAACCAGGTAAACCTTCCAACAACACTTCATCCTACAGGCCTATTAGTCTACTCCCCATCCTCTCAAAAATCTTCGAAAGGCTTCTTCTTAAACGTATCCTACCCATATTAGAATCTCAAAATCTTCCTTCCCATCAGTTTGGATTCCGTCCTCAGCATTCCACAGTTCAACAGGGGCTCCGAGTTGTAGACCATATTTCCTCAGCTCTTGAATGCAAAGAGTATTGTTCTGGTGCGTTTCTGGACATTGCGCAAGCTTTTGACCGGGTATGGCACACTGGATTACTCTTCAAGCTGAAAACCCATTTACCCCAGTCCCTATACCTCATTCTCCGATCCTATCTCTCGAACCGTTCCTTCCGAGTTCGCTGTGGTGAAGAATTTTCTAACCTTTATCCCGTTGAGGCCGGTGTTCCTCAAGGCAGCGTCTTGGGACCCATCCTCTACATCCTTTACACTGCTGATATTCCTACACATCCTGATACCTTTCTGGCAACTTTTGCAGACGACACCGCCATCCTATCATCCAGTTCCAATCCTGAAACAGCATCCTTAAACCTTCAGAGACACCTTTTCCTTATCGAACACTGGTGTAATAACTGGCGTGTAAAGGTGAACGAAGCCAAATGTAAACACATAACCTTTACTCTTAGACGAAAATCCTGTCCACCAGTTTATTTCAACTCATTACCGATTCCTCTCTCAGATACAGTCCGGTATCTTGGCTTACTGTTAGACAAAAGATTGACTTGGAACCCACATACAAGACTTAAAAGACAAGAACTCAACCGACGATTCGGACAGTTATACCGACTACTCAACAGAAAATCTGAACTTACAGTTGAAAACAAATTATTAATCTACAAGACAATACTGAAGCCCATCTGGACCTACGGACTTGAACTGTGGGGGACAGCTAAACGTTCTAACATCAAACGCATTCAATCCTTTCAATCCAAAGTCCTCCGTACAATAGTAAATGCTCCTTATTATGTCTCCAATTATACCTTGCACCACGACCTTAATGTTCCATTTATTTCAGACCTAATTCCATCCAAATTTTCCAAATTCCACCAGAACCTCATTCATCATCCTAATCCTTTAGCTCAATCCCTATCCAGCTCCACTCATCCATACAACCCACCTAGAAGGTTGAAACGGCAGTGGCCCCGCGACCTTTTGTAAATATATTGGAGTTCTAGCACTGGCTAGATTCTCCACTCAATGTGATGTATGTGTGAGTGTGTGTGTGTGTATATAGGTATAAGTGAATTATTGACTTTTGTATTGATTCATTATTGTGTATATATTTTATTGTAATTTTATGTTGTGTAAATATTGTATGAATGTAGTATGTTTGATATCATTCAGCAATACTATTAATGTCCAAATTGGGACAGATTGTAAAATTTTCTCAATAAAAAAAAGATTCTATAAATTTAATTCTTTAAAATATCACCTATAATTACATCCACAATGACAAAATTAATTTTAATTTGAGAATTTAGAAGTATCAACCTGTTTAGAAATCTCCTAAATAGCATTATTAAAACTTATAATAATAAGAAATGAATTAACCTATAATATGAGACTGATGCAACAAATAAGCAATATTTTTTATCAATCAATATTACATACATTGTATGAAAGATTTCATCTACACCACATTTACTAATATATATATATATATATATATATATATATATATATATATATATATATATATATATATATATATATATATATATATATATAAAATACACTTGTTCCTTTACTTCTTACGAATAGTCTTTGATTCAGTTTATATATAGATACGTTCTGATTCTACCACAACGGACGTGCCAGGAGGAGATCAGGTCAACATCATGCTTAGCTGACAGGTTTATTCCTCATTTATCAGGTGCCTAATTAATTCATTGAGGGTTTCCCAACCCAAGGGCTTCATCTCTGCCATAAATTAATAGTTATTCTGTTACAGTCGGGATTCTAACCTGGGACCTGGAGACCAATAGAAAAAAAAAATTAAATAATAAAATGAAATAACTTTTAGTTAAATAATATAGATATCTCGAAACATATTTAATAGTTACAATGATTTTAGGAAACTTCGAGCCAGGCTTGATCTTTAAATTGCTGAGGAGAAAATCAGGACTCCAAAAATTCCTGTTTCTCTCCTAGCGAAATGACTGAAATCAAATGTCAGTTTAAAAAAAAAACCTGTACCTTTACAACCAATTAAGGGTATTGGGCTCAATACATAAAGAGATTTGAACTGTTTCTATGGCAAATGCCGTGCAATAAGGTGATTCGGCCAAGATCACGCCCAGCCGCTAGGTTTTTCCCTTTTTTCGGGTACCCACTTTATAGAGGCTGGGTGTGTCCCAGGAAGCTCTATTCCCTAGGCTCGCCTAAAACCTGAAATAATAGAATAAATAATATTCTGACACAGCCGGGATTTGATCCCAACACCCCAAGAACAGTAGACTAGTCCTCTATCCAATGGACCACGCCGCTCCCATAAAAGTCGGTAGATTAGTAAGATAATATGAAAATGTTATATAAGAATATATATATATATATATATATATATATACAATTGAGCTGATTGCATCGCGGAGACTCAAATGGGCGAGTAAAGTTGTTGGGCTCGATGACGAGCGGATTCCGAGAAAGTTGGTATTTGCTGATCCGACTGGTAGGCGTCCGAAAGGTAGGCCGAAGCGGAGATGGGAGGATTGCGTTAAGGCTGATCTCGGGAGCTTGGGCTTGAATGGTGAGCATTGGACGAGTCTGTGTAGGCGGAATTTGGTGGTATCGGCATCGAACCTTCGGGTTCGCTAAGCCTATTATTATTATATTATTATTATATATATATATATATATATATATATATATATATATATATATATATAAAGTTCACTTTGCACCCAAAGAAGCGGTGCCCAGCTTGTGACTGGACGGCGTTGGGGAAATGCTTCCATTTTTTCAATCGATGTCCCGCATACCATGAAATTAGAATCCGCTTCATGTCTATATTAAATAATATTAGTGTAAGAATCTTTTATAAAATTCTGGCTGAATCCCTCTAAATACACCTAATATCGTTATAGATATATTGAGTCTGAAAATCAGATTTAAAGAATCGCTCTTAAAGAAGTTGAGAAAGAACGGTATTTCGTAAGAGTCAGGTATTTGAAGTCTGCGCTATTATTATACGTTAATATTTAATATTTAAAGGGGTTATTTATGTACGTCTGGTATAACTGTTGATATATTAATAGCAAGCCTGTTATTCTTATTGCTGATTTATTCTGTATGTTTATTTGTATTGTATTTTGTTTCGTAGATTTATTTACGCAGTATTACTTAATGTATGCTGGAGATAGATTTATTATTTGTGCTGTGCCAGCCAGCTCCATTTTTATCGTTATTTTCTTAAATATAAATAAATTATTATTATTATTATATATAAAATTACAGTAAACTAAATGTTTTAACATTAAAAATCAGTACCGGTATAGAATGGTCTAAGGGATTATGGTATTATAACTTGACCTCTGAGACCTCTGTCTTAAGTCTGTAGTCTACAATAACCTTAACACGCAAAATCTTTCCTTATTATCTTTAAAATTTATGTAATGTTAAGCAGCAACCTTTTTGCTAAAAAACTCTTTAAAAAAGCCATACTATATGTTACACTTATGTGCACTAAATATTATTATTTGTGAAAAGTGAATTCGTATCTTAAATCGGTGATGACCCATAGCTGTTAAAGTTAAAAATTATAGTCAAGCATTAAGATAAGAGAATGGATTGTTTGAATTCAAGGTTTTCTTGCCCAGGGCACACCTCTTCCTGGCCCACCAATAGTTTCATGCAAATTAACTGAGATATCTCTGCCGAAGAAAATATATCTATTTTTACTTCATGATCTCATTTTTTTTTTTTTCAAAAGTAAATAATTTCTTAATACCACTATTTATTAACCCACGTTGGAGGTCTACATATGTGCTTTCAGCCAAGCATCAAGAAACAGGTACCAAAATACACGATCGAAATCAATTAAGACTTTTTAAAAAAATAATGCAGATAGCCTAAAAACGACACTCGTTAAAATGCGCTTAAACTTAGATTAGAAAAACTATTATACGCTTCAAGAGTAAGATAACAATCGATTTTATTAGCATATAAAGAACTCGATTCTAAACTTTTCTCTCCATATTACCGTGGTTCTGAATAATCATTCATTCAGGGGCTATAAAACTTTTCAAAATAAAATAAGATGAAAAATACTCATTAATAGTATGATAACAATAATAGTGTAACTGTGGGTTTAAATGAAAGGAATAATTCAAGAAATGATCCATATTTTTAATTACTCTAACATATTATGTTTACCGAAGCAACAGAAGAAATTTACCTACATACAATCATCTTAGTAATCATCTCTTTAATCAAATAAATTATCAAATAACTTATTTGATATGTGTGTGTATAAGTTTTCAAATGTTCTTAGGTTTCATTTAATAAATAAACAATTTTATTTATGCAACGTTTCGAGAATTTATTATTCCCATATTCATGCCTCACAACAGTGGCATAACAAAAATCAGAACTTTAATATTTCTATAAAATAATTAATAGATAATGTTATTGTTAGAGAGACAGAAAAGAATACATTGAACAATGAATAGACATACAGTTGTTAGATAATATATTTTAATTAGAATTTACATTAAAGATATTAGAAATTTACTTAGAATTTGAGTAAATATAAATTTATAATAATCTCTTTAATGTTAATTGATTATAAAAACGAAGAAAAGTGAAAGTCATGCGTTGCGCGCACCAGATATTGTTTTCCTTATGTGATTTTAGATTATTCGTAATATTATACAGAAAATATTATTTATAGCATACAGATTAATCAGTAACACTTATTATAAAATATTTATTAATATTAAGGCATTATTCAATATCAGATTATTGTAAAAAATTAATGTATATGAATTTCTTCTACTTATTTAATCCATAAGGGTCAAATATTGGCCCGATTGATTTAATTAGGTAAAAGACGTTTATCATATTTCTTCTTTCTTCTTTAAAGATAACTTAAATAATGTAAAAATTCAATGAAATACGTCGCTAAAGAAGCCTGCTAGAACATATCGAAATATCATTATAAACATGCTGAGAAAGAACAATACCAAAATAACTCCTATATATATATATAATATATATATATATATATATATATATATATATATATATATATTTATACTATTTTGGTGTTGAAACTACAATATTTCTGATACTAGCATCACATAGGAAATTGAACCATCTCCTCCAATCTGATAAACTTCGTTGGCTTTGAAAGGAATTCTTTAACAGAAATGGGTATAAATAAAACATAAAAAATAATATTTTATTTTATAGTTTACAGTCAAGAAATTCTGACAACAATGATTTTGCCTTTGATTTCGTCAAAAATGAGGCCACTATGTCGTTTACAGAAATAAATATGCAAGTGAATAGAAATTCCAACAATTAAGCAAGATAAATGTATTTAACACTTTTCAGGGCTGAATAAGTCTCCCTAGTAAACCTATGCCTTACCTGTTTTTTTTTTAAAATTACATTTATTGATATTTACATCTTTATAATAACATATAATTTGAGTAAATGTAATACTAGATATAATGTCATGATTCACATGCAGGTATACTACTCATTTGAAGCTCTCCAAAAACTATGATAAACTTGAAGGGCGTTGTAGAGGAAGCAAGGATTGGAAATAGTAGGTAAGAGTGGAAATCGTCATGAAAGGAGTGGTACATGGTTCGGGCCAAGTCAGCAACATAGGGAACATTAAGGTCTTTATAGATGAATGTATTTGTGACAAAATAAATAGCATTGAGGAGTTTTCGTAAGATTTTTTATTAAAAGGATTGGAGAATGGAAGAATTTGATGCTTTAGTAGAGCTCGGAATCTCTACTCCGTTACATTTAATAATGAATTGAAATTCACATGGATAAATCAAGTAAACAATGTCATGATGTAGCCATTGGTAGCACTCAAAAAATATTCTAAATCTTAAGGTGTCGTGGCCATCTCCTTTTCAGAGGCCACGGAGGATTGTGAGGAGTCAAAGAGAAAGCAAGGGCAGAAACTAGCGAATTACATTAGGAATGGTGTTCTCAACGAAAGGAATGGTACGTTAACACAAAATCAACAGATATGGAACATTAAGATCATTATGGATGAGTTTATATGTGACAAATAAAGGTCAGAATTATACTAAGGATTTCGGGTTGGCTACGGTATTAAGTTTTAGCCGATAACGACTAGCAGTTTCGAGTAGTTATAGTCTTGTAAGGGAATTCGAAGTCAAAGCAGGGAGCGTATTATATAAAGGATTTTGAATTTTAAGGATTGTGTTTGAAAAATATTCGATGGTTTAGTATTTGTCAGGATGTAGCCAAAGATATCAGCTTTGTTCAATAGGAACAGGCATACGACGAACCGTTGCAGCATTAATTTATATTTTGTATTCTTTAAATGGAACACAGGGTAGCTATAGGTAGTATCCAATGTAGGTATAGCACTCGACTGCTAAGCGCAGAATCCAAGATTCGAGTTTGAATGTGGCAGGATAATTCCATATTATTTTTTATCAAATGTAGCACACCCGCCTGGTTATCCCTAAGCCATAAAGACTCTTCATGGGCTCCTGTACTGAACTAGTTTACATGTGTAGTTCTGATTATGTTTATACGTACCCTCCAGAACAGAAATACCTTTATAACCTAATGAATTTCTTGTGAATAAATGGTTTTAGGTAGGTTAATAGTGAACCCTCCATATATTGCGCGTAATTCAATATTGCTTCTCCTCTTCCAAGCACCTTGATCTTACACTACGCCATATATTCTTTTTCGTATCTCCTTTCAAACATAAAAAGGATTTGCTCTTGAGTTTCAGTCTTTGTCCAACATTCCGCTCATTAGGTAAGGACCGGTGAAATAAAAGTCTTATATATTCTTGTTTTTGCATCCCTGTGTAGTGTCCTACATCTTAAATACGTTCGGTTTTTCAATATCCGTATTATTATCTCTGTTAATTTGGGTTCCTTAGTAGAAGAAGGATTGAACTTTTTCGAATGTGTACTCACCAGTGGATAAATATCCCGGTTCCTCTTAACGTGTAGGTAAGGTGCACATACACTTGGTCTCATCAGCATTTATTATTTGGCCTAAGATAGATGAAGATGTTTCTGGTGCATCGAAACATTCCTTATTATTATTCCTAATTCTTATTCTTCGTATTTCTTGAGTTGGAAGATTGTCAGTTTTGCTAAAATAAATCTTTTCTGACAATCTTCCGTAAGATGACTATATAGAGAATTGGTATCCTTATTCAGGCGTCATAATTTGATTCTAACTATAAGAAATTTTTCTGAAATCTCTAAGGATCTGATTTACTGCCAATAGCAAGTATTCCGAAGCTATCGATTTCGCTTGGTTATTTCACCTTTTCTCGAATAATTTACTTTTATTTTGCTAGAACTAAACTGCGAAAGCTTACTACCTTCCTAATCCCTGGGCACAATCTGTATGTAGCTAGAACCACCCCTATAACCCTCCTTGTAGGTCGAAGCGGCAATAGCCTAGAGATCTCTTATAACTAAGCAATTAGAGTGCTATCAATTGTCAGCTTCTCCGTTCATGTCCTGAGAGTATGTTGCTCTAGCGCCCTCGCACAGTCTACCTTGCCTCTTAAGACCAATGACCAATGACCAATGCCTCTTAAGATGAATGAGAGAAGATGGGATCCACAAGTGAGTCTCCGGATTTTTTTCGGATTTTCCAGTAGCAGTATGTTATTATTGTATATAGTTATAAATATGATCAAAGTTGTTATTATTTTCATTTATTTTTTCTTTAGTTTTTATTTTTACTTCAAAATTAGGAATATTAGAAGAATAACAGGCCTCTTAAATAAGGTGTCAATCCCTATTAACAAAAAATATGCCACTTCTTCTTCGTAAGGACCACGTTATATGGAGCAGCATTATGCACAGTGCCGAAATCATCTAAAAAGAAGTTATTGGCTCTGGAAATGGACGTCTGGAGAAGCCTTTGGCAAATCAAGGCTACAAAGAATATAAAATGTGGAAATGTGAAAAAAAAAGGGTTGATCTGAGCATCCTAAACAAAATTTAAGAGAAGAGGCATGTGGTACGGCCACATCATGAGGATGGACGTTACGCGTTGGCCACTTAGGCTGTTCAAGTACTGCCCGAAGAAGAGGCAGAATAGATGTGAGGGAGGACATGGCAGGGTTAGGTAACACTGGCTTGTGGAAGTTATAAGTTTCAGTATGTGACGCAAATCGCAGAAATAAAAATTTAAATAATTTGTCTTTTAATTATTATTTAATTTTGTATACTCTGTACATTTGGGATGGATGATATCTATAGAACTAGTACTCTTTGCCACAGAGTGTAGCAGATTTTATGGTTTCTGAATAAATCAATTCAAACAAGTACTTAACAATATGTAATGTCCTTTATATAAAAACCGCATTCCACATTGAATATAGACGACTTCAATGCGCTTTTCAAAGCCTTTGGCACGATCGATCCCAACGGCTTTCACCGAGCGAGACGTCATTGAAATGGAGTAGCCTCGCTAAGTGGTTGTTATGCCACAACTGTCAGGGTCCTTCAGACGATCCTTAGGGATGCTGTAGGATTCTATTTTTAGGATGGTTACAGTGACCCCTGGAGCATGAGTGTAGGACTCGTTGTACAATAGTGTACGAGGCTGGTGTGGCAGTGTTACAAGCTGGTGGGGGTACCCCCACCTAGAGCCCGGGGACCAGTGCCTGTGGACAGTACGACCGAACCCTCTGGCCCGTTTACCGGTTCAACATCACAGTTGAGTTAGGAGTAACTGTTGTGTTTATCGACCTCTTCCTCAGCTTAGTGTAGCGACAAGTGAATCCCGTCTCAGTGACATATCGACCATCCTCGATCTATTATCTCTAAGAGTTCATTTACATTTTTAAAGGGTACGTTGACCAATTTAATTTGCCTGTGAGAGCGGTTGAAACCATCAATAACTGTCTGTTTAAATTATTAACTTGATTGAGTAATGCTTGATATGTAACATAACAAAAAAAAACATGAGACCAAAAAATATAACGCTACAACTAACTGAATAATCGTGAGGATGTAAGTGAGGATATTATTGATGTGTTTATCTGATATGTTTTGAACTGTATGACAATAAACTATCTTTTTTAAATATATTTGAAATTTGATTTTTCCTCAGTAACTTCAGTTTTTTGCTTCTTTCGATCTGACACGCTTACGTTTGAATTTGGACAATTAACAGGCACATCAAGGACAAGTAATGATTCTCAAACAGCACTGATTCTGAATTTGATTAATATGCACTATTGAATGATGGTTTGATGACATTCTTTCGACATTTAGAGATTTGTCATCATTTGAAATATGATTTGTAATATATGAAATATGGCACAAGTCTAAATATCAACTTGTATATGAGTATTATTTGAATGTACATATATATTTCTCTTACATTTCATTAAATTTGAATAATATTCTATTCAACAAAAGCATATCATAACAGTGCCTTTATCAAAGACATGTGCATATATAGCGAGTAGTTACTTAACAATCATAACTAATATTGTTATTTGATTGACAATAAACAAGCTTATGGTATTGCAGTATATTACTGAGGAAAGAATCACTCAATTAAATTATGAACAATATTAGTCAATTCTTAACTTCTTTGCATTCTTTTTTTCTTGTTTTTATGTTTTATGTGTCACATGTACATATGAATCAGGAATTTCGATTCTTGTAATGTAAAACGAAAAATCGAAACGTGGTTTGAGACGTAACCTTGAATCTAAACTCGTTGCTTCTACCAGACTAGCAACCGGCCGATGTGAAATTATACACCTGAGTTGTATATACCTATAATAGTGTTACGAAGCTGGTGTATATTAAGCCACACTGTCTGAAACAAACCCCACACGGCGGACTACTTGCTATGCATTCTAAACCTATCACTTTACACATTTAGGTATTCTTGCTAACATACTTGAATATATCATGGATTCGAATTTGAAAACATGATTTAAATTTTTCAACTTTAATCTGTTAATTATGTTCCCATAAATCAATTATATTTAACTCTTATCATTTTTAGAATAAAATATAAATAATTCATCGTATATTGTTTTGGAAACTTAATTTTTACATACATACTACTTTATTATTTATTGAAATTTATTAACGAACAATACAATAAAAGGTCCCTCGATCATCTTCTTATCGTTCGCCTTAGAATGTTATCTAAAATACATGGGGATGACAGGTTCCAAACTTGTGGGTAAGCTAGGAATCGAATTAAAAGTTATCCGTTTCGGGCTAACTTTTTAATCATTGAGGTATTTTCAACCCATTCAATTTCTGACCAATTAAGCATTTTGGTTATAAGGATCGGATTATGTAAGTATTCGATGTTTCAGTACGACCCCAAAGCTTCATTGTCTAATTAAGTTAAAAGGTCTATTTATTACCGTCTTCTTTTTAGTCTTTTGGAAGGGTCGTAGTGATAATCAGTTTGAGTGGAGAGGTAGATTGGGATTAAAAGAGGTATTTCTATTTCTGTCAAAGTCTGAATCTATGGTTTATATGAAAAGTATTTATGGATGATTTATTGATGAAAAATTTAAGGTGGATTTAGGACTTTTCGAAGGATTTTGGACTTTATTTTAGGGTAATTAGATGATTAAGTGAATCCCCAAAGCTTAATTCGATACGTCAAAATAGAATAGAATAGAAAAAAAAATTCTGGGACAGAGTCATAACAGATTGTACATTGAGATATGAAATAATAAAATATGTCTGGCCAACAGACAAAATTAACATAGTTGTTATTTAAAATAATGAGATATAAAGAAGATACATTATACAAAAAAAAAAAAAAAAAAAAAAAAAAAAAAATGAAATCATCCGAAAACAATGGCGTTGAACAGAATGAAAAAAAATAAAAAAAAGAATTGACGAACAATATATACCTTTACACAGTAGGCTTTTGGCTTATTTTCTGCATTGAAAATTCAATACTTATAATTGCAATATTAAAATTGTTAAGCGTCAGTTTGGAATGATTGGAGGTACAGGAAAAGTTGGGATTTGAGGATAGAGAAGAAACATGGCGGATATGGGTAGAGAATTCCAGAGGGTAGTAGAGCGACTAATAAAGGAACGGTCAAAAGTTTTTAGTTTTGTGGGTAGGAACGTAAAGGTTAGAATGGCGTTATCTTGTTTCAAGAGAGTGGACTGAGGATTTAAGTTAATATGGGTATAGAGTCGATGATGGGAGTTAATGGTTTAGTAAAGGTATGATCCTAGGATATATTTTCTGCAGGTGGGGGGAAGGAGCCACTTTAACTCGCTGTATAAGTGGGTAACATGTGACCTTCTAGATGCACTAAAGACAAATATAATAGAGGTGTTCATGATAGGCCAGATAATGATGGTAAAATTAATGACCTTTTTGAAGTGAATTGGAATTTTCCGGAATTCGTTGAGCAGTTATTATAAGCGGTATCCACGTGTAGTTTCTTGACTTTTCAGTTTTGCACTAGGATTTAAAATATGACGAGTCAAGATGGAGTTCTTAGTACCTCATATTATGAAGAGGAACTTAATAGAGCTTACTAAAAAGTCAGAACTTCAAGATGAAGAATAAAATTGATCTAATAAGATTTGTTTGGAATTATTTCGTTTCTCCAGATTAGTAACCAATGGTTATGAATTTCGTATAATATATGCTAAATTTTATTTTTGTAAGAATATATATATATATAACTACAGTATTGAACAAATACAACAAAAGTTTGTTTGGTTATTTATTTAACGTCACTTTATGCTACTGAGGCTACTTAGACGATGCTAGAGTGGGAGTGCTAAATTTTGCCTATCCAGGTTTAATTAAGATAAGGATCTTTAACGAGTACCTGACATCGCAAAGGCTCAGGACCAACTTTTTACGTCTCTTCCGAAGGACGGCATAACTAAGGATATTTTACTCCTAATAAAAAATCCTAGGGCCACCTGTGGGTTTGAACCCGAGACCTACAATAATACTGTAAGTGACTGTGTAGGAAAAATACAAGTATTGGAAATGTCTCATGAAAGGACTGCCCTGTGGTAGGACACCTTCTTTTCCATTGTGTCGCAGTATTAAAGGGAATACCTACGGAACATAATGTACAGACAAGTGGGTTTGGGTTGGCAGAGAGTTTGGAATGAAAGGAAGTATATCAACCTTAATTTATTTCTAATAAATTCCCTATGGTTCTCAATGTATTTTTAATTTTTGAAGATAAATTATTACTTTTATGTGTTTAATGTAACACAAAATTCGAATGCAATCCAAGAGAATTTTCGATTAATGTTAATGACTTGATTTCACTGAACACTGCGAGAGGAAAATCGATGTACAAAAGCTTTAAATATAAATAGGTATAATGATAGGTACCGTTTTATCGTTAATGGTTCAAAATAAAAACAAACCGTAAGTAATTATAGAAAAAAGAAAATAAAAAATAAGAAATGTTACCCCTAAATACGCCCATAACTCAGTTTTTTTTTTTTTTTTTTTTTTTTTTTTTTTTTGGGGGAGGGGGAGAAAAATTTATAGAGAATTTAATAATCAGCGAAGCGTGATAGATAAAATAAATTGTAAGATATAATTGGTCAAATCATTGAAATTGGTTAAGAACTAGAAGAGATATACCATTTTCCTTTGAATTATTTATTGCTTTTCATATTAGCTGATTGGTTATAAATAGCTATATAATTGTTATATCTTAATATAGTTATTTGGAAGTAATAAATTATTGTGTAATAATTAGCAGTGTTTTTTTCATTCTGAAATACATTTTAGTAGCTCAATATTACATATCAACTGCATGATAACTATTGGCTCACTGTTTTTTTTTTGTTTTTTTTTCATGCTTTTTTCAATCATTATTCTAATTTAATTCCTAGGGCTTGTATTCATTTATATTGTGAAGCTATTGTTTTATTGATTTTATTTACTTACATACTGTATATATATTTCCATTATTTATGATATCTTTGTAATGTATTCCTAGGTCTTTCGTGTCTGTTTTATAGTTTATGGTTCTATTGTTATTTTTGATAATGTAGATGGCTTCAAATATCTTTCAGTTTCTATTGTTTTGTGAAGTATCCAATATTTCTAAATTTTCAAAGTTAATTTTGTGCTGCCTTTTGATACTATGTAATGATAAAGCTGTTAAAAAATGAATGTTTTCAATTAAATACTTTCTTTTTTTTAATTTATTTATTGTAATTTACAACTGTATTAAAAAACACAATGATTAAATATGCAGTATGAAGAAAAGTCATGAAAATGTCTTGAGAAAGGTTTATCCATTGGTAGCACTTCACTAACTATTTTCAAGGCAGCAGGTCCCGAGGCCACCTTCTTTTCAATCGCCTCGGAGGGTTTTCACGTATATCTGAGGAAGATAAATCACGGGCTATGTCTGCAACAAATGGGACGTTTAGGTCATTATGGAGGACAAAATAAGGGGCATCCAGGGTTTTGGATTGTAAGGATTGGATGCGGGAGGAATTAGATGGTTTAGTAGAGCCCCAAAGCTCAATTCCATATGTCCAAATAGGTCTGATAATATTGATGTAAATGAGTCTTTAGTATTATACTAGAAATGATGAACGTTTGTCTAGTAAGTGTTGTAGTAATCGGTATCTTCGAGCAGTTTCTTGTCGTTTAGTCTTATGTGAGGGTCAATTAAATACTTATATTATTTTTTTAATATTTAAAATACAACCAATACTTAAAGTATTATCAATTGTTATCTACCGTCATTAAAAAACACAAAGATATGGCAACTTACTCGTTCCAAAAAAAAAAAAAATACATTTTCCTAATTGGGACCATTACCGGAGTATTTGCGACGAATCGAATATGTTTATAGGAAAATAAAATGTTTTAAAATGACAACAGCTCTAAATTTAAAACTAGCTTCAAAGAAGGCCACATGGCATTTTATTATAATGAGGAGTAGGAGGGCCCGCACCAAGGACGCTATTAAAAAATACAAAACATCATATTTCTTTATATATTACTGCTTTTCAGTATAAAACGTGAGAAACCTATACCATAAAAGAGGGATGCACGGACATTATTAAACACAATGACAATATGGAAATAATCTGCATTTTTATAGGTTACTGATACCCTTAAATGCAAAATCACTAATTGAGACGTTACTTTCTAAAAGGTTCTAAAGAAAATATTTTACTAAATCGATATTTTGACATATTTTTATTCTTATTATTTAGTTTTATCAAAATCTTCTATTTGATTTTATCTAAAGAACTTTACATTCCTTTCCAAACGCGATTTGGAAATGAAATAATTTTTAAAAGGATACTAATTAGGCAATTTAGTTTCGTTCTAAATTATACTAATAACATTCATTCCACAACTTTAATATAGTGTTTATTATAGAGCAAAAACAATTCTAAATTTCAATGACAAAAGAATCAAATGAGCTGCTTTAATAGTAGAATGCAGGACTGGCAACGGCCAACTTCTCCGCTCATGGCTGAG
Source organism: Piezodorus guildinii (assembly GCA_023052935.1). Lineage (NCBI taxonomy): Eukaryota > Metazoa > Arthropoda > Insecta > Hemiptera > Pentatomidae > Piezodorus > Piezodorus guildinii. Next base: position 76,096,014 of record CM041295.1, read on the forward strand.
AGCTAGACTGGTGACGCGGCTGACTAAGCGGCGCTGGGAACTCCTGGCGTTGTGCCTCGCCATCCACTTCTAGGTGTAGAGGTTCGATTCGGAGTTCTCAGGGGTAGTATGTAAATATTGTTCATAGGTATGAATGTGGCCAAGATTATATTTCTATTTTTCTTTCCATTTGTTATTAATTTAAGTTTCTTATTTTTTTTTTGTTTTGTTTTACTCTGTACATATGGAACTGATTGCCCTCGATAGTTGGCAGCAAAATATTTGTGAAAAATTTTATCTTATATAATAAGTTGTGGAAGGTGGAATGACGATTGGGGCATAAATTTAAATTAAGTACACAACACCATTATATTATTTAATCTAAAACATATGTTTTCAACGAAACCGAATGAAACTCATTAAACTTTTTTCAACTCCAACTTTATTTCCTTTTTTTAAAATTGTTTTTAACAACCTAGGTAAGTGAAAGTCGTGTGTTGCCCATAACAGAGTTTTTAAATTAATCAATTAATAATTAATAATTAAATTATATAAAATCATGAAAATATGTTAGCAATATATTATATTATATATACATTTATTTTTTAATTGTAATATTTCCCACTGATTCCGAAATTTCAAATACAGAAATGGAAACCCATCTGTTAGTAGATCTCTAAAACTATTTTATAGTGCTATGGAAATGTTATTTTTGTACTTTTAATCAACCACGCTCATAAAACTTGTTTAGGTTTTTGCATCCCACCTACTCAATCTCCAATAATAGTTTACCTTTAAACACGCACCTGTAACGAGTTCTCTCAATACCGTTAATGGATATTGAACTAGTATCAGTATTCTATGAATAACTAGTGATTTTTATCGATAAAAAATAACGCATATATCTTACGAGCCATAGGTCTTGATTTCAGTACAAATGGGGATTCGTAATGTTTCTGGCTTTGCGGTCGTGAAATAGATGATTAGGTAGAGATCACGCACAACAGCTTGCTTATTTTCCCTACGTTTTGGCTACCGACTTTATAAAACCTGAGTGAGCCCCAGGAGGTTCTCTGTCTGAATGGAATGAGCATTAATTTTATTCTGTGACGAGTAGTCCCCTAAGAATAACAATAAAGTACAATATAAATGATAATTGTCTGGTCTTTTAATATAACAGGCGGATTTTGTCTCAATGAATAGTTATCACATAAAGCTTTAAATATTGCATATTTGGGAAGATTGATAGTTTAGGCGATGATTAAGTTGCTGATTTTTAAAATTCGTTAATGATATGGCTTTACGAATGGACATAGGCAAGGAATTCCAAAATAGGGTAGCACGAATAAAAAACGTTTTTTTGAAGGAGGCGGATATGTAGGAAGGTATTTACAAGTTAATGGGTTGGGATCTAGTTTTAACTGAATGAATAGAGGGACAAGTGGTAAGCATATGAAGATTAGATTAAGATTATTATTTTTCTAGAATTTACAAGTGGCCACAAACCTCAGATTTTATACATTTTGTGGTAATTGAACCAATAACATGTTACTTATGTAATATTACTTATGTAGTATGTACAAGCGTGGTCAGTGGTACTTATAGCATAATTAATATAAAAACAGTAGGAAAATTCTAAACATAAGGAAGGATTTTTATTTTATTTCTCGAATATCGGAAAAGAAAGATAAAGGAGGAGGTAGGAAGAATTGTCGACGGAAAAATGGAAAGAGGCAATTCAGTTTAGCATACCTCTACTAGAAACATGGGAGCCCCGGAAATTCCACATGTTAATCTTATTAAACAAATAATAAGTGTTAATAATCCGTATTGTTTAATTACAGGGTTTTTATACAATTCAAAGCTATTTCGGCCTGACTGTTATAATTTAGCTATAATATGATGGCTGCCTATCAGATAACCAGTCCGCCTTTGTTGGAATTCTAAGAACGTTTAACCATTTCCTCGTAAACCCCCGACCCTAAAACTAGCACTGGGTTTGCTCGTGGTATAGATACCACTCTAGAACATTTATTGGAGAATAGTTTATCCTCCCCTAGTTATGCAAACACAGGTTCAACGCCCACTCCTCAAATATGTTTACGACTGACAAATAGCTAGAGAGACCGTGCCTTACGCCGATTCAACCACTTTGCCAAGCCGATAAAAGTGAGAGAATGTCTTTTCTATTCCTGGCAGCCAGGCTGGCATTATTATGGTTTCGATTTTCGAAAATTTCATAGAAGCACACTCTGGTTTACCAGATAAGTCTATAACACACTGCCCAATCCAGAGAACTCGTTAATCCGACTAACCGGCTTATATTTCAGCATTTATAAAGAAAAAAAAATCTGGTGTATGGAACACACAAAACATATTTTATTGATTTTTACAACTGCAATACAATATACAAATACAATATGTAAAATGGATGATTAACAATATTAGGCATGAATAGACATGTGAAGAAGCTACCCAATGATACCACCTCAAATTTTATTATTATAAGCAGGTCTCGAGGCCACCGTCTTTTCAGGCGCCTCAAAGGATTATAGGAAATAGATATAGTTGAGAGGTTAAGGACAAGCTGGTTTTAGTGGGCTGGTAGTTTATAATTAAAGGAGGTGTATCTATCGCGGGATAAGTCTGCAACTAGTGGAATAATTAGGTGTCTATGGATGAGTTTATTAGTTACTTAAGTGCTACAGTAGCCGATAACAACTAGCAGTTTCTTCTTTTTTTAGTCTTGTCGTTTTAGTAATGGACTTCAAAGACTAAGTAGGAATATGAAGGATTTCGAATTGTAACTATTGCATTTGAAAAATATTCGATAAATTAGTAGAGCCCCAAAGTTCAACTCCGAAAGTCCGAATTGCTTTTATTACAGTCATTTAGATGAGCTTTCTGAAGTCGAGAGGAAGGTTTGACCATATAGTGTTGAGGTGACCGAAAACTATGAGCAGTTTCTTGTCGTTTTAGTCTTCTATGACGATTTTAAGTAGAATGTTAACTTATAAGATAAAATCAGAGGTATCGGATCTGTTGAATAGCTTTTCAAAGGATACTGTAGGGCAGAAAGTCACAGCTACGACGAAGTGTAAAAGGTAGTTGGTGGGATTTGTTAAAGATTTATTGTGATTCTCCAGTCTTTCTTTTAATCTTCGAGGTCTTTTATGTGGGATTGAAGAGTATAGCAGGCAATAAATATATCATTTATTGCTGATGACTCGCAGTTTTATCATAATATGTAGAAAAGAAAGTGTTGGGATATCAGCTGTAAATATTGTGTAAAGAATGGGTCCTAGGATACTGCCTTGAGCAACAGCGACACACAGAGTAAAAATGAGTGAAAAGGAACTAATGTGATTTATTCTGAAGTATCTGTCAAATGAAAAAAAACTTTAAATTTCAATGAAAAAAAATAATTTTGATCAAAACTTACATAAATATTTAAATTAAAGACTATTACATTAAGGAGTCATTTTTCCCCGAAGAGTAACATAATGAGAAGTTGGTTTGGGGTACGGTAATAAAAAATCAAAGTAATAAAAAAACTTTATATTAGTCTGCTGACGTTACGAATCTAATTGTAGGTCATAAGGTTAAAAAAAAAAATAGTAATAAAAAAAAATTGCAGACTAAACTATTCATTAAGATCGTGGAAGATGGTAGTTATGGACTGAAAATGGCAACTTAATAATTTCTTTGTTGTTTCATTTGACTAAAAATGAATTTTTCCATGGAAAATCAATAATAATACGAGTGCACCACGCAATATTTATAATTTTATTTATATTTGAGATGTTTGAATCAACAGCATAGTATTAGAAAAAGCTTAGACAGGTTTCTGGTGTATTATTCGCACTTGAAATAATATTGGCCGTTGAATTTTCAATAAAAAATCGTATCGTCTAAGTCATTCTTTTTTCGATTATACCTTGGTTTTCTAGTTTCACCCTTCAGGTTAAAACCGTTTTAATCTCTAAACCGGCATCGCTGAGTCCCAGATACTCGCAGTTTTGTCCGGCAGGGAAACAATGCCCGTCAAGATCAATATCGATTCCAACTCTTCGACTTTCCGTTTCAGATTTAGTATCTCGAAAGTCTTTGCGTTGGAGGTGAAAACTTCTGTTGCTGTTGAAATGCAACTGAGAGCAGTAAGCGAGTATTTTTATGGTTTAAAACTTTCTTTACAAGATCCATAGAGTTGTGCCTTCGAAAATAGTTGCATATTTTTTTCTGACTCAGAGAAAATAGCTTAAAATAGTCACTTTGTAAATTGTGAAGATAGAAGTCAAAGGAAGGTCTGTATGACTCACCACGCTTCATTTAAAGCAACGTCTATTTCAATCACTTTTTCCAAACGTATTTATCGGGCATCATAATATTTTTACGCAACATGTAATAGATACTTCCAAAACCTCAAGTATGCAATGCTGTTTTAAAATCACACATGGATATGAGGCTCAGGTATGGAGAAGAAAGGAATATATCGAAACTGAAAAACTCCTGTACTATTTCATTAAGAAATTATTATTTATATAAATTATTTACAAGCCACTTTGATCGAGTTTGGCATCCAGGTCTGCTGTACAAACTTCGTCAATTCCTCTCTCCAGCGTACTTCCTTTTAATTCGTTCCTACCTCACTGATAGAGCCTTTAAAGTTAACCATAACCTTTCTTACTCATCCTTATTTACTCAGTCCGCCGGAGTACCTCAAGGTAGTATCCTGGGTCCGATCCTTTATACGGTATATACAGCTGATATCCCCATCCATCCTAGCACTGTCCTCACTACGTATGCTGATGACACATGTGTGTTATCAGTAAACAATGACCCAACAGTCGCATCACAAAACCTTCAATCACACATCGACTCCATTGAAGAGTGGGGTCAGAAATGGAGAATTAAAATCAATCCTAACAAATCCCATCAAATCACGTTTACCCTTCGTCACAAACCTATGACCTCCTGTCCCACTGTATCCTTTAGTAATATCCCACTAATTCCTGTTGAACAGATTCGCTACCTAGGACTCCACCTTGACAAACGTCTAACTTGGAATCCTCACACCAGACTGAAAAGACAAGATAACGCTCGCAGATACCGATTGTTACAACACTTACTTGACAAACGTTCAAAGCTTCCAATCTACTACAAAAAACTAATTTATATAGCCATTTTTAGACCTATTTGGACATATGGTATTGAGCTATGGGGATCCTCCAAGCCATTAAATTCCTCCCGCATCCAATCCTTGCAATCCAAAATCCTCCGAAAGATCGTAAATGCTGCGTATTTTGTCACTAATAAAACTATCCACAAAGACCTGAATATTCCGTTAGTTGCAGACTCAGCCAGAACTAGATATACCTCCTTTAATTCCAAACTACCAGCCCACTCAAACCCGCTTGTCCGTATCCTCTCATCTCCATATATTCCTGATAATCCTCGGAGGCGCCGGAAAAGACGGTGGCCATGTGATCTGCTAATTACATAAACATTGAAGTGCTACCGCTGGGTAGCTTCTTCACAAGACTTTATCAAGCCAATTGTTACTTTTTTTTTCACATTTACTTGTTGTATTTTTTTCCTATACAGTTGTAAATATCAATTAATAAATAAAAAAATTACAAGCCACAGCATGATACTTATGATATAACTCACAGAAACAAAAACAGATACATTGTTCATCGTTAAAAATACAACATAATTATATTCTGAAAGTTAAAAAGTTATAAAAAAATATACCATTAAGTAGCAAAGTAATTTCGTATCGTTTTTCAATATTTCAATTTAATCCTCTCTTTGCTTATAAAATCATGTTTACTTGGTCGATAATGCTTACATATTCTAAGAAAGAATTAGCTAGGGTTATTTTATGTACCAGTTTTAACATAGATTCCTTATCTTTAGGTGGTATTTTGCTTGTTTAAAATGAAAGAAACAAAAATCATTTTCGTGAAGTGAGAATGGTTGACTGTGTGTATACATGGGAGAAGTTAGTTGAGGGTTCTGTCAAATGAACACACGATTAAGTATAAACTTAATATAATGGTGTCGACGTTTATAGGCCTTCTTCAGGGCATTCGAAGGAGTAAGTGTTACAATGATTCCTCACTGTTGTGACTCTCACTCCTACAATCGCCCTGAAGAAGACCTATAACCTATAATTTAGTCCGAAGCGTCGGCACCATTAAATTAAGTTTATACTTAATAGTGTGCTCATTTGACTGCACGCTCAACTAAAATCTCCCAAAAAATCGTTTTCGTCATTTAATGATTTTTTGTTTTCGAAAAAAAAAATCGGCTATGAACAAAATTTGCTGCGTGTATGGCGATAGTTCCTTTGGAGAAAGCTCCGCCCGTAAGTGGTTTGCTCGGTTCAAAACCGGAAATTTTGACTTGAAAGTCCTTTAACTGATGATGACCAAATTACCCGAAATATGACAACACGTAATAAATCAAAATGGGTATAATTGAATACAAATATTTACAATAATCTGAAGTTTTATTGAAATCACCAGCAAAAAACGCTACGAAGTTATTCTACAATCCAATACCATATTTCATGAATTACGAAGTTGTTCATAAAAATTAAAAATCTGGTGCGGGCAAAGACTTTCACTTACCTCGATTTTTAAAATCAATGAAAGAATTTTCAAATACAGTTAGAGATAAAAATACGTGAAACTATTAAGGAATTAATCAAATTGAATTTATATAGAAACATGTGTTTTATTAAAAAATCTATTATATTATTATCTAAAATAATCAGTTAGTTTTATCTTCTTCTCATCACTCTCTATTAACTTCTAAAAGCTTGTGTATGAGATGATATTTTTTTAAATCTTTAGCTTTCTAACAGTATATCATACATGTATATGTCATCATATGTCCAAAGACGAAAAATTGCATTAAAACAATATTTTTTTCTGTTTTCTCCTTTAGTTCGGGTATCGAATTTATTCAATTTATATATTTACCCGTTTTTCATTAGCTTAACAAGATTATCTAGTTATTATTATTGAATCCACAAAATTAAAGGTACTTTAGGGGAAGAAAATTTAAAATATCGGCATTTAAGCCCTGTCAGACCATTTTTATCCAAATAAAACCTACATGATCATAAAGCCCATTAAATTTTACATCGATGTAGCGAGTTTAATCAAAATCGTCGGAACCGTTTTCGAGAAAATCGAAAAAAGGTGCAAAATGCATGGTATAAAGTGCCTCTTATGGTAAGCTCATTTTGATGAAAAATTTTTTGTCACGTCTCGGGCGTATAGTTGTCTTAAATATGAAATTTCAGTTTCCTAGGACTTACTGTTTCCGCCCGGGAGTTACCACACACACACACACACACAGAGACCTTTTTGCGGGACTTGGTTATTTGGACTCAGGGAACCCTAAAACGTGTATTTACGTTGAAAACTGGAATTCGAAAATTTTCACGATCGCAATACTTCCCCTTACTATATATAGTAAGTGAAAGTAAAAAAACGGTTTCTATTAAAAAAAAATTTAAGAACAGGCCGGTAAATATTCTGTTCAAATACATATTTAATGCTATAACAAAATAACTCGGATTTAATCCTAAATGAATTTAGAGAATCTTTAACAGACACTAATAGATCAAAATTTATACCAAAAGCAGCAGTTTCAGAAAAATAAAAGTATATAATAACTTGAATTATGATTAAGGGACACGCTATCAGGATGATACCGAAATTAGTTATCCTACCACCCCGAACCACCCTTTCCTTTGCTATGTTAATATGCCTTCATTAAATGTTAAGGTGAGATGTGCTCAAATTAGTCTAGATTCTTTTTTATTCTGTCTTGAATATGCCTATATTAGCAGAAAGTTAAATGGTTAATTATTAGTGACTGTAATTTTAAACAAATATATTTTTTTACCTGATGACTGTATAAATTAGAGCTTAAAAGTAAAATTAAATATTTAATGCTGGTAATGGTCTGTGACGTTAAATCAACATTTTCGCCGAAACCGAACAATCTGAAGTACTACTTTCCATCATCGGTTTGAGCCATTGTTAACATTTTCTAAGAAAAAGCGCTAATGATTTTGATCTAACTCGTTAAATCGGCTTACTATTAAATGGCTTTTAATATCAGCAAGGTTTAATCTTATAATTGAAACAGTCTGACAGGGATTTAATTGGTGAATTTTCGAATTGGCCTCATCCATAGTGTTTCTATTTTATCTTTTTTAAATAATTGACTATATTCCGTAGTATTGGTTCTAATACACATAGAGGAAAATGAACATTGATAATTATTAATTTACTAATGTAGAAAAATTTAATACTTTCTCAAGCTGAAAAATAAAATATCTATTAATAAGTGATTAAATATAACTGTAATAAATATGAATACAAAGATTTTCTGATGAATTTATATAATTTAATGAATAATCACAAAAACATTTATGAGGAATGATTGTTTCTAGCTTTTTCTTTTTTTTTTCTTTAAATATTTCTAGTTTTATTTCCAAATCATTCAGATCAGGTACTGATGAAAAACTCGTAGAAATAGAATTAAAAAATGCTGGAAAATCTAGAACTCTTATAAGTACCAAAATCAGTACAACGAGAAATCTTTCTGTACTCGGCGCTTTTAGAAACGACATAAGGTAAGTGGTTTAAACCTTTGCTTCTAAATCATACATAAACTAAGTTAAGCACTTAAAAAAAAAAAAAATATATATATATATATATATACATGCACAGACATTAATTTTTTTAAAAGGAGAATTATTATATTAACATAAAACTATTCTTTATAGTTAATTTTGCATGACGTCAAACATGTTAAAACCGTATCCCCACTCTGATTTCTGTAAAACTATAACTTGATGAGCTATTAATTAATTTTCCAGATAATTTTTTTGTTTATAAAATTCGATTATATTTTATACTATGTTATTCAGTATTGATAAATATTTTGTTTTTATTCTTAATTAGTTTTTTCGATTTAAATCAGGCACAGTAGCACAACACCACAATAATACTTATAATAATAAATATTATTCCAATCCGTTTTCATATTTTTGACAACACAATTTCGTCATTTGCTTAAATACTTAGACGATTTTCCTCATAACACCTGTCCCATAAGGAAAATTGCTTAAATGTAATAAAGGAAAAATGTGTGAAATATAATTAGCTCTAGTGGGAAAATAAGATCAACTTTATTTAATTAAACATTATCATGCAATTAATTAATTTTTGATTACAATTATTTAATATCAGATACTACTTTCTCCATCAAAACACTCCTAAATGCCTGGAATGCCAAACGTTCAAAATATTTCTTTTTTTAAACTCAGGGTTATAATTACGTTTTTGAAATGAAAAATTATTTTTTGTGAAGTGAGAATGGTTGACTGTGGGAGTAAGTGAAAGAAGTTAGTTCAGGGTACAGTCTAAAGAACACACAATTAAGAAAAAGTTAATATGAGCCTTTCTCAGGGCGTTTGAAGAACAGCCTCTCAAAAAGCCTGAGGAAGGGCTATACTTTAGGTCGAAACGTCGGCACCAGTCTATTAACTTTTTCTTAATTGTGTGTTCTTTTGACTGCACCCTGAACTAACGTCTTCCACTTACTTCCACAGTCAGCCATTCTCACTTCACAAAACTATTTTTTCATTTAATTTCATTTCAAAAACGTGATTATAACTCTGAGTTTAAAAAAAAAAATATTTTGAACATTTGGCATTCCAGGCCTTTGGGAGTGTTTTGATGGAGAAAGTAGCATCTCATATTAAATAAATCGAGGAAGGGCTATCCTCAGGCTTTTTGAGACGATGTCCTTCAAACGCCCTGAGAAAGGCCCATAATTTAGGTCGAAACGTCGGCACCAGTCCATTAAGTTTTTCGTAATTGTGTGTGTGTTTTTTACTGCACCCTGAACTAACTTCCCTCACAAAAATTATTTTTATAACTTTGCTCTTCATCTCTTATGGCAGTGAGATATATTCAATTGTTTTAGTTAAATCAAATTAATAGTATTTCAGAGAAACACATTTTAAACATCCAGCACCCATAACCTTTTTTTTTTTTTTTTTTTTTTTTTTTTTTTATCCCCTGCTTATCTTATGCACTGCAGCCTTATTAGGCTTATTGTGCGCCGTGCATTTCCCCGCCCTAATGCAGACCTAGCGCTTTGGTGAATCGAACCAAGCTATAGGGGTTAATCAGTTCACACAAAGTGGTGAGTTAGTTTCAATCCTTGCTTCCTCTTCTATTCCCGAAAATCCTCCGAGGCGCCTGAATATAAGATGGCTTTGAGACCTTATAGTTTAGATTACCTAGTGGAGTAATGCCAATAGGCATTTCCTCTTCATGTATATTATCTGACAGCTAATTTACTTGATGTATTAACTAACACTGTTTTAAATCACAATAAATGGAAAAAAAAATATTTTTTCAATATACCAAGTAACATTCAATAATATTCAGGTTTACTATGGTAAAGGATTGATTATATAGAAGCATCAGCATCCATCAGGTAGAAACTTAATCCATCGCATTAATAATTAAAGCATGGAATAGTATTTAATAAATAATTTAACATTATTTAATCTCTTTGACATCTATATTGAGTGGTATATACATCCATTTCCTAAATTAAGGAAGGTAACATAATCCTGACTTTGAGAAATGGGTCAGGCAGGCTATCCTTGGTTTTCCATCTTGTCTCACAAGGTAGTTTTCCGGGTAGTTAATCTTCTACATGTCAAATTAGTCCATAGTACTGCGGAAACCTTAAGGAAAACCAACATTATTGTATATATATTAAAAATAAAAACAAAAAACCATAGCTGAAATTATGGTGCGCGTAATACACAACTTTTACTAACAACTCTTCTTATAATAAACTTTTTTTTTTTTCAAAAACCATTTTTATTGAGTAAAATTACAATCTGCCCCAATTTGGACAATAATAGGAATGCTGAAAGATTACATTCATACAATATTTACACGGCTTAAAATTACAATAAAATATATACACAATAATGAATCAATACAATAGTCAAGAATTCACTTATACCTATATACACATACACACACTCATACATACATCACATTGAGTGGAGAATCTAGCCAGTGCTAGAACTCCAATATATTTACAAAAGGTCGCGGGGCCACTGCCGTTTCAACCTTCTAGGTGGGTTGTATGGATGAGTGGAGCTGGATAGGGATTGAGCTAGAGGATTAGGATGATGAAATAGGTTCTGGTGGAATTTGGAAAATTTGGATGGAATTAGGTCTGAAATAAATGGAACATTAAGGTCGTGGTGCAAGGTATAGTTGGAGACATAATAAGGAGCATTTACTATTGTACGGAGGACTTTGGATTGAAAGGATTGAATGCGTTTGATGTTAGTACGTTTAGCTGTCCCCCACAGTTCAAGTCCGTAGGTCCAAATGGGCTTCAGTATTGTCTTGTAGATTAATAATTTGTAGTCAACTGTAAGTTCAGATTTTCTGTTGAGTAGTCGGTATAACTGTCCGAATCGTCGGTTGAGTTCTTGTCTTTTAAGTCTTGTATGTGGGTTCCAAGTCAATCTTTTGTCTAACAGTAAGCCAAGATACCGGACTGTATCTGAGAGAGGAATTGGTAATGAGTTGAAATAAACTAGCGGACAGGATTTTCGTCTAGGAGTAAAGGTTATGTGTTTACATTTGGCTTCGTTCACCTTTACACGCCAGTTATTACACCAGTGTTCGATAAGGAAAAGGTGTCTCTGAAGGTTTAAGGATGCTGTTTCAGGATTGGAACTGGATGATATGATGGCGGTGTCGTCTGCAAATGTTGCGAGAAAGGTATCTAGTGAAATTTTAAATGAAGTTTAATTTGAAAAATCTATTGCGAGCAACTTAGGACTTTAAATTACTTCCTTTGCTAAAAACAATATGAGACCTATTACATAGAGGTAGAGTTGAACAAAGTTATAAGGATAATAATCAGTTTCGTTGAAAACATAAGTTTTAAATTAAATAACGCAACAATATAAAATTATTATGAACAACAATAGTTTAAGTTTATGCCCTATTTTTCACTTTACATTACCTTCCACAACTCTGCTTATAAGATTTTTTTTTCCAGCGGTATGTTATGTTTTTACTATTCTTATGTTAGGAAAAAAATTTTCCTGGAAAATATTTTTACTATTTTCTCCTTTAGTTGGTTTGATGATTCGTTTAACTTGACTGTTTAGCGGTATTTGATCAATACTGACAAGAAGATTTGGAAAATATTTTTGCAATTTTCTCCTTTAGTTGGTTAGATGATTCGTTTAACTTGACTGTTTAGCGGTATTTGATCAATGCTGACAAGAAGATTTGGAAAATATTTTTGCTATTTTCTCCTTTAGTTGGTTAGATGATTCGTTTAACTTGACTGTTTAGCGGTATTTGATCAATGCTGACAAGAAGATTTGGAAAAAATTTTTTGCTATTTTCTCCTTTAGTTGGTTAGATGATTCGTTTAACTTGACTGTTTAGCGGTATTTGATCAATGCTGACAAGAAGATTTGGAAAATATTTTTGCTATTTTCTCCTTTAGTTGGCTAGATGATTCGTTTAACTTGACTGTTTAGCGGTATTTGATCAATGCTGACAAGAAGATTTGGAAAATATTTTTGCTATTTTCTCCTTTAGTTGGTTAGATGATTCGTTTAACTTGACTGTTTAGCGGTATTTGATCAATGCTGACAAGAAGATTTGGAAAATATTTTTGCTATTTTCTCCTTTAGTTGGTTAGATGATTCGTTTAACTTGACTGTTTAGCGGTATTTGATCAATGCTGACAAGAAGATTTGGAAAATATTTTTGCTATTTTCTCCTTTAGTTGGTTAGATGATTCGTTTAACTTGACTGTTTAGCGGTATTTGATCAATGCTGACAAGAAGATTTGGAAAATATTTTTGCTATTTTCTCCTTTAGTTGGTTAGATGATTCGTTTAACTTGACTGTTTAGCGGTATTTGATCAATGCTGACAAGAAGATTTGGAAAATATTTTTGCTATTTTCTCCTTTAGTTGGTTAGATGATTCGTTTAACTTGACTGTTTAGCGGTATTTGATCAATGCTGACAAGAAGATTTGGAAAATATTTTTGCTATTTTCTCCTTTAGTTGGCTAGATGATTCGTTTAACTTGACTGTTTAGCGGTATTTGATCAATGCTGACAAGAAGATTTGGAAAATATTTTTGCTATTTTCTCCTTTAGTTGGTTAGATGATTCGTTTAACTTGACTGTTTAGCGGTATTTGATCAATGCTGACAAGAAGATTTGGAAAATATTTTTGCTATTTTCTCCTTTAGTTGGTTAGATGATTCGTTTAACTTGACTGTTTAGCGGTATTTGATCAATGCTGACAAGAAGATTTGGAAAATATTTTTGCTATTTTCTCCTTTAGTTGGTTAGATGATTCGTTTAACTTGACTGTTTAGCGGTATTTGATCAATGCTGACAAGAAGATTTGGAAAATATTTTTGCTATTTTCTCCTTTAGTTGGTTAGATGATTCGTTTAACTTGACTGTTTAGCGGTATTTGATCAATGCTGACAAGAAGATTTGGAAAATATTTTTGCTATTTTCTCCTTTAGTTGGTTAGATGATTCGTTTAACTTGACTGTTTAGCGGTATTTGATCAATGCTGACAAGAAGATTTGGAAAATATTTTTGCTATTTTCTCCTTTAGTTGGTTAGATGATTCGTTTAACCCTAGATGTGACCCTGAGACGGTTGCTAAAGAAGTCACTCATATTATAGTCATATTTTATTCTCAACGGTCAACTATACTCCATCATTATAAAAATTAAAGGTACTTTAGAGGGATAACATTTGAAATATCGCCCTCAAGGTCCTGTAGAACTATTTCATTCATAATCAAACCTACATAACCTAACAATCTACTAAATTTTATTTAGATATATCGTGTAAAATCAAAATCGTTACAGCCGTTGTTAAGGAAATCCTAAAAAGGTGCAAAGTGCAATGTTGCCCTTACGATAAGCCGATTTTGGTGAAAGAGTTGGTGTAACATTTCAAGTATTTAGTTGTCTTGAATATGAAATTTCAGTTTTGTACGACTTTTAGTTTTTGTCCAAGACTTATTAAACACACACACACCTTTTTGCGGGACTTCGTTATTCGTAAAGTTATAGAATGAGACTTAACTAATAAATAATATAGAGTAATTATTAATAACTTCCTTTTCCATAATCGAAGGCTGTCATAAACCAGCTACCTAGAAAGGACGGACCCAGTACCGACAAAGGACACATACCTGTACTTAGGACCCAACACCTGGAGACACTTGCTATATATACCTTTTGATCCTCAAAACTCATCACTCTAGTTGTAACATTTACTTGTGTCACACTCATAGAAGGAGACCTCGGAATGTGCACTTGTAGTCACCCTAACTCCTCAGCACAGTTTATTGTATTCTGAATATATATTGTATTCTGATAATAAAAACAGTATTTTAATATCTTCACTGTGTGTGATTCATTAACTGGCGCCCGAGACAGGCACTGCAAGCATCAAATTAGATTTTGAATGCCTTCGCAGTTTCCGAGAGGACGAAGATACTTCTGAAGAAGGATCTACAAGAAGATAGACACCAAGTAAGAAGATCATCTCGCACCCTCCTTCAGTCAAGACAATACTCACCCGAGATGTCCTGCTGAACCTCACTGGACTTCACTGCTCAACAGGTATCCAGGAGGAATGTTAAGAACTAACGCAGTAAGATTTTAAAATTATTTATTTTATATGTTTGTTTATGTGCTGTTTAATTGTGATAACATTTAAAATGTATGACATTTTATTAATACTAATATAAGCTGTATAAAAATCACATCAAATTTTTTTATAATCAGATAATGATTGTTACTGAGCACAATTTAAGTAAAATTTAAATTATAGTAGACATAAGTAAGATTTTAATATCTAAAAAAAATAAAAAATATGGAATCGTTACTTTTTCGAAACTCAGACTTTGAGCATATACCTATGCCGTACTTTGATGGTAAACCGCATACTTTGTTTAATTTCATAAATAACGTAAAAGAAATTAAAGACACTTTTTGTGCAGAAAATAATCCATTTAGAATCGTTAATGAATTCAGGATATGTAAGATGGCCAAATGTCACCTTCCTAAAACAGTCGCGCATGAAATTAAGTTTTATGATTTAAACAATATTGACGATCTGTTAAATATTCTAATACGTAAATTTAAAGATCATAACCCAACCGAGACAAATTTTAATAAACCTTTTCCTCCAGAACATTTGTTGTCCAATGACGCTGACGAACAGCCAAAGGTAAAATCCGGAATTCCAAATAATAAATTTGAACAATTACCTAAAATTAATATTCAAGAAAAGAAAATAGCCTTTGAAACATTACCGCTAAAACCAGATTTAAACTTATTAAAACCGGCTGATGTAAATAAAAAATTATTTGTGGTCGAATCCAGTAGTTTAAAACAGTTTATAATGAAAAATACGGAGTCCATGAAATCTTATCAAGAAAATAGTTCAATAACCACAATTGAAACTCATTTAGTTCCAAATACAGACTTAATAAATATTTCCCAATCTGAAGATAAACTTAATTATAAAGCAGAATCTATTTTAAATGATAAATCACTTGAAAGCCCGAATTTCCAACAAAATTCATCTAATGTTAGTAAACTTCAAACACAAAAACTAAAAATAAAGAAATTTACAAAACCTGAGGAACCCGGGAGTATTAGTGAGATTAATGTTAGAGAAATTAGGCCATTAAATAATAATAAAATAAAAGATGTATCATTTATTATAGTAAATCAAAAAAAGAACTATTTTAAAGTTAATTCGGAGCAGTTGTTAAAATATTCTTTGTTTAGGGAAAAAACTAAACTAACAGAAAAGAAAGTTACCTTTGGTGATATTGACAAAATTTTAAAAAGTAGAGTAAAAGATGAAATTCAAAATATTTCTAGATGGCCCAAGGGCAAGGATGAAATTTGCCTCTGGATGCTTAAACCTGATGAAAATTCTACTACCTATCTGGCGGGTCGAGGTGTGAAAAAAAATAAAATAATAATAAAGTAAAATAAAAAAAAAAAAAAAAAAAAAAAAAAAAAAAAGGATAAATAATAGTAACAAAAATCAGGTACAGTTAATAAATAAAATAAAAATATTTATAATAGTGTATTGTTTATTATATTGATGGTTGCACTTAATGACGAATTACTAAATATCAATTATATAGTTAATATTCATTTAATATGAATATTCATTGTCAATTATTTACACTAATTTGAAATGTTATTTTTAGAACTATATATAGGTAATAATAACTTTATAAGATAAATGAAAAAAAAAAAAAAATCCTTTTATAGATTGTAATGAAAAAACAATGTAGCTCATGGTTTTGTTTAATTTAGTGTTATGGTTATGTTTTTAATTATTTGTAGATAATAATGAGAAATTTTATTTTTATATAATTGTACCTATAAGTTTCAAGACTATTAACAATGTATAAATTTCTATACTGGGATAATGTAATGACGATTGGTAAAACTAATTAATTATTGTATATAACATCAATTATTGTAATTAAGTTGTTTTGTTTTTTTAAGTTTTGATTGTATACATTTATATTCTTAAGAATTATTGTAAACTTAGGAAAAATGTAACTGTTCCCATTCCTGTAGTATCCTTTCCTACAATACACTTTCCTATCCAGAACCTCCATCTGAAGGACTACTATATCATAACAATATAAACTGACAAACTTAAACATTGCACTCAAGGGGCTTCGTGCTTAAGGGGAGAGTAGTTATAGAATGAGACTTAACTAATAAATAATATAGAGTAATTATTAATAACTTCCTTTTCCATAATCGAAGGCTGTCATAAACCAGCTACCTAGAAAGGACGGACCCAGTACCGACAAAGGACACATACCTGTACTTAGGACCCAACACCTGGAGACACTTGCTATATATACCTTTTGATCCTCAAAACTCATCACTCTAGTTGTAACATTTACTTGTGTCACACTCATAGAAGGAGACCTCGGAATGTGCACTTGTAGTCACCCTAACTCCTCAGCACAGTTTATTGTATTCTGAATATATATTGTATTCTGATAATAAAAACAGTATTTTAATATCTTCACTGTGTGTGATTCATTAACTGTAATCAGGAGACTTTCAAACCTATATTTCCGTTAAATACTAAGATTCGAAAATTTTCACAATCACCATATTTTCACTTACTACATATTTCTATTTAAGGCTATTCACACTACTTAATTAGTAAAATTCATCAACAAGCCAGTTACCCATTATTATTAAACACACTGGTTTACATACTAAATTTATTTTCATTTCTAATTGTCATCCATATTTATATATATATATATATATATATATATATATATATATATATATATATATATATATATATATATATATATGTTTTTTCAAAATATATTTAAAAAAATTAAATAACTTTGAATTTAGATCATCCTTTTTTATAACGTTGCAGTACAAAATAAATATATATTTTTTTACCAGATTAAATTTTTTTTCTTTAAAATAAAAGACTATAACTAAAAACTACAAACAATTTTTACATATGACTTATTTCAATTATATCCAAAATTAATTAACAATTTTTTGTACTCTTATAAGAATATCTTTTGAAATTCAATAATTTTTATTGTTTGTTTTTTATACACTTAATTTTGTCATTAAATTTTGTTTTGGCAAAGATATATTTTTCCTATAAAAGGTTACATAGCAAGAATTTTTAGTTGTTAAGGTTTTCTTTTTTTTTTTTTTTTATCAAAACTGGGGTAAAATAATTTTAAAGAGAATACTAAATTTAATGGAATTTTAAACCCATTTTTTCAGAGTTTATAACTTCTAGTAATTTTTTTAGTAATACGTCTACTACATTATATTAGAATTTTCGCAGTTTGAAGTAGACTCTAAAATCTTAAAAACAGTAAATTTTCCTTTTATTATTATTTTTTTTTTTAATCTACCTAACCCATTACAATTATTCCATGTAATACAACGTTTGCCGAGGTTCTTGCCCAATATTTACATCCTGTATGCTTTGTCCATTGTTGGTTAAATAATGGTTGAATAATTTTCAGCTCATTAAATCACTTCTATTCAATGCAACGTTGAATCTGCTAATTTCATCGAAATTTGTTTTGTTTATATATGTATATAAATAATAATAATAATAATAATAATGTAAGAGATAGCTTAATTAAACTCTGGGTTTTCGTCAGGGGTCAAAGATAAATGTTTCAGTTATAAACATTAATAAAAAGTGTCATGGCCGATTGTAAAGTTTACTATGTGTGTCGCTCTGCCTTTCTCACTGTATAACTTACGTGTATGGAGTTAACCAGCAGTCAGCCTTTACAAAAAGTTTCTTATGTTGAACACTTTTACTCTACAACTATAAACATTGAGGTTAGTGCTCTTATTTTAATAGCCAGCTCACTGAGCAGTGTCACTTGGGCTAACTGACGTGGCAGTTAATCCCTACGGACTCTTATCAGCCGGCACTCCAGGTTCACGGTCGCGGCACTAGGAATCTGCCTGCCATCGTCCTGAGTTCGTATCCCGGACTAACTAAGAAATCTTTTTTTTTCTTTGAATATTTTTTTTAAATTTCTTTAAAATGTTTTTTTTATTATTTGTAAATAGTTATGTATATAATTTAATTTTTAAGGAGTTAATTAATTTTTTTACTAATATTTAGAGGATATATTTTTTTTTCTTTCTTTCATAGATTTTTTTTTTTTTTTTTTTTAAATTTATTATAATCATATATACTATATATATATATTTTTTTTTTGTTATGGTAATAATTTAATTAGGAAATTTTTCTTTTCTCGTATTTTCTTGTTTATATATAAACATTATGTCTGACGCGAATTCAGTGATGGACACAGACAAAGAAACTCCGTTCAGTGAGATTAGTGAAACCGATTCGCAGTACCTGACTAGAAGGACGCGCCAAAAACGTCATAGGAACGCCCAGCCAAATTCTGGTAGTAACTCACCGAATAAAAAAAAAAATAAAAAGCCAAAGCTAAACAAACTTGCCCTCCAGAAAACCGAAGTACACCTTCAGCCAACACTCAACCAACCAAAACTGCCTCAACATCCGCACTTCCTAGCAACAACATTGCAGCCATCAATAATACGCCAACAACATCCTCTACACCCCGTGAATTCAATGAACCTGAGCCACCACCAGTATATGTCAACAACATTCAAAATTTTTATAAGTTTCGTCAAGAAATATCTGCTCTTATTGGACAAACTAATTTCAAATGCTTCGCGAGCCTAAAAGATGTGAAAATCAACACAACTACTAAGGAGAATTATAAAATACTAGTAAATCATTTGAAAGAGAAAAAATACGAATTTCATTGCTATCAGCTGAAAGAAGAGAAACCATTTCGTGTAGTTTTAAGAGGTCTTCACAGCACCACCCCCACAGAGGCCATCAAGAAGGACATAGAAGAACTAGGGTTCAGTGTGCGACACGTCTCTTGTATCATCCATCACACAGAAAAATTTCCTTTATCCCTATTCTTTGTAGACCTCGAGCCTGCTACCATAAATTCTGAAATATTTAAAGTTAACAGGCTAGTTTATTCCTGTATAAAATTCGAAGAGCCAAGGCAGAAAGATGAGGTAGTACAGTGCACAAACTGTCAAAATCTTGGACATACGAAAGGCTACTGTCATCATCCAGCCAGATGTGTTAAATGTGCAGGCCCACATGCTTCTAGCACCTGTTTAAAGCCTCGGGACACCCCAGCAAAATGCGCACTGTGCAGTGAAGGTCATCCTGCTAGTTATAAAGGCTGCACAGTTTACAAAAACATGCTGAAACAAAAAAACCTAAACATAGCCTCCAGAACCCTACAGCAGACCTCAAGCGCTACTAGTGAAGCACCCGGCCCTTCAACCAGGACTACGCCGATCGTCAATCGAGCTCCAGGAGTCACCGCATACCAACAACCATCGAGTTCTAACAAATCCACCTATTGTGTAGCCACCAAACCTCAGCCCCGACCTCAGTCGCCTCAAACCTCCACATCACAGCCTCAAACATCCCATCCTCAACCCCAGATTCCCTATTACCAGCCACAGACCTTAAAATCACAGCCCCAGAGAACTCATCCTAAACCTCTAAATTCCCATCCTCAGACGAAAATGCCAATAAGTGATCCTAAATCTGCTTCTCTGAGGGTAAAGTTACCACCACTAATCCCTTCACAGACCAATCCCAAACATCCACCTTCATTAATGCCCACAGTTCAAGACAATCTCTCATTAGAAGCTCCTATATTATATACTGAACCTCATCAACTCCCTCAGAGAAAAATCCCAACCACTCCGAATGAGTTTAATCCTTTATCCCTCGACACCCCTGCCTATTCCTATCAACCTCCAACTGATATCACATCAATTCTTTCATCCTTCCTTCTTGACCTCCAAAACACCATCAAACCACTCATCAATCTCCTTACAAGTCTCCTATCACAGATCCCGCTTAATATCCCAAGATGAACAAACAGACCCTAGCTATTCTACTATGGAATTCCAATGGTCTGAATAATCACAGAAACGAACTTGACATCTTTCTTCACGACAATCACATTGACATTGCCCTGATTACTGAAACTCATTTCACAACTCATTCTCACTTTTACATACGGGACTACATCACTTACAGATCAAATCATCCAGATAACACATCCCATGCAGGCTCATGTATCCTTATTCACAAATCCTTACCCCACTCCCTGATTCCCTCTACTCCAACTGACACCATTCAGTCAACCTCTATCACCTTATCCTGCCACCCCTTTACCACAAAGATCTCAGCTGTATACTGCCCTCCTGGTAATTCCCTATCCTATAATCACCTAGATACCTTATTCAGATCCTTTGGTCCGCGCTTCATTGCTGGTGGTGACTACAACGCCAAAGACCAACGGTGGGGATGTCGAACATCCAATACTCGTGGCAGGATTCTTTCCCAGGTCACACATTCCAATAGCTATTCCGTCCTATCACCATCAGACCCTACTTATTGGCCAACATCCCTTAAAAAACGCCCCGATATACTCGATATATTCGTTACATCCCAAATACCTACAACCCAATCCACGATAAAAACCTTAGATGACCTCTCCTCAGATCACAGTCCAGTTCTGCTTCTCATGCACTCCTATCCTCTTCCCAAACCTTCTTTTCCTTCACTGATTACTGGACATGTTAACTGGGACAATTTTCGGGTTGACATGGAAAGCAAACTTGACTTGACAATTCCATTAAAAACCAAACAACACATTGACTCAGCCATTGAACATCTCACAAAAACAATTGAGACAGTTATCCATGACAATACATCACACCCTACAAACAAAAACACTCAAGACCTTAACAATAACTTGCCACGACATATCCGAACACTTCTAAAAGAAAAACGACTAGCAAGGACTAAGTGGCATAAAACTAGGTACATATCTGACAAAGCTCGTTACACCCAACTTACTAACAAATTAAAAAAAGAAATAAGAAAATTTAAAGTACAGACTTTACAGAAATTTACAGAAAACCTCAACATCTCTGATAAATCCTTATGGATAACAACCAAAAAACTCCTTAAATTTAAATCCTTTAATCACCCACTCCTCACTGAATCCAATAACTGGTCCCGATCAGATCAAGAAAAGTCACAAGTATTTGGTAAACACCTCTTCAATATTTTTAACCCTCATCCAGATATCCTAAATCCAACCCACATTGAACATGTTGAGGCAGAACTAACTATCCCCCTCCCAATGTCCCTTCCTCCTAAAGCCTTTCATCCATCTGAAGTCATAAACATAATTAAAAAATTACCCTCTCAAAAAGCCCCAGGCCATGATCTTATCACACCTCACATCCTTAAACAACTTCCTCGCAAAGCCGTACTTTTCCTTACCTATATATACAATGCAACTCTCAGATCCACGTATTTTCCTACTTCTTGGAAACTTTCAATAATAAAAATGATACAAAAACCCAATAAGCCTCCTGAACATCCGTTTTCCTATCGTCCTATCTCTCTTTTGCCCATTATGGGCAAAATCCTAGAAAAACTCCTCCTAAAACGATTTTATCCTATCCTAGAAAAGAATCACGTTATCCCTGACCACCAGTTTGGATTTCGAACATCCCATTCTACAATACAGCAATGTCACCGCGTGGTGGATGTAGTGTCCTCTACATTGGAGCGCGGAATGTACTGCACTGGAGCCTTTCTTGATGTAGAACAAGCATTTGATCGAGTCTGGCACCAGGGACTGCTTTACAAACTCCGTCAATTCCTCACCCCTACATATTTCCTATTAATGCGTTCCTACCTTACTGGCAGAACCTTTCAGGTTAACCATAACTTTTCCTACTCATCCATATTTTCCCAATCTGCTGGAGTGCCTCAAGGTAGTATCTTAGGTCCTATCCTCTATTCCCTTTATACAGCTGACATTCCACTCCATCCTCATACTGGCCTCAATACTTATGCTGACGACACGTGTGTCTTATCTGTCCATAATGATCCAACTACTGCATCCCAAACCCTTCAGTCCCACATCACAGCCATTGAAGAATGGTGTCTAAATTGGAGGATTAAAATAAACCCTAACAAATCCCACCAAATCACCTTTACCCTTCGTCGCAAACCGATGAGTTCCTGCCCCCCAGTATCTTTTAATAACATTACCCTTACTCCTGTTGAGCAAATCCGATACCTAGGTCTCCATCTTGACAAGCGCCTTACTTGGATTCCTCACACCAGACTGAAACGACAAGAAACTGCTAGATATCGATTACTACAACACTTACTAGACAAACGTTCAAAACTTCCAGTATATTACAAAAGACTCATTTACACCACTATTATCAGACCTATTTGGACGTATGGAATCGAGCTTTGGGGCTCTACGAAACCATCTAATTCCTCCCGCATCCAGTCCTTACAATCCAAAATCCTTCGAAAAATCCTGAATGCTCCTTATTTTGTTACAAATCAACTCATTCATAATGACCTTAACATCCCATTTGTTGCAGACATAGCCCGTGATAGATACTCCTCTTTTCATTCTAAACTCCCTGCCCATACAAATCCACTTGTCCGTAATTTATCTTCCTTAGATATCCCAGATAATCCTCCAAGGCGACTGAAAAGAAGGTGGCCTCGGGACCTACTGAGTTAAAATAGTTAGTGAAGTGCTACCACTGGGTTGTTCTTTCTCAAGACATTTTCATGACATTTTTTTTTCATTCCTCATATTTACTTATTGTGTTGTTTAATACAGTTGTAAATTACAATAAATAAATAAAAAAAAAAAAAAAAAAAAGTTATAAACATTTAGAATTTTGTATTTTTTTTATGGATGGAAATAACAATGGAATCAAGAGAGTTATAAAAAAAATTTTTTAATATAATTTAAAGAATTTAAATTTAAAAGTAGGCGGAAAACCTTGAAGTTAACCTAGGAGAAAGTATCAATTTTTGTAAAAATGTTATATGTCATAATAATCTTTATTCGTCTATTGATATTTTTTTTTTTATTTACTCATAGTAACTTAGGACTGTAATTTACTCTTAGATACTAAAAGTGAATGTGTAGGAAGAATGCAAGTCGTGAAACTGTCTTAAGAAAAAACTACCCATCGGTAACTCTTCATTAAATATTTTAAGGAAGAAGGTCCCGAGGCCACCTTCTTTTCAATTGCCTCGGAGGGTTATCAGCAAGATCTAGGAAAAATATGTTACAGAAAAGTTTTTTGGGTAGGGAGTCAGGAATCAAAAGAGGTATATCTGTTTCGAACACTAAAATAAAATTGTATATATTATTTTTCTAAGTCGAAAGTTTAATGAGTACAAAACCTCAAACTTTTCCGAACACAAATTTGTTCATTAATCCATTCAATAATTTATGAATGTCAAGCTCTTTTAGCGATATCTAGATTTTTTTTTTAATTTAACATCCACATAGCTATTATTATATATTGTATATAATATAATTGCTATTATATTGTATACAAAGTAGCGAATTCCTCATTAATATTTTTTTTTTTTATTTATTGAGATATATTACAATTCGTTACAAAATAAACAATAGTAATATTGATATGAGACCACATTCATACAATATATACAGAAAAAAAAATAATAATAGTCAAATTACATAAAATAGAAAATAAGTAAATTCATATATATACAATAAAATAATAATAAATAAAAAAGCAAAACAAGAAACAACCTATAATAAGATAAATAAAAGTCATCAATATTAAGTTAAATTATATAAAAATCAATAAAGTTAGTTTCTTATTATTTAATCTGATATTTAATTAGTAGGAGAACTATTGTCATCTATATTTATATCATAAAATACTGTAAGTTACAACGAGAAGTATTTTAGGTGCCAATTCGCACTTTTTAACGTCCCTAATGTTTCCAAACTTGTCAAGTACGTTATATCTGCTGTTAACTAATATTTTTTAAATTAATTCAATTACATTTATCAAGTTCATAGTTAAAGTTTTTTTTTTTTTTATCCGGTGGCGCGACGGGCCGTTTAAGGTGTAATCTGATGGAAAAATACACTCGCGATTCTCGATGATATTTTATGAGATAAGATTCGTCACTACCTACGCCTATTTTCGTAAGTGGTCACCAGTTGGCTGACGGGTCTCACATACCAGGGGAGAGGCTGTGAGGTAATCTCGATTTAATTATAGACTTGAAAAAGTCCTGGGACTGGGAATCGAACTCACAATCTTTGGCGTGAGATATTAGCGTGCTAGCCACATAGTCACGAGCTCCCTTTGTATAGTTAAGGTTTAATTAATTTAAATTATAATAAAATAAAATGACCTTTACGAAAGAGGAAAAAGTATATATTATCTTCCTCTAATAAATATTAATTCAACTATGCTGCCCTTTTCACTAACAATGTTACGATTAATTTAATAAAACAGAATTAAAATATGAATGTGACGCAAAATTACTTTTCTCTCTGGTCATATATATATATATATATATATATATATATATATATATATATATATATATATATATATATATATATATATATTAACATTTAATAAAAAAAATGACCGTGAATTATATAATTGAATATATATATATATATATATATATATATATATATATATATATATATATATATATATATATATATATATATATATATATATATAAAACGATGTGTGGCTTTTTAGGACTAACGTTTAGTTAAAATATACAAAATAGTACGTTGGTACAATAATATGTCTTACGAGGAAAAGAACTGTCAAAGAAATAATAAATCTTAAAGACACAACTATTATATTCCTCCTGCATCTAATCCTTCCAATCGGAAATCCCCTGAAACATCATAGGTGTTCCTTACTTCGTCTCTAATAAAATAGTCCATAAAGTCCTGAATATCCCATTAGTTACATACTTAGACCGTAACATTAGATATACCGTGATATAGACAGGGATCTTAGATATACCTCCTTTAATTCCAAACTAACATTCCTCTCAAACTCACTTGTTCGTAACCTCCCATCTCCACATATTAGAGGAGGCTAAGAACAACTAATTTTATATAAACACTGAAATGCTACTACTAAGTAGTTTCTTTATTCGCCTGTATTAAGTAATCAAGATTTTTAATGTATTTTTCTTGTATTATATATTTACAAATACCATTAAAAGAAAAAAAAAAAGCTTAAGGACAGATTTCTTATTGCAGTTATTCAATTCTGAAAAAAAATATCCCGAATTTATTTATAATCAGTCTAAGCTATTACGATGTAATATTTTTTCATTACTACCTTCTCCCGAGTTAAACGTTATTTCATATCAACAAATGGTTTAGAAAATTGTGCAATTTATAAATAATTACTAGGTGTAGTTGTTGCACGGTGTTAACAACCGATGAGCCATATAGAGACAGGAACATGGTCAGACTGATTAACCACTCACCAAGATTGATGTAGCATTCTGTTCGATGTTAGCCTGGTCAGAAACCGTTTATAGCTTCCCAATTTTAGAAAAACATTCCTGAGAGATAAATCTTCGGAGCTTCAAGGCATTTTTTAACTCTCCAGGCTCTGAGTGAACATGCCAACACTGTTCACACAAAGTTTTTCAAAATTTCGACTAATGTATAATTATTCTTTACTTGACCACATAAAGTATAGTATGTTTTCTATATATTAGATTTTTATATATATAGAAAAAGGTATGGGATATTTCCCATGAACTTTTCGGTGTGCTTGTTATTTATCCTAAAAAAATTAAAAAATGTATACTGCATTAAAAATTCATATATTCTGATTGGATTTAATTATTTTCTACAACAGGAATTGTTAGCCTGTTGGTTATTTTTTGTTACTTATTTGTCGATTTCATTTAAAATGTAAGGTGAAGTAAATTTTTGCCCCAAGATAATATTTAACAACTTTACATCCATACTTGAAATAAATTTTTAAAGAATAATTTTTTTTATTTTTGGAACCATTTAATCTCGAAAAAAAAATCTTAACCACCCTATCAGTATACCATATACTGAGCCTGGACATATCTAAATAAAATAAAGCTAAATGAATAGTAAATATCAAGCCATTGCCAAAGGTTCCAATTTCCTCATCAGATTTAATATCACGATTCATAATTTAATCCTAAATGTTCACCCAATCATCTTTAGTGTCTCAGTCAGAAACCTAGGAATCGTCATCGACCAAACTCTGTCCTGGAAACATTATATTCCCTAAAGCTCTCGAAGAACAATAAGTATCCTTAAATTTGTCCATCGCTGCCGTCATCTTCTTTCACTCTCCACTTGTAAGCTTTTTACATCCTCACTGATTTTCCACCACTTTGACTATGTAAGTGTGATATATGATGGTCTCTTGAAACAAGATCTATTCTAACCTTTACGTTCCTACCCACAAAACTAAAACTGTTGATGGTACCTTTATTATCTGCTGCACTACCCACTGGAATTGTTTACATACCTATATCCGCCATGCTGCTTCTCTGTCCTAATTCAAATCCTAGCTTTTTTCCAACATATTTTGTCATCCCAAATAGGCGAACAAAGATTGTGATATTTTAATTCTAGATATCAAACATTGAATGAAAAAAATAATTGTTTAATGCCTAGATGTAAATTTTGTTTATTAATTCATTTTGTTGCCTCACAGTAGTCTCCAAATGATTTACTTTATTTTATAATATATATTTTTTATCTCTCTTACATGACCATTGTAAATAGTAATTAATTATGTTTGTTTGATTTGTTGGCTAGACATATTAAATTATTTTATATTTCAATATAAATTCTTCAGGGACCCATTCCCAGCATAAAATAATTCTCTATTCTATTGTATATATCTATATTTCTATTTTTTTAAACTAGAAGAAATTCTTCTATTTTTTGTTTTTCTCTTAATCAGCTTTCAAGATCTTTGGCAGTAATCGATTAGTCCATAAAAACACAACAGCAAGACACCTACCTAACAGTTTGGACAACCTGAAAGGTTAAGACGAAAACTATTTCGGTGTGACGGCAGATATAAAAGCTGGCTATTTAGGGGAGGGAACCCATGCTGAAAGCCAGATGGCAGGAAGGGAAATAAAAACGATTATTTCAGGAATTCTCAAAATAACCAACATTTAAGACGGGACAGGTGTCTTATCCTGTTAATTTTGTTCTAACATTCTTTCGAATTCTATATTTTCTATGTAATTAATTAATTCATAAAAAGCAAAAATATTACATTGAGTTTCAATGGTAACATATGTTTCATATCAATGTTTCCCCAAAAATTTTTCGCAAACCCCATTATCTATTTTTATGGGAAGGACCCCCAAATTCCAAAAATACAAATACTAAATATTAGTTATGTATATATAAATATATATATAAGTTATGAAGTCTCGGATAACTTAAATAAAAAAAATAAAAATAAGTGAGAGAAGGGGTGCATAAATGACTCACACGGCAACTGTGTTAAGACTGACTTTATTCTCTATAAATCCTCTATTTATACATTATCGCATTGTTTATATGATAAGAGTTGGTATTAAGCTGATACCGACTCGCCTCGGTCCATAACTCCCCCCCGCCAGTTTACGAATATCCCTCGTAAACTTACAGATCCAAGCGGGGAGCCGGTGCGATCGGTCAGCCAACAAAACATAATGTACAAAAGAAGAAACTCCGAAAAGAACATAATATACAACAGTACAATAAGAATCAAAAAGATATACAATAATACAATAAGAAGGAACTCAGAAAAGAACATACGATACACTAGTACAATAATAATCAACATAATATACAATAATACACAAGAGTAAACTCTGAAAATAACATAATATACAATAGTACAATAAGAAAGAAAAAGGAAAATCTCCATAACAAGTAGTAAGAAACAAAAGTTATAACACATATGTCAAACTCTGAATCACTAGGAACCAAAGCACTGTAAAAAAAAAATAAAAAAGAAGCACAACACTGTGAAACAAACTAAAATGAAAAAGAAATGAAGAGAGAAACGCTGAGCAACGTCGGGCCGACGGGGCAAACCGGGCCACTAGGCACGCGGCGAATCAGAAGGTGGAAGTTTCAACTGTTCCAGGTGCACGGTTCGACGCTTTCGAGGGTTTTTCAGGCTCTCAAGGGTGACCACGTTGTGTTCGCGAATAGCGACCACGCGAAACGGGCCTTCGTACCTCTCTAACTCCTTTCCTCGGTTCGAACCCCTCCGACGGTACACAACCAGCCCGATTTTAATGTCCCCCGCAAGATCTCTAAGACCCAGGTTATGTTTAGCAACCCGTCGCCGTTTCTCGGCCCCGATCCTCTCTCCGACCTTGCCCCAACGTTTCACCAATAGCACTCGGTTAGCAACTGCCCGATCCAAAGGTTCGGCGCCCGCAACGGTCTCCGACCAGTCCCTCTGGCGATACCGCAAGCCGAACAGAATTTCGAACGGCGTGAAGCCCGTAACCGTATGTACGGAGTGATTGTACGCCGCAACCGCCTTCGCCATAGCCACATCCGGGTCCAACCCGTTGGCCACCTGATAGACCCGCAAGTGGTCACTTAACGTACTGTGAAGGCGTTCAATTCCACCCCTGCTCTTCGGGTGCCCCGGTGTATTGAGGTGCCATGTAAAATCCAAGATCTTAGCTTCCGCCCGGACACGAGCGTTGTCAAACTCCATGCCACTGTCAGACGCTATCCGTTCGGGGACTCCGTAGAATTGGAACCACGTCCGCAAGGCTTCCAACACCGCTTCCGACGACCGCTGCTGGACCAAGTACGCCATCGCAACTTTACTGAAGGTATCCAGAACCGTCACCCACTTATACCCACGCCAGGTAAACGTGTCGATCTGTAAATCCCGCAAAGGGCCCTCCGCGGTAAGCGTCTCCTCTTGTAAGGTTTGGGGGGGATGACGATCATACTTCGTAGTGAGGCATACGTCGCAGCTTCCGATGACATCGTGAATCGTCTTCCGCATGCCCCACCAGAAATACCTCCGCTTCAGAGCCTGTAAGGTCTCGGTGACTCCACGATGATTCGTCTTACCCTGATGGTATGCCACCGTCACTTCCCGTTGGCGCTCTGTGTCCCTGATCGATTCCACCATCAGCGCGCATCGAACGAACGACCTATCCACCCCAATTTTCTCTTCCCGCCAGAGGCGCTTGATCTTGTCCCACACGGTATTATTCCCGACATACAAGTAATGCGTTTGGCCGGGCTTAGAAGCGTCCTTAAGAGCACGGCAAATCCCCTCCTCGCTGACTCCCGGCTGCGACCAAATCGTCGTAATTTTGGTTTTTCCGAACTGGCTGTATTCAAGCTTGAGCAACCCCGCCGTCCTCGTCTTCCAAATGATCTGCCTGGGTTTGTCGTTGATAATTTCTTCCAGCTCTTCCATATGCGTGGCTCTCTCATCCGCCGAACTCTCGATGTCCGTAGCCTCGACCTCTGCAGGGGCTCGCTCGCCCTCCCCGTCCGGCGTCCAATCCCTGATAAAGCGCTGGAGTTCCCCAGACGGTTCACCCACTTCTTGTTCTACCGCGTTAACTACAATGGCCCGGGACAGCCAGTCCGCCACCACGTTTTCTTTACCCGGCTTATACACAATATCAAAATTGTATTGGCTAAGAAATTCCTTCCACCGGGTGACCCGCGCCGAAGATTCCTTCAAAGTGCCCACCCATTGTAAGGGACGATGGTCCGTGTGGACCTTGAATTTTCTGCCGAAAATGTAAGGCCGAAAATGTTCGATGGCCCAGACGATCCCCAACAATTCGCGTTCCAGGGCGCTATACCGCGTTTCCGCATCCGTGAGACGTCGGCTAGCGTACGCGATAGGGCGGTCCCCTTCGACCTGCTCCTGAGATAATACCGCACCCAACGCATATTCACTGGCATCTGTCGTGATGTTGAAGCACCGCGAGAAGTCGGGGAAGGCAAGCACGGGCTCTTCCTGCAGCCTTGCCATACAACGTCTGATGTTGTTCTCCATCTCGGGCATCACCACCACCTTCCTCCCTTTTTTGAGCAGGTTATTAAGGGGCACCAAGTACGCGGCCATTTCTGGAATGAACCGCCGATAATAGTTCAAAGTCCCAAGTAACCGCCGTATACCCTTGACATCCCGCGGCACCGCCATCCTTTGTATTGCTTCTACCTTTGTCTTATCGGGGCTCACCCCATGTTTGGAAATAGTGTGGCCTAAAAAATTAATTTCCTCCTGGCCCAATAAAGACTTGTCCGGGGACAGCTTGAGGCCAAACTGCTTTACCCTATCAAATACGCTCCGCAGGTGTACGATATGCTGGGCTTCTGTTTAACTAAAAACGACCAAATCGTCCATGTACACTTGACAGACCGATTCGTCTATTCCCCTCAAAAACTCGTCCATTAATCGTTGGAACGTTATCGGCGCGTTTTTCAAGCCGAACGGCATCCTACGGAATTCGTAATGTCCGCGTTCAAACGTAAAAGCCGTCTTGTGGCAATCCTTGGGGTGCATCTTAATTTGGTGGTACCCCGCTTTAAGGTCGAGCGTACTAAATATAGTAGCCCGCTTAGCCTGTCGAGGATGTCGTCGAATCTGGGAATGGGATACTTTTCATCCACCGTATTTTCGTTTAGTTTCCGGAAATCGACCACCAATCGATATTTTTCTTTATTTTCTCCCGGTGCACTTTTCTTTTTCACTATCCACAGGGGACTATTAAACGGGGACGTGCTATCTACAATGATACCCTGATTCTTCAGATCCCGAATTTCTTCCCTGATGTGCTCCCTGAGTGCCTGAGGGTATCGCCGTTCCTTCACGTATGTTACCCTATCTTGTTTCAGAGGAATCTCGTGCACGGTTTTTCCGGTTGCTCCCAGGCTTTCGGTTTCGTTGAAGAAAATGTCTCGATACTCTTCCCTCAATTCTGTCCTCCAGGCCCGTACTCTGCTCACCGCTCCTATCCTCCCGTCCCTAACGAGATCCCTGCACCGGTAGGTTCTCTTCCCAATCTTTATTACCCAACGCCCCCCTTTGCTCCTAATTTTCGCCCCTACCTTCCCTAACAAATCACACCCTATGATCGCTCCATATTCGCGGGCATGCTTCTGACCATATGAACCGTAATGTCACCTCCCCCAGTCGCCCACCGTTCTAAGCCCAGACGTACTTCCCCGTCTACCTCGCACGGCCCACCCAGGGTAATCAATTTACATCTACATACCTGTGGCTGGATTGCCCCGCCGTCACGACACATCAACTCCGCTGCTCGCCTACTCATGATGGTGCTGGAGCTCCCTGTATCCACTAGACATCTCACACCTTTCTCGACTCTAATGATAGGCAGACCGCCGCACTCGCTTCTGATGTTGTGGTTTACTATCGTGCGGTCGCCGCTCCTCTGACACGCTCCTCAGGCATCTGTTCGTACCCTCCTCTCCGTTGCCGCCACCCGTTTTTCACCCCGCCGACCTCCGTTGCGACCTTCTCTGCTGCTGCATCCTGGTTCGTCATCGTCCGTCTCGGATGTCCCAGTACCGTCAGTGGAATCTGCTGTCTCTCTGCTCCTCTTCCACATCCTTTGGGCGTTTACCTCCATTGGTTCTCCTCTGGCCACATCCCGTTGGCGGAAGATGTACGGACACTGCCTAGCGATGTGTCCTTCCGTCCCGCATTCAAAGCATTTCGTCCTCGGACATTGTGCCACTAAATGCCCCGTCTTCCCACATCCGTGGCAACGTCTTTCCTCACGCCTTCCAGCCGGTCTGGTCTTCCGCTGAGATTGCCTTCTGCCGTCATTAGGGATCCTCTCCCGTCTTTCATACTCTGGCTCCTTCTTCTTCCATGGCCCAGGGTTGGGCCTGGCTCTCCTGTAGGTTACACGGCTCCACCCGTTTTCTTCCACTTCCATCCGTGTCTCCTCATCTCGTGCGCTAGCATCCATTAGCTCTTGGGCGCACTCTACGAAGGAACGACCTTTGGGGAAACCATCTTTTCTTCCCGTTTCCCTGGCCAACTGCACTAAAAGAATTGGCGACAGGAAGTCCATTCTAGCTGACACCTCTACTGCGCTCATGATTTCTCGTAGCTTCTCTGTTATCTTGTGGAACCGCACGAGCAACTCTCCTGCGTACTGTCCGCTGGACTGACGGGGGTGTTTCACTTCCCTGAACATCTGGAAGATGTCTTCCTCGGGACTCCATCTGCCGCCCCCGTAAGCTTTCTTGAGCCGTTCTTTTACCACA
This sequence comes from Piezodorus guildinii, assembly GCA_023052935.1. Taxonomy (NCBI): domain Eukaryota; kingdom Metazoa; phylum Arthropoda; class Insecta; order Hemiptera; family Pentatomidae; genus Piezodorus; species Piezodorus guildinii. The sequence goes on from CM041295.1 coordinate 76,128,933, forward strand.
GCCCATGGGGTCTCCTCGTCCGCTTGTATAAAGTTGAGGACGCTTCGCTTTACGCGACACACCAGATCGGCTTTCAGTGACTCCGCATCTCCTTCTCCTAGTATCCCATCCGCTACTTTAATCTCGATGCGGGACATAATGCGGTCGCAATTCTTCAGGAAATGGTTTAGTTCTCCCGTTTGCCCAGTAAATTTTCCCACATCCGAAATCGCCATTCTCAGGTCCTGTGCATTTGCCGCTTTCACTTTTAGCCAGGCTAAAGTGTTTGCGTGGGCCTCTGCTATAGTCTCCCGTGGTAACGGAGGCATCTCCACTGGATGGACTGGGATCTCCGCTGGCATCTCTACTGGTACTCCAGGTACTTGGAGGGTTGCTGGTCTTAAAACGTTTTCTGCCATGCCAGTCGTTGATTTTAAAGAAAAGAAAAAAAATGGCACGTAAAAGAAGAAGCTTAATAAAAAAAACTTTAAGCACTACAAACTGAGGTCCCGGGTTTCGGCACCAGTTATGAAGTCTCGGATAACTTAAATAAAAAAAATAAAAATAAGTGAGAGAAGGGGTGCATAAATGACTCACACGGCAACTGTGTTAAGACTGACTTTATTCTCTATAAATCCTCTATTTATACATTGTCGCATTGTTTATATGATAAGAGTTGGTATTAAGCTGATACCGACTCGCCTCGGTCCATAACTTATATATATATATATATATATATATATATATATATATATATATATATATATATATATATATATATCTACACCATATCATGTTTTTTTTTATGCGAAATACCGCTGCTACCGAAAGTCTGTATACTAGAACTGGACTAGTAGGAAAAATGGAAAAAAAGAAAAATCACATTTGGATTCTTCCATTTATATCTTAATAATTTTTGTTATTTATTTCATTTTCTTTTACAACAATTCCAATTAAACTTATCTCAGCATTTTTGTTTAATTTCCTAAAAATAAGTAAATCGAAATTTGGCTTCTTCATACAAAATATACTCTGAATTGGAACTAATTATTAACAGATCTTGCTACCTGTTTAGATTTGTAAAAGGAAAGACTATAAATATACCCACAAGGATTATTAAAATTAAAAAATAATGCATGAAATTATTGCTGACATTCACAATAGTGATTGTAATAAACATCTGAACGGTAATATGGTGTACTAGTATAAAGGGAACATTACCTGTATTCGGAGTGGTTTGTGGTTAACCTTGAGTATTAATTAACCGTCAAAATTTTGGTTTTCTCTACCTCACCGCAACTTCTTCACTCAAGTGGCTACTCAGTTATGCCCGATAACTTAATTAGGCTCAAAATACCACATCAATCACGCTCCCCTCTCTCCCATAATTATTAGTATTATATACATATATATAATAAAGCATAAAGCATATTAGTATTATAAAGCATATATATATATATATCCCATGTTAACAATTATGAAACTAATTACTGTTTTTATTTATTCCGGAGCCCAAATAATCATTCAACTCTCTTAAAAAGTCATGTGTTTGTGGCAAGTCAAACAGTAAATGTTTGAAGAACTTTTTCACCGAAATTGCCATAACGGCTCTTACAATTTTAAAAAAGATTCCATAAAATTATATCATTGTGCAATAAAATATGTACAATATCTTCTCCGGGAAGTACTTCAGCATTTTATGTGGCCACCGTATCACGTGAGTCTCTTCTTCGATATTTCATTTACGATGATTAGCTCGGCCCCAACTTTTTTTTTTCACTTTCACATTTGGGATTCTTTGCAGCCTGGATATGCCGCAGACTGTCATCCAGAAGTCCATCTCTAGAGCCAACAATATCCTTTCAGACGATTTTTGCACTGTCCATGTTTCTGTCCCCTATAAAGTGGTCCCTAAGAGGAAGGAATTGTAATTTTTTTTTTTGTGAGAAGCGACACCTGTTTGCTCCATTGATCACCTACGATCCTCCCTCCATTCCTAATTTTATTTTCGATATCTTATGCCATCGTTCCGAAATGCCAGATCCTAAGGAAGTTATTTGAAAAAAAGACCAACATAAAACGACCAAATTTCTAAGATAAAAATGTATATATAAAAATAAGAAAGACAAATTTGGTTACTGGTTGTAACCAAAAAGAGCAACATCTAGATTGCCCTAGAATGCCGGTAGCCTTCCGTAGAAACCTTCACCCGTTTGTGTCCGACCGATTGGGTAAAATCTGGCATTTGGGTTACAGGCCGTCTCATATGGGATCCCTCCCATTAAATAACAATAAATTTCATTTTAAATTCAGTCGGCATAATGTATTCATATATATTCAAACCACCGAGTCAAATTAATCTCCCTGAAATAAATTATCTGTTTTTATACCCCGTTTAGGATTTCAATTCTGTGTTTTTAATGTTAATCTCGATTGTCCCCAGTATTATTTTATACCCCTGCATATGTGTTTTTTCTAAATGGGCAACAGACAATAAAATGAAAGTATATCAAATAAATTGGTTTCATCTACACCAGTTTTATGATGTACTAAAATGCCCGTCGAACAAATCGTTATTCACAGATTTAATTATTGTTAGCTATGATAGTTATCAAAACTTTATCGTTTTATTATAAAATGAATATATATCAAATAAATTGGTTCCATCCACACCAATTTTATTATATACTGAAATACGCGTCTAACGAATCGTTATTCAATAATTTAATTATTATTATTTATGATAGTTATAAAAAGTTATCTTTAAGATAATAAAAATACTATCTTTCAGTTAATATCTATACGCATAGGGTGAACCAATCACCATCGCAGTCATAAAATCGCTACTAAAGAATTAACAAAGCATATATACAGTAGTTATAACAAAGATAATAAACATATAATAATTCCATATTAAACTCGTTTAATTAACTACCATTACCATATAAAATTCAGATCCTTATCAGAAAAATATTGTAATATTAAAATAAAATAGTTTATATTAGTTTAATTAATTAGGATTCCTAAAATGTAAATAACATACTTAAGAATTTAGAGCTATATCCGTGACATCAAACAATAGAATTCTAAAGTCTAATTAATTTTATTTTTGTAATATATTTATTGATATTTACAACTGTACAATATAAATTCATTCGAAGAAAATGAAACTTACATTAAGTATACAATATTTTAGAAAATATAAGTATTTATATTTTAATATCTATGTACTGATAAAATTATATATATATATTTTTTTTTTTTTTTTTTTTTTCTAATTTAAGAGGGGTACTATTAGGGAAGATTTACGATTTTCTTCCAAAGTTCCAGGTACCCACCTTGCAGAGGATTTTATATTGTAATATAATAACTTAAAATATGTGTTTCAAACAAAACTGCATACAATTCTTTAATTTTTTTTTCTAACTTTATTTCGCTGATTCAAGTGAAAGTCGTATATTGCCAGCAACAGCTTTTTTTTTTTTTTTTAAATAATTTATTTTACAGATGATCTATAATAAAAATCATCTACTAGTGTTTCTTCTATCTCATATCTATTAAATTTATAATTAAAGCAGTGACATCAGCGTATTCTAATTTCCGTACGCGACCTTGTCGCACCATTTTAGGATACTACCTTGAGCCCATTCATATGGACAAAATACATCACCCATTCAGCAGATTAATAGAACATCGTTGGATGTCTGATCTCATAGGTCAAGTTATTAAAAATGATAAAAAAGTTTATTTCATATGCGCATAATATATATATATATATATATATATATATATATATATATATATATATATATATATATATATATAATATATATATAATATATAATTTTTTTTTTTTTTTTTTTTTTTTTTTTTTTTTTTTTTTTTTTTTTTTTTTATCATAACCTTACATAGTAACCCCACGTAAGAACCATTTATTTCGGTACATCATGTTCCATACCTTAATAGTGTTCTACGTGAATGCTAATATAATAACAATCATTAATAAAATGAAATTTGTTATTGAATTCAAACACTTACTTAAGTACAAATGAATATGAAAGGCAATAATAAAAAAAATCTGTATCAAACAATCAAATAAATAAAATATATAAGAAAGAGTTACATTAAGTATTTATGTAAACATTTATTTTATATTAAATAATATAACAATTGATATTATTATCCACAGCAATCACTATTCGCCTATCTAGTCAAGGTATAATCTTTTTAAAAGTTAGTGGTAGATGGCAATCGATTGTTTTTATGTTTTGTTTTTTTACGAAAATGAATGATGCAGCAATAAATAGTCAAATTATTTATTTCTGTAACACAATATAAAAAAACTCAAGCAAATTATATATATATATATTTTTTTTTTTAAAGACTTACCTTTAGGACCGATGAAGCCCAACAAAAAACATTTCCCGTAAACTAAAAACATGAATTGTTGAAGAAAGTCCAACAGGATCAATGGAATTCACTAAAAAGGGGTCCTGTGTCATTTTGACCGAGGTGGAAAAATAAAAAAAACAAAAAAGAGCAGTCATAATTTGACAAACAATACCGTGTTTACGTGCCAAAATTTATATAGTTTAAGACCCAAGTGAATCAAATCATACGTACATAACAATTATGTTTAGAAGTTAATAATCTTCTTTTTTTTTCATATTACATTTTTTGTAATATTGTGTCTATATTATTTTTTTTTAAATAATGACTTTTTAAATTTATAAGTTAAATATTATAATTATCTTAATCAAAAAATGGGTTTTGGTAAATTAAACGTATATTGAAGGGTTAGACATTAGGCGTGGGAGATTCTCTTAGACGCGACCAACGGCGTTACAGTCGGCCAAGCGACCAAAAACTCGTAAAGGTACATCTATCTTATTGGTGCTAGTACTGATATTGATGGGGCAAAAAGTCCAGTGAGTGTTTTATTTTTTTGTCTTATTTACCAGTCTTTATGAGGATACCCTCCTTAATAATAATCACAATCGGAACGTCACACATTTCTCAGGACCCACAAGAAATAATAAAAACTCAAATTCCTCAAGAAGGGATCGAACCCACACCATTCCGAATCTACCGCGAAATGCCCGGCGACCAGGGCCTTATATCCCTCTCATATTACTCGAAAGTTGTTTTTAGCTCTTGTAAGTTATCGAGAATGCAATTCATCTTTGCAAGCGTCTGCTAATTTTATCCTTGCAATTTACGGTTTCTGTCAAGATTACCAGTTTGTCCATTTTAACATATAACATTCTGGTATCGCTAAGATACTGTATATATTGGTGAATTATCGCACCTAGAAACAAATATTATCTACTACAAATAATTCAATGAATATCTGTAATTTTAAGTTTAATATACATATTTGTCAGATAATTAAATTACTGAACATATGATCATGTATTTGCTGTAATGGTATAGATTATATTTCTTAGCTAAACGTTCTAAAACCTAGAGTGTCACACATTGAATGTCCTACAAATAGGACGCTATATGCTAACTCGTTGAATATCCTTTACGTACACATGTTTAAATGAGGGGTCACCTGTGGTTTAGTAGCTAGCATAACCTTTTATAACCAAGGTTACGGGTTCAAACCCAGCTGATGGACACGGGTCTGTGTTATGTCTGAATCTCGATAAAGATTGCTACCCTAAAAAAACCTGGAAAGGCAAAATTTGTTACACTGCTTTTGCAACATCAAATAGGTGGAATAAACTGTCAACTGCCCGCGTAAAATAGTGCCTTCGCTCAGTGGAGACGTTACAGCAGACCATCATCAAACAAGGAGAAAACAAAAAAAAGGAAAGAATAATAATCTACCAATCTATAAGTTCAAGAGCCACGCTATTTGATAACTATTACTAGAACTTTTTATTTACGTTTGGACCAAATAGGGAAACTCCGAAAGTATAAAGTATAAAAAGAAACAAAATAAAATGTAATCCTTAAAAAAACAGTTAGAATAAATTATAAAATGATACAATCACAAACAATAATAAAACACCTTAATAAAAGTTATGCTAAATAATAATGTCTTAAGAAAAAAAAAACTGTACCACTACAACCCATGAAGAGTCTTAGGCTCAGTGCACATAGAGATTCGTACTGTTTCTTGGCCAACGGCCGTGCAATGAGGTGATTCGGCCGAGATCACGCTCAGCCACCAGGTATTTCCCTATTTTTCGTTACCCACTTTATAGAGGCTGGGTCTGCCCCATGAGGGTCTCCATACTCTAGGATCGCCCCCCGGCTGAAATAATAGATAAATAATATTCCATCACAGCCGGGATTCGAACCCAGGACCCGGTACACAGTAGACTAGCACTCTATCCACCAGACCACGCCGCTCCCCAATAATGTCTTAATACTAATCAAATAGTATTAAATTTTACAATTAAAGCTTTCTTAAAAATGAAATAAAATTATTAAAATAAACTTAGATTAAAATACAAATAGTCTAGAGCTTAAAAAAAAAAAAAAAAAAAAAAAAAAAAATATATATATATATATATATATATATATATATATATATATATATATATCAAACTAAGCTTATATAATCTAAAACTAAAACTAATTTAACCGTGTTTCATTAACTGTAAAACAAATTAAGGACTCCTACTGCAATATCGTGTGATTAGTCACGGAGGCATAAAAGGGACATTAAGTGAATAACCAAACATCTTTAAAACATTTATAATTACGAATATTATTTAATTAATATGAATCTGTAAATACAAATCAATACTAAGCTCAACTGTATATCAAAGTTGTAGAGTATTTATGTCATACATGATTCTGGGAGTAAATAATTTGATTCTACATCCCAAACCACCAAAAGCGCTAACCTGTCCCGTTTCGATACATGACATTTAAAACAAGAACATTACATTTTAACATTTTGTTAGGAAAGATCTGATGAATCAAATTAAGTCGAGCGGTAAATTCCACGTTATTTATCTCGTACTCATTGGTGATATATATATTTACGTTTTCTCAAAGACTATAAATAAGATAAAGGTTGTCGCTCCCATGGGTCCCAGACACTAATGAAAGTGGTGAAGTCAGCACGAAAAATCGCTAACCTCGTCCTATTTAGAATGGTATTCGCCCAATTGTATAATTGGGACCAAGTTCGCCTTCAACATGCAACTCAGCTGCGGTATGTGAGGCATCTACGTGCAACTGTATGACTGTTTTATATACATTCTCTAATTAATATCCAAACCATTTCTTCCAAAGTCCAATTAATTTTTTGGAATTAATTATTTTAATTTACAACTTTATTAAAGAACACAATAAGTAAATATGTAGAATTAAAAAAGAAATTCATGAAAATATCATTAGAAAGAACTACCCAATGGTAGCACTTTACTAACTATTTTAAGGCAGTAGGTCCCGAGACCACCTTCTTTTCAGTCGCCTTGGAGGGTTATCAGGTATATCTAAGGAAGATAAATTACGGACAAGTGGGTTTGTGTGAGCATGGAGTTTAGAATGAAAAGAAGAGCATCTATCACGGGTTATGTGTGCAACAAATGGGATGTTTAGGTCATTATGGAGGAGTTTGATTATTAAGGAGTTGAGGAGACAAAATAAGGGACATTCAGGATTTTGGATTCAAAGGACTGCATGCGGGAGGAATTCGATGGTTTGGTAGTGCCCCAAAGCTCGATTCTATATGTCCAAATAGGTCTGATTATAGTGATAAAGTGAGTCTTTTGTAATATACTGAAAGTTTTGAACGTTTGTCTAGTAAGTGTTGTAGTATTCGATATCTTCGAGCAGTTTCAGTCTTGTGTGAGGATCAATTATTTATTTCTTTTCTAGCTGAGTTTTTGCTCATTATTAATAAAAAGTCTCATTATTTTTATACTTATGTATTGTAGCGGGTATGATCATAAGTACTGGACAAATTCATTATTTTGCTTAAATAATGGCATTTGGCTCATATTATTTATTTCCTTAAATTTCCATAATTTAATTAATATGTTTGTTATAGGTGGAATAATCAGGAATCAGTCATTTTTTGAAAATTTTTAATTTTGCCAACGTTTCGGCTCAAGCTTTTGAGCCATCATCAGGGCTCAGTTCTAGTGTTATTTTCTGATGTCGCTGGAGATGAAGTAACAGAAAGTGATGAATCGGCGTCCGTTTGTTGTGAAGGTGTGACACCGATGATGAACATCCGGACGCCGATTCATTACTTTCTGTTACTTTGTCTCCAGCGTCATCAGACAATAACACTAGAATAGAGCCTGATGATGGCTCACAAGCTTAAGCCGAAACGTTGGCAAAATTAAAAATTTTCAAAAAATGACTGATTCCTGATTTTTCACCTATAATAGTTTCTACAGTCGACTATACAACCACATTATAAAATGTTTGTTCTTTGAAAACAAATATTTTATTTATATTAAGCAGGTAAAATCCCATCATGTTTATTATTGTTGCTGGTAGCTAATAAGGCAGTAGGTATTTTAAAATCTTTATTTTTTCAATTGACTTACCACCTTTGGTACAAAATTAATTTTTTTTTAACTGTTCGTTTTGCTTTACACTTTTTATATTTTAAATGATATTTTTTTCATAGTCATTGAAGCATGATGGATTAATTATTTATTTATTCTAGAAATAACTATAATCCCCTTCATCTAATCTAAATTTTTCATGCTGTTTGATTATCAAATAACGATAGTATAATTTTCTTTCTTTGAGTCTGTGGGAGCGCCTAAGTTATGAAAAGGCCAAAGTTTGGGTGGCTCTAAATTGAAAACTATATAAGATAGATTACTAAAATTTAGTATAACAATAGAACTACATAAAAGGATACATCTTGCTAAATTTCATGAAATTCTGAGATCCTAAAATTTCTGGATAAATTCGCATGGATTTAACATTTATGCCCTAATATAGTTAATTGGAAATAATAGGGGTACTCACTACGTTTGCTATAGCATGCTATTTGTGCTATTGTGCTAAACCCATCAATTTTATACAGGAAATAACTGTAGAAACTCGACGGGTTTAGCAAAATAACACAAATAGCATGCTATTGAAAACGTAGTGAGTACCCCTAATATAGCATTATGTAATAATTTGCAGCGTTTTTTAAATGTATTATCCTACGCAGATGACACTTGTGTGTTATCCGTAAATAATGACCCATCTGTTGCTTCCAAAACCCTTCAGTCTCACATTTCTTCCATTGAAGAATGGTGTCAAAAGTGGAGAATTAAAATCAACCCTACTAAATCCCATCAAATTACCTTCACCCTTCGTCGAAAACCTTTGTCCGCCTGTCCCACTATTTCCTTCAACAATATTCCACTCACCTCAGTTGAACAGATCCGGCACCTAGGACTCCATCTAGACAAACGTCTTACTTGAAATCCTCACACTAGACTGAAACGACAAGAAACAGCTCGTAGATTCCGCTTACTACAACACTTACTGGACAAACGATCAAAACTTTCCACATACTACAAAAGATTAATTTATATAACCATCATTAGGCCTATTTGGACATATGGGATTGAGTTATGGGGATCCACCAAACCATCCAATTCTTCCCGCCTTCAATCCTTGCAATCCAAAATCCTCCGAAAGATCCTCAACGCCCCTTACTTTGTCACCAATAAAATAATTCATAAAGACCTAAATATCCCATTAGTCGCAAATCTAGTCCGAACTAGATATTCCTCCTTTTATTCCAAATTACCCGTCCACTCCAATCCACTCGTTGACAAACTCTCACCTCCTATTCCTGGTCATCTTCCTAGGCGGCTGAAAAGACGATGGCCTCGAGACCTACTTATCTGAATAAACTTTGAAGTGCTACCACTGGGTAGTTTCTTCACATGCCTGTATCACGCCCATTTGATCTATTAGCACATTTACTTATTGTATTTTATTGTAATACAGTTGTAAATTTCTTTTAAATAAAAAAAAATAAAAATAAAAAAATGTATTATAGCCAAAAAAGGCTTTCGAAATTCTAACGATACATGTTTAAATCATTCACGTGTCTATACGTTCTAATCTAAAGGATACGTAGATCGCGAAGTAACTTCCAAGAAATATAAACAGAAGCACAAGAAGTACAAGTACAAGGGAAAGTGAGAAAAGATAAACTCTCTAGTTAGGAACTCGGTCAACAATGAAGTGCTAAGAGAAACTTTTATTTATGTTACAAATAAGTAAAGTACTTTAATAACTTCTTTATTTATAGTGTTGTAGTGAGTTTTAGAATGAGCCGACATTCAAACCTACTGGCTTCAACTTACTGACTCCCCGACTACTTAACCTCTGTTGACATTATATTGTATAACATCGCATTTTTAGGATCAACGGAGATATAGGAAAGATAACATTGAATTCAAACGAGGCTATGATGGTCGAGAGTGTTAGGGCGCCGTCTTAGCAGTTTCGAGTCAAACGGTTCATATCCAACCCGGCCGGGTAAAAATGAATTTCTTGATCTGGTCCTCTAAATTTACCTGACTCTTCTCGTACCATTTCTGGTTTTTATAGTTTGGCGATTAGCAGGGCATGTTCCTGTCATAAAAAGGATATAACCCCCGCCTCCGGAAAAAAAATTAAAAATTATGTCTGTTGTATGAGAGACTCTTCTATGAGGCCTAAATGAGATCGTAAAGTTTAATTGATCCATTTCCTCAATTTATTCTGTTCCGGCCCCCTTAAGCGTTGCGGTACTAATGATCTTGTGAAGCTTTGCGAAATTTCAACAATACGATGAATTGATATCGAGTATAAAAATCTTTAAACGGGCGTAATAATCTTGTCATTAGAGCCCTAAAATCATTCTCCTGCCTAAAACATTATAGAAATAGGGCATTGTAAGAAAAGAAGATGGACTAGAGATCTTCAATTATATCAAACATAGACATTGAAGGGATGGATAGTTCCTACCCAAGAATTTTTGATCATACATTTAGCTTATTTAAATGATTATGATGTGTTGTATTCCTTCAATACAGGCGAACAATTATTATTATTAAACAATTATTTGAATTTTTAGGCTATACAATTTATATATTATTTTGAGTTCCAAAGGTACTATAACTATTCGAAGAAACTTTGAGGAAGCGCGAAAATCTCTCATTATTATAATATTACATCAACATTTTTGATTCTTTTCACATTTTTTTTTCCTGTACCACTACAACCCATGAAGGGTCTTGAGTTCAGTACATATAGAGAATCGTACTGTTTCTAGGCCAACGGCAGTGTAATGAGGTGATTAGGCCTTAATCGCGATGAACCGCCAGGTTTTTCCCCAATTAATTTAGGTACCCACTTTATAGAGGCTGGGTCTGCCCCAGGAGGGTCTCCATACCCTAGGGTCGCCCCCCGACTGAATTAACAGAATAAATAATATTCTGCCACAGCCGGGATTCGAACCCAGGACCCGGAGCACAGCAGACTAGTGCTCTATCCACTAGACCACGCCGCTCCCTAAGAATCCGCTTTTCACATTAGAATTTATTTTAATAACACTATTTTAAACTTATGGAATGAAATGTTTTAGTATGATTTGATGACGAAACTAAAAGAGTAATTAGTACCTTTAGAAAATAATAGTATTTCTTAATCATCAGATAAAATCAAACAAAAGATTTATATAAATTTCAATTTCGTTAAAAATGTCCTGCAGTAAATTTTGGTAATTATGAAACGTCTCATATATTACTGTGGAACTACGAAATAGGGGAATGTCGAATTTCATCATTCATCTTGTCGCTTGGTGTAAGTCCGAAATATTTAATAAATACCCTAATGTTTGACTTATCTTGGGATAAATTTTGGTGTTCGTACTCGTTATTGAAAAAAAAATATTTTATTTATTCAAAAGTTACAAAATATCGATAATAACACTTTAAAAGACAATAATGACAATCTTGATAATAACAATATGGCTATACTAGATCTGACATAGATTACGTACCGTAATTACTGCGAGGACTTGAAGAGAGTGTGTGTTCCCTGGGAGAAGGGACAGGGTATATAAAGGTTAATAGGACTGCTGAATAAGATTCAAGGAATATGGTGTGATCTGCAGGTGCACTATGGCCTCATGGTGGCGTGACTCCTCCGTCCTTATGAGAGTGAAGCCCACTGAACTCTAAATTTAAGGATTTGGGACGGTTTGTCTATTCTGTAAATATTGAAACCAAGCTCTGGCTCTGCCATCAAAACATTCAGGTGGTTGAGGATGGGTACTTGGATTATCATTTGAAGGATTAGAACACAGTAATTCCAGTTTACAATACTGACGATAAAGATTATAGCATAAAAGATATAAACATATTACATAAAATATATAAGAAATAAATTGGGATACAGTTATATCATAAGGTTCTAATTCTTCTATTTCTATATTACTTAAGTCTATTTGTTGTAATTCCTCAAAAGTAAAATTTGTTGATACAATAGTTTTATTATTAACAGAATGATAGGAAATAAAAGGAATATTTACATTGTCAACATAAGAAAGTGGTACATTTATATTTACAAATTTCTCTTTTTCATTAAGATTAAGGAGGCTAGTAGATGGTAGATGATACATTTGTGTGTTTGTTACACTAGTTGTTACATTGCTAATATTAAAGGTTAAATATTGGTGTAATGTGGGTATAAGTTTGATTATAGGGTTTGTTCTTATTTCTACAGCTTTACAATCATTTAATTCTATATTCTTACATAATTCTAAAATACATTTGTCCTTAATCTCTATCATGTCTTTACAGTAATGATGATTATTGAATTTAATACAATTTCCATTGTAAAACGAATTTTTAAATCTAATGATTAGTTGTTCTTTAATCTTTAGAGTAATGACTTTATTATTCCTTGTAACTGGATATGACATAGCATAATAAGTTGTTTTTGGCAATGATTTCAAAGGGATTTTAATAAAATAATAAATTAATCCTGTATCTGATAGGGAACAAAATGTGGAGCTAAGTAACCAGTTTAATTCTACATTTTCTGTGATTGGTTCTCCGAACGGTATGTTTAATTGTTCTAGTTCTCTAGTCGTTAATATGCTTGGATGGGTAATTCCTAATTTACATTGTTCTAAGGAAAATTCTATATCATTTAATTGATTTTCTACTAAATCTAATACGGCTAATAAATCATGATACATTAACTTAGTAAGAGCTAAATCTGTAAAATTATTTATTTTTTCTATACTATCCTTATATTTATTTAAAACAATTATTTCTTTATTAAGTTTAGATGTTAATTCTTTATTTAATCCTAATCTAACATTTTCATTATGCTCTATGTGATACATATTTCTCTCGATTTTATTTAAAATATTATCATACTTTTCTTTGTCATCGGCGTCCATATTGCCGGTGAGCCAACTAATAGCATTGCCTAGTCCGTTAATTAAACCTCTTTTTGATCGGTTATTCCGATTTATATTTACAATATGATTAATTTTTTCTAATATCTTGTTATATTTTTGTTCAATAATATTATGCAAAGTTTTATATTCATTACTAATTGTTAATACGTCAATGCTAATCTTAAGGGTTTGAATTTCTCTTGTTAAATTTGTAAGATTCTTATAATGTAAAAATGTGTACCAATCTTCAATTATAAAAGATGGATTAATTTGTACGATGGATGCTCCTGGTCCGTCAGATAAATCTTGTATTAGCAGGGTCTGTATCTGAACCGTAAGCGCTGCGATCAGAAGATACTTGAAACAATTCGTCGTCGAACTCAAAGTCATCTTGGCTGACTCCTGTAACATTAGACGTTTCTATTTCTTTTATGACATTCTCAATATCTTCATCAGTTATTTCTGGGTTTTTTTGACTTGTACTAGGTTTATTATTATTATTATTTGATTTCTTTTTCTTAGTGACCTTTTTCGGTCGTTTGACTTGATCAGGGTGGAGTTTTTTCTTTCTACCTTTATTTCTATTTTGAAATCTTTTATCAACATACTTTCCTTTTTCGTATTTAGGATCTATTTTCTTTTTCTGTTGTCTCTTTATATACACATCTTCCGGGATTTCTATGTCTTCTCTATTTTCATTTAACTTGCCTATTTTTCTCTCTTTATTTTGTTCTATACCTTTCTTAGTTATTTCGAAAAGCTGCTTCATTTTCCGATGGTACTCATGAACAAGATATTCTTTTATTTCCGGGGATTCATTATAAGTTTCATTAGTGATACCGAAAGTTATTTCGTTAGGGGTCATTTTAAGATCTTGATTAAGGGAATTATTATATGCTGTCGTTGCTTGCTCTAACTTATCTTCCTCTTTATCATCTTTGTTTTCTATGTTTATAAGTCTTAAAATTTCTAATAACGAAGAGCTTGCTCGATTAAGCAATCCAAGAGAGTTAGGGTGATTGGGGGTAGTATAATGTAATTCAATATTTAAGTAGTTTAGAAAATCTTTAAACAAGTTATTGTCGAATTCTCTTCCGTTGTCACATGATATTTTTTGGGGTTTTGGAAAATATGCTAAATATTTTTTCAATACTTTCATGCTTTCTATGGCATTATAACTCGTTGCGTAATAAGAAAATATTCTTTTGGAAAAAGTATCTACTATTAAATAAATGTAATAATTACTCATGTGTAAGGTATCAATCATTAAATCTGTAAAGGGTTTCTCAGGTGTGGGAGTAATTTTAAATTTTTGTTTTATAGGTCTTCTATCGTATTTGCCTTTTCCACATGTGTCACATTTGTTTATAATTTCTGTGATATGATCTTTCATATTGGGCCAATAAAATTTGGTTTTCAAAACTAAATATGTTTCATTTATACCTCTGTGGCATGTCTTGGCGATATGATAATCAAGGATAAGTAATTTCTGGTCTTCCGTGTTCTTTACATCTGGCAATAGTTTATAATATCTTTTAATTCTATTTGTGGGAAATTTTTCTCTAATGAGTGATGCAACTTTATTAAATAATGCATTATACCAATTATTTTCACTTTCTATAGAATCTGATATGGGTGAGCAGTATATGCCGTAAGTTATATTTGGTCTTAAGATTTCTAAAAGTTTTTCTTCTATTTCAAAATCTTTTTCATGATAAGGCCAAGTAAATTCAATTGTTGTTCTTTGCTTATTATTGAATATTGTTTCGCGTTGAATTTTCGCGTGTCCCTTTTTTATTATTATTTGATTTTTCTCAACATTTACTGGTCTAGATTTATCATCAACTATTAAGATTCTGTTATCGGAGGATTCTGTGGAGTGCTGCGTTGCTAAAGAAGATATATCATCTTGAATTATTTCTTGGTGTTCACCATTATTATTTTCTTCTATGTTTTCATCATTATTAATTCCTTCTATGTTTTCATTGTTAGCTTCTTCTTGGGTTTCTTCTATTCCCATTTCTTGTAATAAATCTACGATTTCTTGTGAATAGTTATTAGGAGAATTTTCTGTATGAAAAAATATCAAATTCTGGTTCTTTTAATTTCCTTTCTTCAATAGGGTAACGGGATAAATGATCGGCGACTTTATTAGCCTTTCCTTCAATGTATTTTATGTCATATTCGAAATCTTCTAACAATAATTTCCATCTAATTAATCTGGCGTTCTGTGTTTTACACGTTCTTAAATATTCTAAAGGTTTGTGATCTGAATATATGAAAAATTTTCTACCGTATAAGTAGGGTCGAAAATGATTGCAAGCCCAAATAATGGCTAAACATTCCTTTTCCGTTGTTGAGTAATTTTGTTCTGCTTTATTAAGTGTTCTGGATGCAAAACATACAGGGAGTTCTTTTCCATCTTTCTTCTGTGCTAATACTGCACCAATGGCGAAATTACTTGCGTCAGTTGTTAAGAAAAAGTCCTGATTGAAATCTGGAATTTGCAAAATGGGGCTACTACATACAAGTTGTTTCAATTTCTCAAAAGCGTTTTCATATAACTCTGGTTTGATTTCTTTTTGATCTTTTCGAAGACATCTCGTTAATGGGGAAGCTATCTTTGCGTAATTTGGTATCATTTTCCTATAGAAACCAGTTAATCCTAAAAAGCTTTTAATTTCTTTTTCATTTTTAGGGAGTTTAAAATCTTTTACTGCTTTTATCTTTTCTGGATTAGGTTCTATGCCGCGTTCGCTGATAATATGTCCGAGGAATAACAATTCTTTCTTGCAAAATTCTGTCTTATCGAGCTGAATCTTTAAGTTATGTTTTTCTAACTTTTTAAGAGTTTCTTCTAAATGTTTCCAATGATCTTTGTAATTTTCAGAAAAAAATTATAATATCGTCCATATAGACTAAAACGTTAATAGAATCTGAAAAAATGATATTCATGGCTCTTTGAAACGTTGCTGGGGCATTACTGAGTCCAAATGGCATGCGAAGGAATTCGAAGTGGCCTTGATCTGTAGAAAATGCTGTTTTTGGGATAGAACTTTCTTCGACTTTTATTTTATGGAAGCCTGAGCAAAGGTCCATTGCTGTAAATATCGTCGCTTTTCCTAATTTGCCTAAAAGGTCTTCAATATTAGGAATGGGGAATTTATCCGGGGTTGTTTCTCGATTTAATTTCCTGTAATCAATCACCATTCGTATTTTTCTTTTTCCTGATGCGTCTGGCTTTTTCGGGACAATCCAAACGGGAGAATTGTAAGGGGAATTGCTGGGTCTTATTATTTTGGATTCTAACATCTTTTTAATTTCTTCCTTAATATTTTCTTTGAATTGGTGGGGATATCTGTAATTTTTCGAATATATCGGGTCTTCGGTTTTTGTTTTAATCTTATGCTCCAATAAATCAGTGGCTGAAAGGGGATCATTTTCAGTCTTAAATACTGATGGATATTTCGATAATAATTTAATTAAATTTGATTTTTCTTGAGGAGGTATATGGTCGGTTCTGATTAGTTGGGGGATTTGTTTTATTATTTCATGGTTTCCTTTTTTATTAGAATCTGTTAATTCTACTTCTTCTTTTTGCAAATAGTATAAAGGTAAATATATGGTTTCGTTAACTTTACTGTCGATTATTATATTTTGATCATAGATGCCAGGTTTAATTTTAATCTTATCATCTTCATAGTCAATAAAATATAGATTTTTATTTTGTTCTACTTTTATCTGATTTTCGCCTTCTTTCAAAACTAATTTTAAAACTTCGTCTTCCATAATAAAATCAAACTCTGTATAGCGAGTTTTTATTTTGTTGGTTTCGAAATCGATATTAAATTTCATTTCCCTCATTGTCTCATTTCCTAGTAGTATTTCGTAATTGGGACTGAAATTAAATAGATAAAATTTTATTTTTTCGGGGTTTTTAAGAAAATTATTTCTGCAATAAACTGAAATAGATTCCGTGCCAAGTTCTTCTCCGGTTGCTGTTTTTATTGTAAAATTTTCTTTTTCTCTTTCAACATCTGGTGGTACAATGTCTGGTCTTATATAATTCTTCCAAGATCCGGTATCAATAAGCCATTTACGATTCGCGTGGTCTTTAACATAAGGCAGTTGGCTTTTATTCTCTTCTTTTATGTGTTTTGATTGTCTGGCGGGCCTTTCTCTAAAAAAGAATTATTTGGATCTAATTTTTCTAATTTCTCTCTTAATTCTCTGATTTCTTGGTCTTTCGGGTCTTCTTGCTGAATTTGGAAATTAGGCTGTTTCGGTTTATTCCCGAATGCGCTAACTGTTCTCATGGATACAGTTGGATTTTCATCTTTCTTATTATTATTATAATTTTGATTCCGGTATCGACCTGAACCGTTGAAATACCTTTGTTGTTCTTGACGGGGCCATTGTTGGTAATAATTATTATTATTATTATTCTGCCGGTAGTCTTGTGGAGGTTCTTGTTGTCGATATTGATGCTCTTGTCTTTGATTATGTGGGTTATACGGGTTATTGGGATTTTGCCAATTATTAAATCGTTTGTGATGTTTTTTATCGAACTTTTTCTTATGGTCGAAGCCTCTTTTGTAATCATGTTCTCCGGGTCTTCTCATATTTCCCGAATTTATGAGGTCATCGAAGAGTAGATGGTTCTCATTCTGAATTAAATTTCTCAAATCATCTAATGTTCTTAACTTTTCTGCTTTAGTCATAAGATATGTTCTTATGTGAAGGGGCATGTTAGTGTAAAAAAAATAAAGAATACTTTTCTCTAATGCGCTAATAATTGTTTCTCTATTTGGTGTGTTTTCTATCCGATGTTTAGAAATTATTAAAGTGCGGATCTTATCAATTCTTTGAAGGAAATCAAGAGGGTGTTCCTTATGATGTATTTTGTTATTAAATAATTCATGCGATAATTGTTTAATTGAGCGGCTGTCTCTGAAGGTTCTTTCGAGATAATTTAGTAATTCTTCAACACGACTAAATTCGCACGTTGTATTTATATAATCAGCTTCATCCGTAAGTTTTGCTAAAAGTTTACTTAATAATCTTTGTTCGTTTAGTTCCTTAAACGAGTTGTCCGGTTTACACACGATTTGGTAAACTTGTCTACAAACTGTCACGAATTTTAACAGATTGTGTGGATTTCCATTAAAATTAGGGATATGATCGTAGTCTGCCGATTTAATTTGAAAGCTTGCCATATTTGTAGTTAATGTTAAATTATTTACTCGCAGGATTAAAGAATCTAAATAATCATCAGACATAAAATTACAATAGTAAAGGAAATTAACTTACAAAAATTGAGTACGCTGTCAAAATAATCTTCGACGGGGTGTGAAGATCTGTCCTTGAGCTGGATACCTGACGACAGTGAAGTCCGGCCAAGGTTGAGTGCAGATAAGAGACTTTGCCTGCGTTGCGAGATGCTCGGGGTGAGTGAACTCGTCCAGAATCTGAAGATCTCGAAGTTGGTAGTCCTCGGTAGGTAAGCCAAAATCTTGAGTCTTCACAGGTGAGGAATCCTAGGCGGTAGTCCTAATTCTGGATTTGCGGAAAAAGTTCGGATCTGCGGAAACTCGGTTCTTAAAACTGCGATAAAAATATGCAGTCCCTGTTCGGGCGCCAATTTTGGTGTTCGTACTCGTTATTGAAAAAAAAATATTTTATTTATTCAAAAGTTACAAAATATCGATAATAACACTTTAAAAGACAATAATGACAATCTTGATAATAACAATATGGCTATACTAGATCTGACATAGATTACGTACCGTAATTACTGCGAGGACTTGAAGAGAGTGTGTGTTCCCTGGGAGAAGGGACAGGGTATATAAAGGTTAATAGGACTGCTGAATAAGATTCAAGGAATATGGTGTGATCTGCAGGTGCACTATGGCCTCATGGTGGCGTGACTATAGTTAGCCATGTTAGGTGTTCTGTCAGGATCTCTCTCTGCCTCCTATATTGGGGGCATTCCTTATCTTTCATTGGTCAAATTACTCCAGGGATAGAATAACGTCTTATTAATTTGCCCTTGCATGTCAAATTATTCCTAAGCTTCGTCCTTTGTTTCTGGGAACTCGATTTATATAGGCCGGTAATAGATCCAATATTTCATTACTTTCTTGAACATTCCGACTCTCACGGGGTAATCACAGAAATTTAAAATTTAGTGTTGGTTAGACTGTGATTAAAAAAAAAAAAACGAAAAAGGAGATCCACGCATCTTCAGGTAGCCTATCCTAAAAATAAAGCTCAGTACGGCTGTATCTTACGATTCCTTTGTTTTCTTTACCGGTTCTATTTTGATGTGGAATAAGCGGCTGCCAATGGCTTAGTTAGAGCCAAGTTGGAGGGCCCACATCTTGACAACGCAGATATAAATCTACTTAAACAATGAGGTAAGCAATCTGGAATTTATTTCGGTGTTTGGCTTCCACGTCGGCCGCTTGGGGTATTACGCCCGTGTGCTATTTGCAGTTTGGCTCGCCGTCCTCGGCAAAATGGCTTCTTCCGCGGTGTCATTTCTTCCATATTTATGTTTAGAGGAAAGGCATCTCTTCCTAATAAGCCACCAGTAGGTCTCATAAAAAGTAAGAGAATCCGTTTTTATTCCTACTTAAACTATTTACCAAAAATAGAGACTAAGCATTTTTTCATTTGCTTAGTCTCTCTTTATATATTCTCATTACAATATTATCACCTTAATTATGTTTACTTCCATACTTTATAACTATCACCTTAATTTTGTTTATTTCCTTACTTTATAACTGTCACCTTATTTCCATACTTTATAATTGTCATCTTATTACCATTTTACATTTAATTTTATTTATGTTCCCATATTTACTGTCATATTATTATTATATACCTAACGCATTATTAAGTCTATAATTACATTGGTTGTTATCTTGTTTCTTTTAGCCCTGAAGAAGGCACACATTGTAGGCCGAAACGTCAGCACATAATTAAAATAACACTTATTTTAAATGTGTGTTTCTAATTTATGACCGCACCCCCAACGATCTTCCTCATCTAATTTCTCAACGGTCAACAAAACTCCATCATTTTAACTATCCAACTGTATATTATGCATCTATCTATATTACTGTCCTTATGCTAAAAAAAAATTGCAGAAAAAAATTTTTTTTTTTTTTTCTCCTTTAGTTGGATATCAAATTCGTTCAACTTATATATTTATCTGTTTTTTTATCTATCATAACAAGATGATGTGGTTATTTTTATATATTCTACAAAATTACAGGTACTTTGGAGGAAGAAAATTTTAAGCCCTTTTAGACTATTTCAATCAGAATAAAACCTACATGATATTAAAGCCCATTAAAATTTACATCGATATAGCGAAATCGTTAGAGTCGTTTTTGAGAAAATCGTAAAAATGTGCAAAATGCATGGTACAAAGTGGCTGTTCTGATTAGCTGATTTTGATTAAAAAGTTGCTGTACACATCTCGGGCGTATATTAAATATGAAATTTTAGTTTCACAGTACTTTCTTGTTATTGCGATGGACTTACCACACACACACACACACACACACGCACCTTGTTGCGGAATTTTGTTATTTGGACACAGGGTCCCCTCAAAACGGGTATTTTTAAAACTCAAATTCGGTAACTTTCTCGATCGCAATACTTTTAGTTACTATATATTTCATAAATAGGTGAGTGATAGTAAAAAGGACTCATTGGGAGAGCCACTTTACATGATACATTATTCTTATCATCATTGTCGTAATCAAATGGTTTTAAAAAACATATTCAACAATCTCTCATTTTCGATAGTAATAAATATAATATATAGAAAATATTATATTTAACTAAAAGAGAAAGATTTCTTCTCGTTGAATATTTTCTTCAAAAATAAAAATATCCTCATTATATTTTAAATGTCAGTATTTCCTAGCTTACTTCCTCTATCAGGTAACAGAACTCTGCTTTCCAGCTATATCTTACTAATCCTTCAATTTAAATCGTCCATATAGTTCCGTACTACCAGATCACGTCTTTCTGAACCCTTTGGAATTCTATCCCTCCCGAGATCCGTCATGCACAAGCTGCTTCCTCCTTTAAATCGCTCCCTTCAACCATCTTTTCCATTTCCAATCAAACATATAATAACCTCACTGTGAAGGTACTGGATATTCAAATTTAGCTTTGTTTTTTAAATTTATTTTTACTGGCTCTAATGATTAATTTATATTTGTTTATTTACTGTCTCTAAACAGCTTGAGATGTTAATATCTAAATAGTTTATAACCTCGATTTATTATTTAAATTTAGCTTTACATATTTAAATTTATGACTGCAATGTTCTGGTCGTCAAACGTGTATTTTAATTGTATTTCTAAGGGACCAGGATGATAAAGACATTTTTTAATTCATTCCAAGATTAGTAATCTATTGTTGAAAACATTAAGATAATTCATTTTGTAATCCATTTTTCAGAATTAACTCTCATATAAAACGAACGATACCTGAATAATTCTAATTAATAACGCTAATTAGGAAATAATGAAGTGATTTCCTGGTGTAAAATTACGTAGGCTTAATTATCATGCAGGTATTATCCTCATTGAATGATCAGAGAGGGCTCCAAAATGGCATTTTCAAAATCCCTACATCCAATCTGACTCTGTTTATTTTAAAGTTTGTTGTTAGAAATAAAAATTAAATAAAAAACGCTCAAATATGAAATATAAATGTCTTTGTTAGTTAATTAAATACAAAAAACTGGTGCGCACATCACACGACTTTCACTTACCTCATTTGTTTAAATTAATTTAAGAATTATTTCTTTATGTTTTACGATTCCGTATATTAGAATAAATAGAATTGATTTAAAAACAATTTAAATTCACTTTGAGATGAAAAAATACAAAGAATTAATATAATAACATAAAGTTTCGATAGAAACATGTAATTTATTAAATAATATATATGGCTTTTCATTACTTTCCATTAACTTTTATAATTACGTGTATTAGATAATATTTGTTCTAAAAATTTTAGCTTTCCCACGGCATATTATACATCTATGTTACTATTCTAGTGTTGAAAAACACAACATTGCATAAAAAATATGTTTGCACTTTTCTCCTTCACATGTTTATCGAATTTGTTCAATTTGCATATTTGTCAATAACATGATGTATGCTTCCATTATTATGATTTATAATTTTATTTTATTTTTTTATTATTATTATTATTTTTTTTTACATATTATTTTCTACAACTGCTTGTTATATTTTGTTTTATAGCCCCGAAGAAGCTATAAAATTTAGGCCGAAACGTTGGCACAAATCAATTAAATTTTCTACGTAATAGTTTGTTTCGACGATTGCACTCGGAATTAACTTTTCCCCACTAACTGACTATGGTTATTGAGACAGCTTGAATATTCTGTACAATTTTTAGTGTTTGTTAATAGGTTTTATCGACTTTCCGCCAATAAAACGTCTTCAATAAAAAAAATATCATCATAAGTAACATTTGGACGACGGAATTAAACTTTAGCGCTCCAATAAACCAATTGATTGATCTTGAATTTATTATTAATATAAAAAATTCTTTAAAGAATCTTCAATCCTGGTGTTTGAAGACCTATTGCTGTCAATTTAGCCTAATAGAATTTCGCTTTTATTTTTTAACTCTAGCCTAAACCAATTATTTAGTACATAAATGTGTATTCCTATGTATTCTCTTTTTTAATTTCCGAGGCGTCAAAAAAGATTCTGGCCACAATTACGCACAAGTACACTGTAGCTCACTTTGTATTACCAGTACTAATAATTGCGTCAAAATGATACAACTAAAAAAGTTCTATTAAAAACCATTTAAGATCTAGAAGAAAAAAAGTAATCTGACGCAGATATTCTTTATTTTTATTAAAAAAATCTAATAATAAATAATTTTTTTTTAGTACTTAAATGGTATAGCTAATGATTTAATTAATCAACAAAAGCTGTGGACAAATAAACAAACAGAAGATGCAAATGCTTGTACTCCTGTCGCTCGTATTATCGTTCATGATTAAAAACAAATATCAGAACAATTAAATGTAAATTTAAGTTTTTATTGAAAAAATATGTACATATATTGAATTTTTTTTCTGAAAAGAATTAAAAATCTAACTTTTATTTTCCTCTGAGTCGGCAGAAATAAATATGGCAAAGGGATCTGCTAATTCAAATAAGACATTACATTGCTGGCAATGAGTACTCCCTTCACAATAAATTATCAAACCTCATAATAGTACTTGAGTACATTTATTTGGTGTAGTATTACAATATTGAAAAGGAGCGGTGTAACTAGGAAACTATTCTTCTGTTCTCCGTGTCTTGGGTTCAAATCCCGTCTGTGGTAGAATTATTGACATTATTTCTTTTGTAATTGGGCAACACTGGTGTATGGAGACATTCCTTGGCACACTTAGACTCTATAAAGTGGGTACTTTATAGAAGTGAATTGGGAGTGAGGCCTGATTTCGTCATAATAACCTCATTGCACGGCCGTTGGCCTAGAAACAATGCGAAACTCTTTATGCACTGAACCCAAGACCCTACATGGGTTTTAGAGGTATATATTTTTTTAAATATTATATTCCATTCGTAATTAAAAAAAAAGTTTAATTTTTTGCCTTTATATATTTGTCATATTTTAAATGATAAATTAAACTGATTATATAGCTATTTTTTGAAGAAATGTAGATAAATTAAAAACTAAGAGGAAACTTCTTATCTTTCGGTTCGCCAAAAAATTACATTTTGAATTATTTATTAGTTTCAGGATCAATTTTTTTTTTTTTTTACTCAAGTAATAGTAGAAACGATCAATATAACATATTAAATATTTTTATAAAAATATATATAATAAAAAAAAACACTAAAGTATTTAGCTTTATCTATTAGGTTAAAATATAAGTACTTAGCGTTTTACTAGTGATTTAAATAAAAACTTCTGATTCTTGTAAATATTTTAAATAAATCATATAAAACCCATTTCATATTACCCCGTGTTGTAGGTGCCCAAGCGCTTTGCGTCTTTCAAGTCAAAATGTCCGGTTCTGAACCGATCAATCCCCTTACGTACGGTGCTTTCTCCTCATCATCGGCATACACACCGCAAATTTAGTTGATATGTGCATAAGACTTTCTTTTTTTTTTTAAATAATAAACATTAAATAGCGTAAAGGAATTATTTTCGATTTTATTTTGAGCAAGCAAAATACCACTTAATGATAAGGAATCTCGGTTATAACTAATACATAAAAGTACCTTAACTAATCCTCATTAACTAAGAAAACAGGATTTAATAAACACAGAGAGGAATAAATTGATATGTTGACAAACGCTAAGAACTTATTTTACAGCCCAATAGATATTTTGTAACGTTTTAAAAGAATCATTTGGGAGTGTCAAATAATTACTAGAAGTTTTTTGGAATATTCTCTACGTACTGTTAGTATTGAATTAGCATAGTATAATAAATTAATAAAATTTTGTGGAAAAGGTATAGTTTTACAATAAAGTATCATTTCGAGGAGAACGGGGTGCAGAAAGATTATTTTGTGTTTTAAGTATTTTACGAATTTTACTTTCATATTTTATTTTTATCGAAAATAGAGGGCTGACGTGGGTGTCGGGCAATGTTCCAGGCACAGACACGGCTGCTGTTGAATCCTATATTTTCTGAAGGTAGATGCCCCAACTTCATCTGAAAAAAAGAAGGGAAAAGTACGCAAATCAAGGAAAATCACGTTGAATTTAAACTCTTTCTAGATCTTTTTTTTTTTTCATAATTGGAACCGATTCCAACACTTCCTTTCTACTTAGCATTATATCGATGTTAATTACAAATAATTGTACTAGGTTAAAAAAATACCTGACATGTTTGTTTGACCTCTCCTGTTAGGTTTTACACGTTTCTTGTACAAACCTACGTCGAAATACCGTCAATAATTCATAATATATCTAAACGGTTTTTTCTTCTCTTTTTTTTCGGTTTATAAACATGACCAGTTTGAGTTATAAACAGTTTTTCAAACCAGCAGAAACATTCCACAGCTTCAGATGTCAGGATCGACGCTATTTTTTATCATTCATCCTTTCACAACTTTAGGCCAAAATGTAGGCCATCCAGATGACAATAAAAATCGAATTCGTAAAACTAAATCTGTTGCGTGGGTGGAAAGTATAAATATGATAGTTTTAGATGATAAATCTGTTCTATTTTTTTTTATTGAGTAAATGTGTGAAATTTTCCAGATGAGATATAAAAATGTCTGAAAAAATTTCCTATAAGATTAGTACAGAATTATTATAAACCACTAGAAACATTAAATGTCACAAGAACATCAATACTAATTCGAAGTTTTAGTTCAGCAAGAGATGTACTCATTTACATGTTCTCAAAATTCCTTCAGAATCTTACTCATCACCCCAATCCCTTGACTCAACCCCTATCCAGCTCTACCCACCCTAACCATCCTCCTAGAAGGTTTAAACGGCAGTGACTTTTGGAATAATATCATTCAATAAAAATAATATTGTCAAACACGATGTGATTATGTTTATGTTGCTACACATTTGCTTATTTTTACCTTCACTTGCCTATACACAGAATATGTAGTAAGTAAGCGATCGAAAAAGTTTAAGAATTCGAGTTTTCAACGGAAATACAAGTTTTAGAGTTCACTGAGCTTAAATGACGTATATCGCAGAAGGGCTAATGTGTGAAAATAGTAGGATACTGATATTATATATTAAAGACAAGTCCATGCCTTAGATGTTGCAGCAACTATTTCACTTAAATCGTCTAGCAATAAAAGCAATTTTATACTATGCATTTTATTGGAGTTCTAGCACTGGCTAGATTCTCCACTCAATGTAATGTATGTCTGAGTGTGTGTATGTGTATATAGGTATAAGCGATTTCTTGACTTAATAGTATTGATTCATTATTGTGTATATATTTTATTGTAATTTTATTATGTGTAAATATTGTTCAAATGTAGTATGTATGATATCTTTCAGCACTACTATTGATGTCCAAATTGGGACAGATTGTAATCTTACTCAATAAAAATTGTTGTTGAAAATACTATGAATTTTACACCTTTTTACGATTTTCGCCAAAACGGCTCTAATGATTTTGATAAAACTTGCTATATTGAAATAAAAGTTAATGGGCTTCATTGGAATAGTGTTACAGGACTGAAACGCCGAAGTTTCTTCCTCTGAAGTACATTTAATTTAAGCCCTGTTAAACTATTTCAGATTAAAATAAAAGGTAGACAGAAAAAGTGAGATATATCAAAATCGTTAGAGCCATTTTTGATGATATCGCGAAAAAGTGCAAAAGGCGTAGTTTCAAGCAGCACTTGTAATCATTATGTTTTGTTGAAAAAATTGCTTTAATATCGATGTACTTCTCTTAAAGTCATAGAAATGTAATCCAGAATTATTTTTTAGACAATTTAATATTTCATTAACTTGAATAGTGCATCCAAAATCCTATAAAACTATCTATCAGCCATTGTGGAATAGAGTCAACCTGGAGAATTAAAATATATCCAATCAAATTACCTTTACCCTATGTCGTTAATCTAAGATCTCCAGATCCACTGAATCCTTTAACAGTATCTCACTCGATCTTGACTAACATGGACCTTCATACTCGACTGAAACGACAGTGAACTGCTCGTAGACACCGATTTCTACAAAACTTACTAAAAAAACACTCAAAATTTCCTTTTTACTAAACAGAAATTTATTTATATTACTATTATCAGACCTATTTGGGCCTTTTACATTGAGCTATAGGAGCCATTAGGTCATCTAATTTCTCTCGCATACAATCCTTGCAATCCTTGACCTCTACTTTGTTACTAATAAAATCATACATGAAGACCTAAACATCCCACAAGTTAAACACTTAGCCCGAACAGATATACCTCTTTTCCATTCCGAAACTCCCTGCAAATTAAATTCCTGAAAATCCACCGAGGTGACTTAAAAGAAGATGTCCAAGGTACCTCCTACCATAAATTAGACATTTGAGTGCTACCCATCGGTAGTTTCTTCACTGGACTATCATTTTTTTTAACCACATATTAATCTAATTTACTTGTATTAAATTAACACCGATGTAATTTTATTTAAATACAAAAATAATTGTATAGTAAGGGGAATATGGATCATTATATTGTAAATATTATTGCTCGGTTATTTTGCAATATATTTTTATAATTTTTTTTTCGTAATAGTTTCAACAATTTTTTATAAATTTCCTAAACATTTTAATTTGCATGTTGTGCGTAGTGCGCATGTTAGAAAATACAGCTCGAATGAGATTTGCATAGAAACAAAGTGAGTTGCTGACCTTTAGCGTAAGGTAGCGTGATGTCGACGACATCCCCTACCAGAATAGATGCTGGGCTATCGAACAATTGACCCAATAGCTGGCTATTTTTATATCAGAACACAAAACGTTCCTTTAGTTACCTTAATCTATATTATAAATGTCTTCATGTTTAGTTTCATCAATTGTTGCGCATTACTCTAGAAGGTACTGCCGGATTACTTCAGCCAATGTGGACATTTAAAAACTTTGTTCATGTTATAAAATCAATTAAGGCTGTTCTATTCCCAACGAACTTATTATCGAATTTCGATAATTAATATTTTACGTTTAAGCTATTGTTACATACTTAAAATTTTAGAATCACATAACCAAACGCAAAAATGTTTTCATACTAGGAAGGGCTTGTTAAGCAATTTTTCATATGTGTGGTTATAGCTCCTACGATAAGTTTAATGCTTCTACATACTATGATTACTAATTTTCCTTTGCTAAAGTTTTGTTTAAGTTGAGATAGGCAAGTATCTTCAACACATTCATATGGTAATTGAGCAAGGTACAAGCAACAGTGGGTATTGGGCAAATTGAGCTCCTAGAACGTCCAGTAAAACCATTGGTTCAATGATGTTACGGGCCTGTTATGTGTGATGGAGGGAGGTTACAGACACAAAGCTATGGAGCAAAGAGGTTGTATAAAATGGACTTGTCACTGCTTCAATCATGTATATATTTTTGTTCTCTTTATATTTAATTAAAGCTCATTTTTATTTCGTATTTTATTTCTGTATTTTATTATTGTAGAGAGATTATTTTATTTTACAGTGGCAAATCCACTGTAACCTCTCGCCGTGTCTTTCGCCTGTATTGTTATCGTGCGCTCCTCGTATTTTTTCTCCGTCTCTATACTTCGTAATTTGCTTTACTAGTGTATCTACAAGAAAATAAAAGAATATCCACTTTTTCACCTATATCTGGCTGTTGATTTACTGTATTTCACCTCCTCCAAAGGTTCAATGTTATGTCAACATAAAATAAAAAATTCTCTTCAACCATTAACATTTCATTTATAGCCTTTAGTGACAAAACTAAAATTAATTTTCTTCAAATAATAGACTAAGAATTAAATTTTTTCAATCTATATGAAGCTTGACTTTGGGAATATATTCGACCTTTCTGTTCAATATCAGCCTTGAATATTTATTTAGTTATTAATATAGCTTATATTATTAAAACAATCACGACTTTCACGTACATCAGTGGTTAAAATCAATTCAAAAACTCTTCCTTGAAGTTGGAGTTAAAAAATATTTAAGGAATTACACAGAGTTTCGATGGAAACATTTATAATATATTAAATAATACAACAATAGAAAGTATTATCTTAAGCAATCTTAGTTTTATCCGATCCTCATTACTCTTTATTTCCTTATACAACTTCTAAAATATTTAGCTTTACAACAGTATATTTTTTATCTTTTCTTTTTCTGTCGGTTATCAAATTCTTTCATCTTGTACACTCTTTCATCGTTTTTTTTATCAAAGCTAATAACATGAAATGATTAATTTTTAATCTAAATAATTAAAGATGTTTTAAAGAAAGACAATTCAATGTCTAGGCATTTAAAACCTGTTAAAGTATTTTAATCAGAATGATAACGTCATATAGAAGCACATTCAAATTTTACATCGATAAAGCGAGTTTCACAAAAATCTTTAGAGCCATTTTTCAGAATATCTTAAAAAGGTGCAAAATGAATTTTATAAAGTGGATTTTCTGGTTCGTTTCTTTTCAGACGCCTCGGTTGATTATCAGAATCGAATTGGAAGCAAGTATTGAAATTAGTGGGTCAGAGTGGGAATGGAGTTTGTCATGAAAGGATTATATCTGTTCGTATGGTTCGGGAAGATTCAGTAGCATATGGAACATATAAGGTTTTTATGAGTTTATTGTTGACAAATTAAGGAGCGTTGATGATTTTATTTTTACGCAATAAATGATTTATTTGACTATAATAAAGCCTTTTTTTTTTTTTTTTTTTTTTTTTTTTTTGTAGTTTTAGTAATTTTTATTTTCTGATGACGTTTTCTCATTTTTTACTCAAAGATTTTTTTTTAATATTTGAGAGATTTTTTTTTCCTTTCTTTTAATCTTTTTAATTGATATTTTTTTTCTTTTTACAATAATTTAATTTTTATTGGAGTTATTTAAACATATTATTGTTGTTTCCAATAGCGTTTTTTTCTGAATTTTTTTTTTTTTTATCATATTTTACTTGTTTTTACAGCCGTATGTACGAATACAATAAGTAAAATGATGAATTACTATAATAGGCATGAATAGATTTATGAAGAAGCTACCCAGTAGTAGCACTTCAAAGTTTATTTTATAAACAGGTCTCGAGGCCACCGTCTTTTCAGGCGCCTCGGAGGATTGTGGGAATAGATATAGTTGAGAGGTTAAGGACAAGCGGGTTTTGAGATTGGAATTAAATGAGGTGTATCGACGGCGGGCTAAATCTGCAACCAGTGGGATATATAGGTCTCTATGGATGAGTTTATTAGTTACAAGCATTGAGATTTATTGAATCTAAAATAGAGAACTAGATGGATCCCTCAGTTCTAATCCTTTTTTAATCTCCCTTCTCTAAATCCCTCCACCATACGTGTATGATTAATATGTATTGTATTTTATTTAATTACTTATTTATTGTGCGTCATTATTATAATTTATCTTTTGAGCTATTTTATTATTACATGTTGTTTAATTTTATTGATTTTAGTAATTTTACTCTAAGACTCTAAAGTCCACTTTATATTTCCTGTTATAAACGAACTTGCCTAGAATAAAAAAGAATTATTATTATTAGACAGTTTTTGAAAAATGGCTCATTAGTTTCGAAATAATAAGACCACAAAAAAAAAAAAAAAACTAGTTTTGAACTATTAAGACAGCATATATTTTGTGAGGGAATTTTACTATGCATCCATTTTACAGGGAAATCCAGACGTGTTGTACTTGCACTGTTATGATATTTTTTTTTTTATTCATATCTGTTAATTTTGTTTTCTACCAATTAATTTAAACTACATGCTCATTAACTAAAAGGAGTCGAAAACTGAGAAACCTGGAATGAGAAAACCTCTTTACAAACTAACAAACTCGGAAGTCAATGTACCTTTAGCAGTGATTTCCAGGTTCGTTTCCTACTCATGTAGAACTTTTGGTTGAAGGTTTGTTACACTTAAGGATTAGCAAGATATAGGCGCTTCCTTCATTAGAACTTTCAGAGGCTCCCCTGATCCTTCCTAAACACTTTGTCCCCTTTCGGTGTTATTTGCGATTCCAGCGATACAACACGGAAATAGGATCATAGGTAAACTGTTGGAAACGACACTTAACACAACTAAGTTATTTCATATCTAATAAAAAAAAAAAAGAAATAAGTATATAACTAAACAAATTTTTTTCCAACCTCCTAAACATTTTACAAAGTTTACTTGAGTCTTGTTACGTTTGTGGTTGTATTAAATAGAAATAAAAGCCAATAATCTGTAATGCAAAAGTAAAAATCTGGTGCGGGCAACACACGACTTTCACTTACCTCCATTTTTAAAATCAATGAAAGAATTTTTAAAAACAGTTAGAGATAAAAATACGTGAAACTATTAAGGAATTAATTAAATTGAATTAAATATAGAACCCTGTGTTTCATTAAAAAATCTATTATATTATTATCTAAAATTATCAGTTATTTTTATGTTCATTTCATCACTCTCTATTAACTTTTAAAAGCTTGTGTATGTGATAATATTTTTTCTAAAATCTTTAGCTTTCCAACGGTATATCATACATGTATATTACCGCTCTTATGTTAAAAAACGAAAAATTGCATTAAAAAAATATTTTTTCTGTTTTCTCCTTTAGTTGGATATCGAATTTATTCAATTTATATATTTACCCGTTTTTCATTAGCATTAACAAGATAATATATTTATTTTTATTGAATCTACAAAATTAAAGGTACTTTAGGCGAAGAAAATTTAAAATATCGGCATTTAAGCCCTGTCAGACCATGTTAATCAGAATAAAACCTAAATGATATTAAAGCCCATTACATTTTACAGCGATATAGCGAGTTTAATCAAAATCGTCGGAACCGTTTTCGAGAAAATCGAAAAAATGTGCAAAATCCATGGTATAAAGTGCCTCTTCTGGTAAGCTCATTTTGATGAAAAAAGTTTTGTCACGTCTCGGGCGTATAGTTGTCTTAAATATGAAATTTCAGCTTCACAGGACTTACCGTTTTTGCCCGGGACTTACCAACACACACACACAGACACAGACCTTTTTGCGGGACTTGGTTATTTGGACTCAGGGGACCCTAAAACGTGCATTTCCGTTGAAAACTGGAATTCGATAATTTTCACGATCGCAGTACTTCCCCTTACTATATATAGTAAGCGAAAGTAAAAATATAAAATTTGGTTGTAGAATAAGTTCGTTTTTTACTGGTGATATCAATAAAAACTTTAGAATCGTGTAAATAGTTTTAATAAATTAAATCGTTTGGTTATTTAATCGAAAATTAATTATTTTTTGGTCAATTTTGCTTAAATTTGTTCATCGTCAATCAAACCAAGGGATGGTGCTTCCTTCTACGGAATCATCGCCATACACACTGTGAATTTTATTAGCCGTCTGTGCAGCGGATTTTTTTTTTTTTTTTCAGTTTTGATTAAAAATCATTAAATGACGAAAATTAATTTTTACTTTCACTTACTTATGTATAAAATATTTAGCAAAGAAAAGTATCGCGATCGTGAAAATTTTCGAATTCCAGTTTTCAACGAAAATACTCTTTTTAGGTTACCCTGAGTCCAAATAACAAAGTCTCTCTAAAATTCTGCGTACGTGTGGTAAGTCTAGCGCAAAAATGAAAAGTCTTACAAAACTGAAATTTAATTTTTAAGACAACTATACACCCGGGATGTTACAGCAACTATTACTTCAAAATCGGCTGTCCGGAAGAACTACTTTATACTATGCATTGTGCACCTATTTACGATTTTCACAAAAATAGTTTAAACGATTTTAATTAAACTCGCTATATCAATGTAAAATTAATATGGCCTTAAATACGATGTAGGCTTCATTCTGATTGAAATAGTATGACCGGGCTTAAATGCCGATAGTTAAATTATTTTTCCTCCAAAGTATCTTTAATTTTGAAGATTTCAAAAAATTAGGAACTTCATCTTGTAAGCATTGATAAATAACAGCTAAATGTGCAAGTTGAGGGAAATTTATAAAAAACTAAAAGAGAAAAATACAAAAATATTTTTGTATGCAATGTTTGTGTTTTTGAACACAAGAATAGTAATATAGATGTGTAATATACCGTTGGATAGCTATAGATTTTAGAAAATATATTACCTGATTCCTGGAATTGTAAAAGTTAATGGAGAGTGATGAAAAGCCGATGAAACCAACTGATTGTTCTTGTTAAAAATATAATAGAATATTTAATAAAACACATGTTTCTATTGAAATTCAATTTAATTATTTCTTTAAATGTATTTAAAAACTCTTAAATATATTTTAACAACGGGGGTAAGTAAAAGTCGTGTGTTGCACTGACCAGAGTTTTATTCTCTTCCATTTTAAGCAAGCATTTTGGTTATAAAATTCTTTCATTTTATTTATTTACTAGTTTCGTTTTCAACGCTAACAATATGAAATGGTTAATTTTTAATATACGAAATTAAAGATCCTTTTGAAAAAGAAAATGTCATTGTTGGCATTTGAATCTGTCAAACTATTTCAATAAATATAAAACCTAGACACTATTGAATCCCATTAAATTTTTCATCGATGTAGCGAATTTAATCAAAATCATTTTCAAAGAAGGTACAAAATGTTATACAGTGGATCATCTGGTTCATTCGTTTTGTTGAAAAATTTGCTGTAACATCCAGGCATATAGTTGTTTTAAATATGAAATTTCAGATTTTTATGCGACTTGGTTATTCGGATTTAGGTTCATTTGAAGTGTATTTAAGTCAAAAACTGGAATTCGAAAATATTCACGATTGCAATACATTCCCTTACTTTGCATTTTATATATAGCAAACTATATTGAGGATTTATGGTCGACTGTTAAAATTATCATAAGTATAAATCATCAGGTGTCATTCGTAGGAAAAATATTCTAAATATACCGACGTTTAGGCTCATACTTGCCAGCATCCGGACATCAGTGACCCATGTCAAGTATAAATTCTCTTTGGACTAGTTTATAGTTTAAATGGCTCATATATGTTTGAGCCGAAACGTTTTCAAAACTAAAATATTTTTCACACTACTGACTCCCGATTATTTCTACCTATCGCATATAGGTAAGTGAAAGTAAAAAGGAGTTATATTTTCTGTCTTCTGAGATTATGTTGATCATGTTAAGTAAGATTAGGCAGCAAACTCTACAAGAACCATTACTTTTCTTCCCTGGGTCCCAAGGTGCTTCACTATTCTAAACAAGACATAGAATTCCGATTAGATATTTTTTTTTTGGGTCCATAGTATTTCTTAATCTCAATTTAGGAGGAGACGATGTTTCTTTTACAAGGGCTCGAGTGGAACAAAAAATTCCCACTACATCTCCCAGCCCCTACGTGCAGGGAATTACTTCTTGAATCACGTATGTTGGCAACTCCATCGGAATCCCTGGTCGAGGCCGTGGAGGTGCGGCAGTTACGTCCTAGATGTGGTGAGGTGAACCTAATTAGAGAATAGGTCAACCACAAGCGATTTCATTCATTATAATTATTGATACAATCTGATTTATGAATGGGCAACATTAGTAAGTAGTATAAAGGATAAGAAATGTTATGAACCAGCCCCCAATATATGGGTGAACATTCATTGGTTCTCTGTCACATATTCTGTTTTTTTTTTTCTTTTTCATTCAGACCATCTAATAATCAAGTTTTTCATAACCTATTGTAGATTTATTTTTTTTCAAGATTATTTTCGATCCAAATCTGTGTCGTTCTTTCCTTTTTCCTGTCCATTTTCTTCCGTTTGTGTTTTTTTTTCTTTTTTTTTGGAAACCTTTCATTGTTGATCATTTTTTTCTCGGTCTATCTCTGTCCTGTAGGGCTGTATACTTCTCTTTGATTTTGATATCTCAATCAATTTCTGTGAACAGCTTATGTTTGGTTTTCTTTTGTTGAAAAAGTTTCAATTAGTTTAGTTAGTCTGTTATCATCCGTTATACCGACATAAATAAAAAATCTTAGCCTTTTTTTTTTTCATTTTGTTTGCTATATTAATATTTTGTGTAAATATTATTTCAATCATAAATTTTATTTCGATAGGTACGCCTGATTTTAATATTTTAAGGGCTGTTTTAATTTTTTTTTTTTTTTTTTTATTCTAAGGGCGAATATTTACGTTTTGAGGCGGGACTATCTTAGCTACTTACGCTTTGTAGGGCGGGGCGACACTGTTGCGAGTTCCAACGTGTTTAATGTGATATTGTTTTGACAACAGTTTTGCCTTACACATATGACTTGAAGGGGTAATTATGGAAACACATAAAAATGATTCTTATATTATTATACCCACCGGTGGGTTACTCCGCCCCACGGAACAGACAAGTATGACCCACCGGTGGGTCACCCCGGCGTGTACGTGTTAAGTCACTATTCTCGTTGAAAGGATTCTGAACAATCAACGTTTCTTGTAACTAGGATAATATTCAGAACGGAAGAGGACCAAATAATAAAAAACCTTATCTTGTTGTTTTTTTTTTTTTTTTGTATAAATTCTTATTAATTTCCTTAGTGCTTCTAGGTCTATGTTTTACAGTATTCTGTGGTCATCGGTCCGTATATCTTCATATGGAAAAAAAATGCAAAAATTCAGATACGTGTAAGGCTTAAGGTAGAACTTTTGTTTTATAATGTCTGATTTTATCTTTTTTTATAACATTTATCGTTATAAATTTTTAAAACTTTCCAAAGGGCTTCTTTTATACGTTTATATAAAAACGTTAACAATACTTGTTATTATTTGATAAGAGTATCCTAAATTTTTTATCTCGAGCTCATCAGATTTTTATAGTTCACAATATGCAAAGGACGATCTCCGATTCATAAAATTGTGAGGAGGCGTTCATTTGTAAGTGAGATTTCTTTCCTAGTAGTAGTAATGTCTGTTTTTGAATGGTTCATGGTCGCCCTGAGAAAAAATAAGAGATTCTCATGCCATTAGTCACGGACTCTATGTTGTAACGTGGTTAAGCAAACATTCTTTCGCAAATGAATCATTCACTATTTTCACAAGTAGGAATCTCAATTGGCCATTATTATCATTTGCATTGAAATCTATAATTTCTTGAATCGTTAAAGGCACGATTTAATATAACACCCCATCGGTATACCATGTAACCGTATAGCGACTGAATTCCATTCGTTACCTATTCTTGTATGAAACAAAGTCCTCTTTAATATTCCCCCACTTCGACTAATACTGTGCGGTATACGGTAGTGTTTTGGGGGATCTAGAGGTAAAAATAAAACGATTAATTAATTGCTGCGTTCGATTTCTCTTCGGTTCTAGTACACTTCCGTCTCAGTATTTTATGGCAAATTGAGGTAGTTTTACACTTACGGTTTTCGCAAGTATTTCAATGCATAATTCCTTTACAAAATTATCAAATATCGCCGGCGTTGATGACCACCCGTAGTTGAACGCCTATAAAAAACACCAATCAATCAAATATCGCCGTATATCATATATTTTCGATTCTTTACAACTCAAATCCTCTGGCCAATCCCAGTATACACTCTCTAGGCTTTCAGATTTATACAGAATGACCCACCAACCTGCACATTTCGACAGATCGTTCCTTACCCGATTATCAATCCAATGAATTCAATTCCTCTTCCTACCTTCAAATCCTGCTTAATTTGTTTGTGTTTTCATTTAAATATAATATTGTCTATTAGTATCTGTTTACTAGTTTTTATTTACTTTAAAACTTTGAAGTCCATTTTATATATTCTGTAAATTTTATTCAAAAAGGACTTGCTCCAGAATAATAAAAAAATATTTATTTATCTGTAGTATCTATCCTGGGACGTAGCGCATGGGTTAAATATTACTTTAAGGGGTAGAAAAAATCGTTATCAGTTTATGAGAGGATGCTTTAGAGTATTTCGACAAACATTTATAAATGGTTTTCATAGATTTACATTTTTTATTATACCTATAACTTTTAACTCTCTTTTTCTTTAATAGAACATATATCAATTGGAAAATAACATTTAAGGTTCTTGAAATATTATGGAAATAAATAACAGATGTCCAAATTAATAGACGCATGCCATAATTTAAACTTTAAAATAAAATTATAATTAAGAACCATGAGTTGAATGAATTCCTAAGCCAAGCCACAGTCTGCACTTTAGCCAAAATGTCACAGCCCTCTTACGACCTGGGTTGACATTAAATCTAAACCACTGACATGTGAGTTGCGGGATTTTATTTTATTTAAGTTAATCCTATAAAAAAATAATATTAAATGAACGAAATAAGTTCTATAACTATGGTTTTTATTATGAGTAAAGGTTCATTTTTAAAACTAACAACCTTAAATATACCAAAATTATTGCATTTAGTAAAAATAATTAAATGATGGATAGATTCATTCAACTAAATAGAATGGGAAAGTGCATGTTTTTCAAAGATAAAACCCCAGTCATTAGTTTGGCAAAAATAAAAATTAATAATATACTACTTTTAATTATGGTAACAATAAAAAACATTGCATTTATTTTGGTCACTTATTCAGAATTATAACAGAACAACAATGTAAAGGAATAATATGAGAGAATAACATGCTAGATAGAGACAGATTTTCGGATCAAAGTGCTATAAATGAAAAGATGCTAAAGATGGAAAGATGGTTGGAACATGTTTGGATGAAAGAGATAATGAAGATAATGAATAGAAGAGACCTGGTTGGGGGATGAAAGAATACTGGAAGAAAAAGGACTGACTATAAAAATAAAATTGATAAAAAAAATTAATGGCCCCCGGTAGGCCCTAAAGAAGAAAACAAAATTATATGACTTAATATTATGCTATTATACATGATGTATGCCATTCCTTCGAACATTTTTACACAATTTTTCTACCTTTTATTTTGTTTTTTATTATACTGATTGAACATAGATTGAAAATAGATGTTAGACCTCTAGGAATACATTTATACCCTAAGTGTACAAAAGGAGAAATAATAGAAAAAAAAAGGGATGGAAAAAAAAACTAGAATCTGTATAAAGTTCATATATTTTCACTCATAATGTTCCTTTAAATATCTCGAAACTTGATTTTTATTATTTTAATAATTCATATAAAAAAAATACTTTGTTCTCCAGATCGAAATTTTTACAGTAAGTAGATTAATGACCTTACTATATATATATATATCTTCCGAAATATGAGAATAAATATAGACTTAGATAATACTTAACTAAACTCATTTGATGTTTTTATCTTTATTTTGTATTTTTTATTCATATTAACTTTATATAATTTACTTGACAATATAATTATGTATCAAATGAAGCCAGACAAATTGGACTCCCTCTGTTCACTGTATATTATTCTGAAATGGGACGAAATGTCCCAGAATAAAAATTATTTTTCATTTCATATTTTATCCTATTGACGTATGTAAGTATTTTATTAGATTTTTTTTTATTATTTTTTTTTTATTTTTATAAATAATCAATGGTCCCAATATAATTTCTCCCCTCACAACCCCCATGCTAAGGGAGCGGATTCTAAAAATATTGAATTTGTTGAAAAACGGCTTATTTGTAGAATTATAGAATGTATTAATATTTACGTTATTATATAAAACACACACACATATATATATATTTATATATATATATATATATATATATATATATATATATATATATATATATATATATATATATATATATATGGAATAGAACAGAACAGGAAACTTAATTACGGGACAATGTCTCTTAAGCATGACTTTTATGAACAAAATAATAATTATAATTGGACAATATTAATTATGAAAATATTAAGTATGTCAAATTACGTTTAAATAACATAGAAGAAGGAAAAAAAAGAAAATCCATAGTGACATATCTATGTACTCATTCTGAAAAAAATAACACAAATAATGATAAGAATACAATTTAAATTCTACACCTCATTAAAATTATATAAATTAAAACATTATTTATAATTTATATATTCTATATTATTCATTATATATTCTTTATTATTATTATATATATAATATATATATATATATATATAATATATATATATATATTATATATTCATTCACTTGACATCAAGATGAACAGTAAAATTAATTTAACTTTTATTTTTCAGGTGAAGGAAGATATGAAACAGGCCGGTAAGTGTCTAGTGTCCCTTTAACCGTAAGTATGCAAAGAATTTGTGAATTTCAATCTCTCAGTCCAGGCAGCGTAGACCGATAAAAAAAAACTAAACGTTTATGTTCGTTCGGGACGTGTTACAGTGCTGTGATAGATCCGTATTTCCTATGATTAATACTGACTTTTTTTCCACATTACCGGTATCAATACAGTTAGAAGAGCTTCAATATCCCCTCAGTTCTATCGGGTTTTCAAGAAAATGCAGGATTTCTTTTTGAAAAAAAAATCCTTTTGCCTAATAATTTTTTGTTACCTAAGTACTGTGCCAGTTGTCGAAAAAAAAAGATAATCCGTTTGCGTTAGGTACGGAGAGTAGGGTGGATGTAGCAGAGTCTTATATACAAGCTTTAACAGTTTTTGTGACGTCACACGTGAGACATGTGGCAGGCCTTTGTCATGCTATAAAATGGGCACTTTCGATTGATCGATGATGGATTTATTACTGCCAATTTTTGGTGTATTGCAATAATTGGTAACAATACTATTCGGCACTGATGGTTTCTCTATGATTTAAAAAGATGTTGTGTATTAAACCACATATACCCCACTAAACAATAACCATCACCTTTCTTTGATTATTTGAGAGCTTTGAAAAATATTGAGCTGTCTCTTCGTTGTCGAGCCAGCGAACAGAATGTCTACTGTTATCGTCAAGTATCTACTAATCATCACAAGTAACTACGTTTCGGTCAAGTTTAAATTCCTAAAAAAAAATTATACGCTTTGAATAGTCTAGTAAACATAAACAATTTTTTTATATAGAGCGGCATTGTAAAAAAACAACTTAAAATCCCGCATTTTTTCTAGATAACCCAGTATTTCAAATTCATTACCGCGTTTTTCTGAGCTTCACGGTCGTAATTTGCTATTACAAAAACTTTATTTTTTTTTGAACAGTTCTTTAAGGATTTCTCAAATATAAATTTACATTTCTTCTTTTTTTTTCTCTTTCACAATTTTTTTCTCATCTCCTACTGCTAGGCTTTTCTTTCTTTAGTCCAATTTCTTCTGTTGGAATTTTGTCTTTTTCTCCACCGGACGTTTCAATTCAAATACTCTCTTCTTGTATGTTTCTCTGTCCAGACATTCCTTCTCTGCAATATAATTTTTTTTTAGCTCTTCCTTTATCTGTTTAACTTAGCCACCTTACTGATTTTCCAAATTGTATTCCCGTTTTATTTATTTTTTACTTTTTTTTTTTAAGATCAAACAAATTCTAAACTGAATTTTAATCAGACTTAGCCAAGTAAAGAAAAGTTCATATCACTTAAAATATATAATTTATAATTTATTTATCGAAGACGTACATTAAAATATTTGATTAATTTGGTAACAATGTAATAAAAATATTTTTTGCTTTCATTGATGTTCAATGGTAAACATCAGATACATTTTTTTTGTGCTAATCATATGCTTTTCTATACTGAAAACGGATTGCAAGTCATTAATTGAAGTTTGTTAATAATTTCATCCAGTTTTGTAAAATTACTGGACTTGTACTGTAAACAGTATTATAGCTAATGATGACCCAAATGGGACGAAA
Source organism: Piezodorus guildinii (assembly GCA_023052935.1). Lineage (NCBI taxonomy): Eukaryota > Metazoa > Arthropoda > Insecta > Hemiptera > Pentatomidae > Piezodorus > Piezodorus guildinii. The sequence continues at coordinate 76,169,756 of CM041295.1, forward strand.
CGTCGTATTTCAAAACTAAAACTTATTTTGTTGTTTTTCTTTTGAGCACACCGTTGAATGATTCATGGCAATAAAGACCTTTGAAAGCTCACAAAATTTTAATCTTGTGCCTTTTTATCGCTTGAGATTTAATGTGAAAATCTCAAAGATATTTAGAAGGCAGTTTAAGTCTATAACTGTCTTTAGAAGAGAATATTAAAGTTGTCATAAACAAACGATTCCTATTTGGTGCAAAGTTATAAAACAGACGATTGTTTTTATATAATCCATTAATCTTTAAGAATATTCGTTTAAAAATTAAAAGCGATAAAACACCGCATAGTATTACCCTTTAACTTCTGTGTCATGGATTTTACTTTATTTTGAACTAATTTCTAGAGTTCTGTATTTTCGATGATTAAGGTTATTAAAAAAAAAAAAAAAAAAAAAAAAAAAAAATCTGTCCCTGTAAAACCCTTGGGTTAAAACTCATACACAGATTCTAAACCAATGTCTGCCTCGAGGAAGTGATTAGGCGGAGATTATATTTAGCCGGTAGGTTTCCCACCGATTTTCAGATACCCACTTTTCGAAAAACACACCAAATAATTATCCTGTCAGAGCTGGTCAGAAACTGGCATTACATCAATTCACCGTTAGAAAAACTTAAAATAAAATAAACTGCTCACCACTTTCGGTTACTTCAACATTTACAAAACAGACGCCCTAACTTTCCAATTAACAACAAACGTCTTATCTACATGCCCATAAGGCCTATCTAGAATTCAGCATTGGGGCTTTAACAAACCATCTAATTCTATGCATATCCAATCCAAAATCCTTAACACTTCTTACTCTGCCTCTAATAAACTCATCATAAAGACCTTAATGTTCCATATGTTGCTGATATGGTCCGACCCAGGTATCAATCCTTCTATACAAAACTCCACACCCAATCTAACACATTAGTTATAATCCTTGTTTCCTCTACCATTACTGACGATCCTCCGAGGCGTCTGAAAAGAAGATGGCTTCAAGTCCTTCTAGTTTAGTTGACCTACTGTAATGCTGCCGATGGGCAGTTTCTCTCATGTCTTTTTGAAAGGGGGAAATAAAAAAATAAAAAACTTCATTCTTTACTTAGTCTCCTAAAGGTAACATAAGATTTTAAAATTTGACATCAAATAATCGCTATATTTGGCCAAGACACAAAATTAATAAGGAAAAAAAATGATTTAACATAAATTTAAAAAAAAAAAAGAACAATAATAGAATAATATAATTTTTATTTTTTTCATGTGTTTGATCTTACAGCTCATTTAATAGATGTATTATCTAATAAAGGTGTACATTTTAATTAAAAAATAAATAAGAGTTACTATTTGTTTTTTTGTTGTTGTTTTTTTTTTGCGTAGCGACTTTAGTCTTGTTATTTTTATTTTAAAAATAATATTTACTTGATGTTTTTTGGTTTTTTTTCAATTACTTGATCTGTTTTTTAATGTAGTTGTAAACATCAATAAAAATGTTTTTGAAAAATAAATATAATAATATTTGTTTTTTATTATTAATTTTTATAGGTTTTCCAATCCACGAATAGGAATAAAGGTTATATGAAGTATGTGTTTTGAATCAATACATATGATCTTTTACTATCATAGCATACTTTTTATAGGTCTGTGCCTTATAGACAAACACTACTTCTAAGTTTAAAATAAGAAAAAGGCCAGTTTCACCGATATTGGAAAGGGAAGATATTTTATGGTTTATCTTCTTGATAGTAAAGTAGTGTTACCAAAGTGGATCGTAATCCCCAACTCAATATTAGTATAGCTTTCAGACAAAAACAAGAAACAAAAAACATGATAACGAAATTGTCAGCTAAAATGTCAATATATATATATATATATATATATATATATATATATATATATATATATATATATATATATATATATATATATATATATATACATACAACACAATAGAATTTACATTGAATTTATTTCCTGCCGTATTAGACAACCGCTCAAACATTCAACTTAAATACAGAAATCTTCTTTATATGGCTCAAAATCTGGACTTACTGAATTGTACTTCGGGGCTTCACTATTGAATTATTCTCGCATCCAATCCTTACTACCTGAAATCCTTCGTGGAATTCTAAATGCAAAGTTTATGGCGAATAAAATCATACATAATGGCCTCAATGATTCATATGTTGGTGATTTAGCATGAACCAGGTACCATTTCTTCCATGACAAGTCCATTCCCACTTCAATCAACTAGTTCTAATTTGTCTTGCTTAGTCTGGAATGAAGATAGCTGTGAGATTTTCTGATTCAGAATTTCCGTCAAAGGGTAGTTTTCCTATATGTGTATTACTCAAAAATTAATTATTGTTTTCAAATTTACTTGATTTATTGAGTTTAATAAATTTGTAATTTTTTTTTCTGTTGGCGCCACAGGCTCTTGTAGACCCTCGGTCGCTCAGTGTAATCTACTGGGAGAATGCATTCGCGTTTCTCGATGAATTTTATAGGGTAGGGTCCCTCCCTATGACTATTTTTGTGAGTGGTCACCAGTTTGCTGACGAGTTTCACATGGCCAGGGGAGAGGTTATTAGTGAATCCTCATTTAATTTAGCTTGAGAAAACGTCCCTCCGGGTCTGGGTTTTGAATTCACAACCTTTGGCGTTAAGAGCCTAGCGCGCTAGTCACTCAACCACGGCCTCCCCTTTTTTGCTTTATATATAATAAATAATATGAAAAAATTTAATATTATATATATATATATATATATATATATATATATATATATACATATACATATAATTTATTTTTAGTTATTCCCATGATAAAGAACTCGATATTTCAGTTAACCATGTTTTACTCTCTATAACGTAATTTCGGGTGATTCCAAGTTAATATTCTACAATCAATTTACATATATGGTATGAAAATGTTTGTAATATGAGAGCAGACCTGACCACGAACTTTAATGAAAGCTTAAGGAATAAAAATGTAGCACCGAATTCACCAGTAAATCTGTGCCACAGAATAAATACGAACGATTATTCCACCTGTGGTTCATCAATATTCCAAGTTGGTATAGGTTTTAAAGAAAATTACCATATTTTCGGAACACCATGACCAGCCTCACGGGGTTCTTTTTTGAGGAAAGTTATTTTTAGCACCCATATATTAAATAAAATATATATATATTATATATATATATATATATATATATAAAAGAAAAGAAAATTTCACGCTGATATGTTGGATGTACATAGGGTTTTTCAGGGTTAACCCAGGAATAAATTAAGGACCTTAAAATGAGACAAAAAAATTCCGTGGCCATGTGTTCAGAATTGCGTTGTAAAAGAAATGGAGTCGAAAATGTTTTTCAGGCATCATCACATTCTAGCTTTTTAAGAATCGATTTTTCCACAAAATATCGAGAGTAATGAATGTTGTTATTCATTAAATTTTACAATAATTAGTTCCGAGAAATTGAACCTACACAGATTCATCCTTTTGCGGCATTCCATAAATCTTCTAAATCAGGTATTACGGTCATCATCTTTTCAGACGGCTTGGAGGATAATTAGGAATCGAAGAGGAAGCAAGGGTTGAAACTAGTCGGTTAACTTAGGAAAGGAGTTGGTAATGGAAGGAATGATACATGGTTCGGCACAAATCAGAAAAATATGGAACATCAAGGTCTTTATGAATGAGTTTAATCGCGATAAATTTAGAAGCATTATGGATTTAACAAAGGATTTCGGGTTGTAAGGATTGAATACGAGAAGAACTAGATGGTTTAGTAGATTAAGCTAAACTCCGAAAGATTTTTAAAGAAATGTAAATGAGGCCTTTGTATTTAAGTTGAAAGTTTGAGCTCTTGTTTCGTAAGTGTTGAAGTAACCGAAATAAATAAGTTTAATATATTTGAGCGTATTTTAGTAGTTAATTTTGTTTTTCTTTTATGGTTATAATATATATATATATATATATATATATATATATATTTTTTTTTTTTTTTTTTTTTTTTTTTTTTTTTTTTTTTTGGTAAGTAACCCTTACTATCGATTTAGGAATCAAGTTTCGTGATTTATGCAACACTGCATTTTTATCAAGAAGGGAAAACTTACAAAATATTTTCTATTCAATAACTGTTCGTTGCAAAACTGTTCTTATCTTTCTTCACGTTAAACTTAAAAGTAATGTCTATCTATAAGACAACAACTTTTAAAAGGTATGCTGTAATATTATAAGATCGTATGTTTTGACAACACTAAAGTATTACAAGATGACAATTTTCTAGCAATATTTAAGATTGCCGGGGTGAGTCAGGGAACTTTTTCAACTTATGAAATCTTTCGATAGAGTAATATGTTTAGAGACCGGAGTGGGGTGCATTTAAATTGGAGAAACGTTCAGTAAAAATCTAAAAATTTCAAATTGACGTAAAATTTTACGAATGAAATAAAAAATAATTAATATAAATAAATGAATGGAATTCTGAAACGAAAGACAAAAAAAAAAAAAAAAACAATGTTTTATATAGAAGACGTCAGTTAAGTAATTATTAAAAAAAAAAAAAAAAAATGTAAGTATAAAATAAACCTTAATATTGATAATACTGTTATTTTATTCCAATTATTAATGTTATATTATGCTTCTTGCTGTTTAAATATTTACATTTAAGTATTGCCATAAGGATCGGTTTGATACGCGATCTCTCGTCCTTCGGCCCAATGGTTCGGAATGCAGCCCGCGGGGTCAACAACAGCTGCAAGTCCATAAGTAGCTACAGCAGCGTCAGCTTAACCTCAGCCTCTTTAGACAGTTGTAATTCTTAAGGGGCAGGTACTAGAATGCAAAGGGTATTGTAGTCCTTGGTGCTTAATTACTTGTTGAATGCTTACTTTCTTTTAATATAAGTATTCAGTAAGGGTACTCTGAGTGTACCAGACAATATCAACGAAACTATTCTTATTTAGTTCTAATGACTCAATATTTGTAGAATTACTGCAAACCAAATAAGAATTATATTGGGTTGTGTAATGAGTTCGTAGCGTTTTCAATATTTTAATTTAATATTCTCTGTTACAAAAGACTTTTTTATATGACCATCATAAGAACTATATGGACTTACGGAGTAGAGCTATGGGGCTCTACTAAACCATCGAATTCTTCACGTATCCAATTCTTACAATCCAAAAGCCTTAACGCTCCTTACTTTGTCACGAATAAGCTCATCCATAAAGACCTTAATGTTTCATATGTTGCATGAGCACGAACCAGGCATCAATCATTCCATGAAAAACTACATTTTCACTATAATCCACTAATTTCTATCCTATCATCCTCTTCGATCCCTGATAATCCTCCGAGGCGTCTGAAAAGAAGATGGCTCCGAGACCTTCTAGTTTAGAATATTTTTAGAGTGCTGCCAATGGGTAGCGTCTCTACATGTATTTCATCAGTTTACTATGTCCATGGCATGTACTATGGTTTTCGTCATTTAATTATTTTTTATTTCCGAGAAAGAAATTCCGCTGTACAGAAAGTGGTTTGGTAACCAGGAAATTCGACTTTTAAGACGCTAAGTGCTTGGGTCGTCCTGCAACTGTTGGTAATGACCAAATTCAAGTATTGGTTGGTAGTGGTATGACACGCGATATCGATCATATATGATTGATTAAAAATATTTACAAGAACCTAAAGTTTTAATTGAAATCACCAGTACGATACCTATTTTACAACCCGATACATCAACATGTCGTTAGCAAAAGGTTGCAATAAAAAATATAGTTTTAAAACATTACAATACTTGACCCCAAACTACAACACATTTTTATGCTTATAATTGTATGTAAAATATTTTATTTTTGCATATTCCTGCTACGCAACGTATTAAAAAATATTTTTATTTGTACCTAGTTTATCATAAATCAGTTAATAGCCTACAACCTAAGCTGGAAATTTGGCACACACTAGATTTTAGGTAAATTTTACATAATAATATAAAGATTAAAAAGCTTTAATGTATATATATATATATATATATATATATATATATATATATATATATATATATATTTTTTTTTTTTTTTTTTTTTTTTTATTTATTTAATTTTATTTTTTTATTATTTTTTTTTTTTTTTTACATCTCTATACTTTACTTTACTGCCGGGCTCCACGGTCCAACAAGAACCCGGGCCTCCTCAAGAATTTCAAGCCAGTCGTTCCTGTCTTTCGCTCTAGCCCTCCATCTCCTCACTCCAAGCAACTTGAGGTCCTCCTCCTCGACGTCGTCCAACCATCTCACTCTTGGCCTTCCTCTGTGTCTTTTTCCTCCATTTTTTCCATAAAGTAGTAGTCTTGGAATCCTAGTTTCTGGCATCCTTTTCACATGTCCGAGCCATCTTAGGCGGGTTTTTTTCACAAACGATACCAGGTCTGGTTTCCCATACATTGTTCGGAGCTCAGTATTCTTTCTTAATCGCCAAGAGTCATTTTCTTTAATCGCCCCAAATATCTTCCTTATACATCTCTATACTTCTAATAATTAAAAAAATATATATTATGCTCATCAATAAGAAAAAAAGCAACTATGGATATATTTGTAAAATATTTTATTTTTGCCTATCTCTGCTACGTAACGTACCTCTAAAATAGTTCTTGTACCAACTTTTTCAAAACTCAGTTGATAGCTTACAACCTAGGCCGGGATTTTGGCTCACATTAGAACAAGGTAATGAGGTAAATTTTACACACAAAAAAAAATGTATATATATATATATATATATATATATATATATATATATATATATATATATATATATATTATAAAGAGTAGAAAGCTTTACTTTTATTCATGATGGGTCTAAATAATATTTTTTTTTTAATTTAATTTTCTTTACCTCTCTATAGTTCTAATAATTAAAAATATATATTTGAATTATCAATAAAAAAAGAGCAATTATGGAAGATACAGTGTAGATGGCGGTCATGAATAATAATATTAAAATTATTAGAAACTATTTCTTTATTTTTAATAATTATTCTTTACCATTATTGTAAAATAATATATTCGTCTTAATCCATATGTGAATTATTAATTTTTCATTACAGTTTGTTATTAAATAACTATAATTTTCTCCGAGCTTTCGAGGTATCTTATCATCTTAAGGATTTTTATCTAATATAAAAAAAAAAATATCTTGCATTATACACATTTAATGTATAATTATAGTTCCCATATCTATTAGTCATACACTACTACATAGGAAGAAATAAAATTACTGTAATATATTATGCTATAATAAATATTACTTTTTTACATTCATGCAATAAATATTTTAGACTATGTTGGTGTTATCATTAATCTTCAACCTAATCCACCTAAACAAAACAAAACTATAGAATTAATTTAAAAGTTATATATTAAACGATTACTTCAAAATATAAAAAATAAAAAAAATAATAAATATTATTTCTTACATTCATGCAATAATATTTTAGGTTATGTTGGTGTTATTAATTTGTTATTAGTTGATTGTAATGTTATTAGTTGGTGTCATTAACCTCCAATCTAATCCACCAAAAAAAAAAAAAAAATATATAATATAATATATATTATATATATATATATATATATATATATATATATATTAAATTTAATTTTAAATAAAATATACGATTACATGAAAAAAAAAATTAATAAATATTAATTCTGTACCATAAATGTTTTCTGATGTGTAGTCGTCATTAATCTCAGCCTAACCCACCTAAAAAAAAATGACTAGTTCAATATTACACGATCACTTAAATATACATAAATACAAATAACTATGAGTATTGTCTTTTTTTTAGTTTTTATTGTATTACATCTAAAAAGACAAAGCAATAACAAAACCCTAAAAGTAAAACAAAAAAAAAAAAAATGATAATAGGAAATTTAAAAGAGAATTCCTAAATTATAACTCGAATAAATCTGAGATATTAGCAATTTCAGATTTTGGTAAAGAGTTTATTTAATTTTTTTTTTTTTACTTAATACATTGCTATTACTACGCATTCCAGATAAATAAAACATAATATAAATATATATAAACAGCGTATATATGTATATTATTTTCCATATGTCTAAAATAATAGTACTTTTCTCAATAACAGCAAGTATGGGAAGCAGTCTGGTGTATAGTCTCAGGCATCTGAGGAAAGGTTAGAAGGTGAGAATAATTTTGCATGCTGACCTCACTCCAGCCCACTAGCTTTTGAACAATTGAATTTCTGTGTCCTTTAATGTAACTGCCCTGACTCATTCCTTCTTGTTTCCATTTTATATTATTATTAAGCTAGTGTATTTAAATTAGTGGGTTAAATAAACATTTAATTTTATCGTTTTATTAAATATATACATGTACATTGTTGTTAATATATAATACGAATCTCTATCAGCACTAAACCCAGCCCTTCCATAGGATATATATATATATATATATATATATATATATATATATATATATGTATGTATGGTTTTACATGGACCTGAGAACGTGTATTTTCACACTGTTAAGTAAATTCCTTTTCAGAAAGTTAAACCAATGGACGAAAGAAAAATACATATTTTGTGTTCTAAGTGTGAATGTACTTAAATTGCAGACATCAATATTGTTTTTTAATTAGCAAAAAGCCAATGTTTTAATGGTGAATTGCCAACCTTAGTACTTATGTACAAATGGTATCCATGGAAACAAGAATGTAAACATAGGATTTAACCTTCCAAATAACTTATTTCTATTTCTAGTAACCGGAAGAAATTGAGCTATAATAATTTTAGGCTGGTATTCTTATATTTCTTCCAAAAACTTTTTTTTATATAATATATATATTTTTATTATATATTATAATATATTTTATATTATATATATATTATTTCGATATATTACAGTTTGTCGCGATGGATAATAATAATATTGCTACATGATAAAATTCATACAATATATACAATATAAACAAAAGAAAAGACGAATTACATAAAATGAAACTAAAATTAATAAAGGACTAAATTTAATAAAGGATAAAATTAATAAAGGGTTATTTTATATTAAATTTACATGACCATCGTTTGAGGTATCACACTCAACTTCAGGATTATTCAGTTCAGTTTACCTAGTTTTAAATTCGTTACATCCGTTTTTCAAAAAACTTTGTTATTTTTAATTTTTAAAGAAAAAGAGGATCATATTTTTAAAACTAGATCCAAGTAAGGAATGCCTCAGATCTTTATCCTCAAAATTATTTTATAAATGATATTCCACATAACATTATAGAGTTGTCAATATTTCAGAAAATAAATTGTGACGATCAAATCAAATTATAACAATGATCAGTATCTTATGATTATTTCAATGATATTTAATTTAATTTTTTTTTTCCAAATCTTCTTTTTGCTCTCCTTTGTTTACTCCTGACTTATTGATTTTATCCAATTTTTTTTAACATTTTATTGATATTTACAACTGTACTTAAAATAATATAATAAGTAAATGGGCTAATTTACAATTATGGACATGGAAATGTCTTGTGAAGAACTACCCTGTGGTAGCAGTAGCACTTCAATGTTAACTAAATCTAAATTACTTTTACGTAGTATTATTAAATTTACATGAATACAAATATAGCTTTAAATATATAATATAAATAATTAAAGTTGTGCTGAAACCTTAGTGAATTATTATCTGATACAATACAAGCATTCAGTCCTTTTTCGGTTAAGTCCAAATAGACGTGTAGGGGATCGAACTCGGGACCCGGAAAACAGTTATCTAGTGCTATCCATGCTCTATCCACTAGACCACGCCGTACCCACATATTATTATTATTATATAATATTATTAAATAATAATAATCCTGCAATGGCAGAAAAATACGTTGTGTTAGTGCAACCCAATTAACTAGGGAAGTACCTCTTTCTCAAGGAACTTTGTCTGATTAACATATGTAACATTCACTGATAAGACCATCCAAATACAATATAAACACTAAAAAATGTCATTTTTCCGCTCTATTTGTTTATAATGAAGAGCAGAGGAAAATATCTTTTTTCCAAGTTGCCCGAATAGAAATGGGAGTGCCATGTTTTCTGTTATAGCTAGGGCCTTGAATAACCTCATTTTATTTGATCTTCTGCCCAGTGTTATCTGTCTTTTATATTATATTCTCCCGTCTTGTTATTACATCCTTTAATCCATGCCAACTTGCTTACTTCTTCATCTTTTTTGTTTAAATATATAGCTTATTATTAGTTATTTCTTCATTTAAGTCATGCATATTTTATGTTCTTTACCATTAACCTTCGTGTTCAATACGATATTTAAATTCTTACTGAAATATTATAGCTATAATTCATATTGATTTTAATTGACTGAATTGCATTATTTTCTAATATAAGGAATTTGATAAAAAAATAAATAAAATAAATATATTTCTGTCAGGTTAGACAACTTCAGTATGGAAAAGTGAATAATAATAACATAATTAAATTCTTAATGACAACGGATAATTTCTATGACGAGGCCTAACAATTTTAGGTCTCCAAAATTGATTAAAGACTCCATATGTTGAAAAAATACCATTAAAAGCAATTTAGAACACATTATCTCATGCAAATCATATAGTAAATTCTTTACTGTGAATTTTGATGGACATGGGTGGAGAGCGGGGATGGTTGGCAATAGGGGTAGGTTAACTCTATTTTTTTTTTTTTTTAAACTTGCAACGTAACACTCTTGCCATGTAATATTCTATTGTCAATTATTTTACATAAAATTTCCAACTGCTAGTGAGCTTCCATAGAAGACGTTTTTAAGAAGTTTTCTATTTAGACATTAAAGTAAATATTTTCCTGTCTTGTTTGGAACCCACATTTCGAGCAATTCTTCAATTTTTTTTAACAGATCCTATTTCCATCCTTATTAACAAAAAAAAGCCCTTATTGATTTCGGCTTTCTTTGATCTCGACCATTTTTGTTTCGGAACCCGCTTGGGGGTTAGTTGGCTCATCTGATTTTGACTGGTTGGCATTAGGCCAATTTTCGTTTCACAATTTTAATAAGTTAGTAAAATAAGTAAAGAAACTGATGTTTTTAAATATATCAGCTTAGTCACCTTTTTATTTTTAGGTAATACGTTACTTAGTGATCACCGTGATGTTAGTATAATCGATAAAAAATGTGGTTTGTATTTCTTTATCGATATAGATGATTCATTCATTCTTTATGCCATAGATCATTCATTTTTACCATTTTTTATGAATGTTTTTTTTTTATTTGTTTATTTATTTAACTTCCATTTATGCTGCTGTGGTTAATCGGACGATGCTACAGTGGGAGTCCTAAATTTTGCCTATCCAGGTTTAATTAGGATAGGGATCTTTGACGAGTACCTGACATCGCACAGGTACGGGACCAACTTTTAACGTCCCCTCCGAAGGACGGCATAACTAAGGATTTTTACTCACATTAAAAATTCTAGGGCTACCTGTGGGCCCTTGGGCATAGGAAGCTATTATGCTAACTACCGTGCTATGTGAGTATATCAACATATGTCAACCCTAGTATGCTAGAATGTTCAAAACGTGGAAAGTGTTGTCAACCAGTCCTACTGTAAAAAAAAAAAAAAAAAAAAAATATATATATATATATATATATATATATATATATATATATATATATATATATATATATATATATAGTATTAAGAACGATTTAAATATAACTTTGAATTTTAAGGATTGGGAAGGTTAGTGGATAAGGCAATGGCTCTTAATCCTCAAGGCCCTGCTTTGAGGTAGACTGAGGAAGATTATTTAATCTACTCCAGAATCTTTGGGGTTGAAAGAATCCATGATTACAGAAAGAGGAAGGAAAACAGTCTCCGATAAGCGGATACCTTTATTTGAAAAGAAAAGCGTTGTTGGAAAAATAATGATTCCTGCCCAAGTATTGAACCCAAAATTTTCAAGCGTATAAGTATATTTATTCATTTTTATACCTTTAGAATATACTTTATTAAATTTAGATTGAGATATATTAAAATTCGTTTCAAAATGAAAAATAATAATAGTGATATGAGACCACATTCATACAGTATTTACAACAAACTATGATAAAGTCAAATTACATAAAAATAGAATATAAAAAAAAATCATATACATGCATTGTATATATATACAGAAGAAAAAACAATAAAAAAAGCAACATATAATTAAAATAAATACAAAGATCATACACACAATCGTTCCAGAAACAATGTTTATTGAGTAATATTACAATCATTCCTAAGTAGCACATTTAATAGTGACCATGTACACTCATACTACACTCACACAAATACATACAAAACGATAAATTTATAAAATAATAATACAATGTACATATATAAAATAAAGAATCATTAAGAATATGTACAAAAGTCACTCATACCTGTATACAATCCTCAAACATACAGCACTTGGGTGGAGAATCTAGGCAATGCTAGAACTCCAATATACGTGTTTACAAGAGGTCTCAAGGACATTGCCGTTTCAACCTTCTAGGGGGATGGTAAGAGTGTTTGGAGCTGGATAGGGATTGAGCTAGCGGATTGGGTTGATGGATAAGGTTTTGATGGAATTGGGAGAATCCTGACAGAATAAGGTCTAAAATAAATGGAATATTTAGGTCGCGGTGTAAGGTATAAGGTTGGATACATAATAAGGAGCATTAACTATTGTTCGAAGGTCTTTGGATAGAAAGGATTGAATGCGTTTGATGTTGGAAAATTTGGCTGTCCCCCATAGTTCAAGTCCGTAGGTCCTGATAGGTTTCAGTACTGTCTTGTATATTAGCAGTTTGTTTTCAATAGATAGTTTAGAATTTCTGTTCAGTTGTCTGTATAATTGGCCAAGTCGATTAAGCTCTTGTCGATTAAATGTGGTATGCGGGTTCCAAGTTAATGCACAATCATAGCAATGTACAATATTTACAATCTGCTAAAGAAACTCCGGACTAGGCCTTTCCCCCTACTTGTGGGAAGGAGAAGCAGAATCCAAGAGATCCCAGCGCCTTTAAGCCGTGTCACTGGTATGAGCCAGTGGAGGGTGAGTCAGGGCGCAATAGCCACAATTATACAGTGACATAAGTGGAGAACCTAACCAGTGTAAGAACTTAAGAATATTAACTTTCCATAAACGTAAATAATCAATACATAGTTCTCTTCGATATAGATGTTTCATCCTAAGAAAATAAAATACTACCGTATTTTTAATTTCTCTCTTAATTTCTGATCTTATATATGAAATATGATCTCACCAATCTACGAGATATTTACAGCAATACTGCGGATCGCTCGCCAATTTTCGATATTTCTCAGCTCTGAATTATTTCGGTCACAAATTTCGTTTATTATTACCCAGACGCTGGGACTTTGTAACGTTATTTCACATTTCTTTAACGAAAATAAAATGTCAAAGCGATAATTATTGTCAGGGGCAGTAGTTCTACCTCACAAGTTATTACCGTCTATTTGTGTTGAGCAGGAGATTTGTTCCTAGTTACGAGAAAATAATACCCACTGAAATAATACATTTTCTGGTTTGAACATTTATTCATTTGCTGCTTGTAATAACATTTTAAATGGAACGAAATAATGTCAAGCGGTTGTTTAGCTTTGTGCTTAGGGGAGAGCTGTTTTTAATAAGCCGCCGTACTTAAAACTTATCCTCCTGTCAAAAGGGTTGTGTCAGTGGAAATCCTTATTTTCAGGAATATCATTTTGGAAACTCTTATATCTAGAAAATGTTGATAAAAAAATCTTATATTTTTTTAAAATGTTCCTGATGTTGCTGATTTGCTCTTCAATTCCTTACAATCCTCCGAGCTATCTGAAAAGAAGATGGCCCCGAGACTTTCTAGTTTAGAATATTTTTAGAAAGCTTCCATTGGGAAGCTTCTCTATATGTGTTTCATGCCTTTTTATATTTTACTCAAATTTACTTGTTGTATTCCATTATACAGTTGTAAATTCCAATAAATATTTTTTTTAAATATATATATTTTTTTTACATTATAATTTAAACGAAATAATTGTGCATAATAATAAAACTATGGATCGGGCAACACAGGCCTTTCACTTACCTCGACTGTTTAAATCAATTTATAAACTATTAAGTATAATTCAATCGGAAAAATATTTTATGTTGATTTTAATAAAACGTATTCATTTTCTTTGGAAAAATATGATTTAGATTAAATTATATAACTATATTAAATTGTTAATCATCCTTCGTAAAATCCTCAACACTCCTTACTTCATTACAAATAAACTCATCACTAAAGACCTAAATGTTCCATTTGTTCCATTCGCCCGAACCAGATTTCACTCCTTCCATGAAAAACTCCACTCCCACTCTAACCCACTAGTTTCAATCCTTGCTTCCTCTTCGATTCCTGACAATCCTCCAAGGCGTCTGCAAAGAAGATGGCCTCGAGACCTTCTAGTTTAGAATAGTTACAGGAGTGCTACCATTGGGTAGTTCATCTACAAGTCTTTTTCATGTCATTGTTCTTTTATCATATTTACTTGTTGTATTTTTGAGTACAGTGATAAATTTCAATAAATTATATTTTTTTTAAATTGTTAATCATTAATAAGTTTGTTCCCTATTTTTCATTTTATATTACCTTTTTACATCTTTTTGTATCAGATTTTTTCTTAAATCTTTCTCTTTCCAACGGTATATTATACGTCAATATTACTGTTCTTATTATTAAAAAAAAAAACAATATATATATATATATATATATATATATATATATATATATATATATATATATATAATTACATTAAAAAAAAAGTTTTGCTGTTTTATCCTTTAGTTAGTCATAAAATTCGTCCAACTTGTATATTTAGCAGTCCTTTATCAATTTCATTAAGGTGATATGGTTAATCTTTTTGGAATGTACAAAATTAAAGATACTTTAGAGATAGAAAATTTAAAATATCGCCATTTAAGCCGTGTCAGGCTATTTCAATCAAAACGAAATCTCTATTATATTAATTCCCATTAAATTTTGCATCAATATAGCGAGTTTAATTAAAATAGTTTGAGCCGTTTTTGAGAAAATCGTAAAACATGGTTGTTAAATAAATTGTGGCTCTTCTGGTTAGCCGATTTAGATGAGAAATTTGCTGTAACATGTCGGACGTATAGTTGTTTTAAATATGAAATTTTAGTTTCGTACGACTTTATGTTTTAGCGCTAGACTTACCACACACACAGACCTTTTTTCGGGACTTGGTTATTTGGACTCAGGAGACACTAAATCTTTTTTTTTTTCGTCGAAAACTGGGATTCGAAAATTCTCACATCGCAATACTTTCCCTTACTATATAATTCATATATAGTTATGTGAAAGTAAAAATATCTGATTTAGCCAATAATGTTCTATAAAACGAATTTAACAAAATATTTTCTTTTTAGTACCTAATATACAATTTTACTAGCGTTCCACCGAAAAATCATATCAGACATTTTTTTTTTTTTTTTAATCATTTTTATTTTAATGCATGATTATAATTTATTACAAATATATATATATATATATATATATATATATATATATATATATATATATATATATATATTATACGATATATTTTAAAACATGATAAGATGATTAGTGATGTTAAGTTTTAGGGAGTAATGACGTAACATAAATTAAAAAAAAAAATTAGAAAATAATAAATAATGAATTATTGTATCAAATAATGAAAATACAGGAAAAAATATGATGATTACTGTTTATCAAGCTGATATTCTAATTTTAAATTAAACACACTGAACGCATAAAAAAAACAAACAAAAAAAACATTCAAATCTGTTTATTACAAGAATAGAAAATAAATAAATAACTAAATATATATATATATATATATATATATATATATATATATATATATATATATATATATATAATCATCATTAAATGGATAAATGAGCAAAAACTAAGATTTTTTAAAAAAATGAGAAATTCCTACTTCGGATCTAATTATAAACAATACCTTTTTTTATATGTTTACAAACAGAAACGAATAACTGATGTATAAAAGGACTAATTAACATTCATTAATATAAATAAATGAAGTACAACCTATTTTAATTACTGATGAATATGGGAACATATAATTAAAAAGTGTCCTATAATGTTTATAAACTTCAATTATACTTAATTATGTTGTTATTATTTTTTAATGTTTTCTGTAAGCATGTAAATCATCGCTTTTATGAATCTCTGATCCTTGATTCAGACAGTAATTACAACGATTCTAATATTTTATTATAGTCATAAAAATTACAAACTTTGAACAGTACATGAAAAAAAAAAAACACATTTTTTTTAAGTCGTGAACAAAACAAAAAAAAACATATATATATTAGAAGATTTAAAGCCGTTCCTGATAAAGTCCAAAGCTATTGAAAAGAAGGTAGCCTCGCGACCTTAACTCTTAAAATATTTATTAAAGTATTCAATGGTTATTTCTTTCATAAGCCGTTTTTTTAGTAATTTATTTGCACTAAACACTTATACTTTTATTTATTTAATACAGTTGTAAATTACTGTAAATAAATTTAAAAAAAAACTCATCAAACATAGTCTAAAATTTATTGTAATTTTAATAATGTCTACATTAACTCATTAATAACAACCTGTTTTTCACCTTATATTGGTTCTACGAAAATCGTTCAACCGTGGACGAGTACAAATTAAATTCACGGAACTCTGCTTTGTGAGATTGGTAAATGTATTATTTATGCTCCGTTAATTTTTAGTGTTCATTAACAAAATTGAAGCTCTTGTATAGTGGGATGGATATTTGTCTGACAAATTAAATGGAGCTCCTTGTCACATCACAAATTAACCTGTAGACATGCATTAGAATCCCTATTATCAGTAATTTTTATTTATTTATTGAAATTTACTACTCTACTGATATGATACAATAAGTAAATATTCGTAATCTCTAATACCGTAAGTCACTGTGATCTGATTGACCCAAAATTTTGGAAAAGGGTAATATAAAATTTCTAAAACAAATAGGGTACGCGTTTCATTTATGTGCCTATCTTATAATTATTTTATCTCGAAATTTTTCTCAAAATAATAAAAAAATTTACACGACAAGAAATAAAAAATAGGAAAGGAGTAAGCAAAAAGGATGTCATATAATTTCATATTCAATATTCTTGAAGTAGTTTAGAGCATATGAAAGCATGGGAGGAATGCCAAGAGCCCACCACGTAGCCTTCTACACATTTCTTTGTAATACAATTGTAACTTCTAGTCTGCTTATATGATAAATACTTTATAGCTTTTAGTGAAGTTATTAAATTCAGTCTTTTTGTTGAAGAAAAGATTTAAGATTGGGTCCTAGATTAAAATAGCAATCTATCTGAACCATTTTAATCTTCGAAAAATCTATTACATGAATATTACAACCACACTCAAACCCTTCGTAACAAACCCCCCATAACAAGACTCGGGCGCCAATTTAGCTGTTCTTCCCCACCGAATGTTCAACCACATTGGTGCGAAAACCGTGACACAGGTATAGATCCACGGATTACAGCTGTTAAAGCAGTGCCAACATGAACAAGTGCATCATCATTCCTTTACCTGAAGGTATAGAAATATAGACCATGGATCATAATCCCATCGTTTACATAACACCGAGGAAAACAAAATTATCCTCTAAGCCATTAAAGTTTGGATTGTAATCCCTCAGCCGGTCGTTGTTAGTTGGCTCCAGTAGTAAAAGTATTGTTGGAAAAATATAAATATACCGTGAACCGAATCCACGTCTGGGGACTACATCCTAGCTCATCTACATGGCAATCATAAGGCCTATATGGACTTACGGAGCTGAGCTTTGGGGCTCTACTAAACCATCGTATTCTTACCGTATCCAATCCTTACAATCCAAAATCCTTTGTAAAATCCTTAACGCTCCTTACTTTATCACAAATAAAATCATCCATAAAGACTTAAATGTTCCATATGTTGCTATTTTGACCCGAACCAGATATCAATCCTTTTATGACAAACTCCATTTCTACGCCAATCCACTAGTTTCAATCCTTGATTCTTCTTCGATCCTTTAAGACCTTCCAGTTTAAAATAGTCATTGGAGTGGTATTTACCGTTGAGTAGTTCCTCTACAAGTCTGTTTCATGTCATTTTTCTTTTAGGGTATTCACTTGTTGTATTATGAAGTACAGTAGTAAATTAAAAAAATAATAATAATAAGGAAGAAGCTCGGAGTATTTTGGAAGGAATAGAATTCCAGGATTCAGTGGAATGGGCAAGAAAGACTTTAGTTCTGTACGATGGGAAACGAAGGTAGTAGTGGCACGAGGATGGAAAGTTGACTGAGGTTAAATTAAGGGAGATAGTGGATATAGGAAGGATGCTTGGATTTAATTGTAGAAGAATGGACCAAGGAAGTACTGACTGCGTGTGGAGGGGAGAAGCCACTTCAACTCATCGTACAGTTGGGTGATAGGAGAGCGCCTCAAGGTACCGAAAACAAATATAAAAAAACAATTAAGGAGTAGCTTTACTTCGTTTACTCGTAACGCAGAGGGGCCATCGTAAACCACGCATCTGTAGTCGCAGTGGGTGAATCAAGCTTACGCATGGGTTGAGAAAGAAGGTATCTGAATCGAAAAACTTCAACTTACACCTCTTCGGAAAACTTGGTCAATATGGGGTTTCCAGGGTATAGTTTGGTGACTAGTAATACCTAGGTTATTGACAAAGGAACTGAATATTGGTGTTTGATCTCAGAAGGGGGTTGAAACCAATTATAATAGTCTGAGTTTTCAGTTTTTGTTATTCAGGTTTGCCCAGGCACTGATTCTTTCTAGGTCTTTCTGAATAATGGCAAACGCTTTTGATAGCTCGGAAAGAGGAAACGATAAGTAAATTAGGAAGTCATCTGCATACAGGTGGTGGGAACAGTGGGCGATTAAATCAGGGAGATCATTGATATAACATTTAAAAAGGAGAAGAGAGATGCTTGAGTACCGGGCCATACCTGCCGAAAAAGCAGAAAAGTATGATAAGCGATGTAAACGTTTAATGTTAACATCCCTAAATGTAAATGCAAATGTTTAACATGCTTGTTCACTGAGGCATAAAAGTCAAACTAACTTGTAAATAGAGAGCGGTGTAGTCTAGTTGATAGAACACTAGGCTACTGTTCTCTGGGTCACCGGTTCGTATCCCAACTGTGGCAGAGTAATCATTTATTCTGTTATTTCAGCACTGGGGTGAGGAGGATCACCTGGGGCATACCCAGCCTCTAAGGAGTAGTTATCTAAAATCGGGGGAGGAAAACCTAGCGGCTCAGCATGATTTTAGCCTAATCAACTCATCGCACGGCCGTTGGCATAAATATTCAGCACATGTTAATTATACTGTATGTACTGACCCTTCATGGGTGGTAGAGGTACTTTTATTATATTTGTTTAAAAATCCTACCGCAGTTACTTTTGTTTCTCTCACAAAAACTGAGTATTACTGTTTTTAATTTAAATCAGTTAATGTATTATAATTTTTTATCTCTATATGATTTTCATCGTGACGTCAAGTATTTTTTATGTTTTAAATATGTTCATACGTTTGTATATTGTTTTTATCTCTATTCTAGTCTAATTTCTTATCATCCGTTTAATTCCACTATATTCATACGTTTTATGTCTATAAAATCATTAATTTAATTACTAATTATTGTTATATTGCCTCTTCAGATTACCATTTGCCCCTGTCTGCACAGTCATCCTTTATAAAGGCAATTACTTTTTTTTTGTTTTATGGTTGCTTTCTCCCTAATTTTAGCCCCCTTTTTATACTTTGTTAGCTGAGGATATGTTCCCTACGGATTTAATATGACACCCTCGTAACAAAAAAAGAGGGTTGGAAGGGAGTAATTTTCCTGTGAAATCATTTATCGGCATCAGCGTAGATTTTCTTTTTTGTCAGAGATATCTTCCAGGTATTCTTCCTCAGCTGTAAGTTTTTTCCATATATTTTTTAAGGTCCTTTATTATATTTATATGATTTAATTTGTTTTCTACTAATTACTCCTTCTGTTTATCTCTCTCGAATGACTGGATTACATTTTTTAAGTATCGATATTTAATTTTATGTATATAGAAATGTATATTTGCCGTAATTGGATATATTTTTTAAAAGAGCATAACATCTACCCAGAAAAAAAGTCTCCACACCCTAATTAAAATCAACAGTTATGTAAGTTATTTTTTTTTTTTTACTTTACATGAAAATGACTTCCTTTACCCTTATTATCACTCTAGCTCCAGCCTTATGCTGGCTTGTTTCTACAGAAGAACATCTGCTACAACCAGTCGCAGATTTTTTTTACAGTGTAAAAAAAAAAGCTTTAAGAAAAAAACACTCTGAAACATATGGGTCCCAGATATATTGTGTTTACATATCACAGACATTGCCCATGTGAACATTTAAATCTTGACTTTTTTTATTTAATATATAAACCATCTTATAAGATTCCCTATTTTATTGGTGTTTAATAATAATAATAATAATAATAGCTTTATTTCGTCCTTAATAGAACAACAAGCCTCTCCCTTGGGAGGTACAAGTCTGGTATTAGAATTAAAATAAAAATTTTAACAAAATTTTCTCTTCTTAGTTCCTGCTGCTGTTTACAATATTTACATTTTTGAACTTAAATATTCATACAATTAAACATTCCTTTCCTTGTTCAAACTATAATTTATAACCATGTATTTAATGATTGATTTTTTGTAACATTACTCCACATTTGCCTATTTCTTGCCACTGTAGCCCAACAATCCCCCACTACTTGCACTAGTTCGTCCCTCCACCTCGTCATGGTCTTCCTCGCCATCTCTTTCGATCTCTTAGAATCCATTCGGTAGAAATTCTAGACCATCTACTGGGATCCAGCCTAGCCACATGACCTGCCTACCTCCATTTTATTATATGAGATTCCTTTGATAAACTTTTGAGGATAACTTGTTTTGTTTTTTTGTTGCTGATGCGATCTTTCCTTTTAATGTTTAGTATGCTTCTTGAAAATTGGAGCTGTGTCCTTGAGAGTTTTTCGATTTCTTTGCTGGTCATAGACCAGGTCTGCGAGCCAGACAAAATAACGGGATAAACATGGGTTTCCAGGACTCTAGCCTTCAATGTTGGAGGTAACTGACTTTTTTTAAACTACAGTATTTTTTCCATCCCATATTTATTCTTCTATTTAATTTCTTCTTTTTTGCTTTTTAATGAGATAGATTGACCTAAATATTTTTAATTATCAACAAAGCCGATAACCTGATTTTTAATTTTTACTTCCCATTGCTCTGATCTTGCATCTTGCATGATCTTTGTTTTATTAGCATTGGTGACCGATCCCACTGAGTTTATCTAATTATATTTTATGCTTTTTTTGTTTATATAGCGCTGCTTACTCATGCTTATGTTTAGTAAATTATATTTTAATTTAATAGCTGACTATAAAACTAGAAAACATGAGCTAAGTTTATAATGAGCCATGTTAATTATAATTTAAAGAATACTTTTACCATTATCAGATTTATGTTATTTTTTCCGTACTTAGTTCGGTAATTATTATTCTCTATTTGTGCTTATGTGTCTTCCAATGTTTAGTTATTTAAGAATGGCAAAATAAATCAATAGAATGACACAAAACAGGAGATAAATAAATATGATGGAATGATACCCTTGTCCCTCTCCCCATTTCTCCAATAAATAAGTTAATAAAGCTAACCTAAATTTTCATTCGCACGGAACATCTTTCTTTAAGGGCCAGTTGCACCAACCACGGTTCAATCTAAGGTAAGCTTACCTCAGATAAAACTATGGTAGATAGTTTACCGCCGATTTCATTAGGGAGCGTTGTTGGTATGGCGTTTACTTATACTACTATCTCACGGAGTTGAAAGGTAGGTTCGCCATTTTACTTTGATTCCTTTGATTTCAATTCTTAACCTTATCAGCTTTGCTAATTTGGAACTTCTTTTTAAGAAATACATTCTTCTATTTCTAAAGTTTGTTATTAAAAGAATATAGTTAATTTATTATTTGTTTCCTCAATATGATTAAATTTGTTTGGATTGTTTGTGATTTTTTTTCTTTTACTTACATTCTACAGCAATCAGTTTACAAGTCAACAAAATATCATCTATTTTGGTTTTTAGTCACTTTTGTAATTTCACATGGAGTCATAAGAATGAAATTAACAACATACCCACTCTTGTTATTTGAAAATTAAAACCCTATTTATATAAAACATACTGTATAACATTTTGTACAAAAATAGGAGATATTTGTCTCTAGTCTACATTTAAATGCAATAATAATAAAATTAATTGGTTAATGAAAAATCAACCATTTGGGTTCAAAATTTTCAAAAACTGATATGGAACTGACTGAAAATCATCCTCCATGCATACAGAATGTAGACAACCTATTTTTAGCAGGAATATAGTGGGATTTTTAACTAACCTAAAAAAGTTATAGGCCTAAGAATCACTAATGAACTATTAATAATGATGACAACTTAAATATCTTATATTTACAAAACCAAACATTGTTAATTATTTAGAGAGAATCTATTTCAATGGAATAAATAATAAAACTTCTTAAAAATTCTATGATATTAATAAATAGCGTTTGTTAAAAATTTGTTTTATTTTTTTATAAATATTTTTTGTATACTTATATATAAAATTGATAGTAAAGAGTTGAAGGGCGTTCATGATTTTTGTTTAAAAAAAAAAAAAAAAAAATGTTTTAAGTCCCCGAGCGTAAATAACTAAGTCTGTCACAGACCAGTAATCGTGCAGTCATATAATCGATTTCAAATATTTCTCTTCTAAACGGCTCTATTTTTTTTATCAAACTTCATATTTAAGTGACTCGCTTACGACTGCTGGCACCCATGTAGTAATATATAGTACACAGTAATCCTTGCAATCCAAAATGCCACTTAATCCGTCACTAATAAAACCATCTATAAAGACCAGAATATCCCATAAGTTGCTGACTTAGCCTGAAATAGACATACTTCCTTCAATTCTTAAATACCAGTACCCTCAAACCCAATTCTTCGTAACCTCTCAAATACACATGTTCCTGATAATTCTCCGAGGCGCCTGAAGAAACCGATGGTCTCGGGTGCTACCTATGGGTAATTTCTTGGAAAGACTTTTTCATTATAGTGAGGGAAAGTTGCGATCTCGAATTCCAGTTTTACGGAAATACCCGTTTTAGGGTACTTACTGAGTCCAAAATAACAAGTTACGCGTAAAAAACATTATCTTTGAACGACAAATCTAGCAAGAAAACGAAAATTCATAGGAACCTGAAATTTTATATTTAAGAAAACTTTATGTTTCCTTAACACTTTCACCAAAATCTTCTGACTTTTAAAAATGGTGACTTATGGTGATCCTGGGTTCTCTATAAGGCCTTCTTAGAACACCCAAGAAACAAACAGTTGGTAAAATTTGTAGCTGAAAATTGAGGAAAAACATGGAGTCTGAGCAAGATTTTTTTCTTTCTATTTTGTCTATACCTAAGTAGAGCTACGTTGAAATCATTAGTGCTTTTAGTAATATAAATCAATTAGTAAAAAAAAGGAGTTGGTATATAATAAACATGGTTAGACTAGATAAAAGAGACCATGGTTTTGGCTGGCTTAATGGCTAGGCTAGACCAAGGCCTAGATCTTCCAAACGGAATTAGCTCCACAGACCGCCCGTTATTTTTAGTTGTATATCTCACCTTTCTTAACTTAACGTTCCCTCCACTCTTTTGGCGTTCCTTTTATTTTTGACGTGCCTCTGTCGTCATTGGCATGTTAAATACCAAGCGATTGTCTCTTTCTTTTTCTCACAACAATCCAAAAATAAAAATGACGGACCTGAGAAATCGAGCATAGAAAGAAATTATAGTATTGAATAAGTTAATATAAACATTTAATCATTATATGATGTAGAATCGTTAACCATAATTTTACTGTTTCATAAAACACATGACAATTTTCTGAACAATCTGGTGGGGGCACTACTTTCACTTACCGCATTTGTTAAAATTAATTCAAGAAATATTGAACTACTCAGTTCCGTTAAAATCATGTATTTAGATTAAAAAATATAACGATATAAAATTGTTATGCATAACAATCACTTAAGTTTTGTCCTATTAGTCACTTTGTATTCCTTTATACAACGTTCTATGTAAGAAAACATTTTTTTCTTTTTACTTTTACTTTCTATACAGGAAATGTATAGTAACGGAAAGTATTGCGATTGTGAAAATATTCGAATTTCAGTTTTCAACGGAAATATACATCTTAAGATCTCCTGAGTCAAAATAACCCAGTCCCGCAAAAAGGTCGGTGTATGGTAAGTCTAGCGCTTAAAAGAAAAATCGTACGGATCTGAAATTTCATATTTAAGATAACTAAACGCCCGAGATGTTACATCAACTTTTTAATAACACCCCTAATGATTTTGATTAAACTTGATCTATCGATGTGACCTTTGATGGGCTTTAATATGATGAAGGTGCCATTCTGATGTAAATCGTCAGCCTTGGCTTCAGTGGCGATTTTTTGTGTTTTTTTTTCCTTTAAAGTACCTTTTTTTTTTTAGATTAAATAATTAGGCACATCACCTTAGGAGCATTGATAAATAACGACTAAATATATAAGTTGGGTATATTAAGCAAATAATTAAACTCATCCGTAGTTTTCACAAATGTCACCTTTTAATCAATAAAACACTATAGTAGTTTAAAGTATTATTTACAACTATTGAGTTTATCAGACAAAACTATAATTATTTAGGTAGATGCTATTATGTGCTATTTTTTTTTCTATTGATACACCTCTGTTAAAAATACACACAGATCAAGTTATACCTTACCTTCAATACGGAACGGTTTTGATGGCTTAGTTGAATTAAACGACACGGTCGTATGCTTCTTTTTAATTATTTTATTTCCTATAACAACATATGGATGATCAGTATTTTTTTAAAAATTATTTGTTAATATCTACAACTGTATTGTACAACACGTCTAATAAATAGGCTAAAAGAAAATAGACATGAACAAGACATGAAGAGAAGCTATCCATCGGCAGCACTCTAAAAACATTCTAAACAGTCAGGAATAGAAGAGAAAGCAAGGATTGAAACTATTGATTTAGAATGAGAGTGGAGTTTGTCAAGGAAGGATTGATCATCAGCTATATAGGGAATATTAAGGTCTTTATGGATAAGCTCATTCGTGACAAAGTAAGGAGCGTTGAGGATTTTTTCGAAGGATTTTGGATTTTTTGTAGAAAGGAAGAATTTAATGGGTTAATGGAGCCCCAAAGCTCAAAGTCCAGATAGGTCTTAAGATGGTCGTGTAGATGAGCATTTTGTAGTTAATTGGAAGTTTAGAGCGTCTGTCTAGTAAGTGTTAAAGTAACCGAAAGAGGCATATATAATTATTAAACTACTAATTGCTAAGACCTCGTATAACCCTTAAACTGCAAATAGTTTTAATAATCGTTACTATCGACTTAAACGGATAAGAGAATTATCCAAAATGTAGGCAAATCATTGTCCTCAGAATTTAAAACTTACATTTTAAGCATTCGATATCGAGTAAAAAGTGGTGGTGTAATGACTACAACCGTTAATTTTATTTTTTATTTTAGACATTACGAATGGCATATATAAATGGCACACATAAACTAAAATTTGGAGAAAATTTTAGGATTATTGGCATGTCATCATAAATTTCAAATGAGAAAGCACCTAGGAAATATTTTCATTTGTTTGAAAAAAATTATTCTCATAAAAATATAAATAATGCACAATGTAAGTACATTAAGGAAAAGCAAGGGATATTGTGGAGCAGGAAAGGGCAATAAGCCGATTTTCCCAACCGCGATCTAAGCCAAAGCAACTTTCCTTCCTTACAAAGCCTTCAAAGATTTCTCTAAGACGATTCGAAACCCATCCAACTTGTTAGATGAGATTGTTACACTTATTTTCCTTATAAAAAAGATAACAATATCTCTCAATGAGACTTTGTTTTCAAGAAGTGAATAATAGGGTTTAGAATCTGGAGCCTTGTGAAACCCTTGGATGTACACAATAAAGCATTATTGTACGCAACTATTGTTCTTACAATATTTTCATCGTTGGCATTAAATTAATATAGCAAAGAAGAATTGATAATGTGAAAAAAAAAAGTAAAGTGAAATGCAAACAAGTTAAAGTCACTTGACAAACTGCTCTGGTTACAAACTATAACTTAATACATAATAAAAAAATAGAAAACGCAGTTTATTATTCGCAAATAAGTATGTTATTGTATAACTGTATATAGTTGCTAATATTTTGGAATTTTCTGTCTTCAATACTAACCGAGTTTTGATAGAATTACATCTATTATAATTTGTGACTTTTTTTGTTATTTTTTTTTTTTTTAACATCTTTTATTGAAATTTACAACTGTACTTCAAGGTACAACAAGTAAATGTGACAAAAGTTAAATGGCGTGAAAAAAACTTTAAGAAGAACTACCCAATGGCAGCACTCCTGTAACTTATTTACACTAGAAGATCTCGAGGCCATCTTCTTTTCAGACGCCTCGGAGGATTGTCAGGAATTGAAAGGAAGAACGTATTGAAAAAAGAGGATTATGGTGGGAATGGAGTTTGTCATGAAAGGAATGGTATCTAGATCGGGCCAAATCAGCAACATACGGAACGTTGAGGTCTTTATGGATAAGTTTGTTCGTGACAAAGTAAGGAGCATTGAGGATTTTACGAAGGATTTTGGATTGTAGGGATTGGATACGGGAAGAATTCGATGGTTTAGTAGAGCCCCAAAGCTCCACTCCTTAAGTCCATATCGGCCTTATGATAGTCATGTAGATGAGTGTTTTGTAGTTAAGTAGAAGATTAGAACGTTTGTCTAGTAAGTGTTGAAGAAGTCGAAAACGTCGTGCAGTTTCTTGTCGTTTCAGTCTTGCGTGAGGGTTCCAAGTAAGGCGTTTGTCAAGGTGCAGTCATAGATATCGGATCTGTTCAACCGGGACAAGAGGAGTATTATTGAAGGAGACAGTAGGGCAGGATGTCATAGGTTTACGACGAAGGGTAAAGGTAATTTGGTTGGATTTGTTGGCATTAATTTTAATTCTCCAGTTCTGACACCATACCTCAAAGTCTAATTTGTGACTTGAATATAAAGTTTAACTTTTTTTATTTAATGTTTATAGCATACCAGCCCTCTCAAACCCGCTTGTCCGTATCCTCTTATCTCCATTTATTCCTGATAATTCTTAGAGGCGCCTGAAAAGACGATGGCCACGAGACCTGCTAGTGACATAAACATTGAAGTGCTACCGCTGGGTAGCTTCTTACAAGAGTTTATCAAACCAATTGTTACTTTTTTTTCACATTTACTTGTTGTATTTTTTCCTATACAGTTGTAAATATCAAATAATAAATTAAAAAATAAAAAAAAAAACGTTTATAGCGCTTTACTAAATCTTAAACTCTATACGTATTTTTCTCTATCTTTAAAAATAACTGAGTTATGGGCGTAACTATGGAAGAAATTGCAACGTTTTTTTCTTTTTTATTATTATTCGCGTTTTTTTAGTTAAATAGTAATACATTTTGCCTCTATCTTAGAAAATAACGGAGGTACAAGCGTATATATAGGCAAGATTTCAATTTTTTTTCCTTTTATGTTTTTTTTTTTTTTTTTTATCGTGCTTTACTGATTCTAAAAGTCTTTACATGTTTTTCCCTATCTTCAAAAATAAATTTCATTTATTGAAATTTACAACTGTATGTTCATACATCAAGTAAATAGGCTACAATGATAATACACATGAAAAAAAACATGAAGAGAAACTGCCCATTGGCAGCACTCTAGTAGTGAATCTACACAAGAAGGTCTCGAGGCCATCATTTCAGACGCCTCGGGTGTAAAATTTAAATTTTTTTCTATGTTTTATAACTATTAGCGTTTTTTTGGTTAAAAAACACTTATAAATTATTTTATAATTAAAAAATAACTCAGTTATTTAATTAAATCACATTTAATTGGCCGCCATTTGAAAAAAAAAACCAGCTGATATCCACGTGTATGTGTTAGGATCTTCGTTGCATGCCTTATTATTTTTGTGGCGTTTCAGAAAAAATTGGGACTGTTAGTTTCGATGTAATGTCCCAGACGACGGACAGCAGACGAACAGATTTTTTTTTTTTCGATATTCGGGTTCTAAGGATTTTAAAACGTAATCCCTCAAATTTTAAGGGGAGGGGGGTTTCGTTTGATTACAAAGGTTCATTATTGGAAATAATAAACAAATATTTTGCAATATATTTTCTTAATAATTACTTGATATTGATTCTATTGTTGTATTTATTTTCTTATTTTTGTTGCTGCTTTAACTAAGGATTGTTATATAAAAATTACCCTCTTGGCGTCCTCCCAGCCTGCAGAAAGTAGGTACCAATAAATTGGGGAGAAACCGGTGGGTTAGAGGGATTTCAGCTAAATCACTTCTGTTTTCAGCCGTTGGCTTAGAATTAATATGAATCACTATTAGTTCATTTTTTTCTTAAGAAGTGCTGCCAAAGTGCAGTTTCTCTTATTGTTTTTTTTTTTTTTTCATATATCAGCATATTTATTTATTTGCAAATAAATAAACGGTGTTAGAGAAACTCAGCAACATTATCTAATGAATATAGTGCTACTCTTTCTTATTAGTAAAGTGCACATTTAGTGAGATAATATTTCTGTAAGTTAAGTGCAAATATTATCCATAAGTATGAAAACGTTTCAAATGATTATATAAGTTTAATTAAGTTGAGTATTGTTTATAAAGATTATGAACCTTTTTTTTTATTATTTAAACGTTTATGTATATATTTTATTTTTCTTTAGTCAGTTTATATTCTATTAATCCTAGCATATAAAATTTCATTATTGAACAATAAAAAATGGAAATTAATTTTTTTTTAAAACCTGACTAAGAGAATCAGGAAAATATGATTTATGACTAATATTAAAATCTAATTTCAAATAGATCAAAATAATTGTTTAATGATTTAAAAATCACCTGAAAAAAGGTTTTTGAAAGATCTTATAAATCATATTCTGGCCGTAATCATTGTCAATATGATAAATTATAAAAATGGAAGGATTTTTTTTTTTTTTATCAATTTGAACATATTACAATTTTTCAACACATAGATTTTTTTTTATTAGCAGGTATAAAAACTTGTATCTAATTAAAACTGCCGTATGACTTAGAATATGGTATATTTAATACAAATAATAAAACTTAATAATAATTTTTTCCCTATATTCTTATAGGCCTATAATTGTAGATAATCATAAAGTTAAATCAGTCTATATTTAATTTAATTTACTGGGCTTTTGAAATGCCAGTAGTGTTAGAAAATAAACATTGAAAAATAATGGTTTTAGATAGAATAACAAATTTTAGTTGGTTATGTTTAGTTTTAATTTTTTTATTTTTATTTATTTATATCTGAAAATAAGAATACCTATATTTGAACTCTAATTTAGGAATAAGTCTATAATATGTTTCAAGTTAACTTAAATGTATTTTTTTTTTTAAATTACAAACAGTATAAATTATTTATAATGATAATTTTTAAATCTTGTTATGTCTGATATTAAATGCCTGATAAAGACATTTATATACATCAAAAGTTCAATTAAATTGAACATTTGTTTATTTCTTTCATTTTATATATCAAAATATATTATTTAAAATAAAGTAGATTAATTGCATACATTTTTTTTTCATCCTTACTTATAAGCGACCTAACGTATCATAAATAAAAAAGCACTTGTCTTTTACAATCTTTAAGAGTTACAGAATTTTGGCCTGTAAATCACTTATTTTTCTCACTATTGCTTGTTTTATTGCTACCATACATTGTAGGGCAAATAAAAAAAAAAAAAAAAGATAAAATATAGTAGAAAACAAAAAACAATTATGTTATGGCACTCAAAACAATCATTGTTCCCTTGTTGTGAGAAACAACGCAATTATTACAAGTAGTTTGTTTAACCTCGATCCATCAAAACAGTGTCAAGAGTGTATGTAGTCGCTGGGAAATCTTCACCACGAGATTTTTCTCATTCATAAAACTTATGTAATCAATTTTTGATTGTCGATTTCGCTTAATTAAATTAATATACACTAAATATTTATTAATAATTGAATTTCGTCGTAATCCTATGACATCCAGCCCTACAGTATTCTTTAATAACACTCCACTAGTTCAAATTGTACAAATCCGATATCTAGGACTACATCTTACTTGGAATCCTCATACCAGACTGAAACGACATGAAACTGACCGACGTTTTCGAATACTTCAACACTTCCTGGACAAACGTTTAAACTACAAAAGGCTCATCTACAAGCCTGTCATAAGACCTATATGGACATACGGAGTAGAGATTTGGGTTTCTAATAAACCATCAAATTCTTCTCGTCTCCAATCCTTACAATCAAAATCCTCAAGGCTTTGTCACGAATAAACTCATCCATAACGACCTTAATGTCCCATATGTTGCTAATATGGTCCGAACCATATATCCGATCCTTTCATGTAAAACACTCCATTTCCACTCTATCTTATTAGTTTCAAACCTTGCTTTCTCTTCCACCCCTTTCATATTAAATATTATTAGACGCTTGTAAATTTTAATTATAATGAGTAGTTTGGTTAAATTGGCAGTTTCTCTGATATCGGGCTGAAGGCTGTTAAAAGTCGACCAATTTTTCTGCTTAAGACACAAAGAATCCTATGGACAAAGATATCTCGGTACCTATAAGACCTACAGACGTCTATCAGGTCTGAAATTTAAGCTCATTCATTGTCCACTAATTTATGTTATAATGAGTATTTTCCTATAATGCTTGGTAACTGTAATATTTACCTTCATAACGTTAAAATAAGATCAATTTTCGTAGTTAGAACCCAATGTATTATATGTACAAAGATATCTCGATACCTGTAAGACATACAGACGTCTATCAGCTGTCGAATCGAAGCTGATTCAATGTCCATTAATTTATTTTATAATGAGTACTACCATATAATGCTAGGTTTCTATAATATTTACCTTAATAATGTTAAAATTAGGCCAATTCATGGATTTGGACCGTTTTGGTTGGCCGCCATTTTTTATTCCGACCAGTTTGAGGTGGCAGATAAAAAAAATGTTGTTGTATAGGTTAGCTAAAATGTGAAAACCACGTTGGAAATTTCTTTTTTTACCATACGCATTTTTCAGCCCCAGCCAGCTCTTGGACATGTTAATCATGACTGTCGGATTCAAACCTCCTAGCGGATTTACTCAAGGAAAAATATTTCCCTAATATAAACAAGATTTATCCACGCTACCCATCATTAGTAAGTGTTTTAAATGAATTTTGGTAACTCTGTCTAGAATTAAAAAAGCAAATTTCGTTCCGTTTCTGGCCAATATCCGTTTATAAGTGTTATGATTTTAATTAAATTAAATATTTGTCTGTCAAATATTTTTTATTCATAATGTATGTGTTTAACAATTTGAATTTGTTCATCTTCGGCACGTAAGTCTGTTCGTATGATGTTAAATCGTTTAAGATAATGTTTTGTATTTTTAATACAGTTGAAAATGTTATATTTTTTGTTTTTAACTTTTAAAACATATTTAAGGTAAAATGAGCTAATATTAATGGGAACAAGCGATTCAGTTATATTATTTTAAACTTTTATCTATTATAATTATTATTGGTGGTTAAATTAAGTACATACAAAATTAACGGAACTGATTTAAAAATACAAATACCCTATTCATTCCTCCAGCTAGTCGGTTTAGGGAAAGCAGAGTTTACA
Source organism: Piezodorus guildinii (assembly GCA_023052935.1). Classification (NCBI taxonomy): domain Eukaryota; kingdom Metazoa; phylum Arthropoda; class Insecta; order Hemiptera; family Pentatomidae; genus Piezodorus; species Piezodorus guildinii. The sequence continues at coordinate 76,201,820 of CM041295.1, forward strand.
AACAAGTAGATTTTTAGGAAAGGCAATGAAAAAGCTTTTTCTCCGGTTGTGGAAGGGAAGTGTAGCATTAAGAGGTGTTTAATATGCAATGGGGTTACCTGACGAACTCAGTGAATTGTATACTCTCAAGTCAAGGGCGCTAGCATTACTGACTTCATTCGAATCTTTTTACTCAGTTTGTCTTCCTACTTTTTTCATATTATTATGTTAATAATAATGTTTCCGAATCTCTCTTTTGTGACTGAGTTTGTTGAGCTAATGACCTGTATAAATTCGAGTTCATTAACAGATTTTTCTTTTCAGCTGGCCAAGATCTAATATGATTCAACTGAGAGAACTAAATAACGTATTTTTCCAAAGTTATAATTAGCATTTTAATGTTAATAATGATATGTTTTTAGTCAGTTTCAGTCACTCATCTTCATATTAATCCCTCTTGAATTTATTTCTTGCACCTACTAAAAATACTGCATTTTCTAAAATATTTTTGCGGTTCTAGGGTACGCCGATGATTTGATTTCTATAATAATAATAATAATAGGCTTAGCGAACCCGAAGGTTCGATGCCGATACCCCCAAATTCCGCCTACACAGAATCGTCCAATGCTCACCATTCAAGCCCAAGCTCCCGAGATCAGCCTTAACGCAATCCTCCCATCTCCGCTTCGGCCTACCTTTCGGACGCCTACCAGTCGGATCAGCAAATACCAACTTTCTCGGAATCCGCTAGTCATCGAGCCCAACAACTTTACTCGCCCATTTGAGTCTCCGCGGTGATATCAACTCAATTATATTCACAGGGTACAAACTCCGCAATTCCGCGTTGTGCAACCTTCTAAACTCCCCAGTGGCCTCATCCCTCTTCGGACCAAATATTTTACGCAGTACCTTATTCTCGAAAACCTTAAGCCGTTGTTCATCCTTTAAAGTAAGCGGCCACGTTTCACATCCGTAAAGAACCGTTGGAAGAATAATAGTTTTATAAATTCTAATCTTAAAGTTTTTAGATAGAAGCCGCGAACTAAGTAACTTAGCAACTGAATAATAACACGTATTTCCCACCTTTAACCGGGACTTTATTTCTTCCTGGATTTCATTTTTTCTAGTTATAATTGAACCTAAATACTTGAACTTCTCTACGTGTTCAAAAGTATGACTTGATACATCAATATCACCAAGATCGACGCCGTTTCTGCTACTAATCATATACTTCGTTTTATCGGTATTTAATTCGAGTCCTATTTCTTTACCGGTCCTTATTAACACACTTGTATTTAGTTGTATGGTTTCCGTGTCTTCACCTAGCAGTACCAGATCATCGGCATACCCCAAAACCGGAATCTTGTCACCCATATTTAAGCCTTTTTCGGTACACATCACCTTTTCTATGACATATTCTAAAGCTATATTAAATAACACAGGTGAAAGGGAGTCACCCTGTTTCAAACCCGATCGCACCTCAAATCTCTCGGAGTAATTATGACCGATTCTAACTTTATGGAATGTTTCCGACAAACACATTTCTACTAGGTTTACTAACTTTCTAGGTATTCCCTGTTCAATCATGATGTTATAAAGCTTCTGACGGTTTATTGAATCATAAGCCTTTTTAAAATCGATATAAAGTTGATGGACTACACCGTTGTATTCCAATTTTTTCTCTAATATTTGACGTAAGGAAAATATTTGGTCAATAGTCGAGCGATTCCGCCTAAAACCACATTGGTAATCTCCGATAATTTCCTCAGCGTATTCCGTGATTCGACTAGTTAGAATTGACGAGAATATTTTATAGCATACTGGGAGAAGAGAGATCCCACGATAGTTGTTACAATCCGACCTCGGTCCTTTTTTGTGAATCGGAATAAGTATTGATTCTTTCCATTCTTCGGGCATTTTTTCAGTTTCCCAGATCTTTTTAACTAAAAAATGTATTTTGGAAACGCCCGCTTCTCCACACGCCTTGATTAATTCACTCGTGATATTATCATTTCCTGCGGCCTTATAACGTTTCAATTTTCCTATCGCCATTTCGACTTCCTCTTTACTCGGTGCGTCTATCCATGGTTCAGCGCTCTGATATTCAGAGAGAGGAGATTGATTATTATTTTCCGTATTTAAGATGCCGTCAAAGTGTTGTTTAAATTTATTTAATATCACAGAAGGATCCGCAATTATATTGATTACCGGTTTTTATTGATGATTTGATTTCTATACAATAAAAACCGGTAAAGAAATAGGAATTGAAATAAATACAGAAAAAGAAGTATGTGATTAGTAGTAGAAACAGGGACAGTCTTGTACATTGTGAAATGTAAGTATTTAGTTTCTAGAAAAAACGAAAATCTGGAGAAGAAAAAAGTAGCGGTTAAAGGCAGGAAATGCGTGTTAATATTCAGTTCCGAAATTATTAAGCTATTGGTTTCTTTCAATATACTTGAAGGTTATAATTTGTAAAATTATTATTATCCTGACGGTTTTGTTAAACGTGTCGCTTACTTTAAATAATGAACAACGCCTTCAGGTTTTCGAGAATGAAGTTCTTGCTCAAAACTATTTTCTTCATTTTATTGACTTGGGAGACTCTAAGAGCTTGGATCGTCTTTCGTTTGACATCAAAAAGGTGCTATATATGAATTTTACAGGAAGTACGAAAATCTATTATTACCATATAATTAATAATAATAATAGGCTTACCGAACCCGAGGGTTCGGTGCCGATACCACCAAACTTCGCCTGCAAAGACTCGTCAAATGCTCGCTGTTCAAGTCCAAGCCCCCGAGATCACCCTTAATGCAATACTCCCATCGACGCTTCGGCCTACCTTTCGGACGCCTACCAGTCGGTTCAGCGAATATCAACTTTCATGGAATCCATTCCTCACCGAGCCTAACAACTTTACGCGCCCATTTGAGTCTCCGCGATGCTATGAACTCAATATATTCACAGGGTACAAACTCCGCGATTCCGCGTTGTGCAACCTTCTAAACTCCCCAGTGGCCTCATCTCTCTCTTTACGCAGTACCTTATTTTCGAAAACCTTAAGCCGTTGTTCATCCTTCAGAGTAAGCGGCCACGTTTCACATCCGTAAAGAACCGTCGGAAGAATGATAGTTTTATAAATCCTAACCCTTAAGTCTCTAGACATAAGCCGCGAGCTAAGTAATTTAGCAACTGAATAATAACACGCATTTCTCACCTTTAACCGGGACTTTATTTCTTTCTGGATTTCATTTTTTCTTGTTATCATTGAACCTAAATACTTGAATTTCTCTACGTGTTCAAAATTATGTCCTGATATATTAATATCATCAAGTTCGCCACCATTTCTGCTACTAATCATATATTTCGTCTTATCGGTATTTAATTCGAGACCTATTTGTTTACCGGTTTTCATTAACACACTTGTATTTAGTTGTATGGTTCCCATGTCTTCACCTAACAGTAGCAAATCATCGGCATATCCCATATCTTATCACCCATATTTAAACCTTTCTCGGTACACGTCACTTTTTCTGTGACATATTCTAAAGCTATATCAAATAAAACAGGTGAAAGAGAGTCACCCTGTTTCAAACCCGATCGCACCTCAAATTTTTCGGAGTAATTATGACCGATTCCAACTTTATGGAATGTTTCCGACAAACACATCTCTACTAGGTTTACTAACTTTTTACTGTATAATTAAACTTCCTATATAATTAAACTATCTAATTTAAATCTTATCGAATTAAAATCTAGAATTGTTTTTTTTACTATATTAATAACATCATATTAAAGTTATGAAATGGAATGTTATAATATGATTTGGAACGAAACTAAATGTGGTACGTTTAGAAAATCATTGCATTTCTAAATTGCGTTTTAGTAAAATGTAATTATACTACAAATATTTGCCTACAGATTTTTTTGATTTGTACTGTTTTATTACAGAAGCTTATTATTAGTGGTATAAAAAGCTGGCCCTATCTTAATTTGTCGTTAGATCCTTGCTTATCTCCGACATCTAAAGAACGTGAAAGGTACAAGAGGACCCTTTTGGCAATTCTCTTGCTTTAATCTTCTCGAGGAGGTTTCTTGTTATGTGATTCAACGAAAAATTAACTGCCTTTTCATTTTCTCCTAAAATATCTAACTAGATAAAAATACGTAGTATTACTACTGGAGTTGGGTAATCTTAAAAACATGGTCCTGAAAAAAAAAAAAAAAAAAAAAAACTCGTGAAAATGAGTTAAATGATTATCAATCAAATTAGACAAGTTTAACTTGTATCGTTTAGAAAAATATGAGTTATCAAAAAAATAAAAATAAAAAACCTGGTGCAAGGAACACTTTCACTTTCTTCGTTGTTTAAATCAATTAAAGAACTTACGTTAAACAAGTTTGAGTTGAAAAAAGGTTCAAGGTTTAATAGCATAAACCTAAGTGCTATTTATAAAAAAAAGCAATGTCCATAAACTAAAAAAAAAAATCATTGAAACTAAACCTTTGATTTGTCTTCTTTTGAAAGTTCTTTAAATCGAGCTTAAATGTCTTTCATAATTTTTATATCATTTTACTTGAAACATTCTGGTTTATGTTTGTCATCGTTTTAGTTCTGTGCCCCCATTATCAAAACCGTAATAAAAATAATCAATCAATAATTATATCTATGAATAAAATGAATGAAAAATAAATTTTATTCTGGGACATCAAGTCCCTAAGAATAATATAAAAGTACATTTTGAAATTACTCTTCTGGCTATAAAAAGCTATACAAATATTATATGCATCATTTAAATACATAATATATAGCAAATAATGATTTAAAAATTTATATATATGTACAAAGGTAATATTGTTACATTAATGAATTTTAATAAGCAAAAACATATACTTAAGCAATAAAAAATTAAGATAAAAATTAAAGAAAATAAAAATTGATTAAAGAACATAGAGACTAAACAGTTCAAAGGCAACTTAACAAAGGCACGGCAGATTGATATTCTAGGAGATGGATGAATAGTTGATGTTTTAAGGCAGTTAAGGATTGAGATGTACGAATGGAATTCCAAAATAAAGATGCACGAATGACAAAGGATGTCTTAAATGAATCACATACCCTACAATTTCATATATATTCATAATTCATCTCTTTATATATTTTTTATACAATAATGATATTAAATTTTATATAGTTCTATGGATGTTAATTGTGCTCAATTTAAAAAAAGAAACAATTCTCTGACCTTCCTTTAAAAAATAAGGGTTTACATATTACATATAAATAAAATAAAACATTACTATTTTAATGTTAACTGTGTTCAATTTAATTAATAATAACTCTTCTTATTACTGAGTGAAATATAATTATAGGTGTCTGTTTCGGGCGCCAATTTTTTTTTTTTTTTTTTTTTTTTTAAATTCTTACTTCGACACTGGATATGAATCCTGAACCCAATATGAAGCCTGAAGAAGATTGTTGTAGAAGAGAAATGTTCTCATTGGCAGTTGTTTTTTTCGCCGGAGCGAGGAAGGGTGGCGGCAAGGAGTCGCCGGTCATCGATCCACGCCCTTTGAAACATGGTATTTGTTTAATGAAAACTATCTCCTAGGACCAGTTAGCTCTGAGAATTGATTTAAATCGCCCTATACAATAATGTTTAATTAAGTTTCACTTTGCGGCTACTGGAAAAATCGCTGATTCCATTCTCTCCATAGGATATTAACAATAATCTGAGGACTGTGACATTTGTATTATAACTAACCAAAGGTAATTGAATGTATATATTTTACAGCCTTATTGGAATTGTTTATTTTGTAAGAATTAAAATACGGGATCTTAAATTATTTATGATCAATCCTAAAAAGGATCCCTGCCTTACATTTTTTTTTTTAATTATATTCTACTTATTCCTGTTCAACAGATCTGATCTTACTTACAATCCTTATACAAGACTGATAAGAAAATATTGTAGTTACCAACAACCACTGCAAGAAGTTATGACAAAAGCTACAAACGTATCTTTTTACTTTTACTTACATTATATATGAAATATATAGTAAGGTAAAGTATTTTATAATTCCACTTTTCAACGGAAATATACGTTTCGTAAAACGTCCATCATCATAATCGGCCCGCTTCAAGAGCTACATTATACTGTGCATTTCGCATCATTTTAATTTTTTCTCAAAATCAGATTTAACGATTCTGATTAAGTTCGCTATACTGATTTAAAATTAAATGTGCTTTGATATCATATAGATTTAATTCTGATTAAGATAATGCCACAGGGCTTAAATTTCGATATTTTAATTTTCTCCCAATAAATTATCTTTAATTTTATTGATTCTGAAAAATGGACCACTGCATATTGTTAGCAATGATATAAATTATGAGAAAACTGCAGAAATATTGTTTCAGTTAGAAATATATGTTTCATTTTTCCCGAACATAATAACAATGTATAGTTTAATCCTGAAAACTTAAAAGATTTTAGAAATAAAATGTTATCGCATGCCAAAATTTGTATATGGTGAGGAGTGATGAAAAGATTTTTATATAATTTCTATTGTTAGATTAATTAATCTTAACATGTTTCTATTGAAACTCAATGTATTTTTTTTTTTTTTTTACTTTTTTTCGACTCCAACATAATTTAAAGTTCTTAAACTGATTTGCAAAACGGATCGCAAGTCAAGTATTTGAGCATCAGATTTATTATTATTATTATTATTACTTATTTATTACTAATATTTGTTGCATACACAACCCAAGATAGATAGACCCTGCCTATACAAATCTACTAAAAAGGCATCCCTATGTTTTCTCAATAACTTTACAAAGTGCCTGAAAAAGAGATGGCCAAGAGACCTGCTAACGTAAATAACACATGGAAGTACTACCAGTGGGTATTTCCTATACAACCCAGAATCATGTGCTATTATTACACATTTAGTTATGGTACTGTATGAATGCTAACCTACATTTTTTTTTTTTTTTTTTTTTTTTTTTTTAATTTTTTTTTTTTTTTTTTTTTTTTTTTTAGGCGTAAACCACTTGGGTCATTTTCGTCTTAAATCACTTTTTATAAACGGATTAAATATTATAGTCTATTGTACAAGTCGGTCTTGCAGTTGTTTGTATGTTGTCTTGTAAAACGGTTGGTAAGTCAGTGTCAATTGCAATATGTGCTCTGTGAGTATCATAAGCCCTACACTCTGTCAAAATGTGTTTAACAGAGATTGGGCAACTGCATGTTGGGCAGTCCGTAGGAGGTTCCCGTGCCATGAGATGTCCGTGAGTTAGTCGGGTGTGTCCAATACGCAGCGCGCCAGGATAACGAATGCCAATGGGAGATGTCCCTCCTAACCTAACCCTCCTAACCTACTTTAATAAATCGATTTAAAAAAAAATAAAACTATAAAAACAAAAAAGACAACTTTATTCCAGTAGGAGAATAATTCTAGTCATAAAATTAAGTATAAATTATTATGAAAAATACATTTTGAAAAATATTTACTGACACGACAGCCATTCTTTGGTCATTATATTAAATACACACATTTACTAAACAAAATTGCTTACATATTTACAAATGAAATCCCTTTTTAATTATTTTTTTATTTATTTAAGATAAAATGACATACAAAATTAGTTACTCGCATTTCTTTTTTTTTTTTCTTAGATATAACTTGTTTCCTTAATTTTTTTTTCTTGTGATGTAGCACATATATCAAAAGTTGGAAGTCTCTAAGGATAAAACTCTATTCACGTTTCATCAAAATCTTTCGCACGTCCTGAAAGTCGATTTTATCGAAAGAGTTGCTGTAACAACTGAGGCAAAACTTTTCGAGATTATCCGTGTAATTTTTCATAACTTACTTTTATATTGTAAAAAATCACTGCGTTAAGTTAGGCTGTGGGTTGATAAAACCCTTTTTGTACCTTCACCGTGTTCCTAAAAAATTGTCTTTGTTTAAGAGTATTAAGCCACAAATATAGGAAGAAGCTGATTCAATTAAAGGAATAGAATATTAATATTAAAATTATGGAGTAAAAAGCCTAAGAATAGGCCCTAACCTTTCCAACGAAAGTAACATTACAATTGCAATAGAACGAAAACGGCCCCCGCGGCTCATGAAATATTGAAAAATGAAAATCGTGGTAGCTTTATTAATGTATTTCCCTTTTTCGGTTCAAGGGTTCAAATAATAATATTAATGCATTCTGTCTCATCATATCTTTACTTTATTTTTTATGCGCATTGTTTATTTATGAAACTGAATGGTAAGTGATTATTAAAATTTGACTTACTAAGTAATAACAGAAAATTAAAATATAGGTAAAGACATTAACTAACACCTGCAAAACAATTCAAGAATTCCTAAAAGATATGAAAGGAAATCATTAGTAGTATTTGAAGGCGTATCAAGCAGATTCTATTGATCAATAGATAAAACACCAGCAATAACTTTATTGACTATTTCTTAAACTGATTATTAGCATCGTACCTCTAAGCACTTTATTTCAGTATGCATATAATTAATGTATAAGCTTGTTTATGTACTTTGTTTTCTGTTTAATATTTATGTGTATTTATCATCAAAGTCTTGTTTCGTACTGTAATAGATAAAGAAAATAGACATATGTGTTTAAAATTATATCTATCTGTGAAAAAAATTTATATTTTTATTGTCAATTTATCGAAGAAGTTGTCAAGATATGGTTATTCAGAAAGGTAAGATAGGGTCACAGAAGGCCTCGACAATGGCGTATATATTTAAAGGAAGAGATTATGATGAAAGTTTTTGCCCGCCGTGGTAGAAGAACGTACCGCAGAACCAGGTATGTAGTTATCCTGCCAGGTAGGAGGCGAACCCGCACCTACCAATTAGCAGAAAGGACTGGTTAGAAAGGAAATACCCCGTGTGGTAGAAGCTCAAAAGCAGCGGTTAGGAGTCCTCATAGGTACACATGGTTAGAAGCCATGCACCCCATCCTATGAGGGGTATGGGAAGAGAGAGGAGAGAAGGTAGCTATAGAATGGAATAGAATAGAATAGAAAAATGAACTTTATTCTGGGACATAGTCCCTTAAGGACAACATTGATGTTACAAATAAATATAGCTCTTCTGGCCAGAATACTATAGGATATGAAATAAAACATTTAGGTAACAAAGGCAGAGACCCTGACCTAGGGAGATACTACCTCGTAAAAGCAGGTTGGTGATCTGAAGAGCTAAGCTAACTCTTAGGGTTGTTACTCCGCAATGTTAATAATTGATGGTGAGAGCTTCTCTACCAGACTAGTGTCTTAGCCCTAGGTCAATATACCTCGTATGTTTTATTAAATAGTACGTCTTTACATATTCGGCCGCTGACCCAAGTAGCCAACGCTAGCGCTACGTGTGAGCAAGAGCGTGAAGTATCCTCTACAAACTGTTATGGAAAAAAAAAAAAAAAACCTGTACCACTACAACCCATGGAGGGTCTTGGGCTCAGTACATATAGAGATTCGTACTGTTTCAAGGCCAACGGCAGTGCAATGAGGTGATTAGGCCTTAACCTCGCTCAGCCGCCAGGTTTTTCCCCAATTAATTTGGGTACCCACTTTATAGAGGCTGGGTCTGCCCCAGGAGGGTCTCCATACCCTAGGGTCGCCCCCCGACTGAATTAACAGAATAAATAATATTCCGCTACAGCCGGGATTCGAACCCAGGACCCGGAGCACAGCAGACTAGCGCTCTATCCACTAGACCACGCGTTATGAAAAAAACAACAAAAAAAAACATTAAATAAATATTATTACTAATTAGTAATCACATGATAAAGTCTTGCAAAGGGACTACCAATTGGTAGAACTTCGAAGAAAAATATTTAAATTACAACCTTGTATGTTTACAACTTAAAAAAAAAAAAAAATATAATTATCAATACATATATCTAAAGTTTCGAATAATTACTTTTCAAGAAATTCCAGGAAGGGTTTTTAATAAATAAACAAAAAGTAACAAAAACTTCATTCAAATAATTATGAAGAAGAAATATGAATACAAACTTTCGGGCTTTAAACTATTTTTATTGTTCAATTAAAAAATAATAATAATAAATCCACTCTTTATTCTATAACAATTCTATTTTTTAAGATATATATAAATATTGCTAAAAATAATATTTTAATTCTATTATTAACGTTCTGGCCATTTTCAACCCTTACCTTTACATAATTATTTAAATAAAATGCACACGCCAGTGCTTGTTTTGTTTTTTTAAATAGGAAAAAAATCAATTTAGGATATTTATGTGAAATTTAATAATAACGTATAATTTTATGCTACATATAACAAACCTTTCTGATACTGTTAATGTATTATGGACATTTTGATTAGGAGATTTATTTATAGGATAAAAATATATGCTAAATTTTGTTTTAATTATAAAAACTAAATTGAATGATATTTCTCATAGAGAAATCGAGTGGAAAGTTTATAATTACTGTGTTAAAAACAGATTACTGAATTAACTTGTTCTAAATTCGCACTTTAGCCATGTGTGAAATTGACTTTTTCAATTTGGAGCCATGACTGGCTGGGGTTATTGATTAAAGTTTTTTGGCCTAGGATCAACTAAATTATCTTTGTTTGCGAAATGGTACGTTTTATTTGAAATTAATTTACTACTTGAACTACGTTTTAATTTAAATGTTTTATGAACTAACGGGAAGTCATCTTTCAACTTTACTTTAATTGCACAAAATGGTCTTAAGTTCAGCAGTATAACCGGTTACAGAAAAAAAAAATGTTTCACACAAAAAAGCGTAACAAAATTATTTTTGTTATAAATTAATTAAAATAATAGGAAAAACATGGCAGTTAAATTTTATCGTAACAAAAATTTACATATATAAAAAACTTTCTATTTATAACACTCCAAAAAATATTAAACACTGTCAATAAATTAGGCACTAATATTGTATATATGCTTATGTACTAATATTTTTTTTAAATGACAAAATGGGTTGAAAATAAATTAATTTTTTTCAGGTCTTTATTTTGTGTTAGTATAAATATGTATTAATTCATGAAATTTAATATTTTTAAAAATGTTAAAAAAAAAAAACATAGAAGGAGGAATCTTTTATGCTATTATTATGAGATATATTTTTAGATGAAACATTAAAATTTTATCAAAATCGAAAGAATAAAATAGCTTATATCCTGTCTGTTTACGTAGGAATTCTATTTTTCTTAGAACTATATCGACATCTCTCTCAGGAACATTAATAATAACAGAATGTGCCTACTTAATTCTGTCACGCAAGGTTAGATAAAGCAAAAATCATTCATATCTACTGGGGTTCAAATCAATGTCAATCACATTCCTTTCGTCCCCTTAAGATCATAAAGCGTATCTTCTAAATTAAATAAAAAAATATTTTAGAGTATAATTACTCGTACATTTATATATATATATATATATATATTTGTAATTACATTTTCCTGTTTTAAAAAAATATGGTGTGCGCAACACCCAACTTTCACTTACCTCCGTTCTTAAAATCAATTTAAGAATTTTTTTTTTTTTTTTTTAAAGCTCTTTTCTCCTTTAATTGGTTATTGAATTCTTCATATATATATTTATCCGTTTTTTATCAATGATATCAAGTTGATGTGTTAAATTTATTCAAATCAACAAAATTTAAAATACTTAAGACGAAGGAAAATTAAACTATCAGCGTTTAAGCCCTGTCAGACTTTTTTAATCAGAAAATCAGAAACCTATATCTTATTAAAGCCCATTAAATTTTACATCGATACTAAGAGTTTAATCAAAACCATTAGAGCTGTGTTTGGGAAAATCATGAAAAGATGCAAAATGCATTGTATAAAGTAGATATTCCTGTCTGCCGATTTTAAGTTGCTGTAACATCTTAGGCGAATAGATGTCTCAAATATGAGATTTCAGTTTCCTTTGGGCGCTAGACTTACCACACACGCAAGGACACACAGACCTGTTTGAGAAAAAAAAAATTGAAAATTTACCCTTAACTCAGTTTTTTTTTTAAGATAAAGAAAACGTAGTTTCAGATGGACGGGCTATATTTTCTTTTCTTAATTTCATGACCGAAACACAAACTAAAGCTTAATAAAGTTTAAAAAAAAACTGATACACAGCTCAGTTTCTTGTTCGATTGTTCTGGAATATTGGAAGAGATTCGAACACCACTAAGGCTTGAATGTCCGTTTGATTTTAGCGAGAGGATATTCGAGAATGGCGATTGTGTGGTCAAAGTTTCTTTGGCTTAGTTCGCACTGTGCACAAATCGGCTTATAGCCCCACCATCCTATCTGCCAGTATCCTGATTTAAATCAAAACGATTTTGCGCTTTTGTTGCCTATTTTTCTTTTACAAGAAGAATTGAAAGTATTCTGTTGTATAATAATTTCGTAGCGTTAATTATTCCCTGTGTATATAAAATCATGTTTACTATTTCCAATAATGTTTCCATATTCAGAAAGAGGATTAGTTAAGTTTTTACTGAGATTCCTTATCTTTAAGTAATAGTTTGCTTCCTCAAAACTAAAAAGAAAAAAAAAAATCATTGGAAGGAATTAGTCCGGGTGGCGGTCATTAAATGAAACAACTAAATAGTTTCAACTATTTTATTGTTTGCCAACGTTTCGACCCCCTTTGTGGGTCATCATCAGGACGCATGGTGCGGGAATGGAAACATTGAGTTCGTTCGGAAACATCATCTTCGTCATAGAATGATTTCTTTAATTAATTCCAGCAAATCCCATCAAAATGAGACTCAAAAGACTTATGAATTGTTTTATTAGATTCACACGTGGAATCCCCAGACGCTCCCTCGTTTCTAGAAGGTATACCGAGTTGAATTGGCTCTACCCCTCTTAACGTCGGCAGTACCTCCTAGGTGTCTGTCTCTTCCGATTTTTCAACACGAAAAAGCCTCCTTATTTCTTGATATGCTCTGTTCCTCTGTCCATTTAGTAAACACAAGATCCCTACCCGTAAACTTGTATATACCTCCTCACAGATCAGTCTCCTTCAAAAAATCCTTTGTTATTCGTACCACCCTATTTTGGGATTCCTTGCCTGTATCCATTCGTAAAGCCTTATCATTATCCACTTTCAAACACCAAATATTTCTCCATTTCCTAAAGTATCAATCTTCCCAACATATGTAATATTTAAAATCTATAGATGATAACTATTCATTGTCCCAAAATCTGTCTTTTATTGTTGAACTTAAGTCTGACACGACCTGACCATTATCACGTCTCAGAATAAAATTACTTTTCATTTCAAATAACCTTTACTATTCGTCGTAAACCTATGGCTCCCTGTCCTGTATCCTTTTATAACACTCAAATAGTTTTTTTTGAACAGACCCGATACCTAGTACTCCACCTTGACAAACGTCTAACTTGGATCTTTGATACACGACTAAAACGGCAAAAAAACTGCCCCGTTTTTGACTACTTCAACACTTACCAGACAAATTTTCAAAGCTTCCTCTTAACTACAAAAGACTCATCTACATGACTATCATAAGACAAATCTGAACTTACGGAGTAGAGCTATAGGGGTCTACTAAACCATCGAATTCCTCTCGTATCAAATCCTTCCAATCCAAAATCTTTCATAAGATCCTCAACGCTCCTTACTTTGCCACGAATAAACTAATCCATAAAGACCTTAATGTTCTATATGTTACTGAATTAGCCCGAACCAGGTTTCAATCATTCCATAAAAACTCCATTCCCACTGTAACCCACTAGTTTCTATCTTATTCTATTCCTGATAATCCTGAAAAGAAGATGGCCCCGAGACCTTCTAGTTTAGAATATTTTTAAAGTGCTGCCAATGGGTAGTGGTTCTACATGTATTTCATGTCAGTTCACTATGTCCATCGGATTTACTTGATGTATATTATACAGTTGTAAATATCAATAAATATGTTTAAAAAAAAAAGTAATAAAAAGTTGAGACAACTTTTAATAATTCAATTAAAACATCAAACAGTGAGTTTACGTTGGTCAACTCCAAATGTATTAGAATCAATGTATATTTTATTCTAACTAATTGCTTTTAATTATTTCAATAAACATATGAGGCTGATAAATAAATTTTAATTAAAAATTAATACTCATCAAGTGAGTAAACACACTAATACATTACCACCGTCAATTAGATCATGAATGTTTATAACCTTAATTGCAACGATCTTAATTATCGTAATTAAACGTACCCAAATTAACTGTTTACACCCAATGGAACAACCGTTTCATTAAAATTTATGTTTAAATTATAAATTATGATTATTGGCTGATAAATAATGTTGGAAAATATTAATATAAGTTCTTTATTTTACACTAAATGTCATTTATCTTCAGTTTTTTTTTTATTTATCTACTGCCGTTGCTAACAAAAAAATTGTATGTTCCTTTCAACAGTTTTCCTCTTATGATCTTTATTTTCTCCTATTTTTGCCTCAAAACATAAAGTTTCAGTTTTTCATTTTACTCCTCAATAACTAAGGATACGATGAAAAAAAATAAAAATAAAATAAATACCAAGTATCGGTGAGTTGACAGTTTCAACGGTTAAAATGAGGTTAATTTTTTTTTTTTTTTTTTTTTCATCTAATTTCTATTTTCGAAAGTTTTGAATTCTAGTTTTTAACAAAAATTTACATGTCTTAGGCTCACCAAAATTTTAAAGACCAAGTCACTTTATGTGTTTGTGTGTGTATGTGTAGGAAGTCTAGCTCGGAAGGATAAGTTTTAAAAAACTGAAATTTTATGTTTTAGAAACGTATATACCTTAAATGTTACAGTACCTCCCTCAACGAAATCGGCTAACCAGAAGATTCACTTAACGCTATGCATTTTGCAGATTTTTTTCAAATACGGCTATAACTATTTTTATTTAATTCAGGCTATATCAGTGTAAAATGTAATAGGCTTAAATATCATCTAGTTTTGGATCTGATTAATAATCACAATTAATAATCTGATCTGAATAGAGTGATTGGGCTTCTATGCCAAAGTTTTTAATTTCTTTATCTTAGGTACCTGTATATTTCCAAAAAAATAACAATATCATCTTATTACTATTAATGAAAAACTGCTAAATATACAAGTTGAACGAATTTGATGACCAACTAAAGAAGAAAAGATCAAAAGTATTATTGTAGGTTATTTTTTTTCCGAACATAATAAAGTTTCATATATAGCTTTTTTCAGTCAAATTCATATTTTTTTCAGTCAAATTCATAATTTTTTCAGTCAAATTCATAATTTTTTCAGTCAATTTCATAATTTCTTGTACCCATTTTACACAGTTAATTTAATGAAGTTTTGCCACCAAAAACTTAACATTTTTATTAAATCTTGTTGTTGTTTATCCATTTAACGTCACTTTATGTTACTGTGCTTAATCCGACGGTGCAGTGGGAGTCCTAAGTTTTGCCTACCCAGCCTCCTATGCTTAAGGTCGCAACTCTAAAACCAGCAGATCGTCCTATATTTGTGCACCACCAATGACTCTTAAAAGATTTAATAAGTGGAACTCGTAAAAGATCCCTTATCTTAAGTAAACCTGGGTAGGCAAAACTTAGGACTCCCACTGCACCGTCGGATTAAGCACAGTAACATAAAGTGACGTTAAATGGATAAACAACAAGATTTAATAAAAATGTTAAGTTATTGGTAGCAAAACTTCATTAAATTAACTGTATAAAATGGGTACAAGAAATAATGAAATTGACTGAAAAAAGTATGAATTTGATTAAAAAAATTATGAATTTGACTGAAAAAATTATGAATTTGATTAAAAAAATTATGAATTTGACTGAAAAAATTATGAATTTGATTGAAAAAAGCTATATATACTAGTATAGTAAAGCTAAAGATTTGAGAAAAAATGTGATCTTAAATACAAACATGACTGATTATTATACATAACAATTTTATATTGTTATATCAATGAAGGAGAAAATTTTGAAATGAATTATAAAATGTAAATGGAGCGGCGTGGTCTAGTAGATGGAGGAGTAGTCTAATGTTATGTGAGTACTGGGTTGGAATCCCAGCTGTGGCAGAATATTATTTATTCCGTTATTTCGGCCGGAGAAAGGGGGGGCGACCCTAGGGTATAGTGACCCTCCTGGGGCAGACCCACTCTCTATAAAGTGGGTACCCAAAATATAGGGGGGGGGAGGGACTAGGATGCTAAGTGTGGTCTCGGCCTAATCCCCTCATTCGCCTAGAAACATTATGAATCTCTATATGTAGTGAACCAAAGACCCTTCATAAAGGTATAGGGTTTTTTTTATTTTTTTATTTTTTTTTTTTTATCACATATGTTCCCAACGCAACATATTATAATTCCTTAAACTTTATTCAACTCCAACTTTGTTCAATACTTCTTAAATTGATTTTAACAACAGAGGTAATTGAAAGTCGGTTGATGCCGGCACCTGACTTTTTAATCATCTATTTGTTAAATTAATAGTCATCATATTTATTTTTTTTGTATTTACATCAGAAGATTTTATGTAATATCATTGTTCTATCTTTTGTTTCTATTTATTTTTTTATTTACTTAGCCAAATCCAGATGATAAAGGTATGCTGTCATGTTAGCATGTTGTTGGTAAAGGACATAGTCCCAGAAATAATAGATAATATAATAAATACAATATATACAGATTATCTGCAGTTGCGTGACATTGATGACTTAGGTACAGCGCTGCTTATTATGCAAGCCAACGCTTTGCTTCATATTTGACTCACTCTCCTACGTCATTATTATTACAAGCATTCTCTCAAATCCAAAAATTAATAAAATATATAATTATTTAATTAGCGTAACCATAACTTACAATTCTCGCAGGTTGGCATTTAAATGATGCAACCATGGCATTAAGATTTGCGTACGTCATCATCCTCAATCTTAGATGACTCAAGCACTGAACTTGTTATGCGGATTGTATCAGTCATGTTTATTCAAATTTATGACTTAACTCTATTCCGGTATGAGCAACTCACACACCCCTGTTTTTTTACCATAATCTGGAGGTAGAAGATAAAGTCGTCCAAGGTTGTTGGACGAGAACCTGGAATTAATACTATCTTGTACGGAGATAAAAGTTTCATTCACTTCTATGATGGTCAAACCTATATAATACCTACGCACCTTACACCGAAACAGATCTTCTTAATTCTCTTAAATTCCAAAAATTAAGTTATCTCTATTACATAGGTTAAAAATTTATAACGGGCAACTTACGACTTTCACAATTTAAGAACTATAAACCAAACTTAAACTTGAAAGAAGTTTAAAGAATTTTATTCAGTTTAGGAAAATACATTTTAAATAAGTATTATTACAATAAAAAATTATGGACAATAATTATTTAAGTCTAGGCCCTATTCCTCACTTTACATTACCTTCCCCAACTTTTTATAAAAGATAATATTTTTCTCAAATCATTATCATTTCATTAGTATATTATAATCTTATTACTATTTTTATGTTAGATTACAAAAAAAATCTGGTGCGCGCAACACATGACTCACCTCGACTGATAAAACCAATTTAATGTATAGCATAAAGTGGTTCTTTTAGTTGGCTAGTTTTGATGAAAAAGTTGTTATGACATCTCTGACGTCTACTTATCTTAAATACGAAATTTAAGTTTCCAACGACATTTAGTTTTCGTGCTAGAATTACCACACACACACAGACCTTTTTGCCACAGACCGGACTCCAAACCGTGTCAATTTTAGGTGAAAACTCGAAGTCGAAATTTATCACTCTCGCAATACTTTCCCTTACTATAGATTTCAGTATAGATAAGGGGAAGTAAAAAATAAAGATCAAAAACAGCACATCTCACATCAACTTACTTTTAAGTAGTGCTTTAATCTGCCAATATCTTGGGCAATAAGTATTGGTGCTAAAAGAAGTCATTCATTCCATATGCACAAAGTAAAACAAGAAAAAAATAAAATAAAATAAGTTAACTAAATAACAAATGAAAAAAATAAAATGAGATAAAATAAAATAATTATAATCTTGGCCACATTCATACCTATCACATCAACTTTTTTTTTTTTTTTTTTTTTTATTCGTATATATTACAATTTGTCATAATATACAATAATAATAGTGCTACAGGATCTCATTCATACAATATTTACAATATAAACAAAAGAAAAGTCAAATTACATAAAATAAAATCAAAACAAATAAACGTATACAATAACAAAATTTATCACATCAACTAGACACCCTCTATCACTTATGTCGTATGTCTCAAGAGTTAAAAATTAAAGGAACCCTTGGCAATATCTGTTTTTTTTTTTTTGTGTTTGTTTTTTCTGATCTGATTTGTTCTTGATTTCTGACTTTCTTTATTAAAATGTTATTTTTTTTCAAAGATTTATATCTCCTTAATATATTTACCGTCGCATGTTTCCCATTAGATAAAGTAGAAAAAAATATATTCCGAAAACGTCTTGAAATAAACAATACATTTTTAAAAATGAATATAAATTACATCCAAACATTTATATATAATCAATATAATATTTTGACAGGGTTATTTGTTTATTAAATTATTGTAATAAATGCTCTAGTACTCTTTAAATTTGTTATTTTTAACCACATTACATTTACCAGCATTTAGGTTACGTCAATTGACGAAAATAATATAAGTTGAATAAGCATATTATAATGCATAGGGCATTTCATATATTTTTTCTTTTTAGTACAATAATATATTTAAAATTTAGTGATCATGTGATAAATTACAAGTATATAACTGCATCTAGCTTGAGGTGAATGAACTTAGTAAATTGGACAAATGAACAAGTAAACATTGAGAATTTTTTTTTTATTGCCCCAAAAGATAAAGTCGACCCTATCATTAAAAAAAAACTGAATGAATTTATTGCATCTTTCTTCTTCTTCTTTTTTTTTTTCTTTTTTTTTTTTAGTTGATTAATAAAATGAATAATAACGTCAACCGTGAATCATAAGGTTAGAAGAAAACGATGAATAAAACAGGATGAAAGGTCATCTGATTGTGAAACTATTTATTTTTATTCTGTTCCATTTAGATTTCGTTATTCACGGCATCGCATCATTGCATATGAAAAGTTTTACATTAGAGGTTTAAAAACAGAAGTATTACAATTTATGAATACGATCTTGGATGTGACATTTGAGTATTTAGATGTATCGTAATAGTTATCTACAGATGAGTTATAATTAAGTTGATTAACAATTCATTGAAATCATAAAAGTAATAAAGAAATGAATTGAATATTTCTAAAAATAATACAAATTACAAGGAAAACTTTTTTTTTTTTTTTTTTTTTTTTTTTTTTTTTTTACATATTTATTGATATTTGTAACTGTATTATATACATCATGTAAATCTGACGGAAATAATAAACTGATATGAAATACATGTAGAGACGCTACCAATTGCCATTCTAAAAATAATCTAAACTAGAAAGTCTCGTGGCCATCTTCTTTTCAGACACCTCGGAGGATTATCAGGAATTAAAGAGGATGATAGGATAGAGTAGAAGTATTAGAATGGAAATGGAGTTTTTCATGGAATGATTGATACCTAGTTCGGGCTTATTTAGTAACATACGGAACGTTAAGGTCATTACGGATGAGCTTTTTCGGGACAAAGTAAGGAGCATTGAAGATTTTACGAAGAATTTTGGATTCTAAGGATTGGATACGGGAAGAATTCGATAGTTTAGTAGAGCCCCACAGCTCTTCTCCGTATGCCCATATCGGTCTTATAATGGTCATATAAATAAGTCTTTTATAATTAAGTGGAAGGTTGGAGCGTTTATCCAGTAAGTGTTGAAGCAGTCGACATGTCGGGCAGTTTATTGTCGGTTCAGTCTTCTATGGGGATTCAAGAAGGAAAACTTATTTATTTATTATTTATTCCCATATGTCAATTTAGAATTAATTTGTATTAATAAATTTAAAATTATTTCCTAAATTAAAGTAACAACAAAATTAATTCGAATTATATATCTCTTATCTCTATAAAAATACATAGGACCGATCTATTATTTAGAATAACTAATAATAAAAACATACATTGTTACCAAGATTTATAAAAATGTTTTAAGAAATGGACAAACTTAAATAAATAAAAATTAAGAAACCTATTTTGAAGGTATTTGAAAAATAACTGATATAAAACAATGTTATTTTTCTACCAATGATTAATATGTTTGCATTAAATTGTTTACCACTCATTATTATACACTTTCATAAATTATTAAGTATATAATTATAGATGTAATATTTTTTTATTATGCTTAAAAATAGATTTTTAATTACCCCATAAAATATAATTTATTGGGTAATTTAAAAAAAAATCCTGCTATAAGGGCAGATCTATAAATCATGCTGTTAACTGTATATGATTTAGGTGATTACATTGTGGTTACTGGCTTGATGTTGTAAACTCATAGCCTTTTTTCAAGGACTAAAGTTAATTATATTTAATAGTTAATTTACTATACTGATAAAGGCGACTACTATATAAACGATGTATTTTTTATTTATCCCAATTTAATGGAATAAACAAAAAAAAAAAAAAAAAGTCCTTGGAATATACCTCCTTATACATTTCCTCTTTTACAATCTTTAATAATATATATATATATATATATATATATATATATATATATATATATATATATATATATATATATATATATATATTGTTAAATGCAGTATTTTCAAAATTTACGCGCATCTTGATTAAATTATGATTTTAATTAAATATATATTTGCTGATAATTAACTTTACAAATTCTCAAATGTCCTTAAAATAGGTTTAGATTATCTAGAAAAACTAATCTATGTTAGGAATAACTTATATCCATGGAAATATTCTTTACAGTTCATATTAAAACGTATTCTAAAGAAGAATAAGCAATTGAATCTTAGTTCGCGAATCGTGTTAAATCTGAAACGACTGCTGATCTAAGGTCGATTAGAACATTGAGGATACCAATGAAGAATTTATCATAATTCACGTATTCTAGTTAATTTCACTTTAATAATTATTAATATCATTTGGATCAGGAATATATAATTCTTTTTCATAAATTAAGGAAATCATTTATAATATATAATAAACAGTTAACATTTTATTTTACAAAATTTAGAATATAACCTACCATATTATGCGACCATGTGATTTAAAAAGTATATAAATATACGAGTATAAGACATAAAAAGATTATTTCAAATGTATATTAAATTAAGGTCAATATTTTTTAAAATATTAAGGCATTTAATTTTAATGAATTTAGTTTATTTGATTCACTTTATTAAATATAGCCTAACGAAAAGTATTTAGAAATCGATTATATTGTTTTATACAATTTCCTCAAAAAAATTGAATAATTAGTAATTCATTAAACTTTCATCTAATTCAACAATTAGTAGTTATTAAATATAAACTGGGTTTATCTTCTTTTAAAGCAGTATAACTTAAATGCCAATTTTTTTTTATTTTCCTTTGAAGAACATTTATTGTCAATATTTTAAACAATCAACTTTCAAGAATCTTAATAATAATTGAAAAAAAATATTAACTAAGAAAGTATAAAAAAGTAAAATATTTTTCCGTGTCGAAAACGAATTTCAGGAAATAATTTTAGTATTTTATATTAAATGTATGCTAAACCGTTTGAAAATTAATTCTTTCAAAAGAATTAAGTTTAAATCAAAGAACGCATACATTTTATTGATTGTAATATTTAATAATTTTTAACTTCATGTTATTTAATACTGACTAAATATTTTCTTGCAAATTTAAATTTTTTGAATTTTACTGCTGGGTTTTTACCAATTGAGACGTTGATTTCCAAAAGTACTATATCCATGCTGGGAAATTTTACAGGAAGCGCGAAAACCTGTCATTAATAAATTATTAACACTATATTAAAGATATGAAAAGGAATGTTTTAGCATGATTTGGAACGAAAAATGTTTATTAGATAAACCATACAGGATATATAAATAAAACTTTTTTTGCTTGTTATTTACTACTGTATTGTGCAACACATCTATTAAATAGGCTAAAATAAAATAGACATGCACAAGACATGTAGAGAAGGTACCCATTGGCAGCACTCTAAAAATATTCTAAACTAGATGGTCTCGAGGCCATCTCCTTTTCAGACGCCTCGGAGGATTATCATGAATTGAAGCGAAAGAAAGGATTGAAACTAGAGGATTAGAGTGGGAATGGAGTTTGTCATGAAAGGAATAATATCTGGTTCGTGCCAAATCAGCAACATACGGAACGTTAAGGTCTTTATGGATCAGTTCACTGGTTACAAAGTAAGGAGAATTGAGGATTTTACTAAGGATTTTGGATTGTAGAGAAGGGATACGGGAACAATTTGATGGTTTAGTAGAGCCCCAAAGCCCTACTCCGTAAATATAAAACTAAATGATAAAAATAAATTTCGTAAAAAAATGTCTTTTAGTACCTATACTCGGAAAGGAATGTCTCAAGTATTGTTGGAATATACAGCAGCATTTTTTTTTTCGATTCATGTAAATATGAAAATATGTTACAATAGGTTGATTTGATGTACCATATTTTATATCAATAGATCAACTAATTCTTTTATTTTCTGACGTTAGGAACGTAATGTTTTTCACATTGAAAATACCCTCTTTATAATTCAGCTAATTTTATCATGTCATGCACTATCTGCATTATTGATAAAACGTTCCTTACTTGTTCACGAAGGCTAAAAATATCCTATTCCCCTCCTGTATTACAAAAATATCCGAATCGATTATGATAAAAGTTCCCTAATAGAAACGTAAATTTATTTCTACCTAAAATAAGTTTTACAACGAATGAAAACGTGGTATTGGTTCGGATACGGTAGTTCCCGAGAGGTAAAAATAAATCTAAAATTTTAGCGGAATGGTATTTATAGTATAGCATGAATAACATATGAGAATGGCCTAAACAACATTCCATAGAGTGACTTAGCAGGCGGAATAAAATCAGGTAGTGATAAAAGATACGATTCCGTCGGTCAAGAGATTATCATAGCCCGGTGTGGACCGGGGACAAGATAACGAAGAACCGGCTAGATCCGGTTAGTTCCGGTAAGTTCCGGAAACGTTGAGTTCCAACGTGTCATCAACCGCACCTCTGCCTTCCCTTTAATGACTTATAACCTTAAGTCATTTATGGCCTAGTAAGTCGTCCTATAATTATAGATCTCTAACTTGGAATATGGAGTTTGAGTGTTTGGTTGTTCCTGAAGGGCTAATATTATCCACCTTTAAAATAAATTTTAACTAATAATAGGAACAAAATAACCTATTTTAATATCAATTACTAATGTTAAAAATAAAAATTATACAGCGCTTTTTTAGTATAGTAAATAATCATGATTTTAATTTTGGAAACATACAAATACTAAATACAGAAAAAAAAACAACTAAAAACAGAAAAATCTTGAATTAGTTTATATAATTAAAAATTTTAAAAATACAGAAAATTACAAAATAGATTTTTAAAAAATAAGTCAAAATTATGCGGATGTAATAAATAAATTGAAATTCTGAATTGAATTTTACAAAAAAAAAAAAATATTCAAAATCTCTATCCTGGATAATATTTATAAACATTATACATATATAATTGTAGGTGTGGAGTGAGATTAAAGGTCACTTTTAGTCTACTTCATACTTGCATGTATATAATACTGCAAATGTTTAAGCAATTCAATTTATGTGATAATGAACGATAATTTTAACCAGATAATGACTAAATTATTATAATGGTAAAGTGACGTATAGAAGTAAAGTTATTGTGATATAAGTGACCTATATTTATTCAACATGGACAATTTTTGAGTATGTACTATTGAAATTCAGATATTTCAGAAACAAATTTAGAATCCTATATGGATAATTATTGAGTTATAATTTTTAAATATTATTAACTCCTCACACAAGACTGAAACGACAAGAAACTGATCGAAGATAACGATTACTACAACACTTCCTTAACAAACATACGAATACGAATACGAACCCCCCAGTAACGCAGCTACTGAGCCCAATATCGAATTAATACAAACAAGTTCCGAAAAGTTAAGATCAATCGATATTTGATAGTGAGATCTTAAATTCCAAATTAAACGAACCCCCTATAACCCGTATACTAGCCTTAGTACCGAAAATATCTTAAAAGCTAAAATTAATCGATATATAGTATTAAAATCGCAAATAATTTTATGTTAAACGGTTCCTGAGAACAGTTAACAAGCCATACTGTTTAAAATCATAATCAATAATTTAAATAACCGTAACATGAAATTATGTTAACTTGATTTTTATTATTTTATTGAAACCGAAAAAGGTTGAATTTGAAATGTAAAAGGTCGAATTAGACTTGGAAAATGTTAAATTTGACTTGGAAATGCTATATATATATACCCATGTATATATATATATATATATATATATATATATATATATATATATATATATATATATATATACCCATGCATATATATATATATATATATATATATATATATATATATATATATATATATATATATATATATATATATATATACCCATGTATATATAAATACATAAATAAAATCATATGTATCTATCCATATAGATACATATGATTTTATTTATGTGGTTCTACTAGACTTTATTTTTTATTGAGACATTGAGTTCCAAAAGGTACTATATTCATTCTAGGAAATTTTACAGGAAGCATCGAAAATCTCTTATTATTATATAATTAAATCAGCTAATTTAATTTTTTTTTTTTTTGCATTAAATTCCCGATTTTTTTTTCACTACCTTAATAACACCCTATTTTTTTTTAAACATCATTTATTGAAATTTACAACTGTACTTCAAGGTACAACAAGTAAATGTGACAAAAGTTAAATGGCGTGAAACAAACTTGAAGAAGAACTACCCAATGGCAGCACTCCTGTAAACACCTATTTATTAAGTTATGAAATGAAATGTTTTTGTATGATCTTTAATAAAAATTAATGTGTAATTACAACCTTAAAAAATAATTGCATTTTTAAATTGAGAGGTCATTTTATAAAATAAAATAGGAGATTCGGATAAAACTAAATGATAAGAATTCAAATATGTCAAAAAATCAATTTCGTAAAAAATGTCCTTTAGTACCTTCAATCAAAGTCTCAATTAAAATAGCTCAAAGCAGGTACAATTCCTTTCATGGCAAATCCCATTCCCACTCTTACTCGATGGTGTTAATCCTTTCTTCCTCTTCAATTCCTGATAATCCTCTAAGGCGTCTGAAAAGAAGATAGCTCCGAGACCTTCTAGTATAGAAAATGTCTAGAGTGCTTCTAATGGGAAACTTCTCTACATGTGAATAATGTTGTTTTGTTTTTTTTTAAATTTTTTCTCACATTTACATGTTGTGTTCGTTAAAACGGGTGCGAATTGCAATAAATATATTAAAAAAACAAAACAATATATACCACAGTCCGTTCGCTAAGAGACTGTCCCAAAAACTTCTCTATGGATGTAATTTATCCCACTGGCATATAGCATAAATTAAATATACTTAACATATCATTAATTATTTTTCATCGAATTTTCGCTATATCTTTTGTAGATACCTGTGATAAAATGTCTTGTTTGTAAAAATATCCGTCTTTTCATCAGCCTTTTTAAAGTGATTACAATTCAAAATTCACCGTGTGTTACAGTTGGCCCCCTACCGATAAGGATTCATTCATAATGGCATTGTTATATAACAAAGCCCTCTCCCTCCCCACCCCCCCCCCTAAATATCTACGATAGAACCCGTATGTCCATTGTCTATTGAAATTAAGCAGAATCTGTTAGGTTCAACGAGTTACAACGCTTATTCCGGCTTCAATCAGAACTAGGGTTAATGCCATGTAATTATTTTTTAATCATAGTGCAGTATTATGTGAATTATTTATTTGTGATATCTGATTACCCCTCAATAAATTTCTCAGTATGTTAACTTAATTACAGAAATATTATTTTAAAAACTAGTATCGGATAAATGTCTTTAGCCCGAACTAGGCGCACTTTTCTAAACATCAAGATATAACTTTTAATAAAGTTCATTATTTAAAATATTAAATTAAATAATTGACAAAAATATAAGGAACATGTAATCGACATTGCAGGACGTTTTTACCATCAAACCATCCGAGCTAGACGCGTTCGGAATTAGTTGTCCCTTAAGTACGAACTGAATTTAATATTTCTCTTACTTCTATATTATTATGTTTCTAAATTCAAAATATTAATAATTAAAGAAGTCCCATATAAACTTTTATCTGTAATTAATCAATATTAATAAAAAAAATGCTATTTTTTCTTTTTATTCTATTCTAATAAATTCTTAGTACAGTTGTGAGATTACTTTATATGTAGACAGGAAAATTGGGTGTCAACTAAAATTCTTCGTACCAACTGTTAATTATAGTTAATCATAATTATAGTTGGTTTTTGTTTTAAATATTTATTGAAATATATTACAATTTTTTTCTAAATGAACCGTTGTTATAGTGATATCAGACCACATTCACACAATATATACAGAAAATAATGATGTTTTTTTGTTTTTAAACATTTTATTAATATTTACAACTGTACTTGGCTAATTACAATTATGGGCTTGAAAATGCCTTGTGTAGAGCTACCCAGTGTTAGCATTTCAATAATGAAAAAGTCAAATTACAAAAAAAATAATATATATATATATATATATATATATATATATGTGTGTGTGTGTGTGTGTGTGTATATAAACAACCTATAAATGATATAAATACAAAATGAGAAATAAATTAAACATCATACACCTACTCAATTATAGTTGATACAATCTATTATTAGCACATGTAAAATTATTAAGATGTTTTTGTAACTTTTGTACGATTGTTATATTTTTGTATTAGCATTTTTAATGAAGGTGATAGCACTTTCAAATATCTTTAATATTGCCAAAAAGACACAACAAACTGGTGACGAGGTGAAGTAATGGTAATATTCGATCACTAAAGTCGTGTTGATTTCAAAATTGACGCTAAAACTGAAATAATAAAACATTTTTATTGGAGGATCGTCATTTTTTGCCGGTTAGATTGATTAAAGCCTTCCTTCACATTTAAATGGATCTTCAAACAATTTTAACTCATACTGGCAATTACATGATGAACCGCCTATCATTTTGCATTAAAACAGCTCGAAGTGAATTTATTAGAATTTTACAACAGAAACTTCAAGGACTTGAAGGCATTTCATATGTCAATGATCGAGTTGTTCATGGTCGTACAAAGGAAAAATGTGGAGTGCGCTATTGTTAACGCTTAACAAAATATAACTGTCGTACAACGGTTATATTTATATTTAAAACATATTGATAATTTTACAAATGTTAATAAACGATTATATCAGCTATAATTATGATTTTAACTCCAACTCTATATGTAACTCACTCAATTTATGTTTTTGTAATTCACGATGTTAATTACTGTATACTCATCACTGAGGTAATAATTTCAAATATTTCCAATCTATTCAAAGTATTTATGAAAATAAAAAAAAAAATGCTAACTTTTTTCCTTTATTTCTTTCTTATTCGAGCAGTGCGACAGGCCGTATGGCCTTGGCCGTGCGGTGTTGTATCCTACGATAATACAATCGCGATTATAGAGTATTGTCTTCACTGCCTACGTTGATTTTTGTGAATGACCACCAGTTGACTGTCACTTCTCACATGCTCGTTGGAAAAGCTGTGAGTGAAACCACGTGTAAGTTTAGGCTTGAAAAACGGGACTGTGATTCGACCTCACAGCCTTTATCGTCGTATACTTGGGCGATAGCTACACAGCCACATGCTCCCTAATTATTTTTGTAGTTGAATGATAACTATGAATATAAGTAACCATACTTAATTAACTAGTTTACATATACCGAAAAAATGTTAAAGTCGTTTATAAATTATTTCTATTCACATTGGTAGTATTTATCTTTCAATTATTAATTATTGGTCAAGATTATCTCGTCACAGTTATTTCACTACTAATGGAATGCATTCTTCGAAATTTTCAGGAACTCCTCAATAATTTATGAATATTATTTTATTTTAATGATGAATAAAAATTTATGGGGAGAAAAAGTAGAAGGAGAGAGGTATATTGAGATATAGCACGTTTTGAAAAAAAAATGTTTATAGCTGTCAAGAAAGAGGGCTGTGGAACATGTGATAAGAAGCTATAATTCACCCGGAAAAATCCTGGAAATTGTGGGG
Source organism: Piezodorus guildinii (assembly GCA_023052935.1). Taxonomy (NCBI): domain Eukaryota; kingdom Metazoa; phylum Arthropoda; class Insecta; order Hemiptera; family Pentatomidae; genus Piezodorus; species Piezodorus guildinii. Next base: position 76,230,228 of record CM041295.1, read on the forward strand.
AAAGGTCGAGAGGGGAGAATTGGGAAAGGTGAATACGGGAAGTATAAGGTGCAGGTTTTTTCCTTGCATTTCCTATTCTCGAACTCTATTCATATATATATATATATTTATATATATATATATAATTTTTTTTTTTTTTTTTTTTTTTTTTTTTTTTTTTTTTTTTTTTTTTTTTTTTTTTTTTTTTTTTTTTTTTTATTTTAATTCATATTACAACTCCGATGTATAATCTTTAGACCAAGCATTGAAATAAAATTTTCGTGTGCTACAGGTTTCATTATGCAAGTGAATAATTTATTAAAAAATATAAGTTACCTAGAATAATAACTTTAGTTTATGCCTTATTTTAAGTGAAAAGATTTACCTTAAAAAAAAAAAAATGTTTGCTCTGTTATCCTTTAGCAGGAAATCAAATTCGTTCAACTTATATATTTAGCCGTTTTTATCAATGCTTATAAGCTGATACGTTCCCCTTTTTTCGATTCAACCAAAAAAAGGGTACTTTAGAAAAAGAAAATTCAAAATATAGCCATTTAAGCCCTGTCAGACTATTTCAATAAAATATACATGAAATTAAAGCCCATTCAAATTTTCATCGATATAGTGAGTTTAGTTAAAATCGTTTGAGCCATTTTTGAAAAATTTCGAAAAAATGTGCAAATCCTCAAGTTTTCGATGTAGACTTAATTTACACATTCATATATCTTTTAGATCATGTACTTCCGTTGAAAACTCCAAGTAGAATATGTTTACGATCGGAATACTTACCCTTCCTATATATTTCATATATTGGTAAGTGAAAGTAATACATAAATACATAGGAGAATGTGTTAGGTATTTATTATAAATATTACTTTATGTACCGCATTGCACAGGAGATTTTTAATACATTTTAATCAATAATTGTTTTAGCATCATTCTTTCCGCACCAGCATTTAAATTTACCCCACTATAAATATAATGAATTAACGCTCATTGTCATAAATAGCAAACCAAGAACTTTTTACATACATAACTTTTTTGGTATGTATTACCACTCTTTATAAACCTTATAATGACATTAAGGTACTATAAATATAGCCATTAAATTCATTCGATAGCAGTAAAAGAAAAAAATAATTCCAATTATAATCTACTACTAAGTCTCGGGTGCGAGTCCAGCTGAGGCAGCCAAATTTTTTATTCATTTAAATCATCCTAGGCTCTACTTTGGGGTCAAAAGAACTACTGGGGATCACCCAGATCTTTATAAAGTGGGTACCCGCAATTGAGGAAAAACCTGGTTGTTGAAAGGGATCTCGACCGAATCACTTTGACATCGTTGTCCAAGAAAGAGCAATGGATCCTGCATTGAACTGGATCGAACTCTCACAAACTACTTTTAATAGTAATAGCGCTAAAATTTTAAATTTTATGTTCGAATTCTTGTTTCTTTAATGCAATCAGACTAAGGAAATCAATAAATGAAAAAAACTCAGGTTTTCAATTTATTTAAAAATGCTGATAGTATATAAAACAATTAAAATACATCCTTCCACTCTAAATAAAAAAACTTCTTTTAATTCGATAGTACTTGAGCTGAAAGAGGAATCTTTATATTAAAAATATTACATTGAAACCACAATTTTATTTTCTAATTAACCTATACCTAATCAAAATATCATTATTTTGTGTCTTTTATGATTTTAGGAGACTGATTTTTGGAATTATTTTTACATTTATGTATTGCATAATAAGGATAAGCTTAAAATATATATTATGAAAAGTATCGTAAAACTTTTCGAATTGGAGTTTTTATCGGAAATACATATTTTAAGGTTCACTTAGTCGAATAGGTCCCGCAAAAAGGCTTGAGTGTGTATGTCGTTAGTCAAGCTATAAAAAAAAAAAGCGCGATTATGATGTTACATATATATGATATGCATATGTCCTAGGATTTTTCATCAACATTTTCCCTAAAATCTGCTTAATGGTAGTGTCAATTTATTCTTTCCACCTTACACCTTTTTACAATTTCCTAAAAAAAAATACACATAAAACCTGCCATATCGATGTAATATAAAAACGGCTCTGATACAATTTAGATTTTTTTTTTTTTAAATAGTCTGCCTAGATTTAAAACTCGAATTAATTTTTTTTTTTGCAAAGCACCTTTAATTTTTTATTTCAATTTCTACAATTCCTTACTTCTCGTTTTAGTTGTAATAATAAAAATATATGTATACAACGTGAAATGCTTCGATATTTTTAGTGCTCATATTTTTTAATCTGTGAAATATCAAACTCAATCATTTGACAATATCATGCAGTATAACAAGTTTTCGGTTGTTACTGTTTAATAGAAAGGCAATATTCATTTATCTAGAACCATTGCCATATTATTTTTCAATATGACCGATAGAATATGAAGGTGATATTAAACAATAAATGGATATAGTCCTCAGTCACAGATATTACTAATTTCATGCCTAATAAATTAAACTTCAATAGTCCCTTTGGTTTTATTATTATTTCAATTCCAATTGTCTATCAATCCCTGAATATGCATTGCGACAATTCTATGAAATACGTAGACCTAATAAAAACTGATATTGAACCCCTTCAGTGGGCTTCATCTAATTTTCAACAACCACTCTGTTTCAAATAAAATAGTTTCATATTAGTTAACTTAAGTAAGTATATTAAAAATTTATATACGATAAAAACGTATAAATAAGCTTATGCGTTTTTTTTTTTTATGAATTGATTTATAAAGCCTTGAGTTATGGGGGTCCACTAAACCATCAAACTCCTCTCGCATCCAATCCCTGCAATCCAAAATCCTTCGAAAAATCCTTAATGCTCCATACTTTGTTACAAATAAAATTATCCATAAAGACCTAAATATCCCACTAGTTGAAGACTTAGCCCAATCCAGATATACATCCTTCCATTCCAAACTTCCTGCCCACTCCAACCCGCTTATCCGTGACCTTTCCTCAACATCTATTACTGACAATCCACCGAGGCGACTGAAAAGAAGATGGCCAAGAGACCTCTTACCGTAAATTGGACATTGGAGTTCTACCAATGGGTAGTTTCTTCACAGGACAATCATGTGTCTTAATCTCATATCTATCCCATTTACTTGATGTATTGTATAAATACAGTTGTAAATTTCTTTAAATAAATAATAAAAAAAAAAAAATTATAAAGCCACTTACATTTATGCCTGATTCTCCATATACTTGTATACTTTGTTTAGTTTCTTGTAAATTTAACTCTTTCTCAGGGCTAAAAATCTCCTGTCACCTCTAAAAAATACTAATGTAAGTCTCATACATGTTTTTTGTTTTTAAGATGGATTTAGCAAATTTTAGTCGAAGTATTCACAAAACTTAATTTTATTTGGGATTAAACACCGTAAAATTCTACTTATGTTAAAAGCCACTTTCAAAATTCTTTATTAGCGTGTCAGTATACATGAGTTAAATAGTTTTGCTATGATATTAGCTATTTTGAAAAAAACAAACTAATAATGAAAATTGTAGGCTGATTTATACTTCACCACTCTTTTATTAAAAAACAATTCACGACGTTTTGGCTAAAATGCCATCAGGTGCAAAGGAACAAAGTCTGTAAAGAATTTACACCTTCTTAAAAAAAAACTAATTATATATATGTACATATATTATATATAAGAAAGATAAAGATTTTAGAAAAAAATTTATCTTATATAAGGTAATATAAAGTGAGGAGTAGAGTATAAAATTAAGTGATTATCGTGCATAACAATTTCTGTTGTTAGATTATAATGATAATTATTATATAAATATAATTATTATATAAATTTATTGTTTTGTATATATCGTGTGTGTGAATGTAGTATGAATGTTGTACTTTATCACTATTAAAAATATTCTAAATTGGACTGATTGTAATATTACTCAATAAAGAATTGTTTCCAAGATTATTTAATTTTGTTTAAATAGGTTAAGCAGTTGTTTTTGTGTTTTTTTATATTTACATCAGAAGATTTTACTTAACATTATTGTTCTGTATTTTATACCCCATTATAATTATATACTAATATATCCTTATAATTGTATATATATATAATATATATATATATATATATATATATATATATATATATATATATATATATATCCTTTAAAAAATCATTTACTTTGCGTGCCGCATAGTTCTGGAATTCCATACCTACCTCTATACGCAAAGCACCTTCTTTAACCTCATTTAAAGCAAACTGTTCCTTCATCTTCTCGACCATCCATCTTCCGACTGATTGTAAACAATATGTAAGATAATGGTTATATTATATTTTAAAATTAGGGCCACTACAAATATGTAAACAATTTTTTTTTTCCTATTCTTCCTTTTGGTCTTACTCTTTTATCTTATACGATAAGAAGCACAATTATAATATCTCTTCACATACACACATATGATTATACTACGTAGTCGTATTTACTTTTTTTATAAATAATATAAGTATATCTTAAGTTTGTATTTTTTTATGTTTTCGTTCCTGTGCCAGACACAAGTCACAGTTTCTGTACTTTTCTGTTATTCTTAGGGGACTGAAGGTCCTAGAATAGAATTTACTCTTCTTACTTTTTTTTAAAAGTTAACTTGCTTTTGTTTTCTACTAAGCCTATCACTTGATAAAGCTATTTTTTCAGATTTTTTATCAATATTTCACGTGTATAAATAGTAATGCAATCATATGACCAGAGAAATGGAATATATAATATATAATATAATATATATATATATATATATATATATATATATATATATATATATATATATTTATAAATTTTGTTTTTTACTCCTTTATAATCAATAAAATTATCAAAAATTACAGCATGACAGTTAAATTATCTTAAATGCAATAGAAAATGTTATATGTCTTATTTTTAAAATGTTGGTTCTAATAAAACATAATTTTTATTACATATTTTTCAACAGTCATATTGCGAAACTATTAAGTCATTTCTATTTAAAGGTATCCACGTAGCATTAGCATTGAACTGCCTTCAAACTAATTTTAAATTACAAGGAATGGCTGCACTGGATGTGTAGTCAGTCTAGCCTGACACTCACGTCACTGATAGTTGGGCGTCCCTGAGTCACCGGATTCACGTCACCGATTCTCGAGTACCGATGCTCAAGGCAATAGCGCGTATTGACTGATAACGAATCTAAATAACAGGTTACATTAATGGTTCGGATATAGCTTTATAAGTCATTTAGATATTGTCTATTTAAGTGTTTAAAGTAAGCATTTAATTTTAAAAAAATCTGATGCGGACAACAAACGACTTTCTACTTACCTCGGTCTTTAAAATTAATTTAAGAACTATTGTTTAAAGTTAGAGTTGAAAAAGTTTAAAGAATAAAATTCATTTTCTTTCGAAACATTTGTTTTCAACTAAATAATATATTTTAATATATAAATTTTAATTAATATATAAATTTAAAATTGTTATGTACAATTATTTAGTATGCCCTGTTTATCCATTACATTACCTTTCACAACTTTGTATATAAGATAACATTTTTAGCTTCAAGCGGTACCTAATTAATCTACCAGTAGACTGAAAGTTTTAATAGATGATTTTATTTGTAAAGATAGTACAAGTAATTAGGATTTTTCGGTTTCTATTTATTTATAAATCAATTTGATTTTCAGATTTAAAAATCTTGAATTTTAAAAATTGAATAGAATATATTTTTTACCAATCTGGTGCGAGCAACACAAGACTTTCACTAACGTTAGTTTTTAAAATTCGAATTATGAACTATAAAACAAAGTTAAACTTTGTAAAACAAAGAAAGAAGTTTAAATTTATTTAATAGTTCTTAAATTGAGTTATATAGCAATATAAAATTAAGTACTATAATCACTTTAATTTATGCCCTATCCCTTACTTTATTATTACATTACCTTCCGTAACGTTTCAGTACAATCAGCAAGAAAATATTTTTATTTTATGAAGACTATCCATTATTAAATTTAATTATCGGCAGTAATAAATAACATAAACATAAATAAATTTGTAAAGTTTATTTGTTTCTTATTTTAAAGCACAGATAACGGAAAATTCCCATATAAATAAAACTTGATTGCTATGTATGTATTAAAAAAATACAGAAATAATAAATGTTCCTTTTTTATTCGGTTGATTACTATTTCATATTTCAAATGAACTATTTAAATTACATTTTTAAAATCACATTAAGTTTCCATAGGAATCTCATTTAGTTTACAGTGAAATGTCTGTTTTCACGAAATATTATTAAATTTTAAATAATTAATAATTATATTAGTTTATAAATGTAAGTTTTTAGATGTATGACAACTTACCATTTATGTTAACAACTTAATTTCAATTCGGTACGTAATATTTTTTCTAAAATCTTGCGTAATTAATAGAATAATATAACTTGTACGATCCTGTACATTTAACTATTATAACCTCCCTCTTTACCAATAACATGTGTTCATACGTTTATGGGCTGAAAACAACCTTATATTAACTTGTACAATTTATTTTATGGCATATTAACTTTTCTAAAATCTTGAGCTTTCCAACGGTTACTACATGTCTTTCAGGAACTCAAGAAAGCCTAAAACGTGTTTCGAAATGTTTCGGGTGGAAACATGAATTTGAAAATTTTCACGATCGCAATACTTTCCTGTAAAAAGTAAAAATGTCAACATGATATTAATTTTTATTTCATATTGCTGCTGTTAACATTTTGGCAGAAAATATAATCTTCAAAACCTATTGTATAATATAATCTTTTGTTATGTTGTTCACAAATTAACTTCTATTTCATATATTCATGTCCACAAAAGTATGAGAGCAGCTTTTTACAAAACGTAAAATTACATGCATAGTACTAAAGTATTTCACATACAAATGTTATACATTTAAAAAAAAAAATTATCTGCAATTTCAAAGGAAATTGAATCACTATATCAGTTCAGTAATAGCAGAGATATCTCGTTTTAAAATTAGTAGTGTTGATTGATTATTTTTATTTGAATTATTTATTGCTTTTTCATATAAATTAATTGCCTTTAAACAGTTACATAAACAGCTTTACCCTAATATAGTTATCTGGAAATAATAAACCATTGTGTAATAATTTGCAACATTTTTAATCCTAAAACTCTATATGAATATATTAAACTGAATAATTTAATTACTTTTTAAGTATTATTAGTACTGGAGAAACCTCAATGAAATAATTTCTAATAATAAACTTAGCTAGCGTTCTTAACGTGAAATGGATGATGGCTTGGGATGTGCAATTACAAAGGTTATCAGGGCTGAACCGTTTTCCCTTCGTTTTAGAGCTGATAACCTTTATAACGTTGATGCAGAGTGTTTAGGTTTGAGTGATAGAACAAGAAGTAGATGGGAGGATAGCGTTGAAGCTGACATTTATTGATGGGTTCAGTTATTGTCAGTTTTCATTAGTATAAGCTAATTTTTATATTAGAAACTATGATGTACACTTAAAAGGCGTAATACTTGTTTATGTAATTGTTATTCCTTATTTGTCTACATGGAAAATTATACGGTATTTAAAAAATTCCAATTAAGTACTTGTAGCACTTAATATGATCAACTAGATTTTTTTATGTTTAAGAAAACCTGGTGCGGGCATCACACGTCTTTCAATTACCTCGGCTGTCAGAATCAATTTCAGAACTATTAAATAAACTTAAAGTTTAGAAAATTTTCTAGTTAATGTAAATTAAAAAAAAATATATTCACATTCGTAAGAAACATATGATTTAGATTAAAAATATAGCAATATTAAACTGTTACGTATAATAATCAGTTATATTCTTATACTCGGTTCGTCACTTTGTAATACTTTTTACAACTTTGTGTATACGACATTACTTTTTCTATATTTTTTATCTTACCAACGGTATATTAAACATCTATAATACTGTTTCTTATCATCAAAATATAAAATAAAATAATAACATTTTTGCTCTTTTCTCCTTTAGTTGGTCATCAAATTCGTTCAATTTGTATATGATATGGTTAATCTTCTGGAATGTACGAAATTAAAGGTACCTTAGCTAAAGGAAATACCGAAATTCGCCATTTAATCCCTGTCAAACTATTTCTATTAAAATGAAACTTATATAATGTTAATCCCATCTAATTTTACTTCGATATAAAGCGTTTAATCAAAATCGTTTGAGCCGTATTTTGGTTAAATCTTAAAAAGGTGCAAAATGCATTGTATAAAGAAGCATTTCCGGTCAGCCACTTTTAGTGACAAAAGCTTCTGTAATATCTCCGACGTATATTTTCTATAATATATCGAGGGTATATTTTCTGTAATATATCAGGCGTACAGTCTCAAATATGAAATTACAGTTTCTTACATCAATTCGTTTTCGTGCTAGACTTACCACTCACAGACACACGGATACACAGACTTTTTTGCGGTAAATTATACGGTATTTAAAAAATTCTAATTAAGTACTTGTAGCAATTAATATGATCAACTAGATTTTTTTATGTTCAAGAAAACCTGGTGCGGGCATCACACGTCTTTCAATTACCTCGGCTGTCAGAATCAATTTAAGAACTATTAAATAAACTTAAAGTTTAGACAATTTTCTAGTTAATTTAAATTTTTAAAAATATTCACATTCGTAAGAAACATATGATTTAGATTAAAAATATAGCAATATTAAACTGTTACGTATAATAATCAGTTATAAGCTTATACTCTATTCGTCACTTTCTAATACCTTTTACAACTTTGTGTATTCGATATTACTTTTTCTATATTTTTTCTCTTTCTAACGGTATATTAAACATCTAAAATACTGTTCTTATCATCAAAATATAGAATAAAATAAAAACATTTTTGCTCTTTTCTCCTTTAGTTATTCATCAAATTCGTTCAATTTATATATGATATGGTTAATCTTCTGGAATGTACGAAATTAAAGGTACCTTAGCTAAAGAAAATACCGAAATTCGCCATTTAATCCCTGTCAAACTATTTCTATTAAAATGAAACTTATATAATGTTAAATCCCATCTAATTTTACTTCGATATAAAGCGTTTAATCAAAATCTTTTGAGCCGTATTTTGGTAAATCTTAAAAAGATGCAAAATGCATTGTATAAAGAAGCATTTCCGGTCAGCCACTTTTAGTGACAAAAGCTTCTGTAATATCTCCGACGTATATTTTCTATAATATATTGGGCGTATATTTTCTGTAATATATCAGGTGTATAGTCTCAAATATGAAATTACAGTTTCTTACATCAATTCGTTTTCGTGCTAGACTTACCACTCACAGACACACGGATACACAGACTTTTTTGCGGGACTTGGTATTTGGACTTATAGGTCCGTAAAACGCGTATTTCTGTTGAACTCTGGAATTCGAAAATTTTCACGATCCTAATATTTTCCCTTACTATATATTTCATATATCGGTAAGTGAAAATAATAATATTATTTCCCTAAAAAAAAAAAAAAATCTTACGAATAATAATAAATCTTTACCAAGGCAATATTAATTTTCCGTTATTTAGAACCAATATTTTATAGAAAGAGAAAAAAAAAGAAAACCGATTTAAAATACCTCGTTGAAAAAAATATATGTATAATTTTTATTAGACTTTACCATATTTTGTTTTTTTCATTAAATTCCTCTATACTATAACAGATTAACGAAGTTTCAATTTTTAGCGATGAATATTGCTATTGGATATTGGATAAAAGTTCAATTTTTTTTTTTATTTATTTATTGTAATTTACAACTGTATTAAAGAACACAATAAGTAAATATGAGGAATGAAAAAAAAATTCATGAAAATGTCTTGAGAAAGAACAACCCAGTGGTAGCACTTCACTAACTATTTTAACTCAGTAGGTCCCTAGGCCACCTTCTTTTCAGTCGCCTTGGAGGATTATCTGGGATATCTAAGGAAGATAAATTACGGACAAGTGGATTTGTATGGGCAGGGAGTTTAGAATGAAAAGAGGAGTATCTATCACGGACTATGTCTGCAACAAATGGGATGTTAAGGTCATTATGAATGAGTTGATTTGTAACAAAATAAGGAGCATTCAGGATTTTTCGAAGGATTTTGGATTGTAAGGACTGGATGCGGGAGGAATTAGATGGTTTCGGAGAGCCCCAAAGCTCGATTCCATACGTCCAAATAGGTCTGATAATAGTGTTGTAAATGAGTCTTTTGTAATATAGTGGAAGTTTTGAACGTTTGTCTAGTAAGTGTTGTAGTAATCGATATCTTCGAGCAGTTTCTTGTCGTTTCAGTCTGGTGTGAGGATTCCAAGTAAGGCGCTTGTCAAGATGGAGAAAAGTTCAATTCAAATTTGGGCTTCGGTAACTTCATACATCCCGCTATCTTGTTTCATTATTTAGTGCGTCAATAATATGGCAGTGCGTATTTCCTATATTGAAATTATAAAATCAAAAGCTAAACAGGAGTAATATAAGAAATAAATACATAAAATAATAATCATGTCATACACCGAACACTTTTAGTAATAGGATTTACGAAAATGAGTATCACTGGCTTTTAGTCATTTGTAAAGGCTGTTCGTAAATATTTAAACAACTGTCGAATGGCTTTATAGGTTATTTCTATGTTTTAGAATCCTTAATTACTATTTAATTTTTTTACATTCTTAATACCTATTTTCTTTAATTATATATTATTTATAACATTTGATTACATTTTTTTTCCCTAGATTTTCTTTCAGTATTTGTTTTATTTTTACTTTTGTAAATATTTTATGAATGTAATCTTTTATCGCTATCATTATTATTCCATATGGGCGGAATGTAATATTACTCAATAAATAAATATTTTTATGCCTCGGTGATTTAATTATTTTTATACCCGAACATTAAAAACATTTTAAAATTAAAATCCTTCATGCAAGGACCAGATTATTACAAAAATTAAATGCTGTTTTTTCCTTATTTTTTTTTTATATATATAATAGATACTACAGTACAATTAGTAAATAATAACATCGTTAAAACAAATTTTTGTATACAATTATAAATAAACGATAAAAAAAATAAATATATAAGTCTTGAAATTAAATCTTTAACTATTAGCAAATTAAAAAAAATAAATAAATAAAATAAAGATTGTAAATTATAATGTTGAGGATGTATAGTCGACTGTAGAAACTATTATAGGTGGAATAGTCAGGAATCAGTCATTTTTTGAAAAGTTTTTAATTTTGCCAACGTTTCGGCCCAAGCTTTTGAGCCATCATCAGGGCATTACTAAGCCATGTCCAAGCATAAACTGATTTTAGTTACGAAACGTTGGCAAAATTATTTTTCCACCTATAATAGTAAATTATAATGATTCACAACTGCATTGATACAAAACAATAATTAAATGAATTTAATGATTATAGGACATGATAAATTCTCGTGTAAGGGCTATCCATAGATAGAAAGGTAATGTTTAATAAAACTTGGCCATCATCTTGTCATCTGCCTTAATCGTTTATGAGAACAAATAGTGATGACAGGATACTGACGAAAGGGTTAATTTTGAGAAAGAGGTTGGAATAAAATTAGCTTAAATAAAGTCGTAAAATGGTGCAAAATGCATGGAATAAAGTGGCTCTTCTGGTTTGCTGATTTTTATGAAAAAGTTGCTTTAACATCTCGGGCGTATTTTCTGTATAAAATTATAAATAAACGATAAACAAATAAATATATAAGTCTTGAAATTAAATCTTTAACTGTTTGCAAATTAAAAAAAAATAAAATAAAATAAAGATTGTAAATTATAATGCTGAGGATGTATAGTCGACTGTAGAAACTATTATAGGTGGAATAGTCAGGAATCAGTCATTTTTTGAAAAGTTTTTAATTTTGCCAACGTTTCGGCCCAAGCTTGTGAGCCATCATCAGGGCATTACTAAGCCATGTCCAAGCATAAACTGTTTTTAGTTACGAAACGTTGGCAAAATTAAGAACTTTTCGAAAAATGACTGATTCCTGACTATTCCACCTATAATAGTAAATTATAATGATTCACAACTGCATTGATACAAAACAATAAATAAATGAATTAAATGATTTATAGCACAAGTGATTAGTGATTGATTAATTAAAAAGTAAAAAAAAAATAGTTAAATTCAGGTGAAAATATTTATGCAACATTTAAATATGTAAAAGAAACATAAATAAATAATTATGTGAATGTAATATTATAAAATAAATTTTGTAAACTCTCTTTAATTTTGCAAATGTCTTTAAATAGTATATAGATGACAGTGCTATGTGTTTCATTATTCTGCCTGCCAGGGCATGACCTTATCCCCTTTAGTATTTACGACTAATGTCAAGGCTCAATCAATACCCCTGGACTTGTAAAACCTAACAGCTCTCAATATTTAAGAGGCATTCATCTGTCGGCGTAAGGAGTGACATATATTATGCACGAAAACAATTTACCGTTGATACAATGATAATTGTACGACATTTCATACGTCAAAAACAATTATTTTTGTTATATATTTAGGCCAAAGACATACAGAACGCAGGTAATGCGATGTCCGAAATAAAGAGCCCGAAAGAAGGTCTTCTTCATGACCCGAAAAGTCAGGAAACATACTTTCTACTATTTTATTAATCTTTTTTGTTTACCAACTACATCTTTATTACAGCTTTTAACTACACCTGAAACTGTTATAGAAATAGAAATAGAAATAGAAATAGAAAATAATATTTATTCTGGGACTGGATCCCCTAAGAATAACAGCTTTGTACAGTTTAATTATACAGCATGTCTGGCCAACAGACCGAAGGAACATAATTTCTACTAATTACATTTATGGGTTAATTTATGTGTGTATATTACTCACGCATATACACACATATATACAAGAAAAAGAAAAAAAATATATACAATGATAACATAAAGTAAAAACAATTCCTAGAAAATATTGTGTTGAACAAACTTAAATATAAATGAATAGATAACATCTATTCTAGAAGGGTGTTGGGAGTTAATGATTTGGTAAAGGTATGCTCCTAGGAAATATTGTCTGTGGATTGGAGGAAGGAGCCACTTCAACTCGCTGTAAAAATGGGTTACATGAGACCTCTTTGGAGTACTGAGGACAAATCTTAATAATATGTTCATAATTCGTTTTAGTCTGTCCTCAAGCCCTTTTGATAAGGTTAACCAGAAAAGAAAAAAAAATAATAAACTTATGTCATAAATTTATATTCCAATTATAAAATTGTTCTTTCAATACTATGTACGCATGGGCACAGGCTGGGGGGAGGGGAAGACTAATAAAAATGATAAAAATAAAATATCAAAAAAACTATTTTTTTTTTAATTTATATTTTATTGAATTTTACAACTGTATATAACATAAAGATAGAAATAACTGGAGAGGGCTGGTGGAGGAGGCCAGGACTCGTCACCGAGTTGTAGCTCCGGATTGATGATGATGATGATATAACATAAATATAACAAGTAAAAGTGTTGAATTATTATAAAGGGCGTGAAAAGTCTTGTGACGAAAATACCCAGCAGTAGAAATTCGATATTTATTTAAGTAATTATATCCCGAGGCATCTTATTTTCAATCGCCTCGGAGGTTTGTCAGGAATACAACCTCACATAGGTTGCGGACAAGGGGGTTTATGTGGGTTGGAAGTTTGAAATTGAAAGTGGTATATCTAGTAGTAGTAGTATAGTCGTTATGGATGATTTTATTTGTAACGAAGTAAGGAGCATTTAGGATTTTTCGAAGGATTTTGGATTGTAAGGATTGGATGCGGAAGGAATCAGATGTCCAGATGGGCCTGATAATGGTAACATATATGAGCTTTTGTTATAGAGTGGAAGTTTTGAACATTTGTCAAGTAACTATTGTAGTAATCGGTGTCTACGGACAGTTTCTTGTCGTTTAATTCTTGTATGAGGATTCCATGTAAGACGTTTGTCAAGATGGAGTCCTAGGTATTGGATTTGTTTTATAGGAGTGAGTGGGGCAGATCATTGTTTAGCGATAAACGGTGTAGGTAATTTAGTGGGATTTATTTTATTCTCTAGATATTAAAAACAAATAAAACTAAAATAAGGTATCAGGGTAAAAGCTAATACCTTATTTTTTATTTTATTTTTTTTAAATATTTTATTTCCATCATTTTTATTAGTCTCTCCCGCCTTCCCCCAACTTGCGCCCCTATTTTCGTAGTACGTAGTAGTGAAAGAAAAATTTCCTAATTGGAATATAAATTAATGACAAGCTCTGATATTTCTTAGGGCCATTTTTTAAAGTTTTTTTCTGAGAAAAAAATGTTAATCTTATATCAGTTTTAATATGTTATTATACTTGAATTTATGTTTAAATATATATTTTTATTTTTTGTAAACTACTAACTAATCACTGCTTTTTACTGATAAAAATGCAATATTTTTCTATAAATAAACGTTATAATCGAAAAACGATTCTAATATCAACTCAGTTGGTATCGAAAGTATTTAGATAAACTATCGAGACGAAACAAATAAAAATATCGCGAAACCTTATCTATAATAATATCACCTGAAATAATTTTGATAAAACTATTTTTTTGCAGGACGTTTTACTTAAAATTTAACCTCATGGTAAAGTAGACTAATGTTTTTTTATATTTTTTTTTTATTAGGAGGTATTTAATCGTCACTTAATTGATACTGATTGTTCAATTTTAAAAGTTGATATAATCTGCCAATGGACAGTATCTCTACATGTGAATCATGACAGTATAAGCTTATATCACATTTACTGAATGTATTTTAAAATACAGTTGTAAATATCAATAAATAAATAAATAAATATATATATATATATAAAAAGTTGATATCATAAATTAAAATTTCTATTATATTATTTTGAAACTTTAAAAATTGATAGATTTCATTTTACGGTAACACAAGTTATTATTTTTACCTTTGAGGCTATATTTTTTGGAGGGGTGCAGTCATCAAGAAATAATACCCTAGTAATGAGCGCTTATTTTATTCGTATGCCGACGTTTTGGCCTACATTGTGAGATTTCATTAGGGCGACTCCGAGGAAGGTAAATGTCAAGCAATTATTTCGTTTATTAAACCCATTTTCCATAGATTTATGAAGGAATGAATTATGATTTCTATTCTGGAACGTTTCTTCCTCTATGAATAATATACAAAGAACAGAAGAAGATTATATATATATATATATATATGTACAGTATGTATATATGATACAGTATGTATATATGTACTATATACAGGTCTCATAAATGCCTAGCCATATTGTGGGAGCAAATACTAGACCTCAAGAGTCGGTTTATTAAGAGTAATTAATTATTTTTGTTATATATTTACGCCAAAGACATAAACCACTATTAGTCGAGAGAGCAGCACTGAAGAAGGTCAACTTCATGGGCCGAAACGTCAGGAAACATATTTATCGTATTTACTAAACATGAGGTAAACTATAAATTTACAATTTCAATGGTAAAAAAAAAAAAAAAAAAAAAAAACCTGTACCACTACAACCCGTGAAGAGTTTTGGGCTCAGTACATGTAGAGATTCGTACTGTTTCTAGGCCAACGGCCGTGCAATGAGTTGTTCGGCCGAGATCACGCTCAACCGCCAGGTTTTCCTCCCATTATTGGGTACCCACTATAAAGAGACTGGGTGTGCCCTAGGATGGTCTCCATACCCCAGGATCGCTCCCTGGCTGAAAAAAATAGATAATATTAATAAAAATATTAACCAAAGTAAAACAATTAAAATTAAGGAAACAAATCAAGATATGTTTAAAAGGCCTTTAAAAAACTTATAACACAATTAGAAGGGAGAAATTAAAGGATAACATAGAAATAAAATCTGAAAAAGATGTAAAAAAACCTGTTAAAAATATCACAAAATGACGTGTATCCAAACATTAATAGATAGAATAAAAAGATTTTTAAGAAATATGATCATCACTTTTTTATTTTAATATATAACGATAAAAAATTAGAAAAAAACTTAAGCAGAATGAAAGATAAAATAGATAAATAAAATAAAAATAAAATCAATTATTTGACAACATATATCTAATTTTCAAAAAAAAATAATACAACAGCTCTATTATCCCATAAAAACAGATTTCTGCATAAATTTTATTTTTAAAATGTAAAAATAATGGGAAGCTCACAAAATAATAAAAAGTAGACAATATTCGAAGCGACATACATTAATAAATATAATAATAAGACCATAAATTACAAAACTGATACAAAAACCTAGGTACACATTTCACAGAATTATTAATATTGTTAATTTATAACAAAAATAAATAGATAAAAAAACGATACTATCATAATATAAAACGAAAATAAGTCATAGGATTTAAATAGAGTAATAATTTATACTTATTTTATCAGTTGTGAGTTGGATCCCCAGTCCCAGCGGGACTTTTATAAGCATATAATAAATTGGGGATTCTCTCACAGCCCCTCCCCCGGCTATGTGAGTCTCACCATCCTTCTGGTGGCTACTCGAAAAAATAAGCGTAGGGAGTGATGACCCTACCCAATAAAACTCCATCGAGAAACGTGCGTATATTCTCCCAGGAGATCGCATCAAGCGGCCAAGGGCCTGCAAGGCCTGTCGCCCCAATAAAAAAAAAAAAAAATTAATATACAAGTTATCATTCTGAAATTTAAAAAACAAGAAGAAACAGAGAGCCAGTATAATCGTTTCAGAATGGACACGTAGCGATTTTCTATAATAATATTGACGTTTTAAATAAATATGACCCACAAATCAAATATGTAAATATATTTAAATTATACTTATGCTATTGACATATATTACATCAAATTCATTTAAACATTAATTGTACCTTGACTTTATTTATTTTAGTTTTGGAAATGGGAAAAAACCCAGAAAAGTTGACTATTTATAATTATAAGTTGTTAACTGAATATAAACGGAAGAGAAAAACGCTTAGTTCAATTTTAAAACATAAATTAAACTTCCTCAAGATTGAAAAATAGAAATAAACTATAAATATAAAAGTATTTCACATTGATAGCACTTCGATCCTGGAAAAATTTATAGTCCTATAACCAAACAAATTGTTAGGAATGGATCCTTCGGACATTAAACGCTTTTTTACTGATATAAAATACTTTCGCTTCAGCTTGTAAAATATAAAATCAATCACTCTCATCTTCACCCTTTTTCATATTTTCTGCCAAGTAAACTCGACCCGTGTTCTTTATAAATTTCCAATCGTCGCCACGCGCCTAGAAAGTTTTGGCATCTTATCCGAGGAAAAATGAAGAAAAGTTTCGTTTAAAAGAGCGTCTTATGATGATTTTATGGCCCGAGGTTCAGCCAGAAGAAATTACCATTAGAAATAAAATATATTGAGAAAAGACCAGCCAACACATGTTGCCACACTTTGTGAGTCACTGAGAAACTTGAAAGAGTCTTTTCAATATTGGACCAAACCTCCTCTTCTTTAATTAGCTCACTCCATGAGTGTGTGGTTATCTTCAGATCCTAGAGGAAGGCGGTTTTCCTCTTTCAGAGTAATTTTAGTATTCCATTTTTGGTTATCATTCATGAATGTGGAACACTGGTTGGTACCCTACTTCTTCATTTTCTTATATCATTAATATTAATACCACTAAGATTTGAAATTGATTTTTTTTTTTTTATTTGACATTAATTTAAAGAAATTTAGTACTGTGTTAAATTAATACAACAAGTAAATAGGATTGCTATTTTGTTAGAAAACATAGTTGTCCTGTGAAGAAGCTACCCATTGGTAGCACTCCAATGTCTAATTTATGAAAGGAGGTCTCTTGGCCATCTTGTTTTAGGCGTCTCGGTGGTGTTGTCGGGTGGATATGGAGGAGAGGTCACCTATTATTAAAATCCAGCGTAGGTCTTTTATTTTTGATTTCCTACACTCAGTTATATTCTACTAAAGTGTATAGAAACAATTTAACAATCTTTATTCTATTAAAGTGGAAACAAAGTTCATTAATTTAGAGTATTTATTTAAATTTATTTAAACTCATCCAATGTTCTGTTCCACGTAATCAACATTGACCTACGCTTTTGACCCAAATATACCTTGTATCTCTGACCTCTTAACATCCAAATTTAACCAGAACCATTACCTTGTCTTTAGCGATCAATACCATAAACCTCAATGGAAATTGTATGAATAGTTATATTCCTATGATGATTCCTAAACGACAAAGAGTCCCTCGCAAATTGAAGGATTGAAAAGACAAAAAGAAACTCATAACAATAGGAGAAGGTAAAAATGTCACATTTGCAGAAGAAAAAGGCCGGACAGGGGGTTGCAAAGGGAATGCTTCTGCAAATATCAGCAGAAATCCAAGTGGAAGAGGAATAGAGTACATATTTTTCCATGAATATAAAGTTAGCTGAGGTTTGAAACAAAAAGTAGAGACGACTGCCGTATCCCCTATTCTGAGCCTTCTTTATCTCAATCCCTTTCTTCTTTCAGGAATTTGTATTCATTCCCAAAATATTCCCTGTGTTCAACATCCTTTCAAATCATTTACTTCACATGAAATTCATAACAACCATTTAATTTGTGTAACTACTGTTAACAATTTTTCGTTTATGCGTTATGAGATAATAAAGCTATATTGGTTGGACACTCAGGATAACGATAACAAGATTTTTTTATAAAAATGAAAATTATAGGGACTAATACGGGTTTGAGTCTAACATTTTCAAAATTCGAAACATTATATTTTTTCTCCTTATGATAAAAACATAATCCTAATCATCGGATTCTGAGGCATCAGGGACACCATAGCGGAGAAGAATCGGAGCTCCTCAAAGACTCTTCATATATATACATATATACATATATATATATACATAAAGGTGGTGGTCTAAGTTCATCTATATAATCGCTGATAAAATGTAATTTCCCCTCAGAGGCTCTTTTTAACAATAATTAAAAAAAAAAAAAAAAAAAAAAATGTTGTGATCTAAGTACATCCCCTGAAAGGGGACAACCGATTGCAAAGGGTTAATACTTCCCGAGGTAAAATGTAGAGGTGTGGTCCAGTGTACAGGACACTACACAATTGTTCCCTAGACACCGGGTTTGTTCGCATCTCAATGCTCACCCTGCCTCTTTAAAGTAGGTACCCGATAATTTTGGACACAACCTGGCGACTGAGCGTAATCTAGGCCTAAACACTAGCATAGCTGTTAGGCTTAGAAACAGTGGGAGTTCATTCATGTAACCCAAGATGGGTTGTAGAAGTTAAGATTTTTTTTAATTTATTTATTTTGGGGGATTTAACACGTTTAGGGCAATAACATTAAAGTAAAAACGAAAACAAATCTTTACCTTTAAGATTATATTGGACTACATCTATTAAAGTTTACCTTAATGTAAGCTGTGAGGTTCCAAAAAAAATATTCATTTTTTTGGCAATTCATATAAAAAATTCTATCGATGCTCAATCCTGATATCCTATGTGAAATGGAAATTTCAAATCAGTGTTCTTTGACGGGAATGATTTGAGGCTGTGCTGATAATATTTTAAGAACCACGACAGCTTCCTTCAATAAATAGCACTTGTTGGCACCTAGAATACATCTTTACAACAGTATTTTGTCAATTGGATTGGAAAACATACTCCGTGTACTGTCAACGTGTCAGTTTCACGTGAAGCCATTCTTTTGTCTTTACTTTTATTGAGAAAGTCATCAAATACATTCATGAAACACTTGTTTACGCTCAGTGTCATTCTATTACACACTTTTAATTATATACTAACTGGCTCTGGCTTGGTTGAGAGTTTTTTATTATTGTTTCTGAAAGGAACGAGAAGGGAAAGAAAAATTTTATCTCTGAGTTACGATTATTATAATTATTATAAACCTTCACTGGTTTCCATTAACTTGTGTAGTACCGCGTCTTTGCCTAGCAGTACCAAATCAGCGGCCTGCCCTAGAACCGGATTTTTACCTCCAAGATTTAAATATTTCTCGGTACGCTTTATCGTTTCTAACTAATTTTATTATGAATTGATATATAAAGGATGGTTTCAATCATATGAAGAAAACAAGAAGAATTTATTTTAACAAATTATCAGATATATTAAAATATAATTTGATAGAATGCAAAGTGAGTCCTGATGATGAGGATGGTCCCCGAAGCGTTGACTCGTTTTAAAGTTTATTATAATAAACTGTTTTGGAAGATTTAGAAACCAACTAATTATTTGTTATAATATTGCAATCTTACAATTAACCTCTTTTTATTATGCTAAATTAAATATAACAGGTAAAAGGGAGTCCCCTTGTCTTAAAACCTTCAACATCTCGAATTAATATTAACCGGTTCTTACTTTATTAAATGTTTCGGCCTAATATCCCCTTGTACAGCCATTGGCAAAATGTTCACGATGACCAAGGAATTTTCAAAAGCTTAACTAGTAGTTGTTGTTGTTTTTTTATTCTTGAAATGTGAATTTCTTTGGAAATCAAATTTTTCATAAAAAATATAGATTTAATAAATCTAATAATTTATTTATTTATATTGTTTGTTTTGCATTTATTATATTTTACCGTGTTGTCCTTTAACTAAGGCATAGATAGATAATTGTTTTTGTTTGTTTATTGATGCTACAGTAGGAAACCTAAATTTTTCCTATCCTGGTTAAAATAAGGGATCTTTAACCAGTTTATGACATCGCTCAGTTTCTGGAACCCTTTTTTACGCCCCCTTCGTAGGAAGCATAACTAGGGATTTTTCACTCCTATTAAAAATTCCTAGGGCCATCTGCCAGGATTGAACCCGTGCATTCAAGCATAGAAGGCTGTAATGCTAGACACTTGACCTCAAGTGACCCCACAAATAGATAATTGACTATAAATAAATTTTATCTGGAAAATGATAAATGCTACAATTAAAGATATGATCCTATACATGAAAAAAATGTCTCCTAAGGTAATCTATATGTATATTTTATGTTAGATATTACTCCATGTCGTAAAACGTAATTTTCATAAGAGCTGTTCGCCCATTCATAAATCCTTTGAGTCGAACGTGTGTATACTTGGAAAGAGGGATAGAGTAAATACCTCCGTATTCCCTCAATGAAACTTCACTTACAATAAGAATCTCGGCTTATGAATTGATCTGAGTTGGTGTATGCTTTCAGAGGCTCTCCTATTGATGTCAAAGAGGATTCCGGGAACTTCCTGTTAGTATCTTAGAGTTTCACCTTTGATGCCCCTTTCACGTTTACTTACTCCAAGGATTTTGGGGTTTATACTCATAATGATAATATAAAGCACAAGATCCGAAAATGATTTTATATATATATGTTTTTTTTTTTTTTTTTTTTTTTTTTTTTTTTTTTTTTTTTTTTTTTTTTTTAAATAACGCTTTACACAATCACGAATTTTGTTAAAAGATAAAATCATAATATAAGATATAATGGTCACAGGAGTGGTTCTTTCATTCGAGCACGATTAATTTTCAGATTTATATGCACATAGCCATTTTAACTTAATTTTCTTCCTCCCCAAAACGAAAATCCTGCATATGATTATCAATTAAATTATTTCAAGATTTTTTATTAATTAATTGATATTTACAACTGTATAGGAAAAAAATACAAGTAAATGTGAAACAAAAGTAACAATTGGCTTGATAAAGTCTTGTGAAGAAGCTACCCAGCGGTAGCACTTCAATTTTTATGTCATTAGCAGGTCTCGAGGCCATCATCTTTTCAGGCGCCTCCGAGGATTTTCAGGAATAGGTGGAGATGAGAGGATACGGACAAGCTGGTTTAAGTGGGTTGGTAGTTTGAAATTAAAGGAGGTATATCTAGTTCTGGCTAAGTCTGCAACTAACGGAATATTCAGGTCTTTATGGATAGTTTTATTAGTGACAAAATACGGAGCATTAAGGATCTTTTGGAGGATTTTAGATTGCAAGGATTGGTTACGGGAGGAATTTGATGGCTTGGTGGATCCCCATAGCTCAATACCATATGTGTAAATAGGTCTAATAATGGCTATATAAATTAGTTTTTTGTAGTAGATTGGAAGCTTTGAACGTTTTTCAAGTAAGTGTTGTAACAATCGGTATCTGCGAGCAGTTTCTTGTCTTTTCAGTCTAATGTGAGGATTCCAAGTTAGACGTTTGTCAAGGTGGAGTCCTAGGTAGCGGATCTGTTCAACAGGAATTAGTGGGATGTTACTAATGGATACAGTGGGACAGAAGGTCATAGGTTTGCGACGAAGGGTAAACGTGATTTGATGGGATTTGTTAGGATTGATTTTAATTCTCCATTTCTGACACCAATCTTCAATGGAGTCGATGTGTGACTGAAGGTTTTGTGATGCGACAGCTGGGTCATTGTTTACTGATAACACACATGTGTCATCAGCATACGTAGTGAGGACAGTGCTAGGATGGATGGGGAAATCAGCTGTATACGAGTGTACCGTATAAAGGGATTTTTTTTAAATTTATTTATTCGGATATATTACAATTTGTCGCAATGGACAAATAATAATATTGCTACAGGATTACATTCATACAACATTTACAATATAAACAAAAGGAGAGTCAAATTACATTAAATCATGTTAAATAATTGTCGTAGGCATTGGAAGCTGAGTGAGGGTGCCATAGCCATAAGCACATCGCACATAAGAGGAGAATCTGACCTATAATAAATATTTATAAAAGGTCTCTGGGCCACTGCCTTTTCCACCTTCTAGGAGGATTGCATGGATGAGTGGAGCTCGATAGTGCTAGTGTATTAAGATGATGAATGAAGTTCTGACGGAATTTAGAAAATTGGGATGGAATCAGGTCCAAAATAAATGGAACATTAAGTCGTGGTGCAAGGTATAGTTGGGGACATAATAAGGAGCATTTCGGAGGACGTTGGATTGAATGCGTTTGATGTTGAAACGTTTAGCTGTCCCCCACAGTTCAAGTCCGTAGTCCCAGATAGGCTTCAGTATTTTCTTATAGATTAATAATTTGTTGTCAACTGTAAGCTCAGATTTTCTGTTGAGTAGTTAGTATAACTGTCCGAATCGTCAGTTGAGTTCTCGTCTTTTAAGTCTTGTATGTGGGTTCCATGTCAATATTTTGTCTTGTAGTAAACCAAGATATCGAACTGTATCTGAAAGAGTAATAGTATTGAGTTGAAATAAACTGATGGACAGGATTTTTGTCAAAGAGTGAAGATAGCGTGTTTGCATTTGCCTTCGACTTTAAGACTCAGCTATTACTAAAAGAACGTAAAGAATATCGTCAGATCAACTCTTCCAACGATGAATTAATTTGTTTCACTGATATCGATTATGCAACAAATATTTATCTAGACTGATTTGTCTTTCAACGAAACAGGGATATGATCGCGGATACAATGTACAATTAAAGGGGTCACCTGTAAGCTTAGTGTCTAGTAAACCCGCAGGTGGCCCTTAGTTATACCGTTCTTCGGACAGGACGTAAAAAGGTGATCCAAACCTGAGCGATGTCAGTTACTTGTTAAAGATGCCTATCCTAATTAA
Source organism: Piezodorus guildinii (assembly GCA_023052935.1). Classification (NCBI taxonomy): domain Eukaryota; kingdom Metazoa; phylum Arthropoda; class Insecta; order Hemiptera; family Pentatomidae; genus Piezodorus; species Piezodorus guildinii. Next base: position 76,253,886 of record CM041295.1, read on the forward strand.
ACCAAGATAGACAAAATTTAGGACTTCCAATATAGCATCTTCCGATAAGCCACAGTAGCATAAAGTGACTAAATAAATAAACTAAAAAAGAAATAATATACTTGTAATGATCAATTAAATATTTATTGAATATACTAGATTACCATAGGGCTAATAAAGGTTTTTAAATACTTTTTATTAACTTTCGCTTACTTCATTTGTTAAAATCAATTTAAGAACTCTTAAATAAAGGAGTTGAAAAAAATTTAAACAATTTCATCGAGTCTCAGTGAAAATATGAGTTTTATATTAAACAATGTAACTTTAAAAATTATTACCTACTTTAAGTTTATGCCTTTTTGTCTTTCTGCATAACGTTTTCGGCTTTGAATATGAGCTAACATTTTTTCTTTAAAAAAAAAACATTTTTTTATTATAACGGTATATTATACATTTATACTCCTGTTCTTATGTTCAAAAATACAAATTCCATCCCCCCCCCAAAAAAAAAACAAAGGTTTAACCTTTTCTCCTTTAGTTCGTTAACTAATTCGTTTAAATTGTATATTTTCCCGTTTTTTATCAATGCTAACAAGATAAAATGGTTATTTTTTTTTTCAAATTAAAAATACTTAAAGAAAAAAATTCTAAAATATCGGCAATATAAAAATCGCTTACATGATATTAAAGCCAATTACATTTTACACTTATAATGTGAGTGTATTTGAATTTTCTTTTATTTACATTGTAAATATTGTATGAATGTTATCCTGTAGCAATATTGTTATTTTCTTTTATGACAAATTGTAATATATACGAATAAAAAAAAAAAAATAATGCGAGTAACATTTCAATCAAAATCTAATTATTGACCGCTTTTGAAATCAGTTGTTAGAGATAATCCAAGAAATTAATATAGACACGGCCTCTACGAACCTACAACGGCTTGCAAAATATTTACTCAATAAATTACTTAAATTTAGAAATGCAACATAGGTGCCTATTAAATATTAGTTACAGCGTGCAATTTAATCTGTCTTTGCAGTACGTGAGTCAGCGTGAGATAGGAATTTGGCATCGTTGGACCTTTAGTTTCGTTAAGCCTGTAATTATTATTAATTAGCATAAAATATATTTTAAATTAAAAAAATAACATTCCACACATCTTCTTTCTATACAAATATAAGACAATCGAATAAGCAATGGATAAATAATGTCTTATTTAAAATGTGAATTGTATTAAGATAATAAGCTTGTTTGGATAAATCAAGGATATTTTTTTTTCGGTTGGCGCGACAGGCCTTGGTGACTTGGTATGGTTTCCTGAGATTTCACTCCGCGATTCTCGATGAATTTTAAGGCAGATTCATCACTCCCTACGCCTATTTTGTGAGCAGCCACCAGTAAGCTGACGGGTCTCACATAGCATCGGGGAGGTTTTGATTGAATTTCATTAACTACATGCTTAAAAAATTCTTATCGGGACTAGGATACTAACTCAAAACTTTTAATGTTTTAGACTAACTCGACTAAATCGTGGTTAATAAGTACTTTAAACCAATCCCCTTTACTTCTCTAACACAAAATATCCGCCTAAAAAATCAACAAAATCAAGTTTCACATTAAAATCTGACACTGGTTCATAGAAGTGTTTAAAAATATATACTGAAACTTAATAATTTGAATCATACTCATAAACATTTATTTTCATATGCATAGAGTTTCAATTTAATTAAATTTGTAACATGATAATAAGAAAACCCAAGTGTTTGACTTTAGTTTAAAAAGGAGTAATAACAGAGAGGTTACTCTCAGTGTTTATATTAATTGTTCATATAATAAATTACGTTTGTTGATAAATAAAGAATGCCTTCTCTAAGAACCTGACATGTTACAAAGTCAATTTTGCAAGAAAGTTCTTGATTAACTCTAAGTAATACTAAACCCAATAAAAAGTAGTTTTACATCAGTTTAATTTATTGAAGAACCTAATTACAACTATCATTGTACAATTGGGACTTGATTACATTTTCGTAAAAAAAAAATTAAATTTATTGTCGGAGTAGAGCTTTGGGGCTCTACTAAACCATCAAATTCTTCCCGTATCCAATCCCTACAATCCAAAATCCTGCGTAAAATCCTCAATGCTCCTTATTTTGTTAACTAATAAACTGATCCACAAAGACCTTAATATTCCGTATGTTGCTGATTTGGCCCGATCTAGATACCATTCCTTTCATGACAAACTCCATTCCCACCTTAATCCTCTAGTTTCAATCCTTTCTTCCTCTTCAATTCCCGACAATCCTCCGAGACGTCTGAAAAGGAGATGGCCCCGAGACCTTCTAGTTTAAAATAGTTACAGGAGTGCTACCATTGGGTAGTTCTTCTACAAGTCTCTTCCATGTCATTTTTGTAATATCATATTTACTTGATGTATTTTTTTGAGTACAGTTGTAAATTTCAATAAATTATGTTTAAAAAAAAAATTTATTGTACGAATTTTACGTATATATTTAACAAAACAAGGTTGTTTATTTTTATTCCTTCCGGGAATGTAAATTATGGTAGTCTTTCGCCCTGAGTTGGATCCCACAATGTGGAGGAAGTGTTGGAGATAAAGAGATGGAACTTTGAAATAAATTGCTTTCCTTCCCTGAGGCGTACGTTGAAAAATTTTAACTCGGGCTCGGGTCTCGTTTATTTTTTTTTTTCCGTACTTCTTACCAGCACCTTCCAATTCAAGGGATAAAAAGGGTTTGTAATATGTTAATTTCAACGAAACCGTTCCAGTATATTTCTGAATATATACCATTTACTCGGCATTCCGTGGATTCGTATTTAGAAAAGACAGCTTTATTATTTTTGTTGGTGTGAAAGAAATTTATTTCCGTATTTTAATCAACGTTGTAGATCAAAAATCTAAAAGAGAACCGGTTCAACTTTGCTGTTTGGTCCAGATCAAGTAAAATAAATTGCTAAATACTACACGTATGAATTCTTCTTCATCCCAATCATGGTTACGATTTAGGTGCAGTACCGAGAATATAGGTCGTTTCGGATCCCATTTTCCAACAGGCTTTATTTAGTTGGATGTCTTGGACGATGGATTAGTCCCTGGAACGTTGAACAGAATTTTTAAAAATGAAAGAAAAAAATGTGGTTTTAGTATATCTCCCTGAGTTGAAAAAACAATAGATCTTTCACCTACCTAGTGAGTGTCAAAAGTATTCGAAATACTGAAACATTAGATCAATTTATCGATAATTCTGTTCAAGAATCCAAGCTTATCAACCTATTTCAAAGAAAACAGCCCTAACCATCACTGACCGCTCAAGGTGTTTTACAATGGCATACTAAGTTCTTTATTTGATTTCCTCCAAACCATAATTTTTTCATAGGAACCATATATTTTAGTAGGGGACTTCAACTAACGTTCAAAACTTCCACTCTATTACAAAAACTCATACATGTTACCATTATCAAACCCATCTGGACATATGGAATCGAGGTTTGGGGCTCTACTGAGCCATCTACTTCCTTTCGCATCCCATACAATCCAAAATCCTCCCCAAAAATCCTAAATACTCCTTACTTCGTTACAAATAAAATCATCCATAACGACCTTAATATCCCATTTGTTGCAGACCTTTCTCGTACCAGATATACCACTCTCAATTCTAAACTCCCGCCATAAATCCCTTGTCTGCAACCTATCAACTTCCATATTATTGATAACCCTCCGAGGCGATTGAAAAGAAGATCGCCTCGGGATCCATTTACTTAAATGAACACTGAAGTTCTACCGCTGGGTAGTTTCTTCAAAAGCCTTTTTACACCCTTTAGTATAATTCAACACTTTTACTTTTTAATCTTTTGTTCTATATTTTTTTACTGTACCTCTACGACCCATGAAGGTTCTTGGGCTCAGTACATATTGAGATTCGCACTGTTTCTAGGCCAACGGCAGTGCAATGAGGTGATTAGGCCTTAATCCAGCCGCCAGGTTTTTCCCCAATTAAGGTACTCAGTTTGAAAAGGCTGGGTCTGCCCCAAAAGGGTCTCCATACCCTAGGGTCGTCGCCCGGTTGAATTAACAGAATAAATAATATTCTGTCATAGCCGGGATTCGAACCCACGACCCGGAGTAATCTATGTTATATACAGTTGTCAAATTTAATAAAATATAATTAAAAAAAAAAAGTCTTAATTTGAACTAAATTTAATAAATTTGATGTTTTCACCGAGTAATAAGGAAGAATTAGATAGTTATTAAAACGATATTACGGTTGAATATCATATCTTTATTATTATTACGATTTTACTTTACTCGATAAAGCTTTTATCAACTAGAATTGATTTAATTTAAGTTTATATTTTGCATGAGTTAGGCAAAGTGCTATACTTATCGAAATATTGAATAAACGCAAATAGTGGAACGGAAAGAATGCGGGTGTCATGTTTCAAAGCTGTGAATGGCTACTGGGAAAACCGGTATGTAGGTAGGCGGAATAAAGGCCTCAAGTTCTCCAGGCCTCCAGCGAAGAGGCACTGCAGGAGACGTGGAAGCCTTGGTCTGGAAGTGAGATCGATAGTGAACAATAATGGACTGGCCTCGATAGTCCTCAGTCGCGGTGCTCTATTTGCGTGCTCGGAGCGGAACTAGCCAGCATACCTAGTACCCCTTGCCAGGGAACTCGACCAGTTCCAAATTTACCCAGCGCTTGTCTGGTCTATATATACATATTTATATTATATATCTGGGCGAGTGTAGCTTTGGAGGTGGTGTTCCGTCTCCTATGCTATATTGCGAATTCCTTCTCTCAAATTCGCGTATTCTATCTCGCAAAGCTATTAGGATCAAGTACGGAGGTAGTTTTGGACCATCAAAAAATTTTTGGGGAGAAGAATTGAGGGGGTTTGACGTACTTATTAATAATAATTATGAAGAAGCGATGTCACATGTCGTCATAGAGGTTAAGCAAAGTTGGTTTGCCAATGTAATGCAGCATTGATTTTTATATAAATTAAATTTCTCCAAATTTTAGATTAGTGTTTTCAGTTTTTATTTTTCATACTATTGCTTTTCTAAATAAAAATTTATTTTATGCTTTTGGCAAACCAACTATTACCTTCCTCAGAATGATATATATATTTTTTTAATTGTTATCAATTGATAAAAACATATGGTTTACTTTTATTATTGAAAAAGTACAAAAAAAAAAATTAAATAAACAGGTTATCCACATAGTATTATTTATTGCTTCATTCATAAGTTAATTGCCTAAATAGCTGAACAATATATATTATAATGGATATATTTCAATGGATATAAACCATTTCGTAATAATTTTTAGCGTTTTTTCTCATATATTTGATCTTATAATTAATTAATTTATACTAACTTTAATAGTTATAATGCCTCACATTTCCTCTTGACTTGAATATTACTGTATGATAACATAGATACAGATGTGATTACCATTAATTTTAAGACTAATAATAATGTTGTACGGTTTCAAAATATTTATTGCTACGTCTAATAATTTTAAGTGTACAGCTACAGTTAATATATATTAATTTAAAATATCTATTCTTCTCACTACACTCAGTACTATATGGTAGCGAAGTTTGTGTTTGAAATATTTTTTTTTGAAGGAATTTACATATTTATTGGTACTTTGAATTCTCCCGCTTTTTAAATTGGTCCTGGACACATTTTCTGTTGTAAAAAAGTGTCTGACTCTATGCGGAAATATTTTAAATTAGAGACTATTCATTTTTCCCGTTGTTGGAAGCATATTGTAGGAGGAAAAACTACAGGGAATGGTTTTGTTTGTTTTTTTTTCTGTAAAAAGAATGAAAATCGTTATAAACAAAATAATTTATCATCAAAGCATTTCTTGATTACAGCGTAAATAACAATTACGGAATCGTAACAAATAATTAGTGAAAACACCGAGGAAAACGGTTATTCCGTTGAAAATAAACCGGTTATCGGTTATAACCGACCGGTTATTGACATCCCTAGGGGAAACGTTATCAGTCATCAAATGATTTCTTGAATCGATAACTCCACCGCAGACCAAGGCTTGGATTATAGCTTGAGCAGTTGTCATTATATCCATATTTAGAATTCCTCCAACCAAAACATTTCTTGCTTATTTTTTTAATTATTTTTATTTCACTTTATAATAAGTAACTTTAGTTAGTCATTATTATATATATTATATATATATATATATATATATATATATATATATATATATATATATATATATATATATATTATGACCGTTACTGGTACATCGACTCAGCGGTTACATTTATGCTAAAATCTGAGTTATTTTAAATTTACTGTCATTATTATAAAATTCATTTATTTTCTTCATATTATGAATATAACGTAATTGTATTCTTACATCGCTATATAATAATGTCCTATTTTATAGAGAAATTTCCTATCCCAAAATGACCCTCATGGAGAGGTGGATAAACTGGCTTATATAAAGTACTACCAGGTTATTTTTTAAGTTTATAATTTACTTATTTAGTGATATTATAGTCCATCGCATGGTTATAGTGATCTGAAATCCATTTAAACATTATTAACAAAAAGTTTTACAAAAATGTATATATGATGGGGAAAAGAAATCGTAAATATACGCATACATACGTACAATATTTAAATCAGCCAAGAGAAAATTAAGTCAGGCTTGATTTGTGAAAAGGATAGTATGACCCAGAAGATCCCTGCGCTTCTCACACAGCCGCTTCGCTGGTATGAAAGCCAATGGAATCTGAGTGAGGGCTTAAGCCATTGAAATTCCGCACATTAGAGAAGAATATGGCCTTTCCTAGAACTCCAATATATTGCTTTCTCTTGACAAAACGTCTCCGGGCAACTGCCGTTTCAATCTTCGAGAGGATTGTAAAGATGAGAATAGGTGGATAGGGACTGTAAATAAGGGTTAGAATGATGAGTGAGATAATCATGGAGTTATAATAATAATTATAAATAATTTCTAAAATAAATAGAATGCTAAGATCATGATGAAGGATGTTGTCGGATACACGGTATGCAGTATAGTATCAACCCTTCGGAGGACTTTAGATTGAAATGATTATATGCGTTTGGCGATAGAAAATTTAAACGTCCCTCACAGTTTAGTCTAGTATGTCTAGAATCAGTAATTTGCTGTCAACTGTAAGCTGAAATTTTCTCTTTAGTATTCTATGTAGTTGTCCAAATCTCCGTTTTAACTCTTGTCTTTTAAGTCTAGCATGAGGATTGCATATTAGTGTTTTGTCAAGGAGAAAGCCAAGACATTGGGCTGTGGCAGAGATGGGAAACGGTATGGAATTAAAATGAACTGGAGAATAGGATCTGGGTCGGAAGGCAAAAACTAAAGCATATACTAATAAAGCTTTTAAAGACTCGCCCTCCCTCTCCAAAATCAAATTTCCCTGCCCACATAAAAAAGTAAAATTTCTGGATCCTCAACTTCTTTAAAGGTAGAGAAGTTACAAAAGCTCTCTCTCTCACTCTCTCTCTCACTCTCTATCTCCCTCTTTCTCTCTCTCTCTTTCCGTAAGGCTTGCCTTCGACTGTTCTATGATGCAGACTCGTCGAGTGCACCTTGAAGCTCTGATCAAACCTGGAGATGCTTCCTTTCCCTTACCAATATCCCGTTGTTCCTTTTACGTTATTTGATTATTTTTCCTTAATCTCTTCCAACAGTGTTTATTTATTATTATGATTATTATTTTTTTCTAAGTATTATACATCAATTTTGTTTATTATTACTTTTTTTTGTATAATTTAAAATATTTACTGTAATATGTTTATTATTAGAAAAAGAGTGTTTTATATGTATTGTTTAATACTCTCTTCTTTTTTTTTTGGCACATTTATTAGGGTAAAAATTATTATTTTGTCTGTAAGAAAGGGCCTCTAGCCCTAAGACAATAAAAATCTGATCTAATCTAATCTCTCTTTCTCTATCTCTCTCTTAAAAAAAATAATAAAAAAATAATAATAATGCCGAGATGCGGTTTTCAAAAAAATAATTGCAAGAAAGCGCTGCAGTTCAATGACATCCATCGCTTAGAACGTCCTTGGATCATTACGAAACGCGTTTATACCGCACCATGACGCGAGCTTACTCAGACCGAATCCTCTGTACCAAGCGATAGGTAAATTAACTGACGCAGCTTCTCCGTAAATAAGCAATTATCCGGTGCGGCAATCTTCCGCCCAACAGGCCTTTTTTTGGACCGGTTGACGTCATCAAGAGGGGAGGCCCTTGTTAATTGTTTGTGTGCCCAAGTGGACAGTAAATAGCCGGAATAGTTTCGTCCAGCGGTCCGCTCAAACAAGGTTTACAAACCGTAACCTTGCTGCAAATACTTAAGATGTTTGAGTGTTATATTATTTTGAATTAGGAAGACCCATTATTTGGTTTTAATAAACGAATTTATATTTATTAACTGCATAGAATAATTTTATTTTAATTAAGTTTAAATTACGTAGTAAAAGCATAACTTTTCATATAAATTCCATTTAGTTACTATTGAAACATTTTTGTTTTTTTAAATAATTTATTTTTGCAGGAAACATGCAATCAACCACACCCTGTATCAATGAGTATTATAGCTATAAGAAAGAATCAATTCCATATCTACATAGTAAACAAAAATAAAATAAATAATTACAAAGAAGAATAAATAAAAAGTATTTTTAAATATTGATTTATTCAGAAATAATGCAATCTGCCACACTCTGGGGCAACGAGCATTACAGCCATTAGGAATCATTCATTCCATATGTACATATTAAATAAAAACAAACTAAAAAATTACAAAAAAATATAATAGTAAAAACCTTGCTCACATTCATACCTATATACAATAATTACAAACTGCCACTGGTAACCCTGATTCAAACCCTAAGTGGGTCTCGACTTGAGGATGTCGATGCATAATACGAGGAGAAAAAATCTTAGTAAAAAATGCCTAGTAATTTACCTAATAAAGAAGATAACCATCGGTAATGTTCTGACGAGTAAGGTTATTGAGAGTGTTACCAACACAACGAATATCATGGGTTATATACCTCCTTATAATAATCTAACCGTTTTAATGTTACACGAGTGTTTAGTCTAAATCCATTGGCTAATAAGATTACCATTATTATGAGGATACAGTATACATTTTTTCAAACATTTTTTTTATATTTACAACTGTACTTATAATAAATACAATAAGTAAATGGGCTAATTTACAATTATGGGCTTGAAAATGTCTTGTGAAGAACTACGCTGTGGTAGCACTTCAATGTCAATTTAATTTAGAAGGTCCCTAGGCCATCGTCTTTTCAATCGCCTCGGAGGGTTGTCAGGAATATACGGGAATGATAAGTTGAGTACAAGAGGATTCATGTTGGCCGGGAGTTTGGAATTAAAAAAATCATATCCGTTTTAGGATAGTTCTGTGACAAATGGGATATTTTGGTCATTATGGATGATTTTATTCCTAACGAAATAAGGAGCATTTAGGATTTCGCGAAGGATTTTGGATTGTAAGGATTGAATGCGAAATGAATTAGATGATTTAATTGAGCCCCAAAGCTCGATTCCATATGTCTTGATGTGTCTGATGATGGTAACATAAATAAGCTTTTTGTAATAAATTGGATTTTTAACGTTTGTTACGTTAAGTGTTGTAGTAATCTGAATCTGCGGGCCACAGTATACATACTGCGTAAATATTTAAAAAGCAGATGCTATATAAACGCGTCATTGCAGTAACGCGTTTCCGTCGCATAGAGTTCATCCAAAGCGTTCAGTAACCCCGCAGTCGCGCCAAAAGAACTTTCACCTATTTTCCTTCGTTTTCTGTTAACGAAGCGAGTCTGTTCTTCGAGATAAGCTATCTTGCTGCACTAACAAGACACCAATTTTCGGAGGCCCGACAATTGTGGAAATATACCGCCTACCCAAATGGGAAAACGTGAATTGAGAATGTTGGAAGGTGTTAATGAGACCAGAGGGTTGAGAAGCTGCCTTTCCGAAGTGGGTCAATCACTCCTTAATGCTTATCTTCAAGGCGAGGGCGCCATTAAACTCCAATAAATTTAATTGCTTTATCAGTTTATTCGTCAATTCATGAGTGGCGTTTCTAAAAAAAACAAAAACAATATCCTTAGATAACTATCGCAAATTGAGTATTTGTGATGTAACACTGGATTTAAAAACGTGTAGTGCACAGTTCATTTAATTTAATAAGAAATTTGAAAAATTACTTAACAACTTGTTCTTCGATGAAATTTAAATGAATCATTGGAACCAATGTACTCCGATTTCTTACTCTAAGAATGAAATTATACTTGGATTTGACTCTTTTAAATGTTCATTCCTTAATTCCTGCTCCTTTCTTGTATTTATCTCAATTATACAAAAAATCTGGTGATTGTAATACACGACGTTCACTAACCTCCTTTAGTTAAAATCAATTTAAAAACTTTTAAATACAATTGGAGTTGTAAAACATGTTATGCAATTATATTGAGTTCTGTTCCAAATTAACTAACCGAGTTTTATGATTTTTTTTATGTATATTCGGTAGGTATAAGAATAAGTCCTACATTATATTTAATACCGCTAATTGTGTCAGGTGTCTCTATCCTGACTTTTTTTCCCGAAAATGTTATTTTTTATTTTTTTTTTTTTTATTTGGCATCAAAAATATCTTTAACCTTAAATTTTCATCCTCCTTCTATCCTCGCATTTCTTATCGCGATTTTAATATTTTTGTATAAACAATATCTAAATAATTTAACTGTCGATCGTATCATAATAATCTGGTGCGGACAACACACGACATTCATTTAATTCGGCTGTTAAAATCAATTTAAGAACTATAAAAAAAACAGAAAAAAAAACATTTATTTAAATATATATATATATATATATATATATATATATATATATATATATATATATATATATATATATAAGTTAAGGTCTGATAAGGCAGACTATCAGCCTTAATTCCAACTCACCTGATGTAAACACTTTGAAAAGTATATATAGAGGATTATATGTATCAATAAATCAGTGTTTGACTAGCCATCAAGTGAGTTGTTATTGCGCCCCTTTTCCTTATTTTTTTTAAGTTTTATATTGGCCAGCTCATAAGTGGTGCCGAAACCCGGGACCTTTAGACAGTATATTCTTTTTTTTTTCTTCTTTCTATTATTATTTTCCGCGTCTGGAAATCTTCAGTTTTATTGTTATTTTATTATTTTTTTTTCTCTTCTTTCTCTTTCTCTCTCTCCGTTAAAATTAGCCTAAATAGTGATCATGGCGGAAAATGTAGTGCTGAGACCGGCAGTTCTGAACGTACCACCAACCGAACCAGCACCGGCGGCGACAAATGTACTTCCGCCACTTCCGGAAGTTTCATTGGCGCAGGCGCACAGGACGACATTGGAATGGATAAAAGTCCAAACCGCAACCGCCCAGGATCTGAGAAAAGCCATCTCCGACCTCGACAGATTCACCGGGGAGATTGGTGAGTTAAATCATTTTTTAAAAGGGGGCGATCGACTGATGGCTAGGATCATCTCAAAAGTATCCGAAAACCTCCTAGATGGGGACGATGCTGAAGCATTGAAGGCCGCAGTGGTTTGCAGGGTCAAGAGGAACATCCTGAACCATATCCAGGGGGACGAGGAGACACCCTGGGGCATCGTGAAGGAACGACTGAAGAAGGCCTATGGAGGGGGAAGATGGGCCCCCGAAGAAGATGCGTTTCACATGCTTAGGGAATCGAAGAAGCCGCGTCAGTCTAATGGCCAGTATGCGGGAGAACTGCTTACGAAGTTTAACCGCATAACCGAAAAAATGAGAGAGACTGCGAGTGTCGAGGAGGTCCACTTCAGAATGGATTTCCTGGCGATTATGTTAAAGGTGCAGCTGGCGAAAGAAACCGGCAAACGAGAAGGGTTCCCGAGAGAGCGCTCGTTCATCGACTGTGCGCAAGAAATGATGGACGCCAGTGCCAGAGAGGAGGAATCCCGAATGGATATAGAAGAACCAGGTTGGACGAGAGTTGCCTACACCCAGCCAAGGGTTGCTCCGACATGGAAAAGACGAGAGAGAGAGTACCGAGAAGCGAGAAGAGATAGACCCCAGCAAGGAGAGAGACGGTCAGGCCAGATGAGACCACGAAACAGTGGACGGCGAGAAGATCGTAAGTGCCATGGGTGTGGCAAGATCGGACACCTTGTAGCCCAGTGTCCGCGCACGCGGTGCTTCGAATGCGGAACAGAGGGACATCTAGCACGACATTGTCCCCACATGTACCGGCGTCGGGATACAAACCAGCCAGAACCTATGGAGATCAATGCTCAAAATGTTCGTCCAAGAAGGTTCATGAGAAGGGCGGTCGGATCAGCGAGTGAATCTTCTAGAGGATCCGAGACAGCAGATACGGAGACAGAGTCAGACGTTCCTGTCCGAGGAGGCGGCCATCGCAGCAGGAAGAGTGTATGGAGACGACAAGAAGCGGCGGCGACGTCTTCCCGCGACGAAATCTGAGGAGCGTACCAGCAGAGAGGCAACCGCACGTTGGTGAGTTACCACGCGAGAGGTGGGAGCGGCGGTCTGCCTATCATCAGCGTGGAGGGAGTCGCATGTCTGGTGGACACCGGGAGCTCGTGTACCATCGCATGCAGAGAGGCGTTAGAGAAGTGGAGCGGCGGAGAGAGGGCACTCCAGGTTCAGGTATGCCAATGTCAATTGATCACCCTAGGGGGGCCCTGCAGTGTAGAGGGGGAAACCGACATGGATTTGCACACCTGGGGGAATCGCGGTGGCGGTTTATCGGTGCATGTTGTCGCTAAGATGCCGCGGGATTACGGAGTCATTATAGGGAATGACTTACTGGGCGCGGTAGGTGCGCGGATCCGGAATCAAGGGGGCCAGTGGGATATAAGAATTGGGGGGAAAAGATATTCCTGTACCCGCATGGTGGGAGACGGCAAAACACGTATAGGGGCGGTGAATCAGTGGAGGATTGGAAGGCGTCTATCCTTGCTGAGTTTGATGACATTTTTTTTAAAGAGGGGGATGTTCTGGGGACGACCGGGAGGACGGTACACGAAATTCCCCTTAAACAGGAGCGGGTCACTTACATTAAAGAACGGCGGTACCCGCAGGCTCTCCGCAGGCATATTCGAGAGGAGCTGGATGATTTACGGCGGCAGGGTATTATCGTGGACAGCACTTCTCCTTATAATAGTCCCTTGTGGGCCGTGAAGAAGAAGAGTTCGCCGGGGGATTCGAGGGAGAAGTATCGGGTCGTCATCGACTACCGGAAGCTCAATGAGAATACGGTCGACGAAAAATATCCAATACCGCGCTTCGAGGACATTTTGGACCGGTTGGGAGGTGCGCGAATTTTTAGTACCTTGGACCTAAAGGCGGGGTATCATCAGATCCAAATGCACCCTCGTGACCAACATAAGATCGCGTTTACATTCGAGAGGGGCCACTATGAGTTTACACGGATGCCGTTTGGCCTTAAGAATGCCCCTATCACTTTTCAGCGTCTTATGGATGAATTCTTGAGGGGTCTGGATGAGTCCGTGTGTCAGGTGTATATGGATGATCTTTTGGTCTTCAGTAGGTCGGATCGGGAACACGTGGAACATCTGAGGGCTGTCTTTCGTCGTATGCGGGATTTTGGTCTCCGCCTTTCTCCGGAGAAGTCAACCCTGGGCCTGCGGGAGATAAATTTTTTGGGCCACACTATGTCGGCGGAGGGGGTGAAACCGGATGCCCAGAAGGTTGCCGCCTTACAGCGGATCGCCGTACCGACCGAGTTTAAGGGTGTCCGTAGGTTACTGGGCGCATTAAATTATTACCGCCGTTTTGTGCCGGCTATGGCTGCATATCTCGTGCCTCTTAATAATTTACTTCGGAAAGGGAATAAGTTGGTGATGACTCCTGATATCGCGGACAAGGTTCGCCGGTGCATAGAGCATCTACAGCGTGAGCCGGTGCTCGCGTTCCCCGATTTTTCCAAACAGTTTACGATCACTACGGACGCTAGCGAATACGCCCTGGGTGCGGTGCTGTCTCAGGACAGCGAGCGGGGGGAGCGGCCCATCGCGTATGCCAGTAGGCGCCTCACGGAGGCGGAGGCTCGTTATAGCGCCTTGGAGAGGGAACTCCTCGGGATTGTCTGGGCTGTTGATCACTTCAGGCCTTACGTATTCGGGAGACGATTTCGGGTTCAGACCGATCATCGCCCTCTCCAATGGGTTGGGAAGCTCAAGGAATCGTCTGCGAGGGTTACGCGGTGGAAGGAACTCCTTGGGCAATACAATATGGAGGTCGTGTACAAGCCAGGTAAGGAAAATGTCGTCGCGGACTGGCTTTCCAGGGCGCTCATGGTTAATGCCGTGGAGGAGGATCGGGGCGGGCCGTCGCGAGATGTTCGTCAGTTCTTGAGGGAATGGACCCCGGGGGAGGAGCGGCCACCTTCCGCGGAGGAGATTTCGAATGAGGCTGCGCCGTCGGGCGACGAGGGCTCTACTGAGGGGCGTCCGGTGGCCATGGAGGAACTCGACGAAATTGTAAACGATAAGCGCCGCCAGATCGTCTGGAAGACGAGGACTTCGGGGCTGCTGAAGCTCGACTTTCAGCGGGTTGCCGGTTGTTCGGTTGTGACTATCTGGTCTCAACCCACCGTCGGGGAGGAACAGATCTGTAGGGCGCTCGCCGACGCGTCGAAGCCGGGTCAGACCCATTACTTATACGTCGGTAACGCTGTGGTCTGGGAGCGGATTCAACGCTTGTGGCGGACAGAACGCATCGGGCTTGACCGGACGTTTATCCGTTGCTCAATGCTGGTAGAAACCATACACGATGAGGAACGTCAACGGGAGGTTACGCTCGCTTACCACCAGGGCAAGACGAACCACCGGGGGCTGAACGAAACGTTGCACGCGTTGCGCCGGCGGTATTATTGGCGGGGGATGAAGCGTACCATCCAGGAGGCTATCGGGAATTGTGATGTGTGCATGCGCGCGAAATATGATCGGCATCCACCCCGGGCGGTTCAGGAAGAGACTCCTACTGCGGCTGCTCCGCTCAGTGATTTGCAGGTCGATACCTTTACCTGGAAGGGATTTAAGTGGGTCACGGTGCTGGATCTCTTCAGCAAAGTCGCGATGGCGTATCCCATTCAGGAGCGTACGGCGGAGGCGGTGTTGCGCGCACTCTGGATTTGGTTCCAATTTTACGGTGTGCCCGACAGTATTTCCTCTGACAGTGGTCGGGAGTTCGATAATGCCAATATCAGGGAGGAGATGAAGCTCTTGGGGGTCCTATGGCATCTTAACACCCCGGGACATCCGAAGAGTCGCGGGGGTATCGAGAGGCTTCACAGCACCCTTAGCGATCACATTAGGGTCTTTCAGTTGGAGAAAGGGTTGGAGCCGGACGTGGCTATGGAACGCGCGATCGTCGCGTATAATCACTCTGTTCACTCGGTGACCGAATTCACTCCTTTCGAGATCCTTTTTGGACTACAGGGTCGTCGGAGGGATTGTCGCGGTGCAACGGCGGGCGAGGGAGAAATCGTGAGCAACAGCCTTGCGCTGCGGAAACTCTGGCTTACGGTTCGCGATCGCATTGAGCGGGAGAAACAGCGACGGGTCGCGCGCCATAATCTCGGGGTTCGGGATCTGATGGGTCTCGTCAAAATCGGTACGGTGGTGTACCGTCGGGTCGGAACTAATCGGGGGAAGGAACTTCGGCGTTACGAGGGTCCCTTCCGCGTGGTTGTGATTAGGGAGCATAATTTGGTCACAATTGAGAGCTTAACTGACCCCAAAAAGAGACGTACGGTGCACCTAGAACAATTAAAGCTCCCGCCTACGGAAGCATCCTAAGCCTTTGGAGTGTCCTCGGCTTCAGAAGTTTTTTTTCTCTCTAGTGTTCTTGTTCTGTTCTTCACAGTGTTTTTTTTTTCTCTTGTGTTGTTGTGTTTCAGGTGTTTCTTTTATTTTTATTATTATGTTTTTCAGCCGGTGTGGCATTTTGTATTTGTATATTTCTATCATGTGCCCTTCTTTTATTATCCTTTTTGTATTCAGTTGTTTTTGCTTTTCAATATAGTTTACGAGGATTGTTCGTAAACTGGTGGGGGGGAGTTAAGGTCTGATAAGGCAGACTATCAGCCTTAATTCCAACTCACCTGATGTAAACACTTTGAAAAGTATATATAGAGGATTATATGTATCAATAAATCAGTGTTTGACTAGCCATCAAGTAAGTTGTTATTGCGCCCCTTTTCCTTATTTTTTTTAAGTTTTATAGTGGCCAGCTCATAAGTTATATATATAATATATATATATATATATATATATATATATATATTTTTTTTTTTTTTTTTAATTGAAATTTACACCTGTATATTATAATACATCAAGTAAATATGTTGTTAAAAGATAGTGTACATGAGAAAATATGAAGAGAAACTGCACATTGGCAGCACTCTAAATATTCAATCTAAACAAGAAGGTCTCGAGGCCTTCTCTTCAAACGCCTCGGTGGATTATCAGGAATTAAAGAGGAAGAAAGGCTTGAAACTAGTGGATTAGAATGGGAGTGGAGTTTTTCATGGAAGGATTGATACCTGGTTCGGGCCGAATCAGCTATATATGGAACATGGAGGTCTTTATGAATGATTTTATTCGTGACAAAGTAAGGAGCGTTGAGGATTTTGGATTGTAAGGATTGGATACGGGAAGAATTGGATGGTTTAGTAGAGCCCCAAAGCTCAACTCCGTAGGTCTATATAGGACTTATGATTGTCATGTAAATGAGTCTTTTGTAGTTAAGTGGAAGGTTAGAGCGTCTGTCTTGTAAGTATTGGAGTAGCCGAAAACGTCGAGCAGTAAAAAAAACTTAAATTTGAAAATAATTTATTCAGTTTAGTAGGAAACAAATGATTTATATTAATTAATATAACAATATAAAATTGTTATTTATAATGATCAGTAGAAAGTTCAAGCTCTATACACCTATGTTACTCTTCTTATTAAAAAAAAAAAAAAATATTTAAAAAATATTTTTGCTCTTTTCTTTTGTAGTTATTTATTAAATTATTTCAACTTTTATATTATATAGTTAAAAGGTGGCATCGGTGACCTACTGCGTTCAAATAGTTAGTAAAGTTCTATCACTGGGTAGCTCTTTTTCAAGACATTTCTTCACCCTGCTTATTTACTTATTGTGCAAATTCCAATAAATAAAATAATATGATATATGTCCTATCCACAAAATACATTCGTTATTTTTTATTTAGCAATCAAAATATTCACTATTAATAATTTATATGGCAGAACGGTTGCCGGGTTAGCTAGTATTTTTATAAATTTATCAATAGTTACAAATTAATTAACCGATTCAGTAACGTATCATATAATATGAAAATTATTTTTAATAGTCCATCAATTTCAGATATTCTTGTATCTTGCATTTAAAATACTTTAATTCATAAAATATCTGAAAATAAGAGCTAGGTAATAACAATCTAGTTTTGGAGAACGGAAAAATGATATATATATCGTGTCAGGTATTGTGTTTGATACGCAATATAGGCGAATCGGAATTAATATTAGCATCTGGACGGATGAAATCGAGCTTTGAAGGGATTGAAACGTTTGGTTAAATACCTTTATTCAGTAACATGATCCCCAATCCAAGCTGTCATTAAAACCCACGGCCTGAGTTTAATTTAATCTTAGTTCGAATAAACGGTAAATTCGAACTTAATTAGCGGAAACTTCAAGCTCAGGCCGACCCAAGGACAGCTGTTCTGATAGGAAGATTTTCAATGAACTGGGATATCTTTCTTGGAGGGAGTCTAGATGACAATGGGAACGGGCCATAAAAGTTTTTATGACTTTTAGAAGGAGGTAATTACAGTAAAGGGTACTTCTAAAGAATTCTCTAAGAAAGTATTAGTGTAATACGAAGCGAGTCGAATTTTCATTCTCATTTTATAATACAATATTTCACAAGTGTGTTAATAAAAACCGGTAAAGAAATAGGACTCGAATTAAATACCGATAAAACGAAGTATATGATTAGTAGCAGAAACGGTGTCGATCTTGGTGATATTGATGTATCAGGTCATACTTTTGAACACGTAGAGAAATTCAAGTATTTAGGTTCAATTATAACTAGAAAAAATGAAATCCAGGAAGAAATAAAGTCCCGGTTAAAGGTGGGAAATGCGTGTTATTATTCAGTTGCTAAGTTACTTAGATCGCGGCTTCTATCTAAAAACTTAAAGATTAGAATTTATAAAACTATTATTCTTCCAACGGTTCTTTACGGATGTGAAACGTGGCCGCTTACTTTAAAGTATGAACAACGGCTTAAGGTTTTCGAGAATAAGGTACTGCGTAAAATATTTGGTCCGAAGAGAGATGAGGCCACTGGGGAGTTTAGAAGGTTGCACAACGCGGAATTGCGGAGTTTGTACCCTGTGAATATAATTGAGTTGATAGCATCGCGGAGACTCAAATGGGCGCGTAAAGTTGTTGGGCTTAGTGAGGAACGGATTCCGAGAAAGTTGGTATTCGCTGAACCGACTGGTAGGCGTCCGAAAGGTAGGCCGAAGCGGAGATGGGAGGATTGCGTTAAGGCTGATCTCGGGAGCTTGGGCTTGAATGGTGAGCATTGGACGATTCTGTGTAGGCGGAATTTGGTGGTATCGGCATCGAACCTTCGGGTTCGCTAAGCCTATTATTATTATTATTATTATTATCCATGTTTTATTTCTCTCAGGTAACTGGAGCTTCATCTACTTCCCGGATAAAAGTCAAAGGGAAGTAGAAGGTTTTACTTATTTAAAAATTTTCTAACAATTCTGCAGGTATCCAGCAGAACTGCTTTCTGTGCTAGTTTTAGATGCTTGTGGTCTAGGCCAAGCTCTTCTGTGCCCTCCTTCGTGCTTTTGAGGATTAGACCATTAGAAGAGAGAACTATTGGAGTTGTTGCAACTTTTTCCAGGCGGTAGAGCGATTTCAGTTCTAAAGAGAGCTCTTGATATTTTCTAATTTTTTCAGCTCTTGTGCTTAACAGATTGGAGTCACATGGGACAGCAATATCGACAATTCTGGCCATTTTGTTGGTTTTATCTAATACCAAAATATCTGGACGATTATGCAGCACTCTGTGGTCGGTGATAATCTGTTCATCCCAGTAAACTTTTACGTCTTTATTTTCCAGAAGTTTTTCAGGGGTATACCGATAATAGGGTATCTCTTCACCCCCCAACAATCCCAGAGCTCTGCACAGACCTTGGTGGTAAATTTTAGCAACGTTATTATGCCTCATTAAATAGTCCGTCCCTGCCAAAGTTTCACAACCATTTGTTACATGTTGAATAGACTCGTGGGTCTTGGAGCAAAAGCGACATTTATCTGTTATCATATTTTCCTTCATTATATGCCTCCTGTATGCTCTCGTTGCAACAACTTGGTCCTGTATAGCAAGAACAAAACCCTCTGTCTCGCCAAACAGTTGACCCATCCTCAACCAATCGACCGAGAGCTCACTGTCAATATCAGGCGAATTCAGTTGATAGTAAAACCTTCCATGCAATTCTTTCTCTTTCCAAACTGATTTATATTGATCCGCATTTTTTATTTCATGCAGCATGGGGTCTTTGAGATTAAGTGCTGTGAATTCCTCATCCAAATTTCGCATCATGTTGATGATTGAAGATGGGCATGTCAGAAAATACTGCTTCATGGAATTTTCTTGTTTTCGGCAAAGATCTTCAATTGAGATAAGCCCACGACCACCTTCTTTTCGTTTTAGATAAAGCCTATTCACAGAGGCTTTTGGGTGATGAATTTTAGCGTCTGTCATCATTGTACGCACTAGCCGATCCATTTCTTGTAGTTTGGTAGTTGACCATTTTATTATACCAAAACTATAAGCTACTAGTGGTATTGCCCAAGTATTAATGGCATGGATTTTATTTTTGCCATTCAGATGACTTCTAAGGATCTGCTGCAGCCTTTTCTTAAACTTAAAAGTTATTTCGCAGAGCACCTCTTTCTTGGGTATCTTAATAGCTTGCTTAATGCCCAGATATTTGTAGTAATCTCCTAGAGATTGGTGTTTCATGGTCTCTCCTGAAAGAAGCTGTAAAGAATTTCTGTCCTTTATTTTCCCTCTTGTAACATTTACTATAGCACACTTTTCAAGGCCAAATGCCATACTAATTGAACTACTGAAATGAGATATCAGTTCTAGCATACTTTGTAATTGGTCTCGATTTTTCGCGTATAGCTTAAGGTCATCCATGTACAGATTGTGACTAACAATGGAACTTTGGTCACCTACTTTTAATTGGTATCCAAGCTTACTGTTTCGGAGGATATTACTTAAAGGTGCAATAGCCAAACAAAACCAGAGAGGACTTAAGGAATCCCCTTGGTATATTCCTCGACATATTTTTATAGTTTCAGTACTGTAGCTACTGCGGCCTTTACCCACTACCATTCTTGTGCTCCACGAATCCATCAATCTTCTTAGGAGGTTTACTGCGCCTGGGTGCACTTTGTATATCTCAAGCACTTTGATTAACCAGCTGTGTGGTACTGTGTCAAATGCTTTTTTGTAGTCAATCCAAGCCATTGACAGATTTCGTTGTTTTTTGGTGACTTGACTTGTAATAAACGTGTCCAACACCAACAATTCCTTACAGCCCCTAGCTCCTTTTTTACATCCCAGTTGCTCTGAAGGGAAGAGACCATTATTAGCTAGATGATCATTCATTTTTGAAGAAATAATCGAGGTTAATAGCTTATATACAGTATTTAGACATGTGATTGGCCTAAAGTCTTTAGGTTCTAGATTAGGTCCTGCTTCCTTAGGTACCATATAGGTTATTATTATTATTATTATTATTATTATTATTATTATAATACAATATTTCAAGATTTTTTTTTAATTGCATTTTTTAAATTATAAATAATCCTATTTTAAAAAAAATATATGTGGCTCTACTTGTACTGAGAGGCACTAGGATTTTTTAATGGGATTAAAAAATATGCCGCCCTTCTAATATCCTAGAAACCTGGAGAGACAGAATTTAGGACTCCCACTGTAGCATCGTCCGATAGGCTATAGCAGCATAATGTGATGTTTTATCAAGATTATTTTTATCATTTATTGTTGCTGATTAATTGAAATTTACTATTTTACTGATTCAATAAAATAAGTATAGGAAATTAATGATTATAACACGTAATAAAATCTTGTGAAAAAATTATCCATTGGTAGCACTTCAATGTCTATTTTAATTAAAATGAAAATTTTAATTTTTACTTTTAAAATGTTTTTCTACATTTTAATTTAACGACTTTTTTTGTTTCTTTAATTTTTTTATGTATAGAATGTGACAGATTTCATGATTTATGAATTTATCATTATGTTTCATCAAAATATGGCTGTAAATAATAATTTAAAAAACATTTAGATACAATAAAAAAAAAATACTTTATGATTTTCGAGAACTTCAGAGTAACATAATTCTTGCCCTGAGTTGTAAAAATATTTATTCAACGCTTTTAAATAAATAAAATTAATGTTTTATTAAAAAAAATAATATGTTGAAAAGTTTCCATGAAATTGGAAAATAGCTTTGTCTTCAAGGAGTTTTTAATGGGAGTAAAAATTGTTTTTCTCCGGTGGAGACGTAATATGTTGACCACGATCCTGAGCTGTCAGGAACACATTAAGATCCCTATCCTCATAAAACCTGAATATGCGAAATTTAGGTCTCCCTCTGTAGCATCGTCCGATTAGCCACAATACCATAAGGTGACGTTAAATGAAGAAAACAAACATGCAATCACACAAAAGTTTAAGTCGTGGAAATCAATATTCAGATGAGAAAGACACAGAAAAATGGAGAGATTTATTACAATTAACCTTCAATAAATGTGTCCATTCTTGGGTGAAATCTGTTGAAATCTATAAAATAGACTACCTGCATATTTTAGTGGAAAATAACTGAAATAATACTCATAGTTATCTTATAGATTACCTATCTTAATTGTGCTGTCTGAAAATTCTCTACAATTTGATATACACAGCGAACCCGGAATAGACCGGTAATGTCCAGACTACACCAATATCTAATCTATTACACAACATAACATACATTACAACTCTTATTGAAACAAGCCCGTTTCCTACTAATATTTAAAAATTTTCAAAATATTTATTTTAGTGTACTTTATTTGTCCGTAATATTTTTTCAAGAATCAGGTGTGTATATAACATACGACCGACTGATTCTTCCCATTGGATGATCAGTTCGAAGCTATACCTCTGGAAGGTTTTTCATTATTATGAATGATTAAACAGCAAATTAAATGCTTTATTTAAACATAAATGTTTCCTATTTAATTTTATTTATTTTTTTTTTTTTATTAAATTTATTTATCCAGTAATATTGTACCGTGAAAACATAGGTAATAGTGATTTGAAATCTATTTACACAATATTTACAGAAATAAAAAGAAACTAAAATCTTAGGCATAAAAAAAAAAAAAAAAAAAAAAAAAAAATACTTGATAATGAGTTTTCAAAAGATTCAATAATCATTTTCAATTATTAATAATATTGTTGTTTAATGCAAATTATTCTATGTTATTTCAATAATACATTTTAGTGTTCTATTTTTGTTCTTGATAATCTGATGATATAAAAATATTTGACTACGTAAAAATTTATCTTATGGAGTATTTTTTCCTTTCACTAACCAATATATGAAATGTATAATAAAGGAAGTATGACCAATGACCAAGTCCAAATGGGAAGTTAAAGATTTTAGATATTATATAATTATTTGTATACATATTATATAAATATATTCTAATATACATACATATTTAAGACTTTTAAATTGATTTTTCTTTGTGCTTTGTAATTGCAATTACAATTATTACTCTTTTCAGCAAAGTGAACCAATTAACCAAGAGTAACTGACCTGCAGCGTATTTGACAATGTATGTTTATCCATACACTAATATCTCGTTTGACCAAGTTATTCTTGCTTCAAGTATTAAACGATATAATTATTGTGGGCAATAGAATAATAAAACAAGACAATCAATAAACTATAAAAAATATACCACTGGCCACAATGCTGAATATATATATGAAAGAACATGTAAGTTACCATATAAGGAATAATAATAACTAAGCACGAAGATACGATACACCTCTCATTACTGCTGAGTGTGAAAATCGTTGCCAATTTCGTGAAACGTCAGCTTAAAAGGTTCATGAATCAGACGCCACATTTGAGACTTCCCTCTGGCACTGTAATATCTTAGGCAGCTGAAATAGCTTACTAAATTACTTTTAAATATACGGATAAATTAAAAACATTAACTAACATTTAGTTTAGCGTTTTATTCCCTTATTTCAATTAAGAAATAGTTATATTTATTTCTAAACAATTCTTTTTTAAATAATACGTCCATGTCTATTTTCTTGTCTTGCAAAAGTCCTTTGGAGCCCATAATTTAAATGTAAAGGTGGTAATAATTCTTAAATTATAATTTATTTTTGATTTTAAGAAATTTTCATGTATACAATCCTTGCTATAAAAAATCCTCGATTCCAGTATTTTTTAAATAAATAAAATCAATTATGAAGAATTCAATATTCCATTTGTTTTAGAATTTTATTTCCTATTTCTTCCCCTAACATACTATAAATTTTATATATTTGAAATGATTAACCGTCCCTCTTTATATTACTTAGTAGTAATAAAAACGTATAAATATCAAATATAAAAAGAAGAAGCAATAATAATCAACTTTATCCAATTTTATTTCAGGTTAATTCTTTAGTATGAAAATGAAATGAAATGAAAAACTTCTTTATTATTATATAATATGTATACTATATTGTATTTCTGGCACGAAATTTCTTTAAACTTTTTTTTTAAATAACTAAAACTCATAATATGCATCATATTAATAAAAATAGAATTTTGTTATGAGACTGAAACGACCAGAAACTGCCAACGTTTTTGACAACTCAAAGCATACCGGGCAAACGCTCAAACTTTCCACTTAACTTAAAAAAGCTCATCTACATGACTAACTTAAGGCTGATATGGACTTACGGAGTAAAGCTTTGCGACTCAGCTAGTATTCAATCCAAAATCCTTTGAAAAATCCCCAATGCTCCTTATTTTCTCGCTAATAAACTCATCCATAAAGGCCTTAATATTCCCTATGGTGCTAACTTGACCCAAACCAGCTACCACACCTTTCATGACAAACTCCATTCCCACAAGTTTCAATCCTTGCTCTTCTACAAACCCTGCCAATCCTTCGATTCGTTTACCATCAAGTTTACCGTATTTTGGGGGAGTTGCCATGTGAATCATGATTTAGTTTAATATCGTAACACATTTACTAGATGTATTTCATAATGCAGCTCTAAATATCAACATTTTTTTTTAAATAAATAAAGTCTTTAATTAAGGAGTAATTATTTTAGTTAAGTTGAATTTCATTTGTCGAAGACCTACCTCGAAATGGATTGATATCAAAGCCTAGTTGTTTGATAGTTGTCATCCTTGTTTTTTCGCAATAAAAGAAAAGAAGATGACCTCGGGATCTGATTACCTACGAATAAGTAACAGTTCTTTGATGAAAGACTCCATGGTAAACAGTTTTCTCAAACTGCCTGATTGAACCTTTCGGTATTCGTAAGAGACCAGAGTTGATCTGGAAATCGTTCGTCAAATCACCAGTTTTTAGCCTGATAAAACCTTCGAGCATATAAACTATAAAGCATGTACACTCGTTGGAATGATTCTGATTCGTCCATGACAATGACCAATAGAGGATATTCTTATGAAGATTAATAAAGCTATCTAGGTTTCAGTTCACGGTCGTGTCGCTGTATAAATATTAACTGATTACTGAGAGAGAATTCCGTTATGTTTTGTGTACTATTTTTAATTCTATTTTATCAATGCTATTAATATCTGTCTTTTTATCATATATTTAACACTAGTTTTGTTTGTATTAAGAATTTCTATCATTATGGAATATTAAAAATAAGAATTTTATTAATATAAGGATTAAAAAATTGTAATTTTTTATTTACGTTTTAATTGAAAAATTTGATTTAGTATATTTTGACTTCAGTAAATAACTAACTATTAAAAAATTTCTTGCATTTTAAACTTATTCCATTTATTTATTTTATTTTTTATCTTTTCTGAACTGTTATACTTCAATTAAAAAATTTTCATTTTTTAAATTTTTTTAAAATTTAAATAGCTGGATAGAACGTTATTGACCAGTTACAACAGTTGCGTGGGTAATGTGATAAGTCCACAGAACTGCATTAGATCTTATTTTTTTATTAAATATGAATAATAGATAATTATATCAAATATGAAACAATTGTACTATAAGGGATTATTTTTTATTTTATAATAGTTTTCTTTCTTTTTTCAGCTTGATTGCATTCTAAATCTCTATGAGAAGATAGTAAGTACCCTTTGAATATTATTTATATTTAAAATATTTTTAATATTACATTCTGAAATTTAAAGTACAAATTCTTATGAACAGACAAAAGTATTTAGTGTAGAATAACCTTTTTTTTTTAAACTTGGATTAACAATACCAGTATTTCATTTGGTACCATTAATTGACAGTCTCATATTTTAGTAACAATTTTTAATAAGCTCTATAATAAATATTATAGTAGTAATATTAAATAAGAAACTTTTGAGAGCAATTTAATACTACTTTAATATCGCTGTGGAGCTAGTAAAATGTTTTATGAGTGAGGCTGCCAATACTGGTCCCTTAATTGATTCCTAAATTGATTTTGACAATCATTCATTAAATTTATTTAACTTTAAAAAAATAATTGTTTATATTTGAAAATTTTATGATTAATACTGACAATTTTTTTTTTTTTTACATTCATTGATTTAACATACGTTACTGCATCATCACATTAAAATTATATAATTCACTAGTAATGTGATTGGATCTTTTTTTTCTTTTATCATAATCACAAGAAGTAGAAAGGTTTTAAAAAATTATAGTCTGAATCGTTTGGTGGAAAAATATTTATAGTAAATTTTTAAATTGTCTTGTTTATTCTGAAATAATTGACCTTTATTTAAATTATTGTAATAACATAAAAACAATTTTTTTAATATACGATACCATTTTTTTTTTTTTTTTTTTATATTTTGGTGTACTAGCAATGTATATTTTCTTCATACGTCTGTGTTTTGCTACTTTATATCAATGCTTACTAAATTTACATATTTTGAGTTAAAGCAGTTTTTAACTTTACACAATTCATTTTACGCTTTTCAATAATTTTATATAAGTACAAGTGAAAAAGTTTAGTATAAGTTCGAAAATGTGTATGAAAAACATACTTTATTATATAAAGAAATGATGAAAGACTGAGTGTAAAATATTATTAAGAAAAATATTATTACCATAGAGAGGTTAAAAAAAAAGAAGGAAAAATTGCATGGTAATATAATTGGATCTAATTATTTGTAATTAAATTATGACTGATTAATTAGTAAGTATTGCATGAAAATTTAATATTAATTATGTTTTAATCCTATAAAATTTGTTATATAAAATATGTCCCTATATGAAAATTAGCAATAGTGCCTTAAGACTTCATTCACACAATATTTACAATAAACAAAGGTAATGTAAAATTATTTGCAAAACAGAATAATGAATCTCTTAAATACACCAAGCCCCAATCTCTATTAATATAGTGTTTTATTAGTTTTTTAATCATCAGTATCTTTTAATCGTGTCAAAGTTTTAGATTGTTTCAAAGCGCTCTTATCTAGACAAGCTCCTTACTAGGAATCCTCATACTAGACTGAAACGACAAGAAACAGCCCGCAGATACTCGACAAAAGATCAAAACTCTCTATTTACAACAAAAAACTCATTTACATAACTATTATCCGTTCTTTTTGGACATATGGCATTGTGCTATGGGGGTCCACTAAACTATCAAACTCCTCCCTGCAATCCCAAATCCTACGAAAAATCCTCAATGTCCTTACTTTATAACTAATAAACTCATCCATAGAGACCTAAATATCCCACTGGTTGTAAACTTAGCCCGCGATAGATACACCTCATTTAATTCCTAACTACCAGGTCACTCAAACCCGCTTGTTCGTAGCCTTAAACTACATCTATTCCCGATAATCCTCCGAGGCGCCTGAAAAGTTGGTGGTCTTGAGACCTGCTTAAAAAATAACTTTGAAGTTCTAGGTAGCTTCTTCACATGTCTATTCATGCCTATTATTGTAATTCATCCATTTTTTTTTAATTTGCCCTTTACTCTCCGGCATAACCACATAATACAGGAAAGAGCGGAACCTCTAGAAAGAAAAACCTATATGTGTTTTGAGGAAGTGTTTTGCCTTGATAAAATGGGTAGATGGGTCAACAAGATTTGTGGACATCTCAGCATTTAGATCCGCACAAAATGAAGCACCGATAGATAATCCTACAAGCAGATATAAGTCCAATGATCCGTAACAAGTCCACGAAGAGAAATTTATATAATATATATATATATATATATATTTATTTCATTTCAAAGATATCGTGTTTACCGATCCAGTAGGTGGCATGCTGGGTAAGATTAAATTAGACAGGTTTCAATAAATGACATTATTATTTAAATTAACTTATACATATACAATATATTTACACAATGCCTGAAAATACTGAGGGATTTCTTATAGTTAATCTTGCCAAACAATATAATAATACAAAGTTACCTTCTAAAACTTAGTCGGCTGACGGAGGTGGATATTGTCTTAGGCGTCCCTTCTAGGCTTCATCCTCCAGCTGCTCTCCTACCCCCGACGGACCTCTCCTCGATCTCTGATTCTTCGGTCCCTTTTATACGACTCTCCTCTTCTTGTAGCTGAAACTCGACTTCTTGTTGTGGATAGAACCCGACTGGCCTTCTCTGCTTCTAAAATCGCAAACTCATCACCCAAAAAAGTACTTTGTTCTGGAAATTGCCGATCTGCTATCAGACAAAGGAAGGCCTGGGGGATATGGGAAGTGCTCCTGGGGTCTAGGAAGTTTCCAGAGGTATCGCTGGGGGGCCCCGTGGATTTAGATAAATGCCTTTCGATATTTTGCCGACAAAGGCTTATTAACATTTACTTAATACAATAATTATTATTATACTTAATTATAATAAGTAATTAAAAAAAATTAAATCGTGTTATGGTTATAACTATTTAGACTCCTGGATACCCTTTATATTGTCACTAATAAAGACCTAAACAACCAATTTGTTGCGGACATAGCTCGAAACAGATATATCTCATTTTATTCTAAACTCCTTGCCCTCATAAACTTTTATCATCCTTATTTATCACCCGGTAACCCTACAAGGGAACTGAAAAGAACTGTCTCGGGATCTCCTAACATAAATAAGACATTAAGTGCGACAATTGGGTTGTATATTCACACGACATTTTCAAGCATCATACGCTTACTCTCTGTACATATTTATGTAGGTTTTGTTTTAACAATAACGCGTAAGGTATTTGGTCGTAGCCCGTTGGAATTAGTGCTTGTAAACAGTCTCACCACCACTAATGGTGTCGGTGACTTTATTAACACTTTTAAGGTTTTTTTCCACTATATCTATATATAATAGCAGATTAATTTATTTCATGGTTGAGGTAGCCTATGGTTAAAAAGGAATTTCTTTTAAAACGGCTAAAAGTTTCTGTTTAAGCAGCCTTAATGCTTTTGGAACGGGATTCGTGATTAGAAGAAGAGTTAAGAACCGTGTCATAGACTTCCAGCCAGTAAATCACCTGCAGTTGTGTTCTGAGAATTGGTGGAGAATTTTATAATTACAGCATCTTAAAGCTGTTGTCATTTAACGACAGAGGTCTCAGCAAAGGAAGACAAAGAAACCTTCTATGACCTTTTGGTGTAACTGTATACGGTTGCCATAAAAGTGACATAAAAATAGTTCTTGGAGACTTAAACGCAAAAATAGGAAAGAGTTACTTATAGGCTGATAGAAAGGATAATAGGAAAATACAGTCTCTATGGAAACGGTCAATTACTAATTAATTTTGTGACGTCGAAGAATTTTCTGATTAAAAACACTATGTTTTCGGGGGGGGGGGGGATATAGAATATAAAAGAAAAAAAAATATTCTGGGACTCAGGCCCTTAAGAATAACAAATTTTACATTAAAATATGAAATAATATATTAATAGGTCTGGTCAACAGACAAAATTAACATAGTTATTATTAAAAATAAGAAATGTTATATAAAAAATGATATCTTCCGAAAGCGATGGTGTTGAACAGAATGAAAAATAAATGAGTTGACAAACAATATATACCTTTAAACAGTAGGATTTTCACTTATTTTCTTCATTCGAAATTCAATACCTAGAATTGCAATATCATAATTATTAAGGGTCTGTTTGGGATGATAGGAGGTACAGAAAAAGTTGGGAATTGAATGAGGATAGAGAAGCAGCATAGCGGATATGGGCAGCTAGAGAATTCCAGAGGGTAGTAGAGCGGATAATAAAGGAACGATCAAAATTTTTATTTTTGTGGGTAGGAACGTAAAGGCCATTCTGACCTTTACGTGATCTTGTTTTAAGAGAGTGGACTGAGGATTTAAATTAGAAATTGGACGATAGTCTTTAGGGGATGTAGGGTTAGGGGTTTTATTGATAGGATTAATTATTGCTTTTTTCCAAGTAGTAGGAAATACTGAATTTTGGAGGGATAAATTGTATATACTCTAAGGACCATGGAGGTAACCTCACGGTAAGGTCGTTTAACCAGATAGACTACGTTCTCATCAGTGCTCGGCACAAATCGAACCTGACCACACTTTGGTATATTTTTTAATTTTAGGATTAAAACATAACTATAACCCCAAATTTTCATCCATATTCTCTCGCCCTCTCATTTTTTAATCGCGATTTTAGTATTTTTTTTATGAACAATATCCAAATAATTTACACTACATTCGTATTTCAGAAGAACGAAATTATTTATGTTGGTGAACCACATATGGCGTTTCGTCCGCCTCGTCGAACTTTCGTCCACAGATACGCAAATCATTCATGAGAAGTGTCAGGCCAAGTTAATATTTCATTCTGCATTTGTTATGTTCCACAATACAGTACATGCAAAATTCTGCACCATTCATTTTGTGAGTTCATCAGGAAAAGTAAAACTACCAGAAATTAGGACACCGCCAGAATTTGAAGGATTTGCTCATCCAAGATCCAATTTGAAGGAAGGATCCAGACCCAAACCTATAAAAATAAAAATAGTAAATAAAATTAATTTTAAATTTTAAACATTTAAGGGATCAAACAATGAATATTTTCGTCATTTTAATGGAATATATTAAATTGAAAAAATGAATGGTTAGTGTTTTTTTGTTTTATCGGTGATCACCGTCTACAGCGCTCCATTCCTCTTTCTGCCATAAATACCATCCCAACACACAACACCTTCGTATGTTATTAATAAAAACAGGTTAAACGGAAGATTGCAATATGATTTCAAATAATTAATTGGTTTCCATGTCTTCCAAAAACAGTTTATTTTGATAAACTTTAAAAGAGTCAGCTCAATAGAAACCTACTAATTATTTGATATCATATTGCAGTGTTCCGTTTAACCTGTTTTTGTTATGAATTTATACATGGGGGATGTTTTTAACCATATACATACGGAATGTGATAGAAATGAGTCCTGATGATGAGGAAGAACCCCGAAACGTTGACTCGTTTAAAGTTTATTGAAATAAACTCTTTTTGGAATACATAGAAATCAACTAATTATTTGATAGCATATTGCAGTATTCCGTTTAACTGTTTTTATTATGAATTTATACATGGAGGATGGTTTCAACCATATGAAGAAAATAAGAAGAATTTTTGGTGACAAATTATCAGATATATTAAAATATAATGTGATAGAAATGAGTCCTGATGACGGGGAAGTTCCCCGAAACGTTAATTAGTTTAAAGTTTATTGAAATGAACTGTTTTTGAAAGACATGGAAATCAACTAATTATTTGACTTCGTTTGTTTATTTAACTAACGAAATATTCACCAGAAATAATTTATATGGCACAACAACGTCAGCACCTATCAAATAAACAAAATATTGTGAAGATACACACTATGTCGCAATCATTTATTGGTTCTTTACTTCCATAAGTTTTCCTGTATGTGACCAGAACTTATACAATTGAAAATATTTCCTAATATAGTCTTAGATTGAGATTGTATTCTTATCAAATCTCTTGCGGAGATCGTTACAGAATCGCGTTACTTTCCTTGGAAATCGTTACTGAGGCGGAACGGTTACTTTCTAAAAGTTTCAGGTTCAAGAAGTAAGTCAAGCTCTGATAAAAAAAACATGACAGTAAACCTTTGCTCTCCTCTTATAAGACTAGTGCAGGGAAAACTTTTCCCTAGTGCTAAATCACGGATTTCCATGAATTATGAACTGCTTTCTTATTTTCTTTTCTCACTTTTACCATTGCGCTATTTTCCCAGAGTTGTCCTGTTTAATCAACTTTGAATCGCGAATTAGCTGTATCCTGCATTAACTAAACAAATCCTCTTTTATCCAGGATAATTAATTAACTAATGGATAAATAAATTGATTGCAGAGTTTTCCTGATAGATTGAGGCTCAGCCAATTACTAAACCATATTGGATGGCTAAGTGCTAAAGCGTACTATTCGAAATGTTTGTGCTCTTTAATAATTTTCGATGTATTACTTGTATATGTCAATATTTAATAAATATCATTGATGGATTTAATATCTTTTCCGGGTTCAATTTTTCTGGAAAACTGCTAAATCCATTTAAAAAAAAAAAATATTAAGCGTTTTATTTATGGTAGATCGTCACATCTACTAAATCTAAGAATTTGTGTTTAAAATTTATATTTAATTGGAGTCTACCTGACACTCGTGTGTTATCAGTCAATAAAAATCCTACTATTGCCTCTCAAACTCTTCAGTTCTACATCAGAGACCTTGAGGTATCGTGTTAAAATCAGAGAATTAAAATCAATTCCAACAAAGCCCACAAAATTACTTTTACTCTTCGTCGTTTGAAACCCTGTTCAGATCCCTAGGACCGCGCTTTATTGCTGGAGGAGACTACAATGCGAAACATCAGCGATGGGGTTGCCGAACATCCAACTCCCGTGGCAATCTCCTTTCTCGAGTCTCCACCACCCATTGTTATACAATCCTTTCGCCAATGAACCCGACATACTGGCCTACATCCCTCAAAAAACGTCCTGATATCCTAGACATATTTGTTTCCTCTCAGATATCTTCTTCCCAATCCACAATCAAATCCCTAAATGACCTGTCATCCGATCATAGTCCGGTTCTGCTTTCCTTGCATTCAAGCCTTGTTCCTAAGCCCACCATTCCCACTCTGATTACAGGACGAGTAGACTGGGACGGATTCAGATATGACTTGGAAAACAAACTTGACTTAAAAATACCACTAAAGACTAAACATGATATAGATAAAGCTGTTGAAAAACTGACTGACTCAATCAGCAGTAGTATACTTGACAACACAACAACCATTAACACTACTAACTCACAGGAGACTATCCTGCCACAGCACATTCGAATCTTATTAAGGGAAAAACGCAGAGCAAGATCGAAGTGGCATAGGACTAGATACCCTTCAGACAAAACTTATTATAACAAACTTACTAACAGACTAAAATCAGAAATCAGAAAAGTTAAAATTCAAAACTTACTCAACTTTACTGAAAAACTAACTATTACAGACAGATCGTTATGGATGACCACAAAAAAGTTACTGAAGTACAAAGAATGTAATCATCCACTCCTAACTGAATCCCATATATGGACAAGATCTGATGAAGAAAAGGCCCAGATATTCGGTCAGCACCTTTTTAAAACCTTTAATCCACATCCAGATATTCATAATCCCGGTCACATTAAGTTTATAGAAGCAGAACTAGATATCCCACTCCAAATGGTTCTTCCTCCAAAAGCGTTCCATCCTACTGAAATATCTAACATCATCCAGAGTTTACCATCCCGCAAAGCTCCTGGACATGATCTTATAACTTCCCATATTTTAAAACTCCTTCCTCGAAAAGCTATCCTATATCTTACTTACATATATAATTCCGTACTCCGTTCCACATACTTTCCTGCTTCCTGGAAATTATCCATTGTCAAAATGATACCCAAACCTAAGAAACCGCCTGAAAATCCATCTTCTTACCGTCCCATCTCACTTTTACCAATCATGGGTAAAATCTTGGAAAAACTTATACTGAAACGCTTATATCCCATCCTAGATACTAATTCCATAATTCCTGATCACCAGTTTGGATTCAGAACCTCCCCTCCACTACCCAGCAATGTCATCGTGTGGTGGACGTTGTCTCGTCTGCATTAGAGCGCGGGTTGTACTGCACGGGAGCATTCCTCGACGTAGAACAAGCCTTTGACCGAGTCTGGCACCCGGGATTGCTTTACAAACTCCGCAATTTCCTTCCCCCTACATACTTCCTTATCATCAAGTCCTACCTCACTGACAGATCCTTTAAAGTAAATCATAATAATTCCTATTCATCCATTTTTAATCAGTTTGCTGGTGTTCCTCAAGGCAGTATCCTGGGACCTATTCTTTTCACAGTTTATACAGCTGATATC
This sequence comes from Piezodorus guildinii, assembly GCA_023052935.1. Lineage (NCBI taxonomy): Eukaryota > Metazoa > Arthropoda > Insecta > Hemiptera > Pentatomidae > Piezodorus > Piezodorus guildinii. Next base: position 76,287,766 of record CM041295.1, read on the forward strand.
CCATCCCATCCTAACACTTTCCTTTCTACCTACGCTGATGACACTTGTGTGTTATCAGTCAATACTGATCCAACTATTGCCTCTCAAACTCTCCAATCCCACATCAGAGACCTTGAAGTGTGGTGTCAGAACTGGAGAATTAAAATAAATGCCAACAAATCCAACCAAATTACCTTTACCCTTCGTCGTAAACCTATGACATCCTGCCCTACTGTTTCCTTCAATAATACTCCTCTTGTCCCGGTTGAACAGATCCGATATCTAGGACTGCACCTTGACAAACGTCTCACTTGGAACCCTCATACAAGACTTAAACGACAAGAAACTGCTCGACGTTTTCGACTACTTCAACACTTACTAGACAAACGTTCTAATCTTCCACTTAACTACAAAAGACTCATCTACATGACTATCATAAGGCCGATATGGACTTACGGAGTAGAGCTTTGGGGCTCTACTAAACCATCGAATTCTTCCCGTATCCAATCCCTACAATCCAAAATCCTTCGTAAAATCCTCAATGCTCCTTACTTTGTCACGAATACACTAATCCATAAAGATCTTAATGTTCCGTATGTTGCTGATTTGGCCCGATCTAGATACCATTCCTTTCATGGCAAACTCCATTCCCACCCTAATCCTCTAGTTTCAAACCTTTCTTCCCCTTCGATTCCTGACAATCCTCCGAGGCGTCTGAAAAGGAGATGGCCCCGAGACCTTCTAGTTTAAATCATTTTTAGAGTGCTTCCATTGGGAAGCTTCTCTACATGTGTTTCATGCCTTTATATATTTCATCTAATTTACTTGTTGTATTCCTGTATACAGTTGTAAATTCCAATAAATAAAAAAAAAAAAAAAAAAAAAAAAAAAACTCTTCGTCGTAAACCTATGACATCCTGCCTACCTTCAATAATATTCCGCATGTCCCGGTTGAACAGATTCGCTATTTAGGACTCCTGCATGACAAACGTCTTACATGGAATCCGCAGACAAGACTGAAACGACAAGAAACTGCCCGCCGATTTCGCTTACTTCAACACTTACTGGACAAACGCTTCAACATTCCACTTAATTACAAAAGACTTATTTATATGACCATCATAAGACCGATATGGGCTTACGGAGTAGAGCTACGGGGCTCTACTAAACCATCGAATTCCACTCGTATTCAATCCTTACAATCCAAAATCCTTCGAAAAATCCTCAATGTCCCTTACGTTGTGACGAATAAGCTCATCCATAATGACCTAAATGTTCCCTATGTTGCTGACTTGGCCCGAACCAGGTATCAATCCTTCCATGAAAAACTCCACTCCAAATCTAACTCACTAGTTTCAATCCTTGCTTCCTCTTCCATTCCTGACCATCCTCCGAGGCGTCTGAAAAGAAGATGGTCTCGAGACCTTCTAGTTTAGATTACCCGGTGAAGTGCTGCCAGTGGGCATTTTCACTTCATGTATTTTCTCCGTTTGCTAATTTACTTGATGAATTAACTAATAAAGTTGTAAATTTAAAAAAATAATAATTTTTAATAAAATCATAAACTGTCTCAAAAACCTCTTCCTTCAGACCTGAGACAAAATGATTAAAAAAAACAGTAAACAATTCAAATTTATTAATGAAGTAGATTTGAAGAAAATTAACGGTATCATTAGAAAACAAAGATAAAAATTTATATTTTTGTATTATAATTTTGGATTATAAGATTTTAATTTAAATACTAATATAAAAACTTAACTTTTATTTGACCGTTATGGATTAGAACACACTATAAATGAAAATAAAATATGCTACGGTCGGTACATTATAAATTTTATGCAATTAGAATAGAATATACTTTTATTGCAATCGGGGATGTCCCCATACAATAGGAGTGTGTACATAAATTATATTTTTATAAACAATTTCCTACTTTCTGGTGTAACAAACCAAAGAAAATATAAAATAATAAATATATGTAAATTGTCATATAAGAGTACAATAAAAAATAAATTTAGCCACAATAAAAAACAAAACAAAATAAAATAAACAATAATAATTAGCAAAAAATATATATCCATTTCTTATGACTTCAAGAACAGAACAAAATCATAATAAATAAATTGAGATACATTTTTTAAGTTAGTGATCTATCACAAAACCTCTTAAATTTAGACTTGCTCTGGTGTAAAAGTAAAGTTTTTTAGTATTTTCAGAGGTTATATTTTTGAGATATAGTCTGAAGTTTGAAGGTGTTAACTGGGCTATGGCTGGTATGATGGTTGAGCGGTAGGAGGAGTAGGCTGGGCATGATGTGAAGAAATGGTGAATATTGTCAGCTTCTTTCTTATTGCAGATGGTGCAGTTTTCAATTGGATTGAATCTGTGCGTTATGTTTTTCATTGTGATTTGCTGGAATTTATTGTTAGCAGTCCGGATTTGAGCCATAAGTTTTTTATGCGTAAATTTTATGCAATTATTTACTGATAATACATCGTAAGAGCCGTTTTTTAGGAAATCATAAAAAGGTGCAAAATGCATGGTGTAAAGTAGCTCTCCCGTTTTGCCGATTTTAGTGAAAAAAGTTGCCGTGACATCTCGTGCGTTTTGTTTTAAATATGCAATTTATGTTTTCCGAATGACTTTTCGTTTTCGTGCTAGACTTACCACACACACACACATACTTTTCTTTTTTTACTGCAAAGATTTATTAATAAAAGTGATAAACCAAAAGGAATTCAGATAAATAATAGGAAATTCGATAGGACCAATCATGTTTTGATATCAACAAGAATGTCAAAGGTTGACAATAATGTACGTTTTAATATTCCATCGTTGAAACGGAAACAATTTCAATTTAATTAATAAAACCAATCTAGGAAGTAATGCTTGACTTTCCTGATGATACCGGGAATTTATTTTTTTCTATTTTACTCTGTATTTCTAAATCATACAAATACGGTCACTTTTTTTCCCTTTATGGCATTTTTTTTACACATCGGGTTCGTTTAGTCATATTCGAGAGGAAAGAAGAAAAAAACGGAAAGGTATGTAATAAAGAAGTTCACTGTGCTTTGTATTAATTAATTCATGCGAATAATATAATCGATATTCAGTTCTAGGAAAATATATCGTTACCGACTACCGTTTCGCTGCATGTTGTATTCAACATTAAATACTTTCCTTGTTGCACTTTGCATCATTCAACTCAGAAATACATAACCAGTAGTGATTCATGAGGCACAGCTGATCCTATAACATATCACTGAATACGTAGGAATTAGTTAAATTAATTAGATCTAGGACAGTTCCACCCCCTCTATAATTTAAAACATGTTTAACTTTGAATTTAAATGTCAACAATGGGGCTCTACAAAACCATCACATTCTTCCTCTATTCAATCCTTACAATCCAAAATCCTCCATGCTCCTTACTTTGTCATTAACAAACTCATCCATAAAGACCTTGAAGTCCCTTATGTTGCTGATTTCGTACGAGGTATCAATCCTTCTATGACAAACTCCACTTTCAATCCTTGCTTTCTCTTCCATTCCTGACAATCCTCCGAGGCGTCTGAAAAGGAGACGATCTCGATACCTTCTAGTAGTGCTGCCAATGGGCATATTCTCTTAATGCCTTTTCATGTATATTATCTATATTATGAGCCAATTTACTTGATGTATTTACTAATACAGTTGTAAATTGCAATAAATAAAAAAATTACAACAATAAATGCCAAAAAGGAATAAATTGATTAACACATAGGGAACCTTTTTGATAGCAGGTTATAATATTTTTTATTTTTACTTTCACTTAACTATTTATGAAATGTATATTTAGGAAAATTATTGCGATTATGAATATTTTCGAATTCCAGTTTTGAACGGAAATGCACGTTTTAGGATCCCCTGAATCATAATAGCCAAGTCCCACAAAAATGTCTGTGTGCTTATGTGCTGTCTAGCGCGAAAACGGTAAGTAGTATAAAACTGGAATTTCATATTTTAAGAGCGTCTATGTTATATTTTACAGCAGCTTTTCCATCAATATCGGCCATCCAGATTAGCCACTTTACACTTTTTTTTATGATTTAATAAAAAATGGATTTAACGATTTTGATTAAACTCGCTATATCGATGTAAAGTTTAATATCATGCAGGTTTTATATTTTTACCCTCTGAAATAACTTTAATTTTGTAGATTCAATAAAATAAACGATATCATTTTTCAGGATTGATAAAAAGCGGCTAAATATAAAAGTACAGGGAATTTGATAACCAACTAAAAGAGATAAGAGTTAAATTATTTTTTAATATAAATTTTAGTTTTTTAAACATATGAACAGTAACATAGATGTATAATATACCGTTGGAAAGCTAAGGATTTAAAAAAAAAAAAAACGGAAGTTCCAATGAAACGGAATACACTTTTTATTTAAATTAACTTAATTTTTTTTTTAACTTTTAGTTATTTAATAATTCTTTAATTGATTTGATTGATTCGATTTCCGAGGAAAGTGAAAGTTTTTTGTTGCCAGGACCAGATTTTAACTGTAATTCATTTTAACGAAGACTGTCCACAAAAATACATCTGTATGTGACATAAAAAGCATAGTTATTATTTCAACTCACTCTTCTCTTTAATTTCTAATAAGAGAGAAAGAGAGCTCCTTATCGCTTAAGCTGCCCAAATGTAAACAATGATTTCATGGACTAAAGTACAACGCCAGAAGTTAGTTGAAACATATTATCATAGCTAACTACACGCATTTTTCTGCCTCAAGACTAATAACTTTTGAAGTTTCATTAAAAGATATTACGAGTGTATAATTCAATATTTAATAAACCAAAAGAAATATCGTTACATGGCTTCAAGCCGTAGAATCAGTATAGAAGAAAGACAAAAAGTGGTTTGTAAATATAATCAACTTAAAAACTATAGTCAATTTGCAAAATTATTTCAAATTAGTGTTGAAGGAGTGAGAAAAATAATACAAAAACAAAACAAACCAGGACATTAGCTGATAGACCTCGATCTGGACATCCAAGAGTTATTACAACAAGGGAAAATCGATTTATTTTGCGTCTTTGCAAAACAAATCCCGTAAAGAAAATTCAAGAGGAATTACAAAATTCTGGTACTACGATCTCTCAATCTACGATACTATTGACGTCTTCAAGATGCAAAATTAAGAGGGCATGTAGCTCGAAAGAATCCCTTCCTATCCAATGTTCACTAAAAAAAAGACGACTCGAGTTTGCGTTAAAATATAAAAATGTTCATGTTAAATAATGATTTAGATGTTTTTCTTTTAAATACAATACATATGTTTATGAAGAATCAATTGTATTTATTATATTGGGCTAGTTAACTTTTTACCTGAATATTTCAACCAACTTTTGGAGGGCACTGTATCATTATTACTAGCCACATACACACACAGATCATTTGTAAACTTGAATTCAAAATAATTAACCCTACTATGTATTTCATGTATAGATTAGTGATAGTAATGTGTTTTTATAATATATATTTTGACTTTTTTTTTTTAGGACATTTTTATTGAAATTTAGAACTGCATATTATAATATAAGTAAATATCCTATTAAATGATAGTGTACATGAAAAACATGAAGTACATGAGAAACATGGCAGCACTCTTTGACTATTTTAAATTTCATTTTCTGACTTACAGACTCTTCTTACTGCATCCTTAGTAACTTAAAACCGGTTCTGGTGGGTAGTACAAAGTTTATTACCGGTCGAGATAAAGTGGTTGCACTTTTATTGGCCGTAAAAATGAAATAAAGCTAATTAAAAAAAAAAGAAGAAGGGAGAGACAAAGAAGATGAGAGTTGGATGTGAACTGAAGTAGGTAGTGCTTTTGATTCTTTTAGTCGAGTGGTCGATGAGAGAAGCCTCCTGCCCTAGTTCCCGGGCTAAATCCAAACTGATGAGTCTCCTCTCCTACCCCCGGAACCAAAGTATATTACAACCCTTACAGAATATTTCTCCGGTGCAAAACCATAAACAACCTCTTTTTAAAAAAATATTGTGAAATATTTAATAAATAAATAAATTTCTTATGCTAATGTTCAAGATTGTACTTCTAAAAAAATCTGATGCCCACAACACGACTTTCACTTACCATGACGGTTAAAATCAATTTAAAAACTATTAGATATTATTCAATATTAAAATATTTTAAGTTAATTTTAATAAAGCGTAATTTCATTTTCGTTGGAAACATATGCTTTAGATTAAACAATGTAACTATATAAAATTGTTAATCAGTGATAAGTTTATTCCCTATTCGTCACTTTATAATACCGTTCATAACTTTTTGTATCGGATAATATTTTTCTAAAATCTTTCTCTTTTCAACAGTACATTATACGTCTATATTACTGTTCCTATTATGAGAAAACCAAAAATTACATTAAAAAAATAGTTTTACTCTTTTATCCTTTCGTTGGTCATCAAATTCGTTCAACTTGTATATTTAGGCGTCCTTCATCAATGTCATATAGATGCTATGATTAATCTTTTGGAATGTACAAAATTAAAGGTAGTTTAGAGGAATAAAATTTAAAATATCGGCATTAAAGCCCTGTCACATTATTTTAATTAGAATAAAACCTACATGATATTTAAGCCCATTAAATTTTACATCGATATAGTGAGTTAATTCAAAATCGTTAAAGCCGTTTTTGAGAAAATCGTAAAAAGGTGCAAAATGTTATACCATGCATCTATAAGCAGGATTCAGCAACTACGAGCCATAATTAGATTTTTTGTATTATTTTTCTCGTATTCTGGGACTTCAAACGTAAAATGTGAGGAAGTTTTAGATGTTAGCAAATCAATTTGATGTTTGACTACTGTACGCTCGCCAATTGAGACGTTGATTTCCAAAAGGTACTAAAGGACATTTTTTACGAAATTGATATTTTTACATATTTATATTCTCCTCATTTAGTTTTATCAAAATCTTCTATTTGATTTTATCTAATGTACACCTAACTCGTTTATAAACGCAATTTAGAAATATAATTATTTTCTAAAGGAACTAATTACACATTTAATTTCGTTCTAAATTATACCAAAACATCTCATTTCATAACGTTAATATGATGTTATTAATATACTAAAAAAAAACGATTCTGGATTTTAATGCGAAAAGTATCAAATTAGTTAATTTAATAATATAATAATTAGTGATTTTCGCGTCTCCTGTAAAATGTTCTATAATGGATATAGTACCTTTTGGAAATGAACGTCTCAATTGTGTCAAAATATTAATTAGTATTATAATTTTTTTCCGTAATCTGGAACCCCAAAGGTGAAATATGGACAAGTTTCAGAATTTTGTTCACCTAAATCAGTCATATTTCCACTGTGCGACGTCCACAGTAGGTATATTTTATTCTACATTTTTATTACAGCTATTACTCTTTAGTTTATTAATATTATTATTTTCTCTATATATATTAGATATTTCAAATTGCTTAAGGGAAGAATTAACATCGCGTTATTACTGACCCGTATTGATTCGTAACTTTTACAGTTGCATGATCCATTTAGCATTGTCCTAAGGGTTTTCTTTTCTTTTCCCATGTTTATTGTCCTCATTTAAGCTTAGTTTACAACCCTTCATGTTTTCTTAGCAAGCGATTATATATATCGAACAGCCGACCTACTTAAGCATTCTCTTTGATCTCATTATCAATAGAAGCCTGGTCATTGTGGGCTTGAGGATATTAGTGGATCTGTATTATTTAACTTTTAGTTTTCATTTTATATTTAATTTACAACGATAATTAAAGGAATGTGTAGAAAGTATATAGTTTTCTTTGTGGAGCCCGGAGGAAAAAAAATAAATATTTAACTCAATTTTTCCCCCACGCCTGGACTTTTCCAGTTTTCTAGCCCAGGTATACATTTCCTTAAACAACCTTTAATTTACATTTTTAAGCCTCTTCCCTGGATTGTCATATCAGTTTTTTTTTATTCCCCTCTCAAGAGAGGATTATTTTTCTTTCTGACGTTTTGTCGGCATTATACACCTAGAGGAAGATATATAATACCGAGGCTCCGTTGCAGAACATCAGTCTCTGGAGAAGTCCCCTGGAAAATGAGGACAAAATATCACGAAGAGAAATATAACCCGGTGGAGAGAAATACCGGAATAACTAATATTGTGAATTGTTTTTTATTGTAAACAATTATTATTTCTAAATTTAAATAAGCAATCAATAACATCCTTTTCTTAATATTTTTTTTTTATTTTTCTTCAATATCTATCGTATTGTTTTTCTACGTTTCAGGGTTTTGTCCCCATTATCAAGACTAAAACAATTTTTATAGTTTAAATTAGCAAAATTATATTATTTGATCATTTAGCTTTTTAAATTTTAATTTTAACCGTTCCTGTTCATCCCTTTTTAATCAGTATGCAGGTGTTCCTCAAGGCAGTATTCTAGGACCCATCCTTTACACAGTTTATACAGCTGATATCCCATCCCATCCTAGCACTTTCCTTTCTACCTACGCTGATGACACATGTGTGTGATCAGACAACAACGATCCAACTATTGCCTCCCAAACTCTTCAATCACACATCAAAGACCTTGAAGTATGGTGTCAGAACTGGAGAATAAAAATAAATTCCAATAAATCCCACCAAATCACCTTTACCCTTCGTCGTAAACCTATGACATCCTGCCCAACAGTATCCTTCAATAACACTCCTCTTGTTCCGGTTGAACAGATCCGATACCTAGGACTGCACCTGGACAAACGTCTTACTTGGAACCCTCAAACAAGACTGAAAATACAAGAAACTGCCCGACGTTTTCGACTACTTCAACACTTACTAGACAAACGCTCTAACCTTCCACTTAAGTACAAAAGGCTCATCTATATGACCATCATCAGACCGATATGGACTTAAGGAGAAGAGATTTGGGGCTCTACTAAACCATCAAATTCTTCCCGTCTCCAATCCTTGCAATCAAAAATCCTTCGAAAAATCCTCAACGCTCCTTATTTTGTCACAAATAAACTCATCCATAAAGACCTTAACGTTCCCTATGTTGCTGAGTTGGCGCAAACCAGGTACCACTCCTTTCATGACTAACTCCATTCCCACTCTAATCCACTTGTTTCAATCCTTGCTTCCTCTACAATCCCTGATAATCCTCCGAGGCGTCTGAAAAGAAGATGGTCACGAGACCTTCTAGTTTAACATAGTCTTTGGAGATCTACCAATGGGTAGTATTCCTACATGTGAATCCATGACATTTGTATCTTGTATCTCATTTACTAGATGTATTATACTGTTGTAAATAGCAATAAATCTGTTAAAAAAAACAATTAATTTAAATTGTCATTATTAATTAAAAACCCATATTATGATTTGCCTTTTATTATCACTTTCTACACATACATACATTTTATTACATTCTGCTATTCGCCCTGATTGATGTCTATTGGCTCACTGTTTCTATTGTTTATAATTATACACTTTGTACCATGGTATATTCTCCTGATATTCCTATGTAATCCCTGTGTCCTTTTTTTTTTTTTATTTCTATTAAATATATTTTCTAATTATGCTTTTAGACTATTGATATATTTATTTTATAATTTAATAATAATAATAATACATAGGATATTAATCAATCAAAATTTTTTTAGTCTTGATAATGAGGACAAAACCCCGAAACGTAGAAAAACGATATTATAGATATACAAGAAAAATAAAAATTAAAAAAGGAAGTTATTGAGTGCTTATTTAAATATGAAAAAATTATAAAAGAAAAGAAACTAAAATTATTATTTCATTTTATTCCAATATTTCGAAATAGTAATATAACTGTAAAATTATTTTATTTTATTTAACTTTGCCTTAGTAAAGTATTATTATTGACTTTATATTATCAAGTGAACATTATACAAGCCGTTAGAGACAAATCTTCAACAAGATAAAATTGATTATTTTTTTTCATCCTCTATTTTTTTAGAAAAAAAATAAATCAGCTATCAAAATCAGGTCACTGTTCTCCGTAGAATTTTATAAAAATGCTTCAATATCAGATATTTTTCTTGTTTTTATAAAAAGATCTTTTTTCACTCGTCTCGCGTAGTGTAATGTTTATGATAGATAAATTAATATCCAACCTCTTTACATTTACTAGTAAACACCTTGTACATGACACCAAGTGGCTGTCTGGACGTTTTACAAGTTTACAACGAGTTTATTAACTAGGTTATATCGAGTTGGGCCGTCACTCAAGCACCTTTGGTGGATGAATTTCCTCATTTAGTTGAGAGTGTATATATATATAAATCACACATTTACATAACATAAACATAAGTGGCACAAGACTCAAGGGCAATTACAAAATCTTTTTTTTTTTAAACATATTTATTGATATCTCCAACTGTAGTAAAACAACATACATGTGATGGTAATATATAAAACTGTCATGAAATACATATAGAAACACTACCCAGTGGCAGAACTCGAAAAATATTCTCAACTAGAAGGTCAGATGGCCACGAATCTTCTTTCCAGACGCCTCGGAGGATTATCAGGGACCGAAGAGGAAGCAAGAATATATAATTATAATACCAAAATATAAATTTTTATCTTTGTTTTCTAATAATACCGTTAATTTTCTTCAAATCTACTTCACCGATAAATTTGAATTTTTTACTGGTTTTTTATCATTTTGTCTCAGGTCCGAATGAAGAGGTTTACAGACGGTTAATGATTTTTTTAAATTATTATTTATTGAAAATCAGTCTAGATCTATTGATCATGGCAGTCCATATTTTTTTCGTAAGCAAACCAACAGTTATCTATTGTAATTTCATCACTACTATGCGATTTAAATATGTATGTATATATCGAAAGAAAAATTTAGTAGATTATCGATGTAAAAAATGCCTTTTTATGGTAATTGATTATTTATCATGACTTTTACAACTAGCCTTAACACATTAGGGGTACTCACTACGTTTGCTATAGCATGCTATTTGTGTTATTTTGCTAAACCCGTCGAGTTTCTACAGTTATTTCCTGTATAAAATTGATGGGTTTAGCACAATAGCACAAATAGCATGCTATAGCAAACGTAGTGAGTACCCCTACTATATTAATTGAGTGGTCTTTTTTACCGGATGTCATATCTCATTGATCTCGTATTCCTGTATTTTTCTAGTGATTTCCTCGTAGATAAAATAATTTGAAATGATTAACCTTTAACGAAACTTTTATAGAGGTGATGAAAAGTGGATATGTAAAATCATGAATGGTTTCACGTTTCACACGAAACACTCAGATATCGTAGTTGTTAATATATATAATAGTTTATATACTCTCATTAAATAAATTTTCATAATATTAAAAACCTTAACAGTTATATGTAATATTTTTCTCATCTTTTTTTTTACCTTTTGAATGATACGATTACAAATAAACATCCCAATAAAGTTAGATTTTTTTATAAATAAATTTTTATTGAAATTTACAACTGTTAAAAATACCACAAGTAAATATGCTGAAATGATAAAACACATGAAGAGAAACCGCCTATTGACAGCACTCTATAGCAGTTCGTCGAAACAAGGTCTCGACATCTTCTTTTCAGACGCCTCCGAGGATTATCAGGAATTGAAGAGGAAGCAAGGATTGAAACTAATGGATTAGAGTGGGAGTAGAGTTTTTCATGGAAGGAGTGATACCTAGTACGGGCCAACTTTAGATTTAATTCAAAATTGATATATTGACTAATTTTTAACTTAAAAAAAATTATATAATGTAACGGAACATCCACTTAATGGTTTAAAAGTGACTACCTATGTTGGAAGTGCCATCGACGTGAAACAAACGTCAGGCGTGCAAACTGACGTCAAACGCTGAGTAGTTTTAATTGAGAAATATATAATTTGAAGGACTTTGTTTATTTGCACAATTAATTTTTTCGAGGGTAGACTTTCCCAAAATGTTTTTCATAATAGGTTATTTGAATTAGGTGAAGCATAATCTCCGGATTATATAATGAAACTCATTTTTTATTATCTGTATACAGTTGTAATTCATAAAAAAAAAAAAAAAAAAAAAAACATTTTATTAATTATATTCTATTTCTGAAAAAGCTTATCTGTCTGAAAAAATAATAAGATGACTATGGGTGGGATACGAGAAGAAAAACCGCTGATAAGTATGAATCATTTTCAATTTATCATTATTAGTTATCATCATAGGCCCAATCAACTAAAATGGACTATAATTTTTAAAATATTTGTATAGTCGAGTAAAATAACTAAAAAATCTGGTGCGGGCAACTCACGACTTTCACTTACCTCCATTTTTCAAATCAATGAAAGAATTGCCAAATACAGTTAGAGAAAAAAAATACGTGAAACTATTAAAGAGTTAATTAAATTGAATTTATATATAAATATGTGTTTAATTAAAAAATCTTTTATATTATTATCTAAAATAATCAGTTAGTTTTATGTTCATTTCATCACTCTCTATTAACTTTTAAAAGCTTGTGTATGAGATAGTATTTTTTTCTAAAATCTTTAGCTTTCCAACGGTATATCATACATGTATATTACTGCTCTTATGTTCAAAAACGAAAAATTGCATCAAAAAAACATTTTTTCTGTTTCTTCCTTTAGTTGGGTATCGAATTTATAAAATTTATATATTTACCTGTTTTTCATCAGCGTTAACTTTAGAGGAAGAAAATTTAAAATATCGGCATTTAAGTCTTGTCATACTATTTAAATCAGAATAAAACCTACATGATATTAAAACCCATTAAATTTTACATCGATATAGCGGTTTTAATCAAAATCGTCGGAACCGTTTTCGAGAAAATAAAAAAAAGGTGCAAAATGCATGGTATAAAGTGCCTCTTTGGTAAGCTCATTGTGATGAAAAAAGTTTTGTCACGTCTCGGGCGTATAGTTGTCTTAAATATGAAATTTCAGTTTCATAGGATTTACCGTTTCCTCCCTGGAGTTACCACACACACACACACACACACACACACACACACAGACAGACCTTTTTGCGGGACTTGGTTATTTGGACTCAGGGGACCCTAAAACGTGTATTTCCGTTGAAAACTGGGATTCGAAAATTTTTACGATCGCAATACTATATATAGTAAGTGAAAGGTGGAAGAAGCTGATATAGGGTAGAGACAGTCGGGCTTAATACATAATAGATGGCCCGCTCTAAAGAATCCCCCAGGACATTTGGACAATTTCCTCTGATAACGGTCTACAAATAAGGAGGAAAGGTTAACGCAAATCAATATAATTTTTAATATCAATGTGTTTCACCTGTGTTAAGGGATTTTCGTTGCATTATTCTACCTATCAGCGAGAAGACCTAAAAGTATCCATGAAGAAAATATACTATAACTCTTTAACTTATAACTACCCAACAATATACCATACATCTCTAACAATTATAAACGGGAATATTCCCTTTTTTTCTTCATTATTTGATTGTCAAATTATTTTATATGATTTTAATTGCTACTTTTTTTTTTTTTTTTTTTTTTTTTTTTTATTGAGATATATTACAATTTGTTACAAAATGAACAATAATAATATTGATAAGAGACCACATTCATACTATATATACAGAAAATAATAATAATGGTCAAATTTCATAAAATATAACATAAATTCAAATATATACAATAAAATAATAATAATAAATAAAAAACAAAACAAATCGAAACATAAACCTATTATTGAGATAAATAAAAAGTTGGCAAATAAATAAACATCTTACACACAATCATAACTATATACAATATATACAATTGCTAAAGGGACCCCAGCAAGCGCTTTTTCCTCCACTTGTGGAGGAAAAAAGCGGAATCCAAGAGATCCCAGCACCTCTATCTCAGCCGCATCACTGGTCTGAGCCAGTGGAGGCTGAGTTAGGGCGCTGTAGCCACAAACATACCGTACATGAGTGGAGGATCTGACCATTGTCAGAACTCCAGTTTAAATGTTTACAATAGGTCTCGTGGCCACTGCCGTTTCAATCTTCGAGGAGGGTTGTAGGGATGGGTGGTGCTGGATAGGGATTGTGCTAGAGGGTTAGGATGATGACTAAGGTTCTGATGAAATTTGGAAAATTTGGATGGTACCAGGTCTAAAACAAACGGAATATTAAGGTCATGGTGTAGGGTACAGTTGGTAACGTAATAAGGAGCATTAACTATTGTTCGGAGGACTTTGGATTGGAAGGATTGGATGCGTTTAATGTTAGAATGTTTAGCTGTCCCCCACAGTTCAAGTCCGTAGGTCCATATAGGTTTCAGTACTGTCTTGTATATTAGTAATTTGTTGTCAACTGTAAGATGAGATTTTCTGTTTAGTAGTCTGTATAACTGGCCGAATCTGCGGTTGAGTTCTTTTCTTTTTAGTCTTGTATGTGGGTTCCACGTCAGTCTTTTGTCTAGTAAAAAGCCGAGATACCGGACTGTGTCTGAGGAAGGAAGCGGTATGGAATTGAAATTAACCGTTGGACAGGATTTGCGTCGAAGGGTGAATGTGACGTGAGTGCATTTGCTTTCGTTCACCTTAATGCGCCAAGCATTGCACCAGTCTTCGACAAGGGAAAGGTGCTTTTGGAGATTTAGCGATGCTGCTTCAGGATCGGAATTAGATGATAAAATGGCTGTGTCATCAGCAAATGTTGCCAGAAAGGTATTGGGGTCGGTAGGGATATCGGCGGTGAAGAGGATGTAGAGGACGGGTCCTAAGACGCTGCCTTGAGGAACACCGGCCTCAACAGTATATTGTTCGGAAAATTCGGAACCACAGCGAACTCGGAAGGAGCGGTTGGATAAATAGGATCGGAGGATTAGGTATAAGGATTGAGGTAAATGGGTTTTGAGCTTAAAGAGCAGTCCCGGGTGCCACACCCGGTCAAAAGCTTGAGCTATGTCCAGAAAGGCACCCGAACAATACTCCTTGCACTCAAGGGCGGAGGAAATGTGGTCTACAACTCGGAGTCCTTGCTGAACCGTGGAATGTTGAGGACGAAATCCGAACTGATGTGAAGGAAAATTTTGAAATTTGGCTAGGATTCGTTTTAGTAGGAGCTTTTCGAAAATTTTTGAGAGGATCGGAAGTAGGCTGATAGGTCTGTAAGATGACGTGTTGTTAGAAGGTTTGCCTGGTTTTAGGAAAAGGATCATAGTTGAATGTTTCCATAAGAGAGGAAAATAGGTAGTGCGTAGGATACAGTTATAGAGATATGTAAGGAATGTAATGGCTTTAGGTGGAAGTTGTCTTAAGATTTGGGGAGTAAGGAGATCGTATCCAGGAGATTTGCGGAGAGGAAGCTTTTTAAGAAGATATCTGACCTCAGAGGGATTAACTGCTTTAGGTGGTAAGGATAGTGGTATTGGTGACGTGAGGAACTCTTCAACTGCTGCAGTATGGGTTGGATTAAGCTCTGGATGAGGAGTAAAAACTTTGGAAAGGTGCTGTGCGAATTCCTCGGCCTTATGCTTAATTGCTACTAAGGAAAAAAATTGATAATCCTGAATCCAAGCCCTGTCAGACTATTTTAATGGGGTTAAAACCAAATGATGTTAGTTTAAATTGATTGAGTTTTACTTAAAAGTGTAAGAGAAAAAAATAAGTCTAAAATCTATTATTTTAAGTGTCACTTAGGCGTGAAACTAGGTTTAAACTAGAAACTCAGGAAAACTCATCATTCGTTACACTCAACTTCCTAACAAATTGAAAAAAGAAATAATAAAATTCAAATTACAACATTTACAGAACTTTACAGAAAACATCAACACCTCTGATAAATTCTAACAGGTTTCAACCAGATAACTACTTAATTCTTATCACACGCTCCTCACTGAATCCAATCACTAACTACGATCAGATCAATAAAGTCATAAACTGAGAGAACTACCAAGAACTGACTATTCCACTCCAAATTCCCCTTCCTCTTAAAGCTTTTTATCCATCTGAAGTTGTGAACATAAAAAAAAAAAAAAAAAACCTTCTAAAAAAGTCTCAGGCCATCATCCATGATCTTTTAACAAATCACATCCTTAAAGAGCTTCCTCGAAAAACCTTCCTTTTCCTTACCTATACATACCAAGCCATTCTCAGATCCACGTATTTTCCTGTTTCTTGGAAACTGTCAATAATAAAAGTGATAAAAAACCCAATAAGCCACCTTAACATCCGTCATTCTATCGTCTTATCTCTCTTTTGCCCAAAATCCTAGAAAAACTCTTCCTGAAAGGCCTTTGTCCGGTCCTAGAAATGAAGCAGGTTATTCCTGACCACCAGTCGAGCATCCTATTCTACATTACAGCAATGTCACCGCACGGTCGATCTAGTATCCTCCACATCGGAGCGCGGAATGTACTGCATTGGAGCCTTTCTTGACGTGGAACAAGCATTTGACCGAGTCTGGCACCAGAGACTGCTTTACAAACTCCGTCAATTCCTATCTCCTACATATTTTCTGTTAATTTCTTCTTACCTTACTGGCAGAACCTTTAATGTAAACCATATATATATATATATATATATATATATTTTTTTTTTTTTTTTTTTTTTTTTTTTTTTTATTTTATTTATTTATTTATTTTTTTTTTTTATGTCAATTACAAATGTTCTGAAAATAATAAAACAAGATTGATATAATTAGTTGACCGATGAGAATTACAGGAAGGAGTTATGTCGGGTGGCGGTCAGTAAATGAAACAATAGTTTTAACTATTTATTGACTGCCAACGTTTCGACCTCCAATGTGGATCAACACTATATCATAACAAACTTCCAAAAGAACAGGCATAATTTATGTTGTGATATGCGAGTTTGGCTGATAATAATTAGATAAAACTATTTAATAGTTTAATTTACTGACCGCCACCCGACTAATTCCTTCCTGCAATAAAACAAAACAAAAATATCGAATTCACTTATCAACTTTGTTAAGTTTTTGAATCATAAAGCCTTCCAATCGATCCTCTGAATTATATCCATCCCTCGAAAAGACAGAAATCTAATAAAAGGAATTTTTTGTACAATCACGAAAAGTAAAAGGAGGGTCACTGATCAGCTGATCGCCGCTAGCTCGGCAAGCTCGGGCTTGCTTTTCTTTAACTTATCTTTCTTTTATTATTATTCCTTCTCATTCTCATTTCATTATTTATCTATTATTATTATTTTATTTTATTTTTTTTTATTTATTTATTTTTTTTTTTATGAATGAGATATTTTCATCAAGTTATGTCCTCAAAAGCTACAAGTAAAAGATCTAGATCTGCAGGTTCAAACTCGTCTCCTACGAAACAGAGACCTCGCCGTGAAAATAATAAAAAAATGATTCCACCAGCGACCGCTTCAGCTACCTCTTTAGGATCTGAACCACAGCCCAGCACATCATCACAAGGAATGACTGATGAATCGCCGTTCTTTACACCGAACCCATTTCAGATCCTCCAAAATCAAAATGAAAAAGAATCCATGGAATCTTCTCCTATACCCAGGGAACCACAACCTCCACCAATTTTTGTTAAAAATATTAAAAATTTTCAACTACTTTGTGCGCATTTAAACAAATTAACCGATCCTAATAGTTATTCATGTATAAGTAGAACCAGTGATACTAAAATATCCCCGACTACCGCCGAAAGCTACAGAAAAATAGTAAAATATCTGGGTGAGACCAAAGCTGATTTTCATACCTATCAGTTGCGCCAGGAAAGAGCTTTAAGGGTTGTAATTAGAAACCTACACCCTTCGACACCAGTGACAGCTATCAAAGAAGAACTGACGGAGATAGGCTATAAAGTGCGGCAAGTCACCAATGTCCTAAAAGATAAAATTCCAATGCCTCTATTCTTCGTGGACTTGGAACCATCAGCAGGAGTTGAAAAAGTTTACGACCTCAATAGATTGTACTATACTAGTGTAAGAGTTGAGAAACCTTACACTAAGAAAGAAATAGTGCAGTGCCATAATTGTCAGGCATATGGTCATACGAGAACTTACTGCCACCACACACCACGCTGTGTGAAATGCGGTGAGCAACATAAATCAGAAGAATGCACAAGATCAAGATCAACACCCGCTGTATGTGCTCTGTGCCTCGAGGACCACCCGGCTAACTACAAGGGATGTCAAATCTATAAGAACCTCAAAAGCAGATACCAAAAACCTCAGAATCAGGATGAAACAGCTGAGCCGATTAGAAGCAGAAGACAACCTTCAAAAACAATTGATTCCAATGTAACATTTGCCCATCTACTTGGAGGTGGGAACCAGAACAAAGAGACCCTGCCGGAACAACGCATACTACAAAATCCTGAACCCATTCCACAACCACATATTCCTCAAAATTTAACCAACCATCAAAAACCTCATCCGAATCAAATTTCTCATATTCCTCCTCCATCAAATGTCACAGACCTTACAAGTTTGATGACATCCTTCATCACTGAAATCAAATCCCTTGTTATGCCGCTAATATCACTACTTACTAATCTCGTATCAAATTTAATCCCATCCTTAAAAAATCCTTAAATGACTACACCTAACTCCTTATCCATTCTCCTTTGGAATGCGAATGGTGTTAGAAATCACACTGACGAACTTACAGCTTTGTTGCAAGACAAAAACGTTGATGTAGCACTTATTACTGAAACTAGACTAACCACTAAACAGTACTTTAAAATACCTCAATACGTAACATACCGTACGGACCACCCAGACGGAAAAGCCCATGCCGGTACTGCTGTCATTGTGCACCAGTCCCTCTCCCACCACATACTCCCACTCCCCTCCTATGATTTCCTACAATGTACCGCCATAGTAATCAAGACTTTTTCATTTCCGATCACCCTCGCATCAGCGTACTGCCCTCCTAAACATTCCATTTCCAACATTCTATTCGAATCCTTCCTCAATTCCTTAGGAAACCACTTCATTCTGGGTGCAGACATGAATGCTAAGAACCAACAATGGGGTTCCAGGTCCACGAATTGTCGTGGGCGGAATTTACAGTCTGCACTCAACTCTAGACGTTTCAACCTCCTGCCTCCTGATTCCCCTACCTACTGGCCAACTGATCCTAACCGTAATCCTGACATCCTTGACTTCTTCATCCACAGCGGATTAGGCTCCCTAAACATGTCGGTGACTCGCCTTGATGAACTGTCCTCTGACCATAGTCCATTGCTCCTTAAAGTATCCCTAATTCCTATTCCTAAATCCAACCCACCGTCATTTATCAGAGGACCAGTAAACTGGGACCTTTTTCGCCAAATCCTGACCAGTGATATTGACCTCGGAGTGAAACTCAAAACTCCAGATGACCTTGACGATGCCGTAAACTCCTTCACCATCGCTATTCAACAAGCTGTTTGGACTGCCTCCTCTCCCAAGCACTCCCAGACAAGTCATAACCAAAATCATTTACCACAACACCTCATAGACCTCATCCGCACCAAACGACGATCCAGATCCTTATGGCAACGCACCCGTCACCCCACAGATCGCCGCTCCTATAACGTTTATTGTAGACAATTAAAGAGGGAGCTGGCGACCTTCCGTTCCCAATCCTTTAGTTCCTTCCTGTCTTCTCTTTCAGCTTGTGACAATTCCCTATGGAATGTCACTAAGAAAATTCTAAAATCCCACCATATTTCCCATCCCCTCCGTCGTAGTAATGGCTCCTGGGCTGCGTCTGATGAAGACAAAGCCGAGGAACTTGCCAAATACATTTCCGAAGTCTTCACACCTCATCCAGAATCCCATCCAAACCACACTGCAGTAGTGGAAGAGTTCCTTCAGTCTCCAATCCCGCTTTCATTACCTCCTAAAGCAGTTAATCCCTCCGAGGTCAAATATCTTCTCCGAAAACTTGCACTCCGTAAATCTCCTGGATACGATCTCCTCACTCCTCAGATTCTCAGACAGCTTCCATCTAAAGCCGTTATATTTCTTACATATATTTACAACTCCATTCTACGCACTACTCATTTTCCTCTCTTATGGAAACATTCCACTATAATTCTTTTCCTAAAACCAGGTAAACCTCCTAACACAACGACTTCATATAGACCTATCAGCCTACTCCCAATCCTTTCAAAAATCTTTGAAAAAATCCTCCTCAAACGAATATTACCTTTATTAGAATCCCACACTATTCCTTCCCATCAGTTTGGATTCCGTTCCCAACATTCAACCGTTCAGCAAGGGCTCCGAGTCGTTGACCATATTTCCTCTGCTCTTGAGAACAAGGAGTACTGCGCGGGTGCATTTCTGGACATAACGCAAGCATTTGACCGGGTGTGGCACCCGGGATTACTCTTTAAGCTCAAAAACCATTTACCCCAATCCCTATACCTAGTCCTCCGATCCTATCTATCAAACCGCTCCTTCCGAGTTCGCTGTGGTGCAGAATATTCCAATTATTATCCAGTCGAATCCGGTGTTCCTCAGGGCAGTGTCCTTGGTCCTTTCCTTTACAATATATACACGGCTGATATTCCTGTTTGCCCTAATACCTTCCTAGCAACGTACGCTGATGACACAGCTATCCTATCCTCTCACATAGATCCCGAAATTGCATCTATAGGCCTCCAAACGCACCTTTCTCAAATTGAAGACTGGTGTAACAACTGGAGAATCAAAGTTAATCAATCTAAATGCAAACATGTCACCTTTACCCTTCGAAGACAATCCTGCCCTCCAGTTCTCTTTAACTCCGTTCCGCTTCCTTTCTCCGACACAGTCCGGTATCTTGGCTTCCTTCTGGACAAAAGACTAACTTGGAACCCGCATACTAGACTTAAACGACAAGAACTTAATCGACGATTTGGACAATTATACAGACTACTGAACAGAAATTCTAAATTATCTATCGAGAACAAACTGCTAATATACAAGACAGTACTGAAACCTATCTGGACCTACGGACTTGAACTGTGGGGGACAGCCAAATTTTCTAACATCAAACGCATTCAATCCTTCCAATCAAAAGTCCTCCGAACAATAGTTAATGCTCCTTATTATGTATCCAACCATACCTTACACCGCGACCTAAATATTCCATTTATTTTAGACCTTATACCATTAAAATTCTCTAAATTCCATCAGAACCTTATCCATCACCCTAATCCCCTAGCTCAATCCTTATCCAGCTCCACACATCCTTACCATCCTCCTAGAAGGTTGAAACGGCAGTGGCCTCGAGACCTCTTGTAAAATGTATATTGGAGTTCTAGCATTGGCTAGATTCTCCACTCACGTGCTGTATGCTTGTGAATTGTATATAGGTATGAGTGACTTTTGTATAAATTTTATTGATTTTGTTTTGTATATATGTATATTGTATTATTATTATATAAATTTATTGTTTTGTAAATATCGTGTGAATGTAGTATGAATGTTGTACTTCATCACTATTAAAAATGTCCTAAATTGGACAGATTGTAATATTGCTCAATAAAGAATTGTTTCTAAAAAAAAAAATTAAAAACTAATATGCAATAAAAAAAAACACAGCTTCAATGACAAGAAAAAAATTAGAATAATCTTAATAATTGATAAAACAGGAGAGAAAGAGGAGTATTTGGTCTACAATATTTGGGGGAGGTATGGGGTTGGGGTTTGGTGGGTCCATGTGACCCATTTCGGGGAGGGGTGAGGTAGTGGGTCGATAGATGATGGGCCCGACCGCCCTATATCTTATACTTGAGTCCCTTGCCTCTCTCCTTTCTGTCTGTCTCACTGTCTAAACCATTCAACTCCTAAACTCCATCCTACCTCTATTCGTCTATTGTAATGAGCTTCGTAAGAGAGGGAAAAAAAACGAACCTCAAGAAAGGTCTTAAAGTGATAATTGCTTCCTGGAACACTGATTTCTAGAACCGCATCTCGAGTTAAACCGAGTTTTCTAACCCCTTCGAACTTGGTTTAACCTTAAAACTTTGTTAAACCAGCCATGAATGAAGAGAAAAATCTGTATCGTTAAATTAAAGTCGAATTCGAAAATTAATTGAGTTAAATTTTGATGGGACTACAGCTAGTGTACTAAATTTAATCCTTTGGACTCGGTTGTTCCCTCGGAGGGAACATTACATTTCATAGTCTAAGATCCGAACTTGAAACGATCTGCACCGAGCTGATAATAGAATGAAACATATTTTATAACAAATTTAGTATATTAGAAAATATGTTAAGAATGGGTTGCCTAAAAAAATCCTGGACAGAATATTTTTAAACATTTAAAAAATTTTTTTTTTTAATTAAATGTTGCAACATCATGATAATAAGAAAACTTTTACCCTGACTTAAAGTATCAAAGGTATAGAATGTGCAGCCGTTGGGTTGCCTAATATTTTCCTGAACAAACTATCGTTTGTCAGGTAAAAGTGGGTATGTCGATATCAGTTATCTGCACCGGCTTGATAATAGAAAAAAAATATATCAATATAAGCGTTTTTTTTATTGCAAACACATTGATATAGGATTGTCTGCAATAAACTTGGTCCTAATCTGGGTTGCCGAATTTTAAAGATTAAATTTTGACGCGAGTGGAAACGTGTGACAGGGATCCAAGTTGAGTATCTCGTGTAATAATGAAGGACCCAACATTGCAGCCGCACGTAATCGGACATTGAATATAAGAAATTTTGATATCCCATATAAAAAATTACAAGACCATTTTTTACACAAACACCAAATTACAGGGTAAATGTTTTCTTATTATCATGATGTTGCAACATTTAATTAATAATAATTTTAAAAAAAAATAATTAAAAATAGTCTGTCCAGGATTTTTTTAGGCAACCCCTTCTTAACATATTTTCTAATATAATAAATTTGTTATAAAATATGTTTCATTCTACTATCAGCTCGTTGCAGATCGTTTCAAGTTCGGATCTTCTACTATTATAACCAATTACGTAGAATGAACCGAGACCACCGCCGTGTCATGTCTCTTCAAATATTTTTAGAACAAGCGTAAAACCATTCCCGTCAAAGGACAATAATTTGAAATTTACATTTGACATAGGATATCAGGATTTTCTCATCATTGTCCTGAGTTTTCTTTTAGCTTAATATTTGTAAGATATATATTTGGCCGTTTCGCAAAAAAAAAAAAATAAAAAAAATAATAATATCAATAAACTTCTTTCGTGAAACGGCCAAATATATATCTTTTAGATATCAGGATTGAGTATTAATGGCATTTTTTTTTTTTTTTTAGGTATTGTCAGAAAAAAAAGTTTACAGATATATGTTTTGGTACCTAATTGTTAATTTTACGGGAAATTTCGATTCCACCTATTTTTATCTTTTGTAAGCATTATGAGGATAAGAACAAGTCTACAAAATTAATGGTACTTTAGAGGGAAAAAGATTAAAATATCGAAATTTATGCCCTGTCAGACCGTTTCAATCAGTATGAAACTTACATGGTATTAAATTCCGTTAAATGTTATATCGATTTAGCGAGTTTAATTGAAATCGTTAGAGCCGTTTTCAAGAAAATCGTAAAGAGGTGCAAAACGTATGATATAAAGTGGCTTTTCTGGTTAGCAGATTTTGATGCATTAGTTGCTGTAACATCTCGCGCGTATAGTTGTCTTTAATATGAAATTTCAGTTTCGTGCGACTTTTCGTTTTCGTGCTAGACTTACCACACACAAGGACAGACACACAGAATTATTCGCACGACTTGGTTATTTGGACTCAGGGAACCCTAAAACGTGTATTTCTGTTGAAAAATGAAATTTGAAAATTTTCACGATCGAAATACTGAAGTGAAATTAAAATTGAAAATTATAAAATGTGTCTATATGTACCCAAAGAATAGGCAGTGAATTTCTTGAGTTAATAAGAAAATCGCGGGGGACTGAGGTGGGGGGAGGCGGTCATTAGTGGATTTTTTTATTTTATTTTAAAAGGCTTAGATGTGAACATTTATGGCAAAGATATATTATGTTTCTGAAATCATGGAAGGTTTTATGATACATTATAATTCTTAAAAGCAAACTGATACTAATGGTATAAGAGATGTGTTTCGCAGGGTGTCTTCTTATCTCCATTAATCTTCTTGTTTATTCCAAGTTTTGTAAACTCTTCTGAGAATGAGAATGAATGAGCCGATTCATCATATAAATATTGAATATTTAACTTTCTGAACTGGAAAATAAGGTATAATTATTATAATTATCGGAAATAAATTAATGATCAACTTTTAAAGAAATAAGGTCAAATATGCCCCGAGGAGACAATTTTTTAAGCTCGCTTATAGTAAAAAGTCCTGCAACTTGTTTAATTAGAACTTCATTTAACTTATTAATTCCATCTTGACCCACGTCTTGATAATGACAGCAAGTAAGCTGTTTTACGCCAATCAGTTTTTTTTTCTATCAGAATAATGATAAATTATCTTCATTGTCAATTAATTCTTGTTAAAAACCAAATTAATTTCAATATCACTAAAAAAAGTTTAAATTTTTTAAATTGATCTCCTGGTTCTATAAGACTACCGTTTTCGTTATCCTATTTTTATATCAAATGAAATAAAGTACGTTTATGAGGTACTACTTTGCATTCACATCCATTATCTGGATAAGATTTTTGTTATTCCCTCTGCATTGACTATAAGAATTCAACCTAAATCTTTCGAAGGGGTCTTTAAAACAAATTAGATACTTAAAGATAAATATCCTTTAAATCTATTTCTGTGTAAAATATACCCGGAATTTTAAATAAAGGTTATACCTTAACAAGGTTCTAAAGATTTAAAGCTAATGAGTGCTTTAAATCCTTGCATCTCCTGTAATCGTATCTAATCCGTCATTAATTATTTAATTGGCTTCAAGGATCAGAAGGTAATTTGAAATTGAGAGAGAGAGAGAGAGAGAGAGAGAGAGAGAGAGAGAGAGAGAGAGAGAGAGAGAGAGAGAGTGAGAGAGAGAGAGAGAGAGAGAGAGTGGTTGAATAGCATGATGACTCATTAAAAAAAAAATCCTCGTTCTATAATATAAATATATATTTTATCAGCTAATTTACTTGATGCAATAACTACAGTTGTGAATTTCAATAAATATTTTTTTTTTAATTATTTCTGATAATATACCTAAAAAAATGAAATATGGAAATTAAACTTTGTATCAATCAAATTGATAAGTATGTGATAAACAAGATATTCTAATATAATTATAATTAATAAAAAAAATATTTTACTGAGGAGTAGTGCGGAAAACGACATCAAATCGAAGTAGCTAATCACTTAACGCCACTTGTCGAGTCCCAAATCAACTTTTATATAATGTCCTTACCAGCCTCGATCAAGAAATAGCCATCTATCTACTCTAACCTAATAGATTCTGTATTCAATAACCACTTCACTTACTGTTTCTGAAAATGTAAGGGCTTTGTGACCTTCTATATTATGATTGCTAACAGTATGTATTATTATGGTAATGAGATGAGAACAAAAAGAGCAATTTATGTATTAGTATAAATTAACAAAGCGTTAAAATATATTTAAAAATCAAAATTAATACTTCAGTATATTTTAAATCACTTTTCTTTAGGGACCATAAATCATATCCATCGTTATTTCAAAAATCTGCAACATGAGTTTATTAAGTAGAGTATAACGAGTAGTCGTGGGGGTTACCTGTAGCATGGTGGTTAGCATAACAGCCTCCTATGCCAAAGGAACCGGGTTCAAACCCACAGCTGGCCCTAGGATTTTTTAATGGGAGTAAAATATCCTTAGTTATGCCGTCCTTCTGAGGGGACGTTAAAAGGTGGTCCTGAGCCTTTGCGATGTCAGGTATTCGTTAAAGATCCCTATAATTAAACCTGGATAGGTAGAATAGAATAGAATTTTTTATTTGTTTAAGATTTACATTCTTGTACAAATCAATTCAAATTATAAATCTCTTCAATTGCCAACTTGAGTCTAGTTAATAATAAATGTCCATATATTCGGCTCTTGAGAAAAACTTGAAAAATAATAATAGTAAACTATTTAAATAATACATTTTATCATTTAATTGATATATAATAGAAAAACGACACTGAAATAAAACATCAAAATCTGGTGCGGGCAACACACGACTTTCACTTACCTCCATTTTTAAAATCAATGGAAGCAATTTTCAAATACAGTTAGAGATAAAAATACGTGAAATTATTAAGGAATTAATTAAATTAAATTTCTATAGAAACATGTGTTTGATTAAAAAGATCTCTTATATTATTATCTAAAATAATCAGTTAGTTTTATGTTCATTTCATCACTCTCTATTAACTTTTAAAAGCTTGTGTATGAGATGACATTTTTTCTAAAATCTTTAGCTTTCCAACGGTATATCATACATGTATATTACTGCTCTTATGTTCAAAAACGAAAAATTGCATTAGAAAAATATCTTTTTTGTTTTCTCCTTTAGTTGGGTATCGAATTTATTAAATTTATATATTTAACTGTTTTTCATCAGCGTTAACAAGATAATCTAGTTATTATTATTGAATCTACAAAAGTAAAGGTACTTTAGGGGAAGAAAATTTAAAATATCGGCATTAAAGCCCTGTCAGACCATTTTTATCCAAATAAAACCTACATGATATTAAAGCCCATTAAATTTTACATCGATATAGCGAGTTTAATCAAAATCGTCGGAACCGTTTTCGAGAAAATCGAAAAAAAGGTGCAAAATGCATGGTATAAAGTACCTCTTGTGGTAAGCTCATTTTGATGAAAAAAGTTTTGTCACGTCTAGGGTGTATAGTTGTCTTAAATATGAAATTTCAGTTTCATAGGACTTACCGTTTCCGCCCGGGAGTTACCACACACACACACACACACACACACACACACACACACACACACAACAAGACACACACACACACACACACGACCTTTTTGCGGGACTTGGTTATTTGGACTCAGGGGACCCTAAAACGTGTATTTCCGCTGAAAACTGGAATTCGAAAATTTTCACTATCGCAATACTTCCCCTTACTATATATAGTAAGTGAAAGTAAAAAACAAACAAAAACAATTAACAACTTGAAAAACAAACTGAAAACATTCGCCGTAGAATGAAAAATGATAAACTGTTAACCTCAGATAACTAGACACTAAATTGGTGTGTGGGCCTTCACAGTTCAAGGTATCCAGGGTATTACATGCTGACTTAGTGAACCAGAAAATGTTGTTCAGTTTTTCAATATTGTCTATTTGAAGAATTTTTTGAATATTTTGGTCAGCACTGGATCCTGATAAAAATGGTTGTAAATATCTCTCGCTGTCTTTTATGAGCTTTTCACAGTAGAGAAGGACGTGAAACATGCTGTTCAAGATAAACTGACCACAGAAAGTGCAGGTTTCTTGTGCTTTGAAGATGAACAGTTTGGTTTTTCCATAAAGTGTGGTACGTTCTGGGCTCGAAATTCTTAACTGGCTCAATGATCTTATTTTTTTCATGTTGGCTGTATATGTAAGATAGTTTTCTGGGCTGGAGATATTGAAGCTGGAGATAGTTCTATATATGGGGTTATGGTTAGAATTGAGAGATCGATGGATGTCTATTGAAAGGTTATGATTTTTTATCTTTTCCATTATTGCATCTTTGCACTTTAATAATCAATTCGGGTACAATACACTGAATTCTTCTTCACACAAACCTGCATAGGTAAAATTTAGGACTCCTACTGTTGCATAAAGGGGCGTTAAATAAATAAACAACAACAACGAGTAGTCATGGAATCATTTATTTATTTTTAATATATTATGTATTATATTTTTCAATTCTTCGTTGCAATCCTACCCAGTACAGTACCTCTAATAATTCTTCACTTTTTCCTGTTAACAGATATGCTACGTATGACTATCTTAAATAGCGTCCTACAAAGCTTAAAGCATTAGGAACTGCCTTGCACACATAGGTGTTGATAGAGAGTGACCATGGTGTTGGGACTTCTCCCCTAAGGTTTAGTGGAAAAAATAAAAATTATAAGTTAAAAAGAGGTATTAGGGTGAAAGATATAGATATAGACTGTGCTTACTTACAACCACATACGTAATTTTCAAATCAATAATCCTAAATACAGTGTTTAGAAAACATAACCATCTTACACAGCACACAAATTATGTGTGTAACAAAGCCAACAGAGCTCTGTGAACTATATATCCATATTTTAACAGAAAATTTAAATTAAATGTAACTAATAAATTATTGTTATATAAGGCTTGTTTACGATCAATTCTTACCAACGCATGCCCAATATTTAGCTATATGTATAATAAAACTATAACAAATTACAAAGGCTCCAAAATAAATGTTTAAGAATCTATGAAAATTATCCAAACAATAAAAGAATTAAAGCCATGTATTCAGAATTTAGAGTACCTATTATTAAGGATTACATAAACAAGCTTAGTAAAAAATTTTTTATTAAATGTTTAATTAACAAAAATTTTCTTATAAGAAATATTATATACGATACCAAAACTAGTACAAAGCAGTTTGTACACAAACGAACTTTTTTTACTTTCACTTACCTATATATGAATTATACATAGTAAAGGAACGTATTGCGATCGTGAAAATTTTCAAATTCCATTTTTCGACGGAAATACATGTTTTAGGGTCTCCTGAGTCCAAATGACCAAGTCCCGAAAAAAGGTCTGGGTGAGTGTGTGTGGTAAGTCTAGCGCAAAGTCGTACGAAACTAAAATTTCATATTTAAGATAAACATACACCCGAGTTGTAACAGCAACTTTTTCATCGAAATCGGCTGACCAGAAAGCCACTTTATACCATGCATTTTCTACCTTTTTATGATTTTCTCAAAAACGGCTCCAATGTTTATGATTAAGCTCACTACATTGATGTAAAATTTAATAGGCTTTAATATCATATAGGTTTCATTCTGATTGAAATAGTCTGACAGGGCTTAGATGCCGATATTCAAATTTACTTCCTCTAAAGTACCTTTTATATTGTAGATTATATAAAAATAACCATATTATCTTGTTACCACTGACGAAAAACAAGTAAATATATAAGTTGAACGAATTTGATACACAACTAATGGAAAAAACTGAAAAATAATTTTTTTAATCCAATTTTTGTTTTTGAAAATAAGGACATTAATATAGAATAGAACAGAAAAAAAATTTTATTCTGGAACTAGGTCCCCTAAGAATAACAGGTTTGTACAGTATATGGAAATATACATGTCTGGCCAACACACAGAAGGAACATAATCAATAAATAATTACAGTTATGGGTTAATATATGTGTGCATATCATAAACGCATATACACACATATATCTAAAAAAATAAATACAATGATAAAATTAAAATTAAAACAATTCTTAGAAAGTATTTTGTTGAACGGAATTAAAAATTAATTAGTAGATAACAGCATTTAAATATAGACAATGAACAAAATTATTCTTCATTCAAAGTGTGATGTCAGAAATAAAAATGTTACAGTTTCTGAGCGTCTTTTTGGGATAATAAAAGGTATTGGAAAAGTTGGGATTTGAATGAGGAGAGAGAAGCAGCATGGCGAATATGAGTAGGTAGAGAATTCCAGAAATTAGAGGAGCGGACAAGGAAGGAACGATCAAATGTTTTAGTCCTATGGATAGGCAAATAAAGGTCGGAATGGCGCGATCTTGTTTCAAGTGAGTGGACTGAGGATTTAAATTGTAGGAGACTGTGGATGTATGGAGGGTGTTGAGAGTTAATGATTTGGTAAGGGTATGATCCTAGGAAATATTGTCTGCGGATTGGGGGGAGGAGCCACTTTAACTCACCGTAAAAATGGGTCACATGAGACCTCTTCGGAGTACTGAGGACAAATCTTAAAAATATATACACTGTATATATACGTGTATATATTTTTAAGTACGTGTATAATATACCGTGGGAAAGAAAAAGATTTTAGAAAAAATATGATCTTATACACAAGCTTGTAAAAGCAGATAAATGGCGATGAAAGGCCGATAAAACTTAAAATAATAATATTGATTACTTAAAATTATAATATAATAGATTTTTTTATGAAACACATGTTTCTACAGAAATTTTTAAAACTTAATTAATTAACTCTTTAATGGTTTCATTAATTTTTATCTCTAACTGTATTTGAATTTTTTTTTAATCGATTTTTAAAATGGAGGTAAGTAAAAGGCGGGTGTTACCCGCACCAGATTTTTTTTTCTTTCATTTACCAATGTGTATATATCCTATGTATATGTTATAATGTGGATACTTAAGAGACTGGTCTACTTCTGTACAGCATTATGTATGTTTAATGCATTCTATTATATATTGCAATAAAGATTAAAAATAAAATAAACATAACATATACGACCAAATTCTTCCCTTTCTTATACCGATTTTCAAGCTACTTGCCCTCTTAATGGAAAATCCTCCATACGTTCTTGCTCATATATACCGATAACTACAACTTACCTAACAAACGTTCAAAACTTCTGACTTACTACAAAGAGATAGTTTTAAATTACTATCTCATTACATCTATTAGGGCATATGGGATTAAACTTTAAGGCTCTACTTTACAATTAAATGCTTTATTGCAATCAAAACGCTCCTTATTTTGTAAACAAGAAAATAATCGATAAAAGAACTCCCTACTCCATTTGTTGCAGGCTTAGCCAGAAATAGGTATACCTCTTTTTATTCCATGCATCCTGCCAAGAAAAGCCCACTTGTTCGCAACCCCTCATCCTTATGCATTTCCTATAAACCTCCGGAGCGTCTAAAAAGATGGCCTCGAGATCTCCTACCTTAAATAAGATATAGAAGTTCTACAATGGATAGTTGCTTTACAAGGCATTCCCATTCCTCGCAGTCGTTTACTTTTATCATTGTAATTCACTTTATATTTAACCATTTGCACTCGGTAGGGGAGCCCGTGGCTGAGTGGCTAGCTCGCTAGTCTCTCATGCTACAGGATGCGAGTTCGAATCCCAGTCCTGGCGGGGCTTTTATAAGGATGTAATAAATGGGGATTCACTCGCAGCCTCTCCCCCGGGTATGTAAGACCCGTCAGCCAAATGGTGGCCACTCACAAAATTAGGCGTAGGGAGTGATGACCCTACACTATAAATTGTATCGTGAAACGGGAGTGTAAACTAACAGGAGATTACACCGCGAGGCCCAGGGCCTGCACGGCCTGTCGCGCCACTTTAAAAAAAAAAAAAAATTTGCACTCGGTACCGTTTTGGACGTTGGTTAGGTTATAAATTTTAATGGCACAAAACATCGCGATCATCACTGCTATATATGTTTATTATAGAAGATTAATATAAAATAAATAATATCAGTTGAAATAGTAAATAATGATATAAATTAAAATTATCAATAATATAAATAAAATAAACAATATTAACCAAATTGTATAATATAAGTTTATTTGAGATACGTGAATCCCTAAGGCTATTGAAACGTTTTGAGGTATTCATATTTCTTTTAATTTATTAATGTAGTATGGACATTCCTGTAAAATATGGGCGATTGTCAGAATATTGTTACAATTCGGGCATTTTGGAGGTACGTCTTTTGAGATCAGGTAAAGGTATGTCAGTCTTACTATTTAAGTGTTATATCTGAGAAGAGAATATTCTGTCGTGAATGCACTTAGAACGTTCTCTTTTAAAGTAAAATAGGTCAATTTATTCACATTTCTCCTGAATTTCGTTGAATGAGTGCTCTTCCGCAAAAGCATGATGGATCCCCGGAAAATCATGATAGTAGGGGTAAGTGCAGATCTCTGTCCTTGGTCAAGTGCGTGTGGTATGCACTAATCCCACAGGGGGAGGAGTGGGGAAATCCCTCCATCCAAAATAAACATTGAGAAAAAAATGGCTGATAAAAAATACTACTACATACGTTTATTAAATAACTCCATGTAACCTATATTCGTTCTTTTATTTAATAATTGAGCTGTACCCTGTGGAATAACCTGTTCTTTTGCGGTTAGCTTCAGTAAAAAAAATACGCATCATTCCCTCTACAAAAAAAAAAAAAAATCTTAAAAAACCCTCTAAATTCAATACAGTTTATCAATTACGTTCTTCGTTCATTTAGGATAATCGTAGGTAGAGGTGTTTAATTTTTTTGGACGAATAATAAACAAATCAAAATGATAAAAATAAAAGATACGAAAACTAAAATAAATTATTGTGATAGGGATCACTTGTAGCATGGTGGCTAGTATAACAGCCTTCTATGCCAAAGGTCACGGGTTTAAACCCGCAAGTAGTCCTAGGATTTTTTAATAGGAGTAAAAAATCCTTAGTTATTCCGTCCAAAGGAGGGAACGTAAAAAGGTGATCCCGAGCCTGCGCGTTGTCAGCTACACGTTAAAGATCCCTAACCTAATTAAACCTGGATAGGCAAAATTTAGGACTCCCACTGCAGCATCCTCCGATTATCCTCTGTAGCGTAAAGTGATGTTAAATAAAAAAACAAGTTATTGTGATAAAAGGTGTAATTTAGATGTTTAGGTGTAAACTGGTTTTACTTCCCAGCATGTACTAAATTTTCAAATTAATATGCATACATCAGTGAAACTAAGCGCTTCATAAAAATATTTTTTAAGTAAACCATAATTTATAACTCACAAATTTAAATCTGATACATGTTTTAATTGTTCTTATTATAGATAAATATTATAAGAAAAATTACTCTTATTCGTAGGTATTTACCTCAAAACACAGAGGCAAATATGTACTAGCCAGTACCATATTGAATTATCGATCTCATTAAAATAGATATATCAAACGTAGGCTTTAGTTTAATATTTAAAACACGATCGTCTTACAAAATATGTTTTAATATGATAACTCGAAAAATAAGAATTGAAAATATAAGTTGACTTGCGATGGAGTTAATCCTAATTTCTTTAAAAAAATGTTTATGTTTAATAAAGCCGGATGTATTAAAATCCATACATCTCTCAGGGTAAAGTCTACGGCGATGTTCTAAATAGATAGAAATATGCTTTTTTTTTCATGTGTGCTTGACATCGTATGAAATGTTAATAATTTCCTAAGCCAATGTTGCTTTTTTCAAAATCTTCAGTTGCAGCATATATAATTAATATTCCGGTACTGTTTAAAACAAGTTCGTTAGAACCTTATAATTTTCACTTGAGAGCAGTTTGGAAAGCGTTCGTCTTATGTTTCATTTGGAGAATTGAATAACTATATTTATTTTTTTAAAGTATCATTTAAAATAATTTGAGCGAATCAAATTTAAGAAGGTTCAAACATAAAATGAATTACTAAGCATTCAAAATAACGGTTAAGGAGTAAAGTAACGGTTAAAGGAGTTAAGGAGTAGAATTTCTCCGGACGCACCCTCTGGCCAGTGCGTGCTAAATCGAACGAATCGATATAGAGCATTGAGATCACTAAGGAAGGCTGAGTCATAACCGCTATATTAAAAACTTATAACCGTTACTTTCTACATATTATTATCGTTATAGGTATCCCCAGGTAACTCGAAGTTCTTCGTATTGAAAATTACAATGGAATTTGAATAATTTAACGAAGCACTTATGTTCTTTGGGATGATATTGTCTTAATTCTGATTTAAATTATATTTGTTCAGTAGTTTCATAATTTGATTGTACATTACCTATGGTTCGAAGGTACCAATGTGGTCCAATACGTTCTTAATAAGACGGAACACGAACTAAGTATTATACACCTAAACCACAGCCTAATATTAATTTAGTGTAGTTTCATTCCTTTTTACTATTAATTATTAAGTGCGGTTATTGGTAGCCACATGGTCTAATGGATTGAGCACTAATCTATAATTTTCCGGGTACAGGGTTCGAACCCCGCTGTAGCAGAATTATTTATTAGGTAATTGTAGCTTTTGGAGCAACCCTTGTGTATGGAGATCCACCCAGATTACGTTCACCCTCTATGAAGTGGGTACCCAAAAATTGGGGGAATACCTGGCGGCTGAGCGTTAGCTAGGCCTAACCATTTAACACGGACCCAAGACCCTTCATGAGGTATAGGTTTTTTTTTTTTTAATTATTGCACTTTATAATTACATTCGCCTATTAGTATAATTCTAACTAGTGCTTAATAATATCCCAAAGCTTAAGCAATGTATAATTTTTTTTTTGTTTTTGTTTATTATAGCTTATCTTTTATAGTTGACTAAAAACGTAAAATATAAATAAAGAGGGATAAGATACAAAGATTAAAATTTTGAAAAAGAAAAGTTATAACAATACAAATATAAGATATATAATTAGGAATATAATAAAAAGTATTTTAATTGGTTTAAATCACATAAATATTTTTGTCTTCCTTTGTAGCATTATATTAATTTAATATATATATATATATATATATATATATATATATATATACAAGAAATTAATTCATCGACCCTTTTTTTTATATTATAATTTTGTTTTAAATAATTCGGGTTTTGGGTCATTAAACTAAGTTTAATAAATAATTAAAAGTTTAATGACCCAAAACCCGAATTATTTAAAACAAAATAAATATAAATAATATATATATATATATATATATATATATATATATATATATATAATATATATATATATTCGTCGGACATTTCCCCTCATCTTCAAGGCTTTATACGTAACATGGTTATACGTTTCTGAAATTACTTACTCCCGCAAAATGGATTCATGTCTATCTATAAATCTATCGGAATGATCAAAAGTATCACAGAGCTGAAATTACTTATTTATGATAAGTATAAGCCTTGTACAGCATTAGTCTACTGTGTGGTTTTTAACCACGGCTGTAGCAGAATTATTTATTGTGTTATTTCCTCCTCGGAGCTACCCTGGAATATGTAGATTCTCCTGGGGCAAACCCAGTCTCTTTGAATTGGATGCCGAAAATTTGGGAGGACTCATAAAGTTATACCTGACTCACGAGCGTGATCCAGACCTAATAATCTCTTGCACAGCAGTTGGATGTTAAACATTACGAATCTTAGTAAGCACTGAGCCTAAGACCCTTCATGAGTTCTAGTAGTAAGTTTAAAAGATTTTTTTTTGTTATTTACATAGCTGGAAAATTAAAGCATCATTTTCACCAAAATCGACTATGGTTTCAAAATTTGAATGTAGAAATCCCATTTTATAGTATCGAATTTACATATTTTTTACCATTTTATCGAAAACGACTTTAACAATTTGTTGTAAACTAGACTTTAATATCATATAGTTATTTTCCTTATTAAAAATAGCCTTTCAAGGTTTAAATGTCATATTTAAAAATAAAAAAAATCTGGGGCGGGCAACCCAAGACTATCACTGACCTCCGTTGTTAATACCAATTTCAGAACTATTAAATAAAATTTGAGTTGACATAAGTATAAACAATTATATTCAGTTTCCTTGGAAACATGTGTTTTAATTAAATAATATAAAAATATAAGTTATGTACAGTAATCACTTAAGTCTATACCCTATTCGTCACTTATACATTTGATAACGATTTAATCAAAATACCATAATAGATAAGGAATCTCGGTTGAAGCTGGTGCATAAAAAAGGCTCTGGACTTACTTTACAAACCACTATATAGGGTATGAGGAAGTAAAAATGTTTCTTAAGCTATTTAATATTGAAGTGCTACCACTGGGTATTTCTCCACAAGACATTTTCAAACCCATAATTGTAAATTAGCCCATTTTTCCTATTGTATTATTCTAACTACAGTTTTAAATATCAATAAAATGCTTTAAAAAAAAGTTATTTAATTTGTTATAATTAACCATCTCTATTTATTTAAATTTGTTACAACATAAACTTTTAAAGGTTTGTATATTATTTTATCTAGGATGGTTGTTTTCGTTGAAATTAAATTCATTTTTTTATTTTAACTTTTTATATTTATTGTAAGTAAAAAAGTAAGTAAAAGTGAGGTGAATGTTGTGTAAAGTGAGTACCAAGTTTTAACAATAATTCTTTAATATAAAGGGATACTTATGCTATGTGATTTAGCTGCTAGAAAATACAACTGTATTTGGGGCAGGCTAACCAACGCAGTCGATAGCTGGGTCGGTGCCATGTCTAGTCCACTACTCGCGGCAATGCTCGCATTTATAACACAACCCCCTCTCCCTTTTTTTTTTTTTTTTTTCTAACGTTTAAATATATATTTAACTAAATTGGAAGTAATGAACGGGAACACTAATGAAGAAAAAAAAAAAAAACCTCCGTTACGCGACAGTCAATTATAGAGGAAATATTCCAAAAAAAACCGAAATGATATTATAGGAAATATTATGTTACCGAAATATTCCTTTCAGTTTTCAGTAATTATTTCCTTATCATTATTTAATTTTATATAACTCTTGAAAATTCGTGACGCAACGAATAATATTAATCCTGTAAACATTATTACACAAATGTGCTTCAATCCATCAAATCAAATTCCAAATAATAATTTAACGTTTATAATATATATATATATATATATATATATATATATATATATATATATATATATATATATATATATATATATATGTGTGTGTTATAAACCTGTACTTCTAAAACCTATGAAGGGTCTTGGGTCAGTACTTAGAGATTCGTACTGTTCCACGGCCAAAAGCTACGCAAAGAGATGATTAGGCCTATAACACGCTAAGCATCAGAGTTTTCCCTCAATCCTTGGGTATCCACTTTATAAAGGCTAGGTATGCCCCAGGATTGTTAATAATTTGGCCGAAGTTCGAACCCAGGACCTGCAGAAAAGTAGATTAGTGCTCTATCAACTGTGTATATATATATATTCTTTTAAATAAAACGAACCATTTTACACTCAACAATCCTTTTTTTTTTCTTCCTTCCTACGTTTCGGCCTTCGCCGTTTTAAAGGATCGTTTAATCATTCCGGTTTATTGCAAATAAAAAAATATTATAAGATATTTTCTACGGAAAATCGATGTGTCATATCGATCATGTCATACAACTAAAAATTTTGTTAAAAATAAGAAATGTTTAAATGTTCGATTTTGTTTTCCTCCATACAGATAATTATTCGGGGAAACGAATTCCATTCAATTTAATACACGTAGTTATGTACAGAAAATATTATTTATATCAATTACAGTTCATATTTAGCGTATAATATATGCTATGGAATACCTCTGTTTCCCCGTATACATTAATAATACCTGATGGAATATAAATACATTGTATACTATCAATAGTATAAATTTATAACAACAATGTCCTGAGTGATGGGTTTATCTCCATGTAAAATATCTATTGAAATTGGCATTGTTAGTACATTAAGCTTGCGGGATCAGAATATACTTCAGAAATAACAAAAACAATTCAATTATACCTGTATCTTTAGTGAAATCACGATTCGATTAAATTTACATTTAGAATATCATTCTTAGTTGTATTAAATAGCTAAATATATTAATTTATGAATTGGTCTAAGTAATTTTCGGAAAAGATAGATACACATATTTCAATGTGTTGAAGAAATGTATTCTTAATTTCAGGGAAAATTATCTATTATTTTAGGTTCAAGATTCTAAAACATCACTTTTACTTGACGTATTTTTATTTAATACAGTTTTAATATCAATAAATATGTTTAAAAAAAATCTAAATATCGTGGTTTATGCATAAAACAGTCACACACACATACACACACACACACACACCTATATTTTTAAATTGGAACAGAAAAAAAGACAAGAAAAGATCAAACGGAGACTAAAATAATCGCTGTCCCTTTGTAGCTACTAAATCTATTGAAGTCTTTCACAAAACGTCTATTCCTTCACGATTGTTCATAATTCCATTATTACCGTTTTTTCATCTTTAACTAAGTTCTATTTCAAGTATAGGTTTCTATTGTACTAAAAAAAAAAAAAAAAAAAAATCATCTAAATAGTTCTTTGTACTTAATTTTAATTACTTTATCTACCATTGTACACTTATACTTTTATTTATTTTTTTTTTTTTTAGTAACGCACACTGCAAGTTTTGGCAAATAATTATTTATTATGTTATAAATTTAAAGAACCATCCGAGTATCGTCCAGCCTTTATATTCAATGCTTAAGTCACCTCCTTACACAACTGTTGTCCTAGAAACAGTAATTCACCCACACAAGTACAATACAATAATTTTTATTCTTTTAAACTCGCAATAAGACAAATCTATGAACTAAAAATGCTTCAGGTGTTTGCTACGTACTATTTCCATTAAATAATATATAAATATAAAATTTAAATTATACATATAAATGCTATTGTACTATACTTTTCACAATATGAAAGTGATATGATCCATGCACTGGTCTAGACTTTTTTTTTCTTAGTTTTTTAATTATTTAAAAAAATTATTTTCACTTTTTTTTAATTCGTCTTTCTGTATTTTATTGATTTATATTTTTATATACAACATCAAATCTTTATTTGCATAAATTACATCTGCACAGATTTTATTTTACACGATTGGAATGCTAAAACTAATGAAATTATATTGAAGCAGTTTCACGATTATACAGATAAGAAAATTATGATACGTAAACATATTCATTGATATTAATAAAAGTCCTTGTATTTTTGCAGTTATCTATTCTAGTATAAAAACTGGAACAAATAGTTACATAATGTCATATTAAGATAAAACGGTGAGTAAATATAGGTATTGCAATATTAGTTTAACACTGTTATACGAAATAATTTTTTTTTAAATTATTTATTGATATTTACAACTGTATTGTACAACACATCTAGTAGATATGCTAAAAGAAAATAGACATAAACGAGAAATTTAGAGAAGCTACACATTGGCAGCAATCTAAAAATATTTTAAACAAGAAGGTCTCAAGGCCATCTTCTTTTCAGACGCCTCGGAGGATTTTCAGGAATGAATTGAAACTAGTGATTTAGAGTGGGAGTGGAGTTAGTCATAAAAGGATTGATACCTGGTTCGGGCCAGATCAGCTACAAAGGGAACATTAAGGTCTTTATGGATGAGCTTGTTCATGACAAAGTAAGGAGCTTTAAGAATTGTATACGGGAAGAATTTGATGGTTTAGCCCAAAGCTCAACTCCGTAAGTCCAGATAGGTTTTATGATGGTCATGTAGATGAGATTTTTGTAGTCAAGTGGAAGGTTAGAGCGTTTGTTTAGTAAGTGTTAGAGTAACCGAAAGCGGCGAGCAGTTTCTTCTCGTTTCAGTCTAGTGTGAGGATTCCATGTTAAACGTTTGTCAA
The DNA here is from genome assembly GCA_023052935.1 of Piezodorus guildinii. Lineage (NCBI taxonomy): Eukaryota > Metazoa > Arthropoda > Insecta > Hemiptera > Pentatomidae > Piezodorus > Piezodorus guildinii. The sequence continues at coordinate 76,327,114 of CM041295.1, forward strand.
GTAGAAGTCCTAGGTAGCGGATCTGTTTAACTGGAACACGCGGAATATTATTAAAGGATACTGTAGGGCAGGATGTCATAGGTTTACGACATAGACACGAAGTAATAAAACATTATTTGTTACCATTTAATGATCATATTTAATCAAATAATGTACAAAAATGAAATATATAGAAAAGTAAATTTTACATACTTATCGTAAATAATTAATTCAAATAAAATAAAAATTACTCCATACGCTGTTCTGGCCTTCCGCTTGAGTGGATAGACCATTCTGGGATTCACGATTCATGATTTACAAAATATATTTTCTTTTTCTTTCACTAAATAGGAAGTACATTAAAGGATATTCATGTTTAAACCAGAAAACCATTTAAAAAATAACGTATTCAAACTGAGAACGAACCGTTCTTCAAAAAATATTCAATTACTGAACGAGCTAGGAGGAGAGGTTCCACCCTGTAACTTCTCCAAGCTAAGTGGCTACTTATTACGAAGTCCGCATCTGTAATTTATGTAATTATAATACCTCCTCCAAGTATCAGCTAAGTTACTTAAGCTGATTAGACCGTTACAATATTAGTTTTCTCTCTCTTGGATGCTATGCTCGCTAATTCTTGCTAATGTTTTTATTTTATTTAAAAATTTTAAAAAAAAGAACATTTCTCTGCAATAGATAAAAATAATTAAGATAGGGTGCAAGATATCCAATCCGTTCCTTAAGTATCTCAGTTATTTAGCGTACAAATATTACCATACTATCAGCTATTTTATTTTAAACTATAGCAGTCGTAGTTTTCAATAAGCTGAGAACGCTACTGCGCTCCTAGATAAGATATCTTTTTTATTATATCGTGATTAATAATGATTTGTAACTCTTCCTAAAATTTGTCTTCAGGACTCACAACAATATATTAATATAAATAAAAATTATTATTACATGAAAATTAACACTATTTAAAAATATTTTAATATTAGAACATTCAGCAATGTTATATATTTAAGTCTTTTACCTGTCAACAACCAATTTTAAGAAAATCATTGAAAATTTATCATATAATATTTAACTAACATAGCCAACATATTCTTTGGCCCTAATGAGTTAGGTCTATCCTATAACTGTACATTTGTACACACTAATTTGTTTTAATTATTTTTTTTAACTGACAGGATTCAATGTGATATTATAAACCATTAGTTATTGACAGATAAAAGAATTTAATGCAACATTGCTAAATATTAAATGTTTTTACATATTATTAATTTTCATGTAACAATAATGTGATTTAATTTAATATATTGAAGAGGATCTTGAAAATGAGGAACAGCCTTTAAAAAGAGAAAACTTTGACTCAAAATACAATGTTGTAAAATATTTTTTTTGGAAGAATTAAGAACCATTTTTAATCATGAATATGTGTCTTCAGAAAATATTGATATCATTATTTTATTTACCTTCATAATTAATATCATTAAAATAACCTTCTTCACCTTCTTCCATTTGAATCCCATAGGCTCCAAGTTTGATCCTTAATATTTTCCTAATTCCTTAATAATTAATATATTGATAATTCCTTAATATATAGCCTTCCTCCACCATAGATTAATTAGAGATAAGAGAATTAATGACTGAGAGAGATGCAGCCAGTAGAAGATTCAAACGCACTAGAACTACCAATGATTATTCTCCTTCAAATCCCTCCGAAACCTCACGCGTTCTTCCTTACGCCTTGCTAAAACTAAGTATTTCCAAGATTGCCTTTCACAACCTCCTGCTTCAAAATCTAAATGGAAAGTCCTAGAAAAAATTGTCCGTGATCAATTCAAAATCCAGCTCCATCTATCCCGTAACTCCTGACGAACTGAACAAGCATTTCGCTAAAATCCGGAACCAATGATCACTGCCCTGATCAAATTCCTGTCAAAATTATAAAATTGTACCTCCCAGCCATCTTTCCCGCTCTCTTGCATTTTTAAAACTTCTCTCTTCAACGTTCCATTTTTCCTATTGCCTGGAAGAAAGTCATAGTACGTCCTTTATATAAAGGTCTTATCCCTTCCTCAGCATCACTCTTCAGACTCACATCCATCATATTCAACCTCTCAAAACCACTCGAAAGAATAGTCTACTCCCAATTCTATAACTTTCTTGAGCAAAAATCTGTTTAATACACTTTGGGATATCCAGGGACACTCCTGTCTCCCGATTCTACGATCAGTTAAAGTGGCTTTACACCTCCTACCTACCGTAGTAAGTACTTTCTGGCATCCTTCCTCTTCCAAGTTCTCCCATCCCACCGCCCATAGTACATCTCAGATATTTTTTCATACAAATCCACCGTTCACTCCCGCAACACTCTTTCGCGGCCTTCAGTTCTGTATATAACGCCCAAATCAAACCGCAGCTTTTGACAGATTCTTCCTCACTAACTCATCGTCTGTATGGAATTCCATTCCCTCATATATTCGTCGTTCCGATACTCTTTCGACCTTCAGATCCCGTCTATTCAATTACTTCCTTTCTCTCCAATTCCCAAAGAACTAAAAATATTTGCAAATATTTATTAAAATAATTGTAAGAAACATAGAAAAACGATAATTTAAATATACTATTTTATTATGTGTCGTATTCGTTAGGACTAGCAACAAATGACCTACTTATCAAACGATCCACTCATAAAATATTTAAAATGATTCTCTCTTGGTGTTTCAAAAGGATAGTACCGCAGTTCGTTTTCAGGGGTGGTTTGTTTGTTGTTTTTTGAGAGCTGTGTTCTGACTTAATAACGAACTTGAAACCCCTCTCCCCCCAGTTCTCGGCTGCTTGCTCCTTCTTCTGAATCATTGAATCATGACAAGGAGCGAGTAAACATGCCTTGCTGTGTGTAAATCAAATCCTTTGGAAAAAGGGATTTTTATCAACTGTTTGTTACACCGTAAACCTTAAGAATTTAGAAACAATAATCGGAAAAAATTGTTATTTTTTATTCCGGAAGAAAAAAAATGGATATTTCTAAGACCAGCCTTCGCTTGACTGTAGGTTATAAAGACAATTTTTTAGTGTATCACCTTAAGCTATTGTGCGCGGTCTAACAGCCCAAAATATAAGTTTCTTCTGCATTAATTAATGATTTAAACAATGTCGCTCTTATCATTTTTTACTTTATTTTAAGTAGTTAGTTAATCAGGTCATACTTTTGAACACGTAGAGAAATTCAAGTATTTAGGTTCAATGATAACAAGAAAAAATGAAATCCAGGAAGAAATAAAGTCCCGGTTAAAGGTGGGAAATGCGTGTTATTATTCGGTTGCTAAATTGCTTAGCTCGCGGCTTCTGTCTAAAAACTTAAAGGTTAGAATTTATAAAACTATTATTCTTCCAACGGTTCTTTACGGATGCGAAACGTGGCCGCTTACTTTGAAGGATGAACAACGGCTTAAGGTTTTCGAGAATAAGTTACTGCGTAAAATATTTGGTCCGAAGAGAGATGAGGACACTGGGGAGTTTAGAAGATTGCACAACGCGGAATTGCGGAGTTTGTACCCTGTGAATATAATTGAGTTGATAACATCGCGGAGACTCAAATTGGCGCGTAAAGTTGTTGGGCTTAGTGAGGAACGGATTCCGAGAAAGTTGGTATTCGCTGAACCGACTGGTAGGCGTCCGAAAGGTAGGCCGAAGCGTCGATGGGCGGATTGCATTAAGGCTGATCTCGGGGGCTTGGCTTGACCGGTCAACATTGGACGAGTCTGTGCAGGCGAAGTTTGGTGGTATCGGCATCGAACCTTCGGGTTCGGCAAGCCTATTGTTATTTAAGTAGTTATATTATATTCTGTCACAGCAGAATGTAATTTACAGCACGGCCGAGTGTGATTTTGGATAATCACCTCCGTGCACGGCCGATGGCCATGAAACAGTACTAATCTCTGTAAGTACTGAACCCAAGACCCTTCATGGGATGTAGAGGTACAGGTTTTTTATTTTAAATATATATATTATTATTTATTTATAAATATATATAAATATAAATAGATATATATATTTATATAAAAAAAAAAAAAAAATATATATATATATATATATATATATATATATATATATATATATATATACATATACTTTATATAAAAATATATATACTTTAAATATGTATATATATATATATATATACTTTCCCTTACTATATATCTATTTATCTATATATATTATATATATATTATATATATATATATATATATATATATATATATATATATATATATATATTTCATATATAGGTAAGTGAAAGTAATAAAATGGCTACTTATTAGACTAAAGTTAGAATTATAGTTAATGAGGAAAGTGATTTTAAAAAACTTAACCTTTTACTATTTTAGTTTAGTTAGCTAATAATTTAGCAATGTACACAGTTTCACACAAAACAAAGATTTATTTAATACAATGTGGATAACCTTATAATAGATTTTTTTTAATAATTTAAAATCAACCATATGTTTTTATCAATTGATAACAATTTAAAAAAAAATATCGTTCTGTTAATAGTTGGTTTGCCAATGTGCCTAAAATAAATTTATATTTACAAAAATATATAATATATATATATATATATATATATATATATATATATATATATATATATATATATATATATATACTGATGAACTATGAGCTCCCGGCCCATATAACTTGATCATGAATGCATTTCCATGTCAGTCTCCTTCAGAATAAATCAGGTTGTGTAGAACACGCAACCTAGTTGTTAGTGAGTAACTAGCCCAATCATCACTACAGTCTAATAGCGAATTCCTTGAGAGAATAATAAAGATAAAAATCTTGAAAAAAAAAAAAAGTTACAGTAATTATTACATATTTTCCTTATATTAGTGCACAAACACTACAAAAGGTGATTTTATTCAAGTATTTACAATGTCCGAGCCATACTTAAAGACACATACCACATTTTGTTTCGTTGATTTCATCATAAGCAGTATTATTGATGTAAATGAACGTAGCACCCCATTATAATGGATGCCAATATCCTTTTAAGTTAATACCTTCAATCATTTAAATCATTTTTTATATTACTGGAGATATCAGAGCTTTATTTTACTAATTATTTTATTTTTTTCTGGTAATTAATTTTAAGATATCTTTCATCGAAATACATATAATGTATTACACGTTGTAATATATTTTTCACGTTGTTATCGTCAATTAAAAGCTGTATGTACATTTTTTACTTATATGATGATGGACAACTTACTCCACGATAGCGAAAACTTTAAAAATATTATAAGAAAATATTTTTCCTATTTTAACACCGAAAAATAAGACAACTATACGCCCGAGACGTTACAGCAACTTTTTCATCAAAATCAGCTAACCAGAAAAGCTACTTTATACCGTGAATTTTACGCCTTATTATGATTTTCTCAAAAATGGCTTTAACGATATTGACTAAACTCGCTATATCGATGTAACATTTAATGGGTTTTAATATCATGTAGGTTTCATTCTGATTGAAATAGTCTGACAGGGCTTTAATGCCGATATTTTCTTCCTCTAAAGTACCTTTAATTGTATACATTCTAAAAGATTAACCATATCGCCATAATGACATGGTAATTGATGAAGGACGGCTAAATATAGGAGTTGGACGAATTTGATGTCCAACCGAAGGATAAAAGAGCAAAACTATTTTTTAACGTAATTTTTGGTATACTGATGATAAAAACAGTAATATAGAAGTATAATATACCGTTGGAAAGAGAAACATTTAAGAGAAAATATTATCTGATGCACAGAGTTGTAAAAGGTAATATAAAGTGACGAATGAGGAATAAACTTATTACTGATTAACAATTGAGACGTTGATTTCCAAAAAGTACTAAAGGACATTTTTTACGAAATTGATTTTTTGTCATATTTATATTCTCATCATTAAGTTTTATCTAAATATTCTATTTGATGTTATCTAATGAATTCTGAAGTCCTTAAAAAACGTGATTTAGAAATGCGGTCATTTTCTAAAAGTACTAATTACGCATTTATTTTCGTTCCAAATCATTCTAAAAAAAACCATTTCATAAGTTTAATATGATGTTATTATTATAGTAAAAAAATAATTCTAAATTTTAAGGCAAAAAGACCCAAATTAGCTAGTTTAATAATATAGTAATGAGAGATTTTCGCGCTTCTTGTAAAATTTCCTAGAATGGATATAGTACCTTTTGGAAATCAACGTCTCTATTGAATATAGTTATACTATTTAATCTAAATTATATGTTTCCAACGAGAATGAATACACGTTTTATTAAAATCAACTTCAAATATTTTTCAAATTGGAGTATATTTAATAGTTTTTAAATTGATTTTAACAGTCAAGCTAAGTGAAAGTTGGGTTTTGCGTGCACTAGATTTTGATTTTTGTGTCATTTCTAATAAAAAAAAAAATCGTTCTGTTATTTTTCTCTTTGGTTTCATAATGGGGAATATAAGTCTATAAATTGAACGGAAACGAAAACAGAAATGTTTACTCTCTTTGAATGGTACAAAACCGTTAAACAAATAGGGCTATGCAAGTAGTGATTACTTCGACATCAACACCGATCCGGATTTAAGATATTTGGATATAATACCACTTGTTTGTGGAAATCCAAAGGGCAGCTATGGCATCATGCCACAAATTAAAATTAGCAAGCATGCCAAGAGCCAGCAGGACCGAAGGACACTTAAGTATATATAGAAGAATATACACAAAGTACATGGGACAACGTCTTGCTCAAATAAATTCGGTCGCTCAATAGTTGAGAGAATTTTCAAATTTATTATTCGATATTATTACTTGGGGATCAGATGTGAAACAGATATACATTTTTCCTGACCAAGTTAAAATACGGCCTATAATTAATTTTTATTATTAATTTTTACCCCCCATCTCTTCTCTATATTTATAAAATTATAATGCGATTCTTAGTTTCGGTGAACTCTTACAAAACCACGCGACGGATTTGGATACCGTTTTCACTAACACCTAGGGCATTCTTTCCTGAAGGTTTGTAGGTAAAATACATTGCAATTAAGTATTACTTTGAAAGGGAAAGTTGAATTTTCTGTAAACAAATCATCAAAAAATTATTCCGAAAATGTGAGTAGTAATATAGACGTATAATATACCGCTGGAATGCAAGCGAATTAAAGAACCAAATGTATATAGGTATGAGTGACTTATGTACATATTCTTATTGATTCTTTTTTGTATATATGTATATTGTATTATTATTTTTAAATTTATTCTTTTGTATATATTGTGTGAATGTTTTTTGTATTTTTAAATATATTTTTATTGTAATTTACAACTGTACAAAAAATACATCAAGTAAATATGCTGAAATGTTATAACACATAAAATAAACATAAAGAGAAACTGCCCATTGGCAGCACTCTTTGGTAGTGAGTCTAAACAAGAAGGTCTCGAGGCCATCTTCTTTTCAGACGCCTCGGAGGATTATCAGGAATGGAAGAGGAAGCAAGCATTGAAACTGATGGATTAGAGTGGGAGTGGAGTTTTTCATGGAAGGTGTGATACCTGGTACTGGCCAAATCAGCAACATATGGAACATTAAGATCATTGTGGATGATTTTATTCGTGACAAAGTAAGGAGCGTTAAGGATTTTGCGAAGGATTTTGGATTGTAAGGATTGGATACGGGAAGAGTTTGATGGTTTAGTAGAGCCCCAAAGCTCCACTCCGTAGGTCCAGATAGGCCTTATGATTGTCATGTAAATGAGTCTTTTGTAGTTAAGTGAAAGGTATGAGCGTCTGTCTAGTAAGTGTTGGAGTAGCCGAAATCGTCGTGCAGTTTCTTGTCACTTCAGTCTTGTATGCGGATTCCATGTAAGTCGTTTGTCAAGCAGGAGTCCTAAATATCGGATCTGTTCAACCGGGACAAGCGGAATATCATTAAAGGACACTGTAGGGCAGGATGTCATAGGTTTTCGACGAAGGATAAAGGTAATTTGTTGGGATTTATTGGAATTTATTTTAATTCTCCGATTCTGACACCATACCTCAAGGTCTCTGATGTGATCTCTGATTGGAGAGTTAGTGAGGCAATTGTAGGATCGTTATTAACCGATAACACGCAAGTGTCATCGGCATAGGTAGAAAGGAATGTGTTTGGATGGGTTAGGATATCAGCTGTATATACTGTGTAAAGAATGGGTCCTAGGATTCTGTCTTGAGGAACCCCAGCAGACTGGGTGAAAAGAGATGAATAGGAACTGCTGTGGTTTATTTTGAAGGATCTTTCATAGAGGTAGGACTGGATGATTAGGAAGTATGTAGGAGGAAGGAATTTACGGAGTTTGTACAACAGTCCCGGGTGCCAAACTCTGTCAAATGTGTGAATGTTGTACTTGAACAATATTAAAAATATCCTAATTAGGACAGATTGTAATATTACTCAATAAAAATTATTTCTGAAAGAAAGGAAAGAATAAAAGAAAATTTAATAATCAATAAAATAAGTCGTACAAGTTCATAGAAAGTTATAATTGATATAAGCTCATAAACGTGTTAAGATTTGTTATTTGTAATGCTGTGATGAGGGAGATTATGGTGTTTAAGTGTTGCCACTTCACAGTATTATTAAACACCTTCACGCCGGCGCGAGCCACTAGTCTGTCCCATAGGGCGGCGCGTACCACAGGTATTTCCATATCCATGTTATCTATTATTTATAAGGGCAAAAAAATAAAAAAATAAAACTTTTTAACTGCCTTTCGAGTTATAGTTACTGGCAGAAATCTGATCTTAGAATGAAAAAACAGCACGAAATACACAAATTTCAAAATAAGCACTAACAAGACTGTTATCAAACGTACAACTCGCATACAGATCTGAGCTAACAATAATCGATGAAACTTGGCATGAATTCGAGTCCCCGCCCCAAAGAGCAGATATTGGAAATCGGCGCCTGAGTGAACGTGAAAAGTTATATTCTTCTATACAGCACTGAAGATTTTAGAAAAAATATTGCTTACCAAATAGTGCATTATTTGTTAAAATAAATGTAAAGTCGTTATAAATCCATGAACTAGCAATGTCATTAAAAGTTTTACATCTAGATCATTTTATTAAAACTGATGTTCCTTTGTAAACTAAATAGGACTCCAGCTAAAACTAAAACTTTACTTTTGAAAATAATTATACATTAATTATTTGGTACATTTCGTAATGCTTAATCGTTATGTATCTAGAGTAACTTAGGATTTAATAGACCAACTGAATAAAGGCACTCAAAACTAGAAAATAATATTATATGGAAGTATGTCCGTTAGCGGTTTTTATGAGGTATTTAAGGAAAGAACAGAATAATAATATGACTATATTACCATAAGTTTACATAAAATAATGACAATGTAAGAATTAATACTATTTGTAATAAACACTTAGAACTATTAGTGAAATTTATTATTTTGAAGGTTTCGTTGAACACTTACCATTGCGTCTTGCATTTATACTAAAGGTGAATATACCGATATGTTGTTATTACGAAATCCCAAACCATGGGTTGACAAAAATATCTTCTTACGATTTTTTGTTTTTTGGTGTTATTAATTTCTACTGTTATTTAGAGAACGATCCTGTATATAAATTGCAATATCCAAACATACTCTATTAAATTTAAAATGGGAATATTTCGGTTTGAATAATTATATATATATATATATATATATTTATATATATATATTTTTTTTTTTTTATAGTCTAGTATAAAATTAAAAAATTAACAATACCAAAAATCGCATTATTGAAACGTTTCTTTTCGGTTCTTAAATTTATTTAGGATAAAATGTTTAAAAACATCAAATTATTATTTTATGTCAGTTAAATTTTGTGAATATTAATTATTTTAATTGATATAAATATAGAAGACCGTTTATCCTCAGTTCCCATAAATAAAAAACTCTTTTTACACAACATTTGAGCGTCTTACATACAAAAGTTAATTTATTCATTATTCTATTCAATATTAACTGCAAATCCCTACTGAATCTATTACCAACTTGAATCTGAAATATATATGTTGCAGAAACTATATGAGGATTAAATGAGACTTCACAACTTCGAGTAATGGAAGTTAAATAATTATAAAGTTTATCACTTTACAACTCTGTCAGTGTTATATTCTGCCTCGGGTGCATTTTAGATTGAATTATTCTAGTTTCTATTACCTTAGGTGTAACAAATTTATATGTGGTGGAACTATAAAGCAAATATAACTATTATTTCCTTTAATACAATAGCAGATATTCTGACCGACTCACCTGGAAATCTCTTAATTATAAAGGTAAAACATAAAATTCTTCCATCAACGGGTTTTTATCATTAAATGAATATTTTATTTTATTGATATTGAGTCTTTGATGGAATAGTTCCTCTACTTTTTTTTTTTTTCAGAACATACCACTATAGTGTTTTTTCTCCCCTTAAATTAATTAAATATACCCTTTACTCTCTTAACAATCATTTTTCATCAGGAATATTATAATTTGTCACAATGTGGAAAAGAGTGATAATTCATCCAGACCACATTCGTACAATATTTACAAGAAAAAAAAAGTAAAGTCGAATCCCATAAAATAAAGTATAAATATATATATATATTTTATATTATATATATATATATATATATATATATATATATATATATATATATAAAACAAAAAAAGAATACATAAATAAAATTAATACAAAGTAAATGAACATCTCAAACACACTCATACGTTTGTACAATATTTATAATCAGCTATGGGAACCCCAGACTAAGCATCTCCCTATATATGGAGGGAAGAGCCTAACCCACTGACTTAAGAGCCAGCGGGCTGAAAGAGGTTTTAACGAATTCTTAAAATATGCATAAATTCAAGATTGTTTAGTATGAAGTTATATAATAATAGATAAAATAATAAATGAATGTCCTATTAATAATTTGGATGAAATTATTGGAAATTTCAAGAATAAAATAAAATATAATATTTCGGGCAAATGATGTATACAGATAACCTTTATTAGAATAAAGAGAAATATAAGTTAAATCTGGTAAAATAAAGTTAACAGAATTAACTTATATTTCTGCCGATTAAGTAACAAATAAAACCAAAAATTTACAAAAAAAAAGATATCCATATTAAAAATAAATGAAAGTTTTACAAAAATAATAATCCTGAGGAGACTTGATTTTGGAATCCAACTGAAAACATTTAAGTCAGATGATTTGTTTATTATGACCGCTGGGTAGCCATCAGACATTCGACATCTGAACCTGCCTCCGCTGAAACAGACGTATTTTATGTTGGGAGATACTTTTTTTTTGGAGGGCTAGTCAGTGGGGATGTCGGTTAGTGGACGTCACTGCCTCGCTGACGTAGACTGGGGAGTGTTATGCTCCTCCCAGCCCAAAAGACCGGTAGAGAAGTCCCTCTTGACGCAGATCATCCCTCACAGTCCGCCGAACAAACCGAGCGATGATAGTCCCCGGTGCTCCCGTTTCTTTTGGCCTGAGACGCACCGTGCGGTCCTGATCTCTAGGGCTGAGCTGTACGCACAGGCCCGCTTCGACTGAGTATAGTGCCCATCAATCCTTCAGAACCAAAAAACCTTTCTATATCTATAACATGTTCACTCCACTCTGCTCTGTCCACTCTATCAACACAAGATCCCAGTCCCTGAACCTGTTCATTCCCTCCTACAGAACTGCTTCCTTCAAGAGATCTTTCGTTATTCGCGCTACTTCATTTTGGAATTCCTCACCCATGCCTATTCGTGCATCCCAATCCTTAACTTCCTTCAAGCATAAACTATTTGTCCATCTCCTTGAATATCATCAGCCTTTATAATGTTTGACTTTTTACACGCTTTATTTATCTTTATTTTTATTTTTTTAATTATTCAATGTTTCAGTTTCTTTTATTAATTATAAGGTTGCAATATTACCTTGTACAAATATATGCATGTGTTTAAGTGTATGTATGCATTTTTATTAATATTATGCAGTATAATTTGTTATATATTGTATATTTTGTAAACGTAATAGCCAGAAGATTAATACTTTAATGTACATTTATATTATGGGACTAGCTGTCCCAGAATAAAAATTATTTTTCATTTCATTTCACCACTGTCTCACCTTGCCTCTCAAGAATGCCTCTTATTAAGATTATTATTAGGATTATTTTGCTCCGCTTTATTTAAACTTCCTTCTAGTTCGGAAATGTTTACTTTGAAAGTATTATTTTCTAGCATCAGTTTTTAAACTTGAGTGTTTTGTTGCCCAAGAAGATTTTCTTTTTTTTTTTTGTAGCCTCTCCATGTTTTGAAATGAAAGTTCAGATTGTTTATTCAGGGTTTTTTTAATATCGTAAATTTCCTGAAGTTTGGCCCTCATTTCCCGAACCTCCTCCGCCAGGACCCTCCGAAGGTCCATCATTAAATTAGTCTCCGAAGTTGGTAATAGTCACGATGTCTCACAATCAGTACATATCCATTTTGTATATGCTTCAATATCCATAGATTCTATTTTAATACATTTAGTGTGAATGGTAAAAATAGTACAAGCAATTTTTAATCTGTCGTATCGTCCGGCCGATTTGTTACAAATAACCATTTTATTAATTATATTGGGATATATTCGTTAATAAATATAAAAATATTCACAATAATAATAGAGTCTGTTTACGCGGAGCCGTCAGAATTAGGACTAATAAACAGATTGTCTCCCACTACTGCAACGTGCAAGTTTACTTTGTTAAACTCTAAGTTTGTTATTTACTATTTTAAAATATAATAGCAACAAAAGCTGATTATAGCGTTACCTGTTTGAATAGTTCTATATTGCTAAAGAATTTTACAGGAAACACCAACAATCTCTCTCTCTCTCTCTCTCTCTCTCTATATATATATATATATATATATATATATATATATATATATATATATATATATATATAATAGAGAGAGAGAGAGAGAGAGAGAGAGAGAGAGAGAAAAAGAGATTACTTTTACTATTGCCTATTATCGTAACAGGATATAATATTACGAAATAAATAGAAATATTAATTTAAATAAATCCTCCGGAACCATCTCTTCTTTTAAATATTATTTATTAATTCATCAATGATAGATTTACAAAGTTTCGCGCGGTCCTAATGTCTCATCTTCAGAATCACTAGTCAAAAACCAATTACAATTCAACATTATACTGCATTTTCAATAAATTAACAATAATCAAGAATATAATTCAATAACTCTATATTACATTATAAACCCGTTTTTTAATATTTTATTTGCATTTTATTATTACTTACAAATATCCATATCATTCAATATTGGCCATATTTCATGAAAATTGACTAGTGATTCTGAATATGGATCTCACACCGTCGTAAATGTATTATTGATAAATTAATAAACAATATTAAAAAAAGAGAGATGGTTCCGGTGAATTTATTTAAATATAATATACTTATCTATTTATTTAAATATAATATACTTTTCATAATAAGAAATTGAATCTATAAATATTAATGAAAATTTAATTATATCCTTGATCTCCGAAAGTGTATCCTTTGATAACTAATCCTTTAAAAACTCCTTAAATGATTGACAACAAATTATAAGAAACGCCATGAAATGTCAATAAAAACTTTTAAAAATAAAAAAGTTTTAAGGGGATCGCTATATTATCTGCTTTCCACGAGAGAGAAAGCTCTTGCATAATTGAAAAAAGACGACCTCCGGAGCATTTCCCGGACACCTGTCACTGGAAGGTAATGACAAAAAGCCAACTCATTTCCTCAGAAAGGTTCTTTTTTTTCCGGATCCGGTCGGATGTAGTCCACATCCTCTATGAAGTAGAGGGGCTCTGTAGATACATAATTATTTTTAATATAATATTCATAATTGAGGCTGGGTGAAAGAAAGCCAAGAGTCAAACTTAGTTTAATCTTTCATCATAAATAATTCGTCCCTTTTATAATTTCCGTTTTTTTTAAATGGACTGAATTTCATCAGCCTGAAGAGTTGTAAGGACCCTCGGTTTCCCAGTGGCTCTATTGTTTGAACCACTGCGGTCAATAATCGTCGGGAAGTATTATATATTAAATACCGCATTGTTCTAAAACAAACTCCGAACTGACATTTACAAGCAATTTTATGAAATGGAAGTGAAGGTTCGCTCCAACACGAATTTTTCCTATGTTGGAATGTATCGGATTTCTGTGAATTCCTTTTCTGAAAACAACTTCGACATAGTCTATACTCTTGTGCGAGAAATGTCTTTTGGCAAAATTGGTCTAAATATTTAACAACCGATGCTGTTTTAATCTTTCTTTTTTGTTCTTATAGTTCTATTTATCGAAATGACCACCCTCCTCAAAAATAAAAGGCGAAGTAATAATTTATATACCGTGATAATGTATCCCAGTCAGCTCTCATTCAAACAAATATTTCTGATAAAACAACTGATTTACTAAATATTTTTATCATTCATTTATCAATATTGATGTTATATAATAATAAGATGCTTACCGAACCGATACCATGAAATATTGCCTACACAAATTTGTCCAATGTTCACCGTTCAAGACCGAGCCCGAGAACAGACAAAATACAATCCTCCTATCGACGCTTCGGCCTACCTCCCGGACGCCTACTATTCGGTTCAGCGCATTCCACTTTATCGGAATTCTTTATTTACAGTGACCAACACAATACACGCCTATTTGAATTCCACTGACAAATTACAAGGTCCGTAATTCCGCGCTGTGTAAAAAATGGACCTTAACTCGTGTGATTTTCATGTTAATAAAGCTTCTTTGGAAAGAAAAATATTTAGAACAATTACTTTATTCACATCTTTTTTATGGATAGCTGAAACGACAAGCAGCTTTAGTGGAATGAAACCTCTTTGGGTTGAGATGGGTAGGTCCAGGTAAAGTGTTTCTATTGTTCTTGCTATGTTCCCAGCACCTGGACGGTTGAAATCGTCACATGTCATTTACTTCCTGAGAAAAGTAGCATTTCAGTATAACTACCTGGTTTTATCCAATAGGATATCACTAAAATGGGTACATTAAAAATACCACTGTTTTACTATATTTCTAAACGTCCATAGCTACCACTAATATTTAGCACATGTATATGGATACATATTTTTTTTAAACATACTTATATACAACTTTGAATAGAGTAAATTTATCATTAAAAAAATTCATGATACACAAGGAGGAATAGTTTCCTTTATTACAAATTGAGTAATTAGCCCAAGGTTGTATAAAAAAACACACACACAAAAAAACGTAAGTAACCTTTTGGCAACATCCGCTAAATTTATGGTATTATATTTTTAACACTTGATGTCATATGAATTTTAGGGTTAACAAATACTACCATAAATCATATTGTAAATATTGTGCAATATTTAAACAGTTTGTGATATATACTACTTGCGTCTAGAAAAAAATAATCTGGAAACACTATTTAAAAATTAATTATGTTCCCTTTTTATTATGTTTTAACAGTTTCTAAAAAAAACATAATTTAATAATTAACAAACTTGGAAAAAATATCAACCGACATCTTCATTAATGTTTTGTGTTGGGACTAAACTTTTTAAATTCTTAATTTATAAGCAACTTTCATAAGTGCTTTATTTATATTTTTGGTATCACTATACTATTTACGAAAATCTAGTCGGCGCGTTTGAAATTTCCTGATTAAATAAAAATTAAAAAGCGAACAATATTCGCTATGCATTACCCAACAATAATTAATTTATTAAGAGATTATTTTTTTATATTTAAGGTTGGCCAATTTTCATCAAACAAATTTAAAATGTCAATATCACATTTCTTATCTTTTCAATTCTCAATACGAATCGATTATCTTATCTATTGCTCTTTTTGTTTGCGGCAACTTATACTCAAGTGTCTCGTGAACGTATATTGAATTATGCGTACATTAATAATTGAGGTCCGTTATGTAATGTTATTATTTATATGTCTTCTAAAAATACTAAGTATGAACTGTTAGTATTTATATATTCCCATTCATAATCTTCGGAACGTAGAGCGTGGTGGTATATAATAGTTGCTTAAGCGAGTTTCATAATGTAACGTGTCAGATTTTTGCTTTATAAAAAATAAATCAAGTCTAACAGAATTGAAACAGCGGTTTGAGCGGTTTTGTGTATGTGTGATTATATATATATATATATATATAATTACATATTGCGAATATTGTTCCATTTTTAATTTTTATTTAATCAGGAAATTTCAAACGCGTCGACTAGATTTTCGTAAATAATATAATGATACAAAAATATAAATAAAGCCCTTTCCTAAAGGCACTTATCAAAGTTGCTTATAATTTTTTTAAAATTTATTTTATTAAGGGATAATACAATCTGCCATCTTCTGGGGCAATGAGTATTACAGATGAATGAAATACATTCATCCCATATGTACATTGTAAATAAAACTTAAAAAAAAAAATTAATAAAGTATTAAAAATATATATTATATATATACAATACACACAAAATTAAATAATTATTATAAAGAAAATAATAATAACAATCTTGATCACATTCATACGTATTTACAATACTTACAAACTACCCCTGGGATCACTGAATCAAACCTTCGAGATCCACTAGTGGATGTCAAGGCACAATGCCAGAAGATCCCAGCGCCTCTCATTCAGCCACGTCACTGGTCTTGAGACCAGTGGAGGCTGAGCGAGGGCGCTAGAGCCTCTTATAAATTAAGCTCCTAAAAGCATCTACAAAGTTTTGTCCCATCACAAAACATTAATGAAGGTGACGGTTTATATTTTTGCTAGTTTGTTAATTATTAAATTACGTTTTTTTAGAAACTGCTAAAACATAATAAAAAGGGAACATAATTAATTTTTAATAGTGTTTCCAGTATATGTATATACATATATATATTTAATATATAATATAATAATAATTATAATATATATACATCATATTGTTGTTAAATTACATAATTTATAAATTAAATAAATTACGTAAATAAACAAACAACAACAAGATGTATATTTAGCGTAATATGAGAGACAGAAATAATAAAAGGGGAAAAAAAGGAATAAAACATAGCAAAAAATGTTATGAACTAAAATTTGTAATATTAAAAAATTGTCCTATCAGGAAAACTTAGTATGCAACCCTATTTGGCTGTGCAAAATCACTTAGTCAATAACGTCTCTCTCTCTCTCTGTTTTTAGATTCCCATAAAAAAATATTTTCTCTGACAAGCATATCTATTAAAAAATTGTTCAATCGCATTAAAAAACTACACCAATTCTGCTCCCACCGAACCAAACTATTTTGTGTTAAATAAAAAAATTAGATTTGGTTTTTCAGCGTGGTTATCTTTAACTTTTTTTTCAGCTACAAAAACTAGGACTGGCTCGTCTATTCCCGGATTTAAGGGGAAGGACACCAGGATTTAAAATAGCACAGACTCGGTAACAAACCATTGTTGGCCTTTTTATCTCCCAAAATCTCAGCTAGAGAGTTATACCTTATAGAATTCTGAATTCCCAACCACCTAAACTGGGCCAAACCTTTATCTAATAAATTTGACTACTGTCAAAGCCTTACTAAATTTATTTACGAAAATTTTCATTTCATAGCATCATGTTCAAAATGAAATTAGCTTTATTCAGAAATAGACACATCTGGCTGCACTAGTTAGAAGAAATGTTGATTTAAGCATAATTTATGGTTTTCAAATTTTTATAAAATTTAAATCCTTTTGCAGGATTGTAAGTATATCCTGTTTGCCTAAATTTAAACAAGTCTGGGCACTATTTTTACCTTTCTGGGCAATACGCTTGACCTATTTCCATTTGTCTTCTATCTACATTTTTCAAAAAACTAAATCCGATACAAAACGATCAACACACATCACAGAATCATACCTTATGATAACTCACGGACATCTGAGGATAATTTAAAGTCGAGAATCTGGACAATTTATCCCTTGATCACGATGAAGCCGTACTACATTAATATTTCCTCGAGCAAAACAATACATATTTGAATAATATTTTATTTTTTCCTGATTTAGGAACAATTTTTTCTATAACCAGTTAATTTAAGTTAAATGTTTTGTTTTTTATTACATCAGCTAATATTGAAGGTATATTTATGCCTCTAGCATGATATTGATGGTTTAATAAATTGAATTAATTGCGCTTAAATAAACTGATATAAATCCTAGGACCTAATTTTGCTCGAGTAGCTCTGTACTTAGAAAAATATCCGACACTGTAATGTTTTGTGTTGGACCCTAAGTTCGAGTGAATATAGTGCATAATTTGGAGACAAGCATTTTATATATATATAATTATCCTAGTATACAATTTTGTTCTATGACCTGTTTTGTTTAACATCTTGAAAATCAACATTTGATGAATAACAATAATTAATTTTATTACTTTGTTAGAAGATACACGATGCCCTTGTAATTAGCAATAGTTCACATGGGCGTCATCTTTTATGTTTTTGTTAGCCAGATTTTTTTTCCTTAATTGAGCTTACATTTAGCCTGGTATTAGCAAATAGAGGAAAACGGGGTAATATCTTAGCTGATTTTTTTTTAACTTCATTTACTGAAAGGATTGGATAATTAAGTCTAAAACTTATTTTTTATGATTATTTCTAACAAATTTAACATGGTCAAACATTGATTTTTTTTTTTTTAATTCCTATATAAATATGTCAGTTTTTCGCATTTTGACTTAAAAAAGAAATTCCAGTAATTTTATAAAATTTTGGAGAGTAGAATAAAAGTGGTAGAAATAGAGATAGATAAAAAACTTTTATTCTGGGACTTAAGGGGTACTCACTACGTTTGCTATAGCATGCTATTTGTGTTATTTTGCTTAACCCGTCGAGTTTCTACAGTTATTTCCTGTATAAAATTGATGGGTTTAGCACAATAGCACAAATAGCATGATATAGCAAACGTAGTGAGTACCCCTTTAGTCCCTTAAGAATAACACAAGATTCACAAACAAAAATAGCACATTGGCCAGAAAACATTAGATAGATTTAATTATTTACATAGGTAAAAGAGGTAAAGAAAGAAATTTAAATAAATGTATGTACATAAACACATCTATGTACAAAAGAAAAAAAAAAGCATAAAGTAAAGTAAATAAATACAGTAAATGAAAAGTTAAAAAACTAATTTTGAACACAAAAAAAAGAAAAAGAAATATTAAAGAGAAAGAAAAAGAAATGGTATTGAACTTTTTTAAAATATTTCCTTCCAATATATCGAAAATTTATGTATTCTTATTTGATATAATTAGTAAATCACATATTCACAATTTACTTTATAAATAAAACTTTTATAAGTAGCATGTCTCATGTTTTATAACTTTTTCAGACTCATGCAAATCGATATTTTATAAATATTTATGCAGACCTCAGAAGTACGGGACAATGACCTTTGTACACGACTTTATTACGAAATCATAATCACCGTGAAAATTTCTCATCATGATAAAACTATGTTGGTTTATTCATGATGTATAATAAGGCATATATAGTTTGTTTTTGTTTTTTTAAATGTATATACTTGTCTTTTTAAACAAATCCACGTACAACCTCATATGAAGGCTATCAAGAGTTTCAGCCATCCATATGTTCTCTTGTGTAAATTTATTTTTTTCTGGTAAGAACGCTACTTTCTTCTTATTTATTCATAATATTATCCTTTATATTTGACAGGGGTGTAAGTCCATTTTTTAATGCAATCTGCTTTAAGTTTTCTCTATGAACATTTTCCGGAAAAAAAAAAATCCTTTAAAATTGTCATAACTTTGTCAATATAAATTTGCGTTGTTAATAAATTCATAAATATAAACACTTTGTAGGCCTACTTTCCGAAAAGTACAGAGTATTTAGTTCCATAATATATATTATAATAGTATACTACCTAATTTACTTCGTTTAATTACATTATATTACATAATTATTCGAAGAGTAGATGGGAGGATTGCGTTGCGGCTTGGGCTTGAACGGTGATCATTGGACGAGTCTGTGTAGACGGAATTCGGTGGTATCGGCATCGAACCTTCGGGTTCGGTAGGCCTATTATTATTATCACATGATTATTATTATTCCTCCAATATATCATGAATACTTTAAACAAATTTCTCATAATGAAATCAATTAAAAAAACAATATATTAATATTGTATAAATTTGTAATTAATATCATTTAAATAGTTTTACTTAAAGAAATATTGAAATTAAGCGGGGGGGGGGGGAGTATATTTGATTAAAAATTCGTTAAGAAGTTAGTTCGATTCAAATTGAAATCCCATATTTAATATTTTTAATCCCATATAGTCTATTCGATATCTTCCAAAGTATCACGTTTTAAAACTAAATCAATTTAATATTAAAAATAAATAAATCTTCATACCAGACTGAAACGATAAGAAACTGCACAACGTTTTAGACTACTTCAACACTTACTATTCAAACGCTCAATCAAACCTTCCACTTACTACACAAGTCTCATCTACACAACTATTATAAGGCAGACATGGACTTACGGAGTAAAGCTTTGGGGCTCTGCCAAACCATCAATTTCTTTACTTATCTAACCCTTACAATCAAAAATCCTTCGTAAAATCCTCAATGCTCCTTACTTTGTTATGAATAAATAGATCATAAAGACCTTAATGTTCCATACGTTGCTGACTTAGCCCGAACCAGGAACCTTGTTGCTTATATGACAAACTCCATCTTCACTGTAACCCACTATTAACAGTCCTTGGTAACTCTACATTCCAAGATAACCCTCTGAGGCGTCTAAAAAGAAGATGGCTACGAAACCTTCTTGTTTAGTATAGTTTTTGGAGAGACAATGGGTAGTTCCCCACATTATTATCATGAATTAGTTGATGAAATTTCAATAAATATATTTTTTTTAAACGAATTTCATTATACGTCAATATTTTTCTAGCTATTAAAAAAAAAAAAAAAAAAAAAAAAAAAAAAAAAAAAAAAAAAAAAAAAAAAAAAAAAAAAAAAACCCCTTAAATATCTGCACATAATTTACAATAAAATAGACTTGCACCATTTTCAAATAAAACGGCTTATATACTAACATATGTTTAAAAAGACGAATCATCTATCCTATGTATGGCCCATTGTCATTTACTGGTAGTTAAATTAATATATTAATAATCAATCAAAAGTTCATGAGATTTTTTTTATAAATGGTCTAACTAAAGCACTGAAGTTATTACAATAAACGACAATCGTATAAAGCTCATCACATTATATTGTTGGATATGTGGTTCTTGCACCAATGACGTACTAGAGTGTGGCTGCAATTAAGCAGTGAACATTCTGGGAAGTGAGCCAATGAAAATAGTCGAGCGGGTAGGGACTGTGGTTCATTGACTACTGATTGAATGTTCACTTTAAAAGCCCAACCTATAAAAGCAATGAATGGATTTTAAAACGGCGCTTTAAAAGTTTCAATATATTTTCGTTCCTACTCACATCCCTGCCTGGGCATACTGAACGTAATATTTTACCATATTTATTATATTTCAATTATCCCTCAGCTATCCTGTTTTATTTGTAAATTCCCTTTCTTTACAATTTTTTTCTCAAGTTATCAATTGTTAGTTGTATAATGTATCAATGGTTATTTTAGATGTAAAAAAAAAAAAAAAAAAAAAAAAAAAAAAAGATATTACTTTACAATTTATGAAGTCTCTATACATCTATTTCTAAGTAATTCGGGAGAGATCGCGCTTAGCCAAGTTTTTCCCCTTATTTATGGATACCCACTTTATAGAGAAAAGCTGCCCCCCAGGGGGATAGGGGGTCTCCACACCCAAGGATCGCCTAGCGACTAAAAAAAAAAAAGGATTAATAATATTCTGTCAAAGTCGGGATTTGAACCCAGGACCCGGAGGACAATATACTTGAGCTCTATCCACTATACCACGTTGCTTCATATTTTAGTTTATAAAAAAATAATTTCAAATTATATAAAAGTTTATTTTTAAACCTTAATTCTGCATTATTTTCATGACAACTTGGGTTAATATGCAATTGGTTTTGGCTTAAATCAATAATTATTTCTCAGACTGAACGTTAAAATGTTGATCAACCTCGCTGTTTCAATGTAAAATTTATGGGGCTTTAACTCTTAACTGGCCACAATATCAAATTTGGAAGATTTTTCATCCTTTCTTTTTTTTCTGTTTATTTTAGGCTATAATTAAATAAAAATGGGTTTAAAATTTTTTTAAAAATTTTTTGGCTTAGCTGGCACAATACACAAAGAAACTGGGCTAACCTTTCCCAAAACCTTCTCTTGGCACAACAATGTTCTATTTTTCATGTTGATAGCATTGGTTTTGCTTGTAACTTGCCGGACATTTTTAAATCAGGCCATAAAAAGAAGGTGTACGTAAGTTCACTCTGGCCTGTTAATGGTTAATTTAAATTTGATTGAAATAATCCGACAGGGCTTAGATGTCGAACTCATGAATTTCGTTATATTAAAGTAATTTTTTTTTTTTCCTCGGGTTCTGCAACTTGCGTCACATCCCGAAACTTAGTATTTCAGAACGCCAGTGCTCCCAGTCCCTGCAGTCATCCTCTGTCAAGCCTCTGGCCGCCATGTCCTCCCTCACACTCTCTATCCACGTTTTGCGGGGTCGTTGGATAGCATATTCAAATCATTTTGCTTAACATGAACAGCCGAATCATATATATCACCATCAGGCCTGTTTTTCTCCGGCATGCTATCGTAGGAACTCGAAGGATAACATGATTTAACTAAGACTGTGAGTACCGTTATAAATAGTTTTTTATAAATAACATAATTCAATTTTAAGTTTTATTCTATCTACTCCAACAAATCCGACCAAATTACCTTCACCCTTCGTCGTAAACCTATGACATCCTGTCCAACAGTATCCCTTAATAATATTCCGCTTGTCCCTGTTGAGCAGATTCGCTATCTAAGGCATCTGCTTGACAAACGTCTTACATGGAATCCGCACACAAGACTGAAACGACAAGAACTGCCCGTAGCTTCCGCTTACTTCAACACTTACTGGGCAGACGCTCTAACCCTCCACTTAACTACAAAAGGCTCATCTATATTAATATATGTCAGTATTACGTCTATAAATATTATGAACTTTAAATTAATATAAAAATGAAAATGGTAATTTTAAAAATAATTGCGGTTGTGGCAATCATAAGGCCTATCTGGACTTACAGATTTGAGCTTTGGAGCTCTACTAAACCATTAAATTCATTCCGTATTGAACCCTTACAATCCAAAATCCTTCGAAAAATCCTCAATGGTCCCTACTATGTCACGAATAAACTCATCCATAAAGACCTTAATGTTCGATATGTTTCTGATTTGGCCCGAACCACCTTTCAATCCTTCCATGGCAAACTACTATTCCACACTAACCCACTAGTTTCAATCCTTGCTTCCTCTTCCATTTCTGACAATCCTCCGATGCGTCTGGAAAGAAAAAGGCCTCGAGACCTTTTTGTTTAGATTGACTACTAGAGTGCTGCTAATGGGCAGTTTATCTTCGTGTATTTTATCATTTGGGAGCATATTTAATTGTTTTATTATAAAATACAGTTGTAATTTTCAAAAAAATAAATATTTTATTTTTTTATTTATTGGAATTTACAAATGTATAATGGAATATAACAAGTAAATTTGAGTGAAATATAAAAAAGGCATGAAACACACGTATAGAAGCTTCCCAATGAAAGCACTCTAATAAAAATATTAAAAAAAAAAAAGTTTAATGTTTCTGTATTTTGGATTTCCTTTTGTCAAGGGAATCACCAGTGTTGCATAGCTGGTGGTGTATGCCATTACTTTTCTTGATCCGATTTGAGTTCTTGATCCAATTTTCCATTTCTACTTAGCACTGCACCGAGGTAAGTGTACTCCTTTTAATTTGCAGTGTATCAATACTTCCTCATTTTCTCGGCCTAGGTGCATTGTCTTGCACTTCCATGACTTTCCTGTGCAACTTAGCCTTCCACTCCTTAACGCCTGCTCTTGATTCTCTTTGGTATCAGTGATAAGGGCCATAAAGTCGGCCTCATGTTCCATTTTCCAACGACCGTCCGAGCTGTCCTCAGCTCACAGGTTTTCAGTATTACGTCTATAAATATTATGAACTCTAAATTAATATAAAAAACAAATGGTAGTTTCGAAAATAATTGCGGTAGTAGCAACTCCATTTTACATGACCTTTCAGATCTTGCCAGCGGTGCCAGCAATAATAAACACTTGTCCATCCTCACACACATCCATTTTGTCACAACGAAACCCCTTCATGTCCATACCAAGTATGAATAATAATTGAGTTTGTAAATAATTATGTTTCATCGTAAACTCCGGCGATATTATTACTTCGATAAATGCTCAAATAACAAAACTGTTTGTTATCGGATCACCAAATAAACAATAAATAATTTTACGCCAGAAGCAAATGTGCGCGTGCTCCCTCACTTATCGACCGAACTCATTTCTAATATTCCGGTTATTTTTCATTCAAGAGTTGTTTTTTTTTCTTCGATAATGCATTTATAATGCAAAAAAGCTTCAGATTTTAAATATTCAGAATTAATTATTACTTAATTGTTATTCTTATTCGCCTGAAAAGGGGGGATAACGGTGATGTTCTTCCACCTCCATAATATTTATGAGTGATGAGTTCTTTTCATAATATAATTTTAAATAACCAATCAAGCTCTAATTGCTATTCAAATCTAATATTCTTTGTTTAATAAAAATAGAAGAAACGTCGATAGTATTGGAGTGTAAAACAAGTCGTGTTTTCTTGATCAATATGTTTACATATTCTAAAAAATAATTAGGTGATTTTATCCATCAGTTTCATCAAAGATTCCTTATCTTTAAGTGGTAGTTTGCTTGCTCAAAATGGAAGAGAAAAGTTTTTTTCATATTTTTTTGATTTTTTTAATTTCCGGAAAGTAAAATCCGCTTTATAGAATGTTAACAAAATTTTTAGTGTTTATGGTGATGATGCCTTAGGGGAAAAAGTACCGCCCGTTTCAGAACGAGAAATTTTGACCTGACTGGGGTCGTCCTTCGGCTGACATTGGTCACAGACAACTCTCACACTACGCCACGGAACATTGCAGAAACACTTAACATAGTGTATTTACTAGAATCTGAAGTTTTTATTCAACTTTATTTAACCACCTGTAAAAAAAGCTACAGACTTATTTTACAAATAATACACACATTTTATCCGAAATAAACTTGGGAAGGGTCATTCCAGATAATGGAAGAGGATATGAATGGATTTATTTTAGTGACTTACAATCCATACTGTATCCAAGAAGAAGAGAACTAGCAATCTACAGAACTTCATAAAAATGAAAGTGCTTTTAAAGCAAGGGAGGGACCAAAACCCATCCGTACATCCTCCAATATTTGATGCAGTTAATTTGTTGACTACTGAGATCTATCGATAAACTTTCTCTTTTTTTTATCATTAGGTATGAATTTTCAGGGTTTTTTGTTTCTGCCGAAATGTAGTATAAGTCTGTTATTAAGAAATATTTTGTACGTTGTTTTGATGTGATCTAGTACAACAGGTATGGGTGAAGCCAGTATGCAGTGTTTAGTTACTGACGTATTATTAATGCATCTAAATATAATTTTTTTTGTTTCTCTTCGTTTGCTGTTGTACTTGCCTCTTGTTCTGAAAAATATTGAAATCTAATTTAAGAGATGGGTTGACCTACAAGTATGGGCTCAGAACTATAAATAACTAACACTGAATATAAAGTGAACTAACTAAAAATATATTCCAACAAATCCCACCAAATAACCTTTACCCTTCGTCTTAAACCTATAACTTTCCGCTGAACAGTATCCTTTGAAAACTCTCAACTAGTTCCTGTTGAATAGAACTAATACCTAGGACTCCATATTGGCAAACGTCTAATTTGTAATCCTCATGCAAGACTAAAACGGCCAGAAACTGCTCGCCGTTTTCGGCTTAAACAAAGTTAATAGACCAACGGTCATATCTTTCTCTTAAATACGAAAGGCTCATCTACATGACTATCATAAGGCGGATCTGGACTCACGAAGTAGAGCTTTAGGGCTCACTAAACCATCGAATTCCCCTTTTATCCAAACCTTACAAACCAAAATCCTTCGTAAAAATCCTCAATATTCCATACTTTGTCACGAATAAACTTATCCACAACGACTTAAACGTTCCTCATGTTACTGATTTGATCCCAACTAGGCACCATTCCTTTTATGAAAAACTCCACCCCTACTCTAACCCACTAGTTTATATCCTAGCATCCTATTCGAATCCTAACAATCCTCCGATGCGTCTGAGAAGAAGATGGCCGTGAGACCATATGATTTAGAATTCCCATGGAAGTACTGTCAATGGATAGTGTCTTTACATGTTATTCATGTCATAGTATTATACTTCCATCAAATATATTTGATGTATTTCTTAATACACTTGTAAACATCAGTAAATATATTGTTTTTTTAAAGTGATGGGGTGCGTACGGTTTGGGTCTATGCATCTTACATCACAAAACAGTGGGTTGTTACGTAAATGACATCAGCCTATAACCAAATTAATTCAAACAAATGAGTCATCTATTAGTAAAATAATAATATTTATCCCTAGAGTATAAAGAAAACTATCGATTTTTTTTTTGCGCATCATTAAAGCCTGTTTCCGAACCTAGACAGTAAACACATATATAAACTTAATTTTATACCAGTTTATCTTAAAAATTATCAAAGAAACAAAAATATCCTTCTGTGAAACCTGGGTACTGGATAAGGTGGATCCGGGAGCCGGATTCTACCTAATATTAATATGAACGTCGCAAGACCAATCCTACTTCCCTTTATTTGTAGTACAAATGGTTTACATAATTCGAGTACCACATAAGTAGCAAATCGTTATTCGAATGTCCTTTTCCAAATGTTTGGGTTCGAAGCATTTGGGAATGTTTGTGTATTGATGAAAGTACTGGCCGATGTTTGCTTTGGCGCCGGAGTTGGTCCTTCTCGGTTTTCTTTTACTTACCCAAAACATTTGCCGAATATTAAAGGCATCCATCCAATCCTGCAATGAATCAAGTTGTTTTTAATGAATGATGTTTTTTTAATCCTCTACTCTTCTACCGCCATCGGTGTGAACATCCGATCCTATCATTATAAAATTTAATGGGCTTTAATCAGATTCAAATAGTCAACAGGGGTTAAATGCTAAAATTTCTTTTCATGAATACCTTTAATTTTGTTATTCATAATATAATATACATTCCAGCTTATTACTATTGAAATAATAAAGGTGAATATAAAATACGAAAGAATTTGATAATCAACTGAAGATGAGAACATAATAAATATTTATCCAGGTTAATTTATTTTTTCTGCAAAGAAGAATAATAATATAAAGTATAGTATTTCGTTGGAAAACTTAAAATTTTAGAAAAAAAAACCGTTTGCTGACACACAATTGTAGAAGGTAATGCAGCGTGACGAAAGTACGTGAACACGGGTGATTGTCGTAGATAATAATTTCTATTGTTATATTATTTAAACTAAAATACATAATTCCATCGAAATAATATAATAATTTTATTCAGTATATATTTATTTAAATCTTGATTTCGAAAAGGGAGGTAAGTGGAAGTTGTGTATTGAGCGCACCAGAGTTTTTATGTAAATAATCGATCAATGATAATTAATTTTATAATTTTTGGTTTTTAGCGATTCTAGAGGGAGTGGCGTGGTCGATAGAGCACTAGTCTACTCTTCTACAGGACCCAGGTTTGAATCTCAGCTGTGCAGAATATTGTTTAGCCAGTTATTTCAGCCATGATGCGACCTTCGGGTATGGAGACCCGCCAGGTGCACACCCAACACTCTTTAAAGTGGGTACCCAAAAATAGGGAAATAAATCTGGCGAATGAGCGTGATCACGGCTTAATCACCTCATTGCAGGTCAAGAAACAGTAAGGATCTTTAAATGTACTTAGCCCAAGGCATTTATGAGTTGTTACAATTATAGTTCCGTTCGATAAAGTACTTATTTATATATATATATATATATATATATATATATATATATACTAAAAAAAAAATCATTTAAAATAATGATTCAGGTATTTAAGGGAAATTATTTGTAGTAATAGGTCCAAGAGAAAGGGTATAGAGGAGTGGCTGGTCAAGATGGAAAGACTCAGCTTTGCCACGAATAGCCTATACTGTAAAAAGGAGAAGGAGAATTTATGGCCAAGTAAAGTTACCGTAAAGGGATACAGCACGAAGCCTACCAAAGAATTATACAAAGAAATGGATGACCTGGAAACGGATATTAGGTTAAAGAGGCCGCGTTTTTATGTTCATATGGTAAGGATGACCCCGACCAGGATAAATAAGGAGATCTTTGGTAAAATGTGGGGAAATAAAGGAGACGGAGGGTGCATTCAGCAGATAAGGAAAGAAACAATGAAATCGGGAATCTCAAACCAGGATTGTTTCAATAGAGATGAATACAGGAAAAAATTAGGGGAGATAAAGGTCCTTGTGGGTGCCAAAGAGGTGAGAAAGGGGAGAGTATGGAGCGAGGAACAAAGAAGAGTGCAGTCTGAAAGAATGGAGAAGAGGTGGGAAGAGAGGAAGGGAGTGGAATGTGTGAGCAATCTTATGAGAAAATGATATATTTGCGTGGTCTATAAGGCCGTTTCGCGTAATAAAAAAAAATATAATAATTTTTTTTTTTTTTTAATTCCAAATCATTATAAATCAAACGATATCCTTAAAACAAAAAAAAATATTTACAACTTTATCATAACTTACAAGCATCATATTTTTTAACCGGGGCTGAAAATCCTTAGCAATACATTTTCCAGTATATTCTCAATCTCCAGAGCGATAAACAAAGAGAGATGACCTAAAGTTGTACACTGCATTTGACTTGTATTGGGGAGTTTCGTAGTTCGGTGTATTAGTGTTGTGTATGGGCGTGAGTGTAGGTGTCTCCACAATCTGGAGTGCCAGGGGCAGAATGCGGTACAATGACCGGGCCATGGGCATCAAACCTCTCTCACATTCTAAAATCAAAACTCGGGGAGCTCTCAAGGAAAACAATAGTTTAAAAAAATGATATATTGTTTCTCATTCCCTTTTACTTTCAATACCATATGAAAAAAATATACAGTGACGAAAAATAATGTTTTACTGGTATTACAACTGTATATAATACAACACAATAAGTAAATTAGCAACACTAGAATTAAAGGCATGAAAAAATTTCGTGAAGAAACTACTTCTAATCAGCGTCAGTACTGTTTACTTAATTTAGGAGATCCTGGGATATTGCCTTTTCAGGTGGCTCGGAGGATTATTGGGAAAAGATGGGGATGAGAGAGTACGAACTAATGGGTTTGAGTGGGCAGGTAGTTTGGAATTGAAGGTGTAATATCTTATTCGGTCTAGATTTGCTACTAATGGAATATTTAGGTCTTCATAGATGTTTTAATTGGTGACAAAGTAAACATCATTTAGGATTTTTCTTAGGAACAATACATAATAAATTATGATCTATAGCGATTTCTTAAATTTAGGCGTTAATCGTCAGCTTTTCGAAAATTATAAGTCTCGATCTGCTATTTGATATTTTTTCCCTGAAAATCTTTAGTTTGCCACCAGTATCTGTATTTCTACTATCATTTCAAACTGCCAAAACATTTCTTCAAAGAGTTTAAATGATAACAAATGTTATTACTATTTACAATGAGAGTATTTTTAAGATCCAGAGGCCACTTTCTATTCAATCGCCTCGGAGGGTTATCAGGAACATGTAAGATAGATTTGTGTGGCAGGGAGTTTAGAATGAAAAGAGGTATACGATATCTAGCTAAGTCTGCGACAAATAGGATATTTAGGTCTTACTAGTTCTATTGGTGACTAAGAAAGGATCATTTAAGATTTTTCTTAGTATTTTGGATTGCAAGGAATGGATGCGAGAGGACTTTGATGGTTTGGTGAAACCCCATAGCTCAGTCCCATATTTCCAGGCCTGATGATGATAATATTAATTTGATTTTTGTGGTATGTGGGAATTTTTGAACGTTTGTCAAGTGAATATTGTAGTAATCGGTACTTGCAAGCAGTTTCTTGCCATCTAAATTGAATGTGAGGATTAAAAGTGAGGCATTTGTCAATGATAAAGCCCTAGTTACCGAATTTATTCAACTAGGGCAAGTGGAATATTTCTAAAGAAGACAGTTGAATAGGCAGTCATAGGCGAAGAGTAGAGGTGATTTGATGGGATTTGTTAAGATCGGTTTAAATTCCATTAATTTTAAATATTATTTTTCTCAAAAACTGCTCTGAAGACTGGTTGAATTCATTATACCCTTATAAAATTAAATGGCGTTTAATTAATGTATAATATACTCTTGGAATGCTAACGATTTTATTTTAAAAAATAATATTTTTTATAGGTGTTTGGTGCTCTGCTAATTTACATATTTTTAATTCTAAATTTTAAATAAATATTATAAATGATTTCATTTGATCCACTTTAAACGTCCCTATATGCGCTGTTTATTTTATTTTTTTTTATTAGTGCTCAGAACCTTAAATAAGTTCTTCACCACGCTTTATGTTTAAAAAAAAAATGTTTTCTTAAATTATAAAAGTTTATATTGAAAGAGAATAACTATAATAAAAAAAAAATATTTTATTACTTTTGAATAAGAAATAAAATAAAACTGAGTAAAAGGAATTGTTTGGAACCAGCGTCGGAATATCGAACTAGACGGCTCAACTGCCCTTACTGTCCCAAATTCTCTTATTCCTCGGGAATAAAACTTCAGTCTGGTTATTAAGGACATTAAACCCTCCTCTCCCAAAAAAAATAATAATAATAAAATAAAACTATACTTTTTTTTTTTTATATATAATTGATATTTATCTGATGAATTAAAAATATTATCCAACCATTAAATATTATGCAATTCCAAGACGTCCATCTGTTTAAAATTTAAGGAAGTTCAGAAATTTTTGGAATGTCAACATGTTTATATGTTAGAATTTTTATCATTCAGTAAGTACATTTGCAGTAAGTCCAGCTCAAAAGCTTGAAGTGGCAAGTAAATAAAGTTTCATAATTAAACAACTTTATATCATCGATTTTATCTATTTATATTTACTTATTGAAAACATTTTATAGAACGATATCAATTTAAATCGTTGTTACAATGTGTTTTTGTTTCATGTAGGTTTTATTCTCATTTAATATCATTACAGTTCTTAAATGCAAAATTTTCAACTTTTTTTTTTAAAGATGTTGTTACACTATACTCAACACATAAATATAGTAATGAGCTGTTTTTCTGGTTTGGTAAGAGGGACAATTATATATGTAAATAGACATTGAAAACGTCCATCTGTTTAAAATTTAAGGAAGTTCAGAAATTTTTGGAATGTCAACATGTTTATATGTTAGAATTTTTATCATTCAGTAAGTACATTTGCAGTAAGTCCAGCTCAAAAGCTTGAAGTGGCAAGTAAATAAAGTTTCATAATTAAACAACTTTATATCATCGATTTTATCTATTTATATTTACTTATTGAAAACATTTTATAGAACGATATCAATTTAAATCGTTGTTACAATGTGTTTTTGTTTCATGTAGGTTTTATTCTCATTTAATATCATTACAGTTCTTAAATGCAAAATTTTCAACTTTTTTTTTTAAAGATGTTGTTACACTATACTCAACACATAAATATAGTAATGAGCTGTTTTTCTGGTTTGGTAAGAGGGACAATTATATATGTAAATAGTTTCTATCTTGATCGGAATCAGAAATAGAAAATAAAATGTGTATAAAAAGGAGGGAAAAATTATACCCGTTATACACGTAATATAAATTTTTTTTTTTTTTTTATTGAGAAATATTACAATTTGTTGCATAATGAACAGTAGTAATAGAGATGTAGTACACATTCATACAATATATACAGCCAATAATGATAAAGTCAATTTACATAAAATCGGAAATAAATAAATTCAAATATATACAAAAAAAAAAGCAACAAGAAACAAATCAAAACAACAACCTGTAGTAGAGATAAATACAAGTTGGGAAATAAATAAAAATCATACAAGCATACTTAACTATATACAATATATACAATCAGCCAAAGGAACCCTAGACTCGGCTGCTCCCCCCACAAGTGGGGGGAGAAGCGGAATCCAAGAGATCCCAGCGCCTCCCACTCAGCGCTTCACTGGTGTATGCCAGTGGAGGCCGAGCCAGAGCGGAATAGCCACAAACATACAGTACATGAGTGGAGGATCTGACCAGTGTCAGAACTCCAGATAAATGTTTACAAAACGTCGCGGGGCCACTGCCGTTTCAATCTTCGAGGAGGATTGTAGGGATGGGTGAAGCTGGAAAGCGATTGAGCAAGAGGATTAGGATGATGAAGAAGGTTCTGATGAAATTAGGAGAATTTGGATGGTACCAGATCTAAAATAAATGGAATATTAAGGTCATGGTGTAGGGTACAGTTGGTAACGTAATAAGGAGCATTAACTATTGTTCGGAGGACTTTGGATTGGAAGGATTGGATACGTTTGATGTTAGAATGTTTAGTTGTCCCCATAGTTCAAGTCCGTATGTCCATATAGGTTTCAATACTGTCTTATATATTAGTAATTTGTTGTCGACTGTAAGATGAGATTTTCTGTTTAGTAATTTGTATAACCGGCCGAATCTGCGGTTGAGTTCTATCCTTTTAAGTCTCGTATGTGGGTTCCACGTCAGTCTTTTGTCTAGTAAAAAGCCAAGGTACCGGACTGTGTCTGAGGAAGGAAGCGGTATGGAATTGAATTTAACTGTTGGACAGGATTTACGTCGAAGGGTGAAGGTGACGTGTGTACATTTGCTTTCGTTCACCTTAATTCGCCAAGCCTTACACCAGTCTTCGATAAGGGAAAGGTGCCTTTGGAGATTTAGAGATGCTACTTCAGGATCGGAATTGGATGATAAAATGGCTGTGTCGTCAGCAAATGTTGCCAGAAAGGTATCGGGATCGGTAGGGATATCGGCGGTGTAGAGGATGTAGAGGACGGGTCCTAAGACGCTGCCTTGAGGAACACCGGCCTCAACAGTATAATGTTTGGAAAATTCGGAACCACAGCGAACTCGGAAGGAGCGGTTTGATAAATAGGATCGGAGGATTAGGTATAAGGATTGAGGTAAATGGGTTTTGAGCTTAAAGAGCAATCCCGGGTGCCACACCCGGTCAAAAGCTTGAGCTATGTCCAGAAAGGCACCCGAACAATACTCCTTGCACTCAAGGGCAGAGGAAATGTGATCCACAACTCGGAGTCCTTGCTGAACTGTGGAATGTTGAGAACGAAATCCAAACTGATGAGAAGGAAAATTTTTAAATTTATCTAGGATTCGTTTTAGTAGGAGCTTTTCGAAAATTTTTGAGAGGATCGGAAGTAGGCTAATAGGTCTGTAAGATGACGTGCTGTTGGAAGGTTTGCCTGGTTTCAGGAAAAGGATGATAGTTGAATGTTTCCATAAGAGAGGAAAATAGGTAGTGCGTAGGATACTGTTATAAAGATATGTAAGGAATGTAATGGCTTTCTGTGGAAGTTGTCTTAAGATCTGTGGCGTGAGGAGATCATATCCAGGGGATTTACGGAGAGGAAGCTTTTTAAGAAGATATTTGACCTCAGAGGGATTAACTGCTTTAGGAGGTAAGGAGAGTGGTATTGGCGAAGTAAGGAACTGTTCAACTGTTGAAGTATGGTTTGGATTCAACTCAGGATGAGGAGTGAAAACTTTGGAAAGGTGCTGTGCAAATTCCTGGGCCTTATCCTTGTCAGAAGCAGCCCAGGAACTATCACCGCGCAGGAGAGGATGGGAAATCGTGTGAGTATTCAGGATTCTCTTCGTGACATTCCACAGGGAATTGTCACGAGTCGAGAGAGAGGAGAGGTAGGAATTGTAGGATTGGGAACGAAAGGTCGCCAACTCCCGCTTTAATTTTCTACAATAAAAGTTATAAGAGCGGCGATCTTCTGGGTGGCGGGTGCGTTGCCATAATGCTCTGGCTCGGCGTTTGGTGTTGATGAGGTCTGTCAGGTGTTGTGGTAAATGGCATTTGTAAGGAATAATTTGGGATTGTTTAGGAAAGGAGGCAGTCCAGGCAGCTTGTTGAATCAAGGTTGTAAAGGAATATACGGCATCATCAAGGTCAGAAGGGGTTTTGAGAGTTACTCTGAGGTCGATATCATTGGTGAGGATTTCGCGGAAGAGGTTCCAGTTGATGGGGCCTCTGATGAATGACGGTGGGAAAGGTTTCGGAATAGGAGTCATGGATACATTTAGGATTAATGGACTATGATCAGAGGATGGTTCATCAAGGCGAGTCACGGAATAGTTCAGGGAGCCTAATCCGCTGTGGATGAAGAAGTCGAGGATGTCTGGATTACGGTTAGGATCTGTTGGCCAGTAGGTAGGGGAATCGGGAGGTAGGAGATTAAGGCGTCTGGAGTTGAGTGCAGACTGCAATGTCCGTCCACGAGTATTTGTGGTTCTGCAACCCCATTGTTGGTGCTTCGCGTTTAAGTCTGCACCCAGAATAAAGTGATTCCCCAATGAGTTGAGAAAGGAACCTAATTGGGTAATAGAAATAGAATTTTTAGGAGGGCAATATGCTGATGCGATGACTAGCGGAAAGGAAAAGGTCTTGATTATAATAGAGGTGGCTTGTAGGAAATATAAATTATATCGAATCAAATTTAACTAATTAATTATTATTAATTTTTAGATTTGAAACATAACAGCAAGCTATAGCTTGGACAATTTTTACTTTCACATACCTAACTATATATGAAACTTCTTCTTTAAAATCAGTTTCCAATGAGAGCCACTTTATACCATGCATTTTGCACCTTTTTACGATTTTCTCAAAAAACGGCTCTAACGATTTTGATTAAACTTAATAAATCGATGTAATATTTAACGGGCTTTAATATCATATCATGTACTGTTGGCCAGACATATTGTATATTTAAACTGTACAAAGCTGTTATTCTAAAGGGACCCAGTCCCAGAATAAAAATTATTTTCTATCTATCTATCTATTCTATACAATCCAATATCATGAATCGGTTATATTTTTTTTGTTTTACTATACTCTTTAGTTTCTATTTTACTATTGCATTATTTATTTATGTTGTTATTTTTGTGGACAGTTTGTTTATAATTAAGGAGACTCGCGGTTATACACACTTAAATATTTCTGCCAGTAAATGTAGTCATATTTATAAGATTCTGAAATATTTATGAGCCTGTCACGAAATTCAAAGCGAAGGGGGGCGCGAAATCGATGGGGTTGCATGTCCCTCGGTCCCAGCCCTCTACTGGAGGTCGTTACTACAAATTATTTTAGCAGGTCGCTTCCAGTTGGACTTGTACTAGATAACATTAAACACTAACAAGGACCAATAATATGTTTATTGATTAATATAACGAGAGCTGGTCATTTTTAATTTGTTTAGCTTGTACTTAAAACTTCTACTATGTTCATAACTATTGTTGTATCGATAGACATGTCAGAACGAGCTACTATGAAAAATTACCTCTTTATACTTCATTCCTAAAACTACATGTACACTCACTCAAAAAATGTTTCCATACAGCGAGATTTTATTTTGCATAGCTATTTATTTTCAACTTAACAATTTCCTAATGTACAAATTATTAATACTTATATTGGATAGAAAAATATATTTATTTATTTTCATTTCACCATTAATATAAAACGAGGCAGAATGTCATTTGTGAATAATAGGTCAAAAAAGTTTCCATACACTTTCAATATTAACCCTATTTGTTCTACTATGACCGTCTTTCCAGTGGTATAGAAATAGAAATAGAAATAGAAAATAATTTTTATTCTGGGACTGGGTCCCCTAAGAATAACAGAATTGTACAATTTAAATATACATTGTATTTATCTCAGTTATAGTTTGTTGTTTGTTTTCTTATTTTGTATATATATTATATTTTATTTATTTGACTTTATCATTGTATATATTGTGTGAATGGGTTCATATATCACTATTACTAATGTTCATATAGAAACAAATTGTAATATATCTCAATAAAAAAAAAAAAAAAAAAAAAAAATAAATATATATTATATATATATATATATATATAATTACAACATGTCTGGCCAACAGACAGAAGGATATGACTATATGACTACATTTACCGGCAGAAATATTTAAGCGTGTATAACCGCGAGTCACCTTAATTATAAACAAACTATCCCAAAAAATAACAACATAAATAAATAATGCAATAGTATAAAATAGAAACTAAAGAGTATAGTAAAACAAAAAATATATAACCGATTCATGATATTGGATTGTATAGAATAGATAGAATAGATAGATAGATAGAAAATAATTTTTATTCTGGGACTGGGTCCCCTAAGAATAACAGAATTGTACAATTTAATTATACAACATGTCTGGCCAACAGACAGAAGAAACAGAATTAATTACTTATAACACAGATGGGTTAATTCGAATGTTCATATCACACAAGAATATCCTCACACACATATATATATATATATATATATATATATATATATAAAATATAATATATATATATATATATATATATATATATATATAAAATATAATATGATAAAATAAAAACAGTTCTTGAAAAATATTGGGTTGAACAAAATTAAAAATAAATTAAAATATAACAGCGTTTAAATAAAGAACATGTATACTTTTCTTTCAAAGTGTGATATTAGGAACATAAGAAATTATTAAGCGTCTTTTTGGGATAAATAAAAGGTATTGGAAAAGTTGGAATTTGAATGAGGAGAGAGAAGCAGCATGGCGAATATGAGTAGGTAGAGAATTCCAGAAAATAGAGGAGCGGACCAGGAAGGAACGATCAAAAGTTTTAGTTCTATGGGTAGGAAAGTAAAGGTCGGAATGGCGCGATCTTGTTTCAAGAGTGTGGACTGAAGATTAAACTGTAGGAGACTAGGGTGTTGGGATCTAATGATTTGGAAAAGTATGATCCTAGGAAATATAGTCTGCGGATTCGGGGAAGGAGCCAATAAATCTTATAGGTATAGGTATATAGGTATAAATCTTAACTTGATAATCAAATCTTAGTTCAGTATTAACTTTACTTGGGCCTAGGAAACTGATTTCTTTTCAATATGCGCGTTTCTCGTGATTTGAGAGAGCTCATGGTTCGCAGGGCTTATCTATAAGAAAAATTGCATATCTGTTGAATAAGTCACATGCTACTGTACAAAGGCATAGAGAGTTAAAATCTTTGGAGGATAGACCACGTGCTGGAAGACAAGGGACTGGAGAATCACAAGAGGCGAGCCATCCTTGCTTACGTCAATGCAAATCCTAACTCTAGAGAACACACCTCAATGACAATCTTAATAAATAGGTACTATGGGATTCAAGTCCCTTAGAAACAGTCAAAAATATTCTAAGAAGGGAAGGATACAGTGGCCGAGTCACAAGAAGTTAAGCCTAAAAGCTAAACATTTTAGAGAAAAATATTATCTTATAAACAAAATTGTAAAAGTTAATTGAGAGTGATGAAACTTACTAATTCTCGTAGAAAACAATATAATAGATTATTTAATAAAACACATGTTTTTATCGAAACTCAAGATAATTAATTCTTTAACCTTTTTTCATCTTTAAAATTCTTAAGTTGATTTTGACAATGGAGGTAAGTGAAAGTCGTGTTTTGAGCTCACCAGATTGTTTTTCCAATAGAATCGTAGTCATTTTGTAAGAGGTATTTGTGGCTAATCCAAAAGAATTAATTTTATTTCGAAATGGTTAATTATTCGATGGAAATAATAATATTATTATTGATTATAAAATTAATTCAACTGTAAAGATAATAAGGTTAATATCTCATTTGCCCCAAACCTTGCCTGAAATTACGTGCCACATAAATCTACTTGTACGTAACCGATCATCCGTATATACTCTGAATCGATTGAAAAGAAGTTGGCCACGGGACCTACCAAAATAGTCATTGAAGTGGCGTAATTCCTGTATAAGCCAATTTCATGACATACTTCACACTTATTGTATTTATTGATTAAGGTTTTGAATTACTCTAAATAAATAAAGTAATAAAAATATAACTCAAACTTCAAAAAAGTGTTGATTAGAGAATTAGAAAAAATTTATCGACCATGAAAATATTTTACCAACACCTACTTGCATCGCGGTAGATTCAGGTCAATGGATTGAATAAATGACTAAGCATCTATTTCCATTCGAGTGATCTGATAATTTATTCACTTAAATAATAGAGCATTAGCTAAGACCGGCTATTTGATTTTCAACTTTATGTATGGCGACGATTGATTTGATGCTGTTAAAACTTAAATACTATTGATTAACCTTGAGGTCATATAATTAGAATTGAGTCAATGAATTAGACTCGGTTACTATTCAATGATCGACACTCCGGCAAAGCGTTTGTTTCATTTTTTCAAATGTATTCTTTTTTTTTTTTTTTTTTTATTATTTCAATAATGAACCTTTGAAATCGAACAAAAAAAAAAAAATGGTCCCTCCTCAAAATTTGAGGGCTAATGTTTAAAGCCTAGAACCCAAATAACAATTTTAAAAAATCCGTTTGTCCGCCGGACGCCAATTTAGGTGGACAAAAGTCAAGTCAAAAGTTTGGAATTTTCTAGTGCTTCACCTTTTTATTATTAGTTGGCAAGACCCTTAATACTAATATTTAAGACCCGCCATACCGTGTTAACAAATAAATAGTAATTGAATGAATCATCCCTGTTCACACAAGTGCCTAATAACCGGCGGCGAGATCATCTTTATTCGATGTCATTTATTGTGTTCAAGGTGTATTTACAGCAAAGTCTTTTTTATTTATTTAATAATGAACTGAGACATGTAAGACTTTATTTTCCAAACTCATTATTGAATATAAATTGCAATCTCACCTGTAGAGTTAATTTAGCAATTAGTAAATGTATGCCCCTATTCAATAACGAAAAAATATATAACCCCCAAATTACCCCAAGGATTTGTTTGTAGGGTTTGTTTCATCAATCCTTCTAGTATTTAGAGATTACAAAGAATTTTTGCGTTTTTTTGCGTTTTGGGTGATACATAATTTTTTTCTGACAAATGACAACACTCCGAATCAAAAGTTTTACAATCTATAATTTCAAGAATTTCCTAAATGATATAAAATAGATCTATTAGCAGGTTTTAGCAGCTCCGAGTCATAACTAGATTTTTTGTATTGTTTTTCCCGTATTCTGAGGCTTCAAACGTAAAATATAGGGGAGTTTTAGATTTTAGAAAATAAATTTGATGTTTGACTACTGTGCGCTCGCCAATCGTGTCAAAAATTAATTACTTTTAATAATTTTTCTTATAATTTTTAATATTATTTTTTCCGTAATCTGGTATCCCAAAGGTTAAATATAGACAAGTTTCGGAATTGTCCACCTAAATCGTATATTGCCCACCGACGCCGCTCGCATTTCTCCGAAACTACTGGACCATTTTTTTTTTTTTTTTTTTTTTTTTTTTTTTTTTTTTTTTTTTTTTTTTTTTTTTTTTTTTTTAATGCGCACATAAATACCAGGCATACACGATGATCCTAACCCTAGACGTTATATCAGCCTGTATTAAGAACCCGAATAACTCTGAAAAAAATAGGGTTCTCCTAATTAATAAATAAATACCAAAATGTTTTAGCTCTTAGTGCTATTTCATAGATAATTAAATTTTCTACAAAATAAAAAAGCAAACATTGCTATTGATTTAGAACTAGCAGAGATATAATAAAGAAAAAAATTTGAAATTTTACCTACAAATACTCCTATAACTCAGTTATTTAAAAAAAGGCAATATAAATAAACAGTCATAACCAAATATTGTTATTTGGAAAAAATAAACCCTCGTGTAATAATTTCCAGCGTTTTATTATCACTTTCAATTATCTATATATGGAATATATATATAGTAAGGAAAATTAGTGGGATTTTCATAATTTTCTGATTTCACTTTCTACTGACCCATGAGTCCAAAAGACCATGTCCCGCAAAAAAAGTCTAAGAGCGTCTTATTTGGTAAGTAGCTCAAAAAAGATAAATTGTATAAAACTGAAATTTTATATTTTTAGTGCCTAGCCAATAGAAGGCCATTTTTCACCTTTTTACGATTTTCTTAAAAACGGCTCAAACGATTTTGATTATATTTGCTATCGATATAAAATGTAATAGAATTTAATATCATGTAGGTTTTATTCTGATTAAAATAGCTTTAAAGAGTTTAAATGCCTAGTTTTTTAATTTTCTTACACAAAAGTACCTTTATGCAATTTGTAGATTCAAAAAAAATAACTATATCATCTTATTAGCATTGATAAATATGAAAGTCGAACGAATTTGATAAGATACTAATTAGAAAATAGCAAAAATATTTATTTATGTTTTTTTTTTCTGAATATAAAAATAGTAATATAGATTAATGTTAGTTATTATTATAGAAGAGTAAATATAATTATGAATGTAACTAATATAGATGTATAATATACCTTTGGAAAGTTTTTAGGAAACATTTTATTCTACATAATAAAGCATTTATTTATTTACATAAAAATTTATGGGAGGTAACGTAAAGGGACGAATAGGCCATAAACTTGAGTGATTATTGTATATGACAATTTTATATTGTTGCTATTTAATTCAAAACATATGTTTCCATCGAGAATCAATGTAATTTGCTTTACATTTTTTCAAATCTAACTTAATTTAATAGTTTTTAAATTGATTCAACAACGGAGGTAAGTGAAAGTCATGTGTTAAGCGCATCAGAGTTTTATTTTGTTTTTTTCACTTTTAATTACCTATGTATGAACTTTATATTAAGTTAAAGTATTGCGATTTTCAAAATTTTAAATTTTTTAACAGAAATGTACGTTTTACCCCTGAGACCAAAAGACCTAATCCCGCAAAAGTGTTATGAGTACGTCTGTGTTAATATGGTTAAATATCTCCAAAACTAAAATTCTTACGATACCTATATAACAGGTTTAAAATAAGATGTTACAGCAACTTTTTTTAAACAAAATCGGCTGAAAGTGCCACTTTATACCACGCATTTTGCACCTTTTTACGAATTTCTAAAAACGACTTGAACTATTGTAATTAAACCGGCTACATCGACGTAAAATTATATGAGCTTTATTGTCATGTAGGTTTTTTTCATCCTCATTAAATAAACCCTTTAAAAAAAAATTAAAAAAAAAAAAAAAAAAAAATTGTTATATTTATTTCATATTAATGCAGCTATCATTTTCTACGATTACTACATTTCATATTTTATTTTGTAATTATATAACTTATTCAATATCTAAAAGTACTCTATATACGTGACTCTCTTAGTCACCGTGCTGTAACACATTTTATAAATTCCGCGAGACTACAATGAATTTCGTCTTACTGTAACTGTTCAAAAAGTTATTATTAGTGTCTAAAACTGCCGAAACTTTCAAAGGTATTAGAGATCATATTTATTGTTAGAAAGATTTATAATTAAATATGTGTCATCCACATTCTTGGATGATCCCACGTGATTCAAAGATGAAGTCAGACATATCTTTCACAGGTGAGTTCAGAATAGACATCACTAAAGAGTTTATGCCCTACTAAGTTTATGAGTCATACATATTATGAGCTTTTTAATACATAGGTAATAGACTATATTTATCATTAAACTTATAAATATAAAAAATATGTAGTTAGAAAAGGTATCATCATTTTTAAATGTATGTGGTAAGTAAAATGGTCTATTTCCGTTGGTGTACATATTTAAGATTTTTTCAATAATAAATAAATGATTTAACAATTTATATCAATGTATAACTATGCAGTATATAACTTAGGGAAGGTTTTGTCAGATTTTGAATACTTTTTTCCTCTAATTAATCGTTTTTTTTCAAATACTCAACATTCGGTCGTTGTAAATAGTAATATTTGATCATATACAATGAAAACGAATTTATAACAACATAGAAAGAAAAAAATATAGTAAGAGAACGTTTATATTTTCAAACATATGTGGTAAGTTAAATGGTCTTTATGTCTGTGTGTGTGTATGTTTGTGTGGGTGTGTGTGTGTGTGTGTGTGTGTGTGTGTGTGTGTGTGTGTGTGTATGTGTGTGTGAGGGGGGGAGGGTGAGGTAAGTCTATCTCGAAAACGATAAGTTGCACAGATCTGAAATTTCATATTTCAGGAGCGTATTTGTCTGAGATGTTACAGCAGCTTCTCCATCAATATCGGTCAACCAAGAAAGTCACTTTATACCGTACAATTTTACGATCTTCTTAAAATACAGCTCTTACGATTTTTATTCATCTTTATATATCGATAAAAAATTTAATTGGCCTTAATTATCATGTAGGTTTTGTTCTGATTGAACGAGTCTGATAGTGCTTAAATGCTATATATTTATTTTCTTTCTCTAAAGTACCTTTAATTTTTTAGATTAAAAAAAATCATCTTGTTATTATTGATAAAAAAAAAACTGTGGATATAATTAGTTGACCGTTGAGAATTACTGAAGGAATTAGTCCGGGTGGCGGTCATTAAATGAAACAACTGAATAGTTTCAACTATTTTATTGTTTGCCAACGTTTCGACCCCCATTGTGGGTCATCATCAGGGCGTCTGGTAGGCGAGTGGAAACTCAGTTTACAGTTTCCACTCGCCTACCAGACGCCCTGATGATGACCCACAATGGGGGTCGAAACGTTGGCAAACAATAAAATAGTTGAAACCATTCAGTTGTTTCATTTAATGACCGCCACCCGGACTAATTCCTTCAGTGAAAAAAAAAAAAACTGTTAAATATACAAGTTTTATGTTGTGTAAATATTGTATGAATGTAGTATGTATGATATCTTTCAGCACTACTATTGATGTCCAAATTGGGACAGATTGTAATTTTCTCAATAAAAATTGTTGTTGTAAAAAAAAAATATATATATATATATATATATATATATATATATATATATATATATATATATACAAGTTGAACGAATTTGACGATGAACTAAAAAACAAAAGAGCAAATATATTTTTTAGGATTTTTTTTACTATCATAAGAATAGTAATAGAAAAATTTGATCTTATAAACAAAGTTGTGAAGGGAACGTGAAGTGACGAATAATGCATGAACATGAGCGATTATTGTAAGTAAAAATTTCATCTTGTTTTATTATTTAATCTAAAACATACGTTTAAAACGAAACTAGATGTAATTCTTTAAATCTTTTTTAAATTTAACTTTATTTTATAGTTCTTAAATTGATTTTATCAGTCGTGGTAAGTGAAAGCCGTGTGTGTGCCAAGGATAGTTTCTTTAGAAAATAAGTTCAAAAAAAATATTCATAGTATAAAACGCAAATAATTAAAAAATAAAATAAAACTAGTGGTATTCATTCATCTAAAACATGGGTTTACGAGGAAAATAAATGAAAACGTTTTAACGTATTTACTTTTAATAACGTTTTCAAATAGCGAGGTCAGTGAAATTTGGTGTAAAGCACACCATATCATTTTATGGAGTATGCTCTGATAGTTATAAAAATTATTAAAATAATGCCGAGCTTGTTTGTAACTAAAAATAAATAACATTGTTACTTAATTTTTGTTTCGAGATATAACGAACTGAAGCCACAAGCTTGTCGGGGCAATAGCGGTTTCTTGTTTGATCCTATTACTGTTACAAGCTCTCACTCCCTTTCTGTTCGTCTAAATGAGGTCAATTCAGACCATTACCGAAAAACCTCAGGTATAGTTAGCAACTTTGTCATCAGATTATTTCTATAATAATCCTAATAAAACAAGGGTACGTTAATAATTATATGAACTGAATTGGAACCAGAAATGGGTGTGATGTAGTGATTCATATTAATAACGAAGATCCGTGAATGATGTAGAGTGCTAAATAGTGTTATTTGTATTATTCGTAAATTTTGTATTTATATTAACCG
The DNA here is from genome assembly GCA_023052935.1 of Piezodorus guildinii. NCBI lineage: Eukaryota > Metazoa > Arthropoda > Insecta > Hemiptera > Pentatomidae > Piezodorus > Piezodorus guildinii. Next base: position 76,371,423 of record CM041295.1, read on the forward strand.
TGCCTGATCTAACCTTATGATAGATAGAATTCTTTTTTTTCTTTGAAAAAGGTAGAAGACCGAAATAAAAGTTATTCATTTATCAGTCTTTATAGTTAAATGTTGTTTACTCACAGTTAATAATATAAATCCACAGAAGGAAATAGTAAAAGTTCAAAACAAATTTCGTAATTACATACTTTCTTATGATAGTGCTATAAAAAAACAAAAGGTCATTTGAACATTCGCTTTCTTTATGAAGAATATACATTAAAATCTAGTTAACAAACAAGGAAAGATATTTCTCTGAGTGATAATAGGGAAATATACATAACTTAGTAATTAACATTATAAAGACGTAAGTTGTGAGTAATGTTGTATGAGATAGGTTATGATGACTGTTATCTCGCGTTATATTCTTTCAAAAAGTACTATATCCCTTTTAATTCGTTCCAAAATGTACTATATCCACGTTTCATTCCAAAAAGTACTATATCCATATTATAATGTTAAAAAGTGCAATAATTTGGAAAAATAAGTTGTTAATAAAGTAAAAAATCAACTTTAGATTTTAATAAAAAAAAATTTTTTAAATTGGTCCATTAATAAATAAATGACACTGGATATAGTACCTTTTGGAGCTCAATGTCTCAATTGTCAGCAAATAGATTACATCATCACCAAGATGCTACTAAAATAAAAGAACATGCACAACCTTACCACGAACAACACCGCTTATGCTGTATCGCACTTGATATATCAATCCTCAGTAGTTTTTACTGACACTTAACTGTACGAATTCGTCTCTTGGTTGCAAAGTCGACATCTCACCTCCCCCGACGACAGCCGCAAATCATAACGCTCTGGCCTAGGGAATGTTGGATACGTAGACCACTTGCAGGACTAATACCACTCACCACTAATACCAGTATTGGACAGAATTTTAAAGTTATCTTTAGCAACACTTCTATTTTATTTACTATTATATAGCCTATTATTATACATAACGCCTCATCGAACAGAAGCTTTCGACAGATCTTTTCTTATCCGACTTTCATCTGTATAGAATTCTATTCCTACTTATATCCGTCATTCCAATTCTCCTCCGACCTTCAAATCCCGTTTATTCAAACATTACCTGTCTATCCAATTCTTAAATGACTCCAACTGATTTCCAAATTTCAATAAAATTCGGTAAATGGAGCAGAGAGAAACAATTGTTTATTATATTTTATTTTTTATCGTATTTAAAGATTTCTGAATTTTATTTAATTTTACGCATTATAAATTCATTTTTCATTGCATATATATATGAACATTTTTTGATTCATGTCTAATTTGTTTTGTTTGTTTTTCTAAATTATTATAAGAAGCAAACTATTAATTTATTACTATTATTATTAGCAGAGAGAAACGCTAATATTGGTTGTGACGCTCTCCTTCAATCGCCCTGAAAAAGGCCTATAATTCGGCCAAAACGTCGGCACCAGTAGATTAAGTTTATACATAATTATGTGTACTTTTGACTGCACGCCGAACTAACTTCTCCCATATTACTATTATTCATTTTCTTTGTTATTTCTGTTGTTTTTTGTTTGTGTTTTTTACTCTAAGACACTGAAGCTCCAATTTAATTTTTCTGTAATATTATTCTGAAGGGACTTCTCCGAAAATAAATGAAGAATTTATTATTATTAACCAAAGCTACTAAGTAGTCCTGATTGAATACCATATTTATCCACTACGCCGCTTCCATTTATTTATTATCAATTATCCAGCTACTATTGTATTTTATAGGTGCCGGTATACAACAAGGTAGAACAATCAAGAAATCAGAGAAAGAGGTTCGCAACATAAAAAGAGCACTTAAGAAGGTTTATAACCTTTTCTTCCACGCCGCTTTTTATCGCCAAACACTAAAATACCTTCCCAACAAATTTGTTGAGTTCTCGTCGGTAAGGTCTACGAATTTCAGCATCAGATTGATGTTTACGTAAGTTTTGCTTCCACAGAAAACGAAAAGGTTATAATTTATGTAACATTTGATAGGAGCTTCTGGGAGTGTTGTTTTATAATTGATAAACAAGACTTCAAACGACATAATCATTTATTTACGACCGGTTCTTCATACTCCTCTTGACGATTCCACTGCTTTCGTAAGAGGCTGAATTATTCCATTGCCCTCTCAATGTTTGACCACTTTAAGGTTGCCGCTAAATATTTAAAGACTTCAGTCTTTCAAGACCATTTCATGACACGGATTCAAAAGATGCTTCACCAAATAATTCCATTAATGTTTGGATCTGATAATAAGAGGATTTTTTTTTTTTTTTTTTTTTTTTTTTTTTTTTTTTTTTTTTTTTTTTTATTTTTTTTTTTTTTTTTTTTTTTTGTAGGCGTAAACCACTTGGGTCATTTTCGCCTTAAATCACTTTTTATAAAAGGATTAAATATTATAGTCTATTGTACAAGTCGGTCTGTCGTAGGAGGTCAAAAAGTTTTGCAGTTGTCAGTATGTTGTCTTGTAAAACGGTTGGTAAGTCAGTGTCAATTGCAATATGTGCTCTGTGAGTATCATAAGCCCTACACTCTGTCTATTGTACAAGTCGGTCTGTCGTAGGAGGTCAAAAAGTTTTGCAGTTGTCAGTATGTTGTCTTGTAAAACGGTTGGTAAGTCAGTGTCAATTGCAATATGTGCTCTGTGAGTATCATAAGCCCTACACTCTGTCTATTGTACAAGTCGGTCTGTCGTAGGAGGTCAAAAAGTTTTGCAGTTGTCAGTATGTTGTCTTGTAAAACGGTTGGTAAGTCAGTGTCAATTGCAATATGTGCTCTGTGAGTATCATAAGCCCTACACTCTGTCTATTGTACAAGTCGGTCTGTCGTAGGAGGTCAAAAAGTTTTGCAGTTGTCAGTATGTTGTCTTGTAAAACGGTTGGTAAGTCAGTGTCAATTGCAATATGTGCTCTGTGAGTATCATAAGCCCTACACTCTGTCAAAATGTGTTTAACAGAGATTGGGCAACCGCATGTTGGGCAGTCCGTAGGAGGTTCCCGTGCCATGAGATGTCCGTGAGTTAGTCGGGTGTGTCCAATACGCAGGCGCGCCAGGATAATCTCTTCCCTTCGCTTTTGTCGTAGGGACGAATGCCAATGGGAGATGTCCCTTCTTATTTCCCTTAATTTGTTGTCAGTAGTGTCATGCCAAATCTGTCCCCACTTCGACCGAATCCGCTGCTTGATGACAGAAACATAGTCGCCAACAGGCACCCCAGTAAAAGGAATGCCATCTGTTATTGCTTCTTTGGCTGCACGATCTGCGAGTTCATTGCCAACTAAGAGATAAGAGGATTTTACTATTCCAAAAAGACTGATTGAGATTTGAGTCAATTTTTTATTACTTCTTATGTCAATAGCTGCACAAGTTTTTCGATATTTTGAAATGATGTAGTGATTATACCTCAATAAAATAATGAACCCTCATTCACTGAATAAAACAAGGAATAAAAAAACCTGTACCATTCAAACCATAAAGGGTCTTGGTAAGGACGTACAGTTTCTAGAACAACGGTGTTGGGAAATCATTAAGCCAATATCACGCTCAACAGCCAGGTTTTTTCCCTAATGAAGGTTACTCATTTGTCCAATAGTGGATGGATGATTCTCAGAAGGGCCTCACGACCCATGGGCATTTACGGTGGACGCAACATAATTAAACGATTATCAGCCACAGCGGATTGGAATCCCTCTTCCCTCGGCGCCCAAAAAAAAAAAAAAAAAACTAAAATTTAAACGGTGGAAGTAACTTGTCTGCTTAGGAAATTACCTATAAATTCTATAAATCAGTGGTATCTGGAGAACACGTGTACCCCATTGCAAGTGACCTTTGCTATGCGCACATTCTCATCTAAAGAAAAAATAACTTACCTGATTTCAATGAATAAATAGCATATTTTTATTAATGATAAAAGGTTTAGCAAACCAAAACGTTTGATGTCGATACCAACAATCCAATAACAACCATCAAAGCCCATGGCCCCGAGATCCGACTTAACACAATCCTCCCACTTACGCTTCGGCCTACCTCTTGGCCCCTGAACCTCAATTCAGCGGATATTTTATTTCAGGAATTCGTTCTTCACTGAGCCTATCAATGTCGCATTCTTATTTGGGCCACCGCGGTGCTATCTACAACTTCATCTAGGTAGTACAAAATGTGCTTTGGAGTCTTAGAGTAAATTATATTCATATTAACAAGTTGATAATAACTTATAGACTTATTCTAATGAGAAGAAAACAGAAAAAACGAGAAAATAAAAACTTATTTACAATTCTATTGAGCCTGGATATTTTTTAAGTGATTAAATATGCGGGATTTGAAGGTTGAAAAGAGTTGGAGTGATGGATGGAAAGAGGGATAAAATTCCATAGGATTGAGGATCGAATGAGAAAGGATCTGTCGAAATGTGCAGTTCGGTGAGCCGCACTATAGGGGTACAAGCTCTGCAATTACACATTACGTAGCCTTGTAAATTTTTCTGTGGCATAATCTCTTCCGAGCAAACATTTCACGTAAGACCGTATTATTCAAAACCTTGAGGCGTTGTTCTTTCGTCAAAGTTTCAGAATCAGAACAGAACCGTCGGGAGAATAATATTGAGTTTTGTAGATTCTAACATTTAATTTTCTTGACAGAAGCTTCGAACCAAATGGATTATCTACTGAATACTAACATTTTTTTATTACGTTAAAGTATTTCTTTTTCGTATAATGCGCCGTAATGTGTCGCATTAGTTAGATCGGCGTTGTTTACAATCCTACTATGAATACTGACGTTTCAGGGAAAAACCATCAGTGTATTTTAGGGGTACTCACTACGTTTGCTATTGCATGCTATTTGTGCTATTGTGCTAAACCCATCAATATTATACAGGAAATAACTGTAGAAACTCAACGGGTTTAGCAAAATAACACAAAGGGCATGCTATAGCAAACGTAGTGAGTACCCCTTTTATAAAACTGCTTTAAAAAACAATAGCACATGACTCCTCAGAAGAAAAACGCTGCAAATTATTACACGACGTTATTATTTCCAAATAACAACATTAGGGTATAACTGTTTATAAAGCTGTTGATAGGCAATTAAGTAATATGAAAATCAATAAATGATTCAAATGAATGGCATATCTCCACTGCTAATTTCAAAACGCTATATCTCAGCTAGTTCTTAACCAATTTCAATGATTCTTTTTTCACATTGTAGAAAATTTGATTCTTTAATTAATTTTTTTAATTTAATTTTAAAATGTATGATATTTATTTTTTTAATAAACGGGTTTTTGTTTTATTCGTTATTTGGGTTCTACGCATCTTAAAGCTCTTAAATATTTTTCTTCTTTTTTTTTTTTTTTTGGTCGATTACTTTGAAAATTATAAACCGAAAATGGGAAGTTCGATCCCGAAACGTGAGAAGAATTAATCATATAACTTATTTTAATTTTACCTCTTACATAACATACTAGATGTATGAATGGCGAAGGAGCAATGAATAGGAGAGGCAGACGTTATTACTTTTCTACAGCAATATGAGTCACTACCTGATCCTTGATATTAAGCCGTGACACTACACCCATGTAGGGACAGTGCCTCCTTAATTGGTTGCCACCATAACTGGTAGATGGTTGAATTCACCGTGGTGACTTCCCTCAACCTACATACAAGATTCATTATTCAAATACTCTCATTTTCTTGTACGATTAAAAACAGTCGTTTCGCAATAGTAGTATACTTAGAAGTATACTTCCGTACTATATTATCCGGCTAAGTATGGAACTTTTTCTGCAGCTGCTTTGATACAATTTATTTTATAACGTCTAATCATTATTATATTTAACCATCGGTAGATATTAGAAAAATAAATTAGTCAAAAAATCAAAATTACTTCAGATTATTTGTTTGTTAGTTTATAGATTTATGAAAGATTTTCATTTAATTTAATAAATAACATAGGATTTGGTACGTAATATTGTTTCTAAAATGTTGGGTAATGTGCCGAAGATTATAACTTATACGATACTGTACGATGACAATTCTGAATTCCATAACCTCCTTCGTTACAAATAACATGTGTACATAATTGTATGGGCTTATATCGATATTCTGCTATCTTGTATGACATATTTTATTGCATGTTTACTTTTGTACGATATTGCGCTTTCCAACGGAATATTATACGTCTATACTCATATATTCGGGAAACATTTTTTGATACCTTGATTACAGAAAATTTTATTTTCCCTCTCGGTTTTTATTTATTCATTTTTTTTTTAATTTTGTTCACCCCTACCTCGCCTTTGAAGGCTATACGGGGGTTTCTCGGGCCAGGTGGTGAGGGCGGGGAAAAAATGCCGAGATAAAAGCCCTCCCACCCGAGACGCAAACTCGTAATTATTTGGCTTAAAGTTTTGTTTCTCTGTTCCATGTAACGCGCGCTAGTCAACTCAGTCACCCATCCCCTTCCCATTTAAACAAAAACTTTATTGCCAAGTATTTCACTCATAAACCTTCAGGAAATAATGTCCTAAATGACAGTGAAACCCGTATCAAAATCCGTCTTGTGGTTTAGAAGTTAGTGAAAGAATCGCGTTACCATTTTATATATAGAGATATATTTCCCTTCAAAATATTCAAATTAGTTCGGAAAAGGCCTCTAGGTGCCCTACTCTTCATTTGGGAGGCATTCACTAGGCCCCGACTCATTATCTCTACTATTACCAGCAACAGAGCAATCACTATCCAAAATCTCCCAATAATCAGGAAGGTTTAGCATATCCTATATATCCAAATCCTATATCATGTCCTATCGCCCGTATATAGGTTCCCGCGAAGTCTGAATCCACAACTAGTCAACTGAACCAAAAAAAAAAAAAAACCTGTACCACTACAACCCATGAAGGGTCTTGGGCTCAGTACATATAGAGATTCGTACTGTTTCTAGGCCAATATACCGCCATACCGCCAGGTTTTTCCCCAATTAATTTGGGTACCCACTTTATAGAGGCTGGGTCTGCCCCAGAAGGGTCTCCATACCCTAAGGTCGCCCCCCGACTGAATTAACAGAATAAATAATTTTCTGCCACAGCCGGGATTCGAACCCAGGACCCGGAGCACAGCAGACTAGCGCTCTCTCCACTAGACCACGCCGCTCCCTCAACTGAACAAAATACAACGTAAAATAAGTCGATACGTCTCTATCAAATGAATTTCGTTATAATACTTTTATACATCCCTTACAAAAGCAGGTTCTAAAGATATTTATCTAATAGGGTAGATGTTGTGGGAGCAAACAGGATGGCAGATAAAGGGCATGTGGTTTGATTTGTTGATAGAGGTGTTCTGGACTGTGGGGTTATCAGTTTTGGCCAGGAGGGATTGGGTTCAACCGAATCGAGGTCAACCAAACAACCCTTCTCAGCTGACCTTACTAAATTAAAATGCCGCCACCCCATAGCCCCCCTCCCCATAGCTCCCCCTCCCTTTCACCCACTTCATCCCCCAAAGTCCTTATACTCCTCCCTCCATAGTGGCGTCATCTGACCCCTATTGAAAATTACCAATTTCAATCCTGTTTTATTTTTTTTTTTTTTCTCGATAATTTAAAATTTATATTATGCAGCGAACTATTTAATTTGTGAAGAAAGCAAAAGATAATTTATTATCATATTCAAATTAGAACACTCTCTTCTCATTAATATATTTTATTTCACAACAACGAAAAACAATTCTAAATTCTATCCGATCATTGAAATAGTACTGAAAGCAAACATCACAAAATCATAAAGCATTTTTAACACTTCATTCTTACGATACAATATCATTTTATCGCAAACCATTCATAGTTATCTCAAGTTGGAGACCATTGCATAATTTTTTGTTTATTGACCTTCCAACTGAAGGAAATCTGACAACTCACTGCAATCTTGTAATGTATATCTGTGTTTTACGTTCAAGCTTGTATAATTTAGTTGAATAATTGTCAACAATGTTGGCAGAGGACAATATTGCAGAACATACACGTGGTATGATCACGTTTCTTTTCCATGCTTTCTTTCCCCAGAAAACAAGTTCTGTTAAATACAGATAGAGATGAAAAATGTTTAAAGAATTAATTACACAGAGCTTTGATAGAAACATATGTTTTATTAAATTACCTATTAAACAATATTATTATCTATAATAATCAGTTAGTTTTATCCGATTTTCATTAACTTTTACAATGTAGGTTATAAGATATTATATTTTTTTAAATCTTTAGCTTTACAACGGTGCATTATACATCAATATTACTGTTCTTATGTTCAAAAAGAAAAAAATATATATATATGCATATATATATATATATATATATATATATATATATATATATATATATATATATATATATATTGTTTGATCAGTTCTCGACTGTTGATAATTTAAGTTTGTGTTGTTCTTAGGTTGCAGTCAATGAATAAACAGTTTTATCTATGCGACGTTTCGAGAATTTATTGTTCTCATAATCATGCCTTAACAGTGGAAAAAAACAGAACATTAATATTATTGTCGCATAGATAAAACTGTTTATTCATTGACTGCAACCTAAGAACAACACAAACTTATATATATATATATATATATATATATATATATATATATATATATATATATATATATATATATATATATATATATATATATGCATGCTTGCATATTTTTGCTTTTTCTCCTTTAATTGGATATTGAATTCGTTCCACTTATACATTTACCCTTTTTTTTATCAACCCTAACAAGATCATATGGTTTTTTTTTTTTCGAATCTTTAAAATTAAATGTACTTCAGAGGAAGGCTATTTAGAATTTAATGTAACAATTCAATTAAAATTAAATTTATAAAATTTAATGTCAGAATATTTCTATCGGGGTAAAACCCGCATGATATTAAATTCCATTGAATGTTGCATCGATACGGTGAGTTTAAACAAAATCGTTAGGGCCGTTTTTGAGAAAATCTTAAAAAAGGTGCAAAATTCTTGGTATGATATAGCACATTCGGTCGTCCGATTTTGGCGAAAAAGTTTTGGTATTATCTCGGGCGAATAGCTGTCTGAAATATGAAATTTCAGTTTCTTACGACATTTCGTTTTCGTGCTAGACACACACGCGCGCGCAGACTCACCCAGGCCTTTTTGCGCCACTCGGTTATTTTGACTGAGGGAACCCTAAATCTTATATTTCTGTTGAAAACTGGAATAAAAATTTTTTCACGATTGCAATACTTTCCCTTACTGTTTATCCCATATATTGGTAAATCAACGTGAAAAAAAAATAAATAAAAAAAATATAATATATATATATATAAATAATATATATATATATATATATATATATATATATATATATATATATATATATATATATAACTCAAGAATTATTACTAAAGGGTTAATATTAATTTTCTTTACCTTCCATATATTTGATATTCATTAATAATACATATTTATATTATTAAGGATTATTAATTATGTTTATAGTTATGATTGTTTGTATGATGTTTATTTATTTTCCAACTTTGTATTTATCTCAATTATAGGTTTTTTACCAATTAAATTTAATTGTATTATTTTATTTTTGGTTGCAGAGACTTAGTTGCAGTCCCATCAACTTCTGTCTTGACTTGATACGAACACATCTTAAAAGAGAGCTCGGACAACGGAAACTTATCAGTTAATCAGGTAAGGAAATCGCAATTCCATAAAAATACAAAAAAATATAATAATTTTAAAAAACTATATTTTAAGTTAATCTCTTTTTAACCCTTTACACCTACTCCTACCCTGTAAATATAAAAAAAACATTTAAATTTCATTTTTGGATTTAATTAATCACTTAAACCAACCAGCATATTCATTTTAAAAAAATAATTAAATATCTAAATTTTAATTTTACCCTTTTTTTCTAATTAAAAATGTTTCACCAAAGAAAAATGTAGAAAAAAATTCTTTTTTTTTTTACGTGGTTACCTTAGATGTTTTTTCCTAGTCGTGTTTTACATACTAATTTACTGTGAAACCATTAAAAGATAAGATAAATTGTTTAATATACAATAGTATAGTGTTAAATGTCTTCTAAACTATCCCAAATACATAAGTTTAAAAAAAGTTGTTTTTAAATCTTAATTATTTACTTGTTGTATTCCTGTATACAGTTGTAAATTCCAATGAATAAATAAATAAAAAATCTTAATTCAAGCAATGTTCTTTCAGTTAGTTAAATGTTTGTCCATGGATGATATTATGTTTCCATAAATTTAATTTATAACACATGTCTATGTCGCTCATTATTATTTGTTGTAAGCAACTACTACCTTGTGACTGGTATAAATAAAACTGTAGTTTAAAAATCAGTTTGGACACTACGAATACAGTTTTCATTGCAATCTTCTACTGAATTTCACAACAGATAAAAAATCCTAAATCATGAATTTATTTTTTATTTTTTTTTTTTTTTGTATGTACGAAAAAATGCTTATATTATAAGAAAATTCCCGCATATCAGATTTCTTACAGGTCTTCCAGCCCAGGAAACCTTCCTGAGAATCTTGACGTCTTTTCCTCCGGATATTGACACTGATCGACGCAGTAGACATGGCTCGCTATAAATATTATTCCGTTCGAATCCGTTATTCCGTAATCTTATTCCTCAATCGGTTTCCGATAATCCTCCGAAGCGCCAGATAAGAAAATGGGACTTCATCCATAGGGTTTTCGGCGTTGGATAATCATTAGGGGTTTTATCAAGGAGCAATTCCCATGTTTAATTTATTCATTTTAGCATATTTACTCCTATATAGAAAAATACAACTATAACTTGTAAATAATATTTTGTATTACTTTCAATTACCTATACATAAAATATATCTCAAGGGTAAATCATTAAGACATAGCGATCGTGAAAATTTTTAATTATTGTTTTTAACAGAAGTACACGTTTCAGAGGTCTCTGAGATTAAATAACCAATTCCTACGACATAATAACATCTGCTGGTGTATGTAGTAAGTTTAACTTTTAAAAAAATCACTTAAAAAACTATTGTTTGTTTTTTTATTATTTATTGAAATTTACAACTTTATTAGTTAATACATCAAGTAAATTAGCTGTCAGATAAAATTCATGAAGAGAAAATGCACATTGGCAGCACTCCACTAGGTAATCTAAACTCGAAGGTCTCGAGGCCATCTTCTTTTCAGGAGGCTCCCTGGATTGTCAGGAATGGAAGAGGGAGTAAGGATTGAAACTAGTGGGTTAAAGTGAGGGTGGAGTTAGTCAGGAAAGATTGATACCTGGTACTGGCCAAATCAGCAACATATGGAACATTAAGGTCTTAATGGATGAGTTTATTTGTGACAAAGTGAGGAGCATTGAGGATTTTGCACTTTGAGGATTGAATACGGGAAGAATTTGATGGATTAGTAGAGCCCCAAAGCTCAACTCCGTACGTCCAGATAGGCCTTATGATGGTGACATAGATGAGCCTTTGGTAGTTAAATGGAAGGTTAGAGCGTCTGTCTAGTAGGTGTGCGGATTCCAAGTAAGACGTTTGTCAAGCGGAATATTATTAAAGGACACTGTAGGACAGGATGTCATAAGTTTACAACGATTTTTTTATTTTTTATTTATCAAAACTTATTATTTAACTACCCATTGGCATCTCTTCATGAACTATTTTAAGAAAGTTGGTCTAAGAAAGATAGGTTACGGACCGGTGGGTTTGGTGGTTAGAATGAAGAGAAGTATATATAGATTCGGGCTAGGTCTGCGACAAATGGGATTTTGAGGTCATTGTGGATGATCTGACGAAATTAGGAACATCATAGATTTTGGATAATAAAGATTGGATGCGAGAGGAATTAGATTATTTAGAAGAGCACCAAAGTTTGATTCTATTTTTCCAAATAGTGAACTACCTATTTAAGTTAGGTATATGCCTGGGATCTTACACCAACTTTTTAACAAAAATCGGCTAACGGAAGTGCAGATTTACACCATCTATTTTACATATTTTTACTATTTTCTAAACTATTTATATGATTATGACCAAACTCTATTCAATAAAGTAAAATAAAATTATATTTTAAATATGTGTCATCCACATTCTTGGATAATCACATGTGATTCAAAGATGAAGTCAGACTTATCATTCACAAGTGAGCTCAGAATACTTCATTGCCATCATTGAAGCTTTTACGCCCTACTAAGTTTACGAGTCATACTTATTTGAGATGGGATTTTTAATACATAGGCTAATTTAATTAATAGGCTATATTTTTTAGTTCATGTCAGTGTTAGTGATATAAAAAAATATACAGTAAAATAACGCATCATAATTAAGTAAATTGGACTGTGTTCGTGTGTAAGCCTAGCTTAAAAACGATAAGTCGTACGAAAACAAAACTATATATTTAACACGTTCACCCCGGGGTGGTCCACAGTCAGGTCACACTTGACTGTTACTTGGGGCGGCGTGACCCACTCGTGGGACACAATTAACTATTCCGTGGGGTTGAGTGCATTCAAAGCCTGGAACTGTTGTTATGTAGCATTAAACACGTTCTAACTTGCAACAGTGTTGATCAGCCTCACGCGAAAAAAACGTAGATATTCGCCCCCGCGTGAACGTGTTAAGATAGTTATATGTCTGGAATGTTACAGCAACGTTTTCATAAAAATTGGCTTAAGGTAAGGGCAATATACTATGTATTTTACACATTTTTTACTATTTTCTCGCAAACTATTCATACGATTATGATCAAACTCTATACATTGATGTAATTAAATGGGCTTAGTTTTATCTTCATCGAAATAGTTCAACAGGGTTTAAATGCTAAATATTAAAATATAACCATTTAAAGTACAGCCAATGAGGAAGTTTTAATATTTATGTTTTCCTTTATTTATTAATGAGAAATTATATCCTATATTTATGTTGGCGTGTGGTTAATTAGGAGATCGGTCTACTTTTGATATAGCGTTATATTGTATGAATTTATATACTGAAAAAAAGATTTTAAAAAAAGTTAGAATACAGCAATTTTTTTTTAATTTAAAATAATTCACCACATGATGTTATAAGTAGTAATGAAAATGCATGCACATGAAAGATGAAAGACATTCATAATTAATTGCGGAATAAAAGGAGGAAAAATGTTTTTCCAGGCTATTTTTTTCCCCGAACCAGGCACCATTCCTTTTATGACAAACTCCATCCCCACTTGAATCTATTATTTCAATTATCTCTTCCATTCCTGATAATTCTCGGAGGCATCTAAAAAGAATATGGCCCCGAAACCTTCTAGTTCAGAATATTTCTATATTGCGACCTATGGGAAGCTTGTCTACATTTGTATCTACACTTATATTTTTACTCATATAATGGTTGTATTCAAGAACACATTTATAAATTGCAATAAATATATTTTTTTTAAATCTGGCAATAAGAATAGTAAGAGTGCAATTTTCTACCGAAATTAATTTTTTTTTTTTTAAATGTGTAAAACTGATTAAAACAAGGGAATGAAAATCGTGTGTGGTTTAAACCAGATTTTATTTTCGTGTTTCCATAATTATAAAAATATTTCGAAGCTTCCTCCATTATACTGACGATAGCCAGTGGATGGCCTCTGTCACAAATTCGATGTTAACTCTATACATAAACTCATTGTGCTTCTAGTTTCGTTTATGCATTAAAGGGTATTGAATTGAAAAGCGAGAGAGGCACCGAAATTTGATTTTCTGGTGGCCCCTAATTGGTTTAATCCGGCCCGCATGCTTTATCGTTAATACCTTTAGCAATGCATTTTGGTGTGGTACCAGCATAAATTCCAGGATAAATTATCAATGGAAAATAATAAATATGACATGCTTCAATACTTTTGGAAGTCCCGAAGAACATTACTTCATTTTCGTTAACTTGATAACAATTAAAAACAATAATCAATATTAAAATAATTTACATTATATTTTTATCTATATCCCTCTCTTTCTCTCTCCCTCTCTCTCTCTCTGTCTCTCTCTTTCTCTCTCTCTCTCTCTCTCTCTCTCTCTATATATATATATATATATATATATATATATATATATAATGATACCGCGATTCTTGGTTTCCGTGAACTCCTTCTGAACCATTGGACGGATTTTGATAGGGTTTGTGCTATAATTTAGGGCATTCTCTACCGAAGTTTCAAAAGTAAAATACATGGCAATGTAGCTTTTCAATAAAATGGAAAAATAACTTTTCTGTAACAAGTCATCAAAACATTATTCCTGAATCATAAGTGATAATATAGATGTATACTATGCATTGGTAAGAGCAAGATTTTAGAAAAGTTAATATGCAATGAATGAATTAATATAATTAATATGAAAGAATATATTTTTTTGGTAAAGAGGGAGGTTATGATAGTTAAATGTTGCCACCGTCGTACAGGATCGTTATATACAAGTTATATTCTTCATTCAGTTTACAAGATTTAAAAAAAATATATTAAGTAACAAATTTTAACTAAGTTGTGAAAATGAATAGTTACTTGTTATAAATCTATAACAATATGTTAATAATTGTTTCAACTTATAAATCATTTGGTGAAAACATATCTTTGATTGTAAATAAATGGCATTCCCATAGAAATCAAATTAAACCTTTAAAATGTATTTAAAATAGTTTATTGAAAACATCAAATAGTTATAAACCTAATAGAATATGAACGTTTCTTGTTTCTATAGTTTTTTAATACATTAATTGCGATCAAGTTTTCTTTAAATGGGAAAGTTTAATTTTCCGTTATCTGTGTTTCATTTAAAAATTAAAAATAAATAAACTTAACTAATATTAATTTTTTTTTCAGCCCATGAGTAAATATGAAATAAATAGACGTTATAAAATAAAAATATTCTCTTGCTAATTGCACTTTTCATTACCATATAAGGGGTACTCACTACGTTTGCTATAGCATGCTATTTGTGCTATTGTGCTAAACCCATCAATTTTATACAGGAAATAACTGTAGAAACTCGACGGGTTTAGCACAATAACACAAATAGCATGCTATAGCAAACGAAGTGAGTACCCCTAAAATAAAACTCCGAAAGCTATAACTCAAAATCGATCAGACAGAGAATTTTTGATAATTAGTATTAATACAAGTCAATCGTTCATAAATCATTTTATTTTTTTATTTTATAATCGTCAATAACTTAAGATAGGCACTGTATTGCTTAAACACACTTATTACATTACTTTTATAATAATTAAATCTTTTCATTATCACAAACTGAATTATTATTGTCTAAATACTGTACTTATGGACTAAAATACTATTTTTCAACCTTTTTTTACTATTTTAAATTCATATTTGTCAATTATTTCTGTTATTAAATTATTATAATTAAAAAGGGGAAAAAATTATATAGATATAACTTATTTTTTCATTTTAATTAAAATTTAAATTTATTTATTATATCTGAATAGTTAATGTTAATTTTCACTTCCACTTACTTATATGTGAAGTATTGCGATCGTGAAAATTTTCGAATTCCAGTTTTAGACGGAAATACACGTTACAGGGTTCCCTGTGTCCAAATAACCATGTTCCGAAAAGAGGTCTGGGTGTGTGTGTGTGTGTGTGTGTGTGTGTGTGTGTGTGTGGTAATTCTATCGCAAAAACGAAAAGTCGTCCGAAAATGAAATTTCATATTTAAGACAAATATACGTCTGAGATGTTACAGCGACTTTTTCATCAAAATCTGCTTACCAGAAGAGCCACTTTATACCATGCATTTTGCATCTATATACGATTTTCTCAAAAACAGCTCCAACAATTTTGATTAAACTCTCTATATTGATGTAAAATATCATGTAGGTTTTATTCTAATTGAAATAGTCTGACAGGGCTTAAATGTCGGTATTTAAAATTTTCTTTCTCTAAACTACCCTTAATTTTGTACATTCCAAAAGATTAGCCACATCATCTTAATGGCATTGACATTGGTGAAGGGCTGGACGAATTTGATGACCAACTAAAGAATAAAATAATAAAAATATTTGTTTCGTAATTTTTTTTAAATATTAAGAACGGTAATATAGACGTATAATATACCGTTGGAAAGAGAAAGATTTTAGAAAAAATATTATCTAATACACAAAATTGCAAAAGATAATATAAAGTGATGAATAAAGAATAAACTTTTTACTGGTTAACAATTTAATGTAGTTATATTATTTAATTTAAATCATATCTTTCCAACGAAAATGAATACAAGTTCTATTAAAATCATCTTGAAATATTATTCAAATTGAAGTATATTTAGTAGTTTCTAAATTGATTTTAACAGTCGAGGTAAGTGAAAGTCGTGTGTACCAGATTTTTTTATAATCAAATTTATAATTAACTGTATTTTTCTTCAATATATTAATATATATATATGATGTAAATGTTTTAAGAAAGTAAATTATTTTAATATTTATTATTGGTTTTTTGTTTTTATCAAATTTATGAAAATGAATTAATATTCTTCGAAACGTCAAGAACTATTAGATTTATAGTTCTAATAAATT
Organism: Piezodorus guildinii; assembly: GCA_023052935.1. Taxonomy (NCBI): domain Eukaryota; kingdom Metazoa; phylum Arthropoda; class Insecta; order Hemiptera; family Pentatomidae; genus Piezodorus; species Piezodorus guildinii. Next base: position 76,388,049 of record CM041295.1, read on the forward strand.
AATGTTTTATTTCAGAAGGGAATAGTACTAAATTAATTTACATAAAAATATTATACTCTTTATAATAATAATTTTAATATTAATGATAAATATTATATTTTCACTGGCTGATAAGCTTTGAAAACTGTTGTAAATATAAAGCATAGACTATTAACAATTCCCCCCTGTCTTACATATAGACAATTCGACTACGTGTAATAATTATTAATAGTAAAACTTTAAACGTAACCTTATGAATGTAACAATCCACTATCAATGCCATTGAAACGATATTGCAACATGTATCGGCGGCAGTTTCGTTTAATAACTAAACCGCTTTATCTCAAAATGACGTTATATTTCAGACTCATCGGAACGGAAAGGTGATATTTATGGATACCGAGATATAATATTACGACCAAGAGTGTTTGCAAGAAGTGTTATAAATATTTTATTTTATTACTATCTTGCGCACGCAGTGATTACAACACTTATTTTTAAACCCGTGAGTGGGACGTTGAAGTAAGACTGACGCAGGCGTAAAAGTAAACATGAAAAAAAAAACTTGAAAATTTGGAAAACTTTAGAGAGGGCTCAAGTTATGACGAACAAGACCAAAGGATTTTGAAGTCCCTTCCATCAAACGTTTTTCATAAATTAATACTAAGGTTTTATTCAGTACGGCCTGTAAATTAATTATTTTTCACACACGTGAATAATTTTCTGTCCATGAATAAAAAAAAAAAAAAAAATCCTTTTAAATCGCTTAGACTATAGTTAATTTTACTAAAATTGAATATAACTTCTGAGAAATGTTCGGGATTTATCCATTAACACATCAATTAATATTTTTATCCAGTTTGGTTTCCTTTTTGTTATTTTACACATCAATATATGCGATACAATATTAAATAAATAAAATATACGGGAATTGGAGTGTTATTTTAATGGATTCCAATTGATTTCTGAATCAAAGTCAATTAATCTTTCTCTCTCTATTTTAAAAGAGGCTCAATATTTATGTTTGTTTTTAACGTTATTTACAAATATATCTTTTTTTTACACTATAATTAAATTGATGACACATAAAGTGACACATCTCTGCTCTTTATTTACAACAAATTTATAAATAACAGACTTTCATGCTTTAAAGGTAAATATTAATGTAGAATGACCATTGAACAAGGATGTTTTCAATCCTATTGAATGGAATTAGTAAGAAAAATGACATTCCTTATCTTAATCTATATATATATATAAGATAGGCTTACACAATATTTTCGAATTTTTTTCGCATAGTATCTATAAAATAAGGACTATTAGCATAATATTAGTATACTGGATGACTTATTAGTCATGTGAAAAAACGGAAAGACACAACAAACTGAAATTATATATTTAAGCCTCCTGCCAATTTACTGCAACGCTTCCTCTAAAATTAACTTATCAGATGTGCCACTTTAGATCACCCATTTTCCTCGAAAATGGTCAAACGATAAAAGCGTAAATGAATATTATGTAGGTTTTATTTTCATTTAAATAGTTCGACAAAGTTAAATGCCGATTTTTTTTTTTCCTTCTTCATAGGTACCTGAAAACAATTATTGGAAATATAACTTTGTATTATAATTAATTACAAACTATATTTTGATAGAGGATTTCTTTAAAGACAAATTAATAAATACATTTATAAAAATTACGAGTAGGTTTATATGAAAATTAAATAATTTTATATGCAACAGAAGGAGAAAGTAGCAAATATATTTCCATGTTTAATTTTTTTTTTTTTTCATTTTCTGAAAATAAGCATAGTAATATAAATGTGTAATATATCGTTGGAATCCTTACGATTCCAGATAATTTATTTAACATACAAGTCAATTGCAGGTAACGCAGAATGGCCACCATAAGAACTTTAGAAGATAAGAAAAAACGTACAAAATTGAAATTTCGTATTTAAGAAAACTATAGGTCTGAGAAGTTACAGCAACTTTTTCACTAAAATCGGCTGACCGGAAGTGTTATTTTATACTCTGTATTTTGCACCTTTTATAATTCTCTCAAAAACGGCTTTGACGATTTTGATTAAACTCGCTCTATGGATGTAAAATTGTATGTTCTTTGATATGATTTAGGTTTTATTCTGATTCGAAATAGTCTGGCAGGGCTAAAATGCCGATATTTTGAATTTTATTCCTCTAAAGTACCTTTAATTTTTATATATTTAAAAAAAAAATAGGCACATCATCTTATTAGCATTGATAAATAACGGCTAAATATGCATGTCGAGCGAGTTTGATGAACAACTAAAGGTGAAGAGTGCAAAAATATTTTTTATGCAATTTTTGTGTTTTTAAACTCAAGAATAGTAATATAGACGTATAGTATGACTATTTAACTATAGTATACCTATTTATAGTATATTTATTGGATATCTTAATATTTTAGAAAAAATATTATCTAATACACGGAATCGTAAAGGTCAATGGAGAGTGATGAAAAGCCGATAAAACTTATTGTTAATAAAAAGATAATAGATTATTTAATAAAACACATGTTTCTAATGGAATTCATTTCAATTAATTCTTTAACGATTTATTTTTATCTCTTAATGTATTTAAAAAATCTTAAATTGATTTTAAGAACGGAGTTAAGTGAAATTCGTGTGTTGCTCGCAAAAGATTTTTAATATTATGACAATATTGTTAAAGATAGAATGTCCTTAAGATGGGGTAGACCCTGAAACGTCGTAAGTAAATTTATGACAATGGTTGAAATCAATACGTCTCTATTTCAAACTAAAACTTAATATATCTGAAGTTTCCTCTGGAGAATAAAAAAGAAGTGGATATATTTTGTTATTTTATGTAGGTGTGTCAACGTAAAAGGGCAAAAGAGCTAAAATAATTTTTATGAAATTTTATTTAAACATAATAATGGTGATATAGATGTTTAATAAACCGTTGGGTAGCTAAAGATAAAAAAAAAAAAAAAAATGTTATGTTACACACAAATTTGTCGAAGTTAAGTAAAGTGACGAATAGTGTATAAACATAGGTTTTTGTTGTATATAACAATTTTATACTGTTATTTTATTTAATCAAAAACATATGTTTACAACGAAACTGAATGTAATTCTTTAAGATTTTTTGAACTCCAAGTTTATTTGAAAAATTATTTTTACAACCGAGGTAAGGAAAGTCGTACATTGCGAGCACCAGATTTTTAATTTTATGACGATATTGTTAAAGATGAAATGTCTTGAAGAAGGAGTAGACCCTGAAACTTCGTAAGTAAATTTATGACAATGGATGAAATCAATACGTCTCTATTTCAAACTAAAACTGAATATATTTGTAGTTTCTCTGGAGAATAAAAAGAAGTGGATATATTTTGTTATTTTATGTAGGTGTGTCAACGTAAAAGGGCAAAAAAGCTAAAATAATTTTTATGAAATTTTATTTAAACATAATAATGGTGATATAGATGTTTAATAAACGGTTGGGAAGCTAGAGATTAAAAAAAAAAAAAAAAAAAATGTTATGTTATACCCAAATTTGTCGAAGTTAAGGTAAAGTGACGAATAGTGTATAAACATAGATTTTTGTTGTATATAACAATTTTATACTGTTATTTTATTTAATCAAAAACATATGTTTACAACGAAACTGAATTTAATTCTTTAAGATTTTTTGAACTCCAAGTTTATTTGAAAAATTACGTTTTACAACCGAGGTAAGTGAAAGTCGTACGTTGCGAGCACCAGATTTTTAATTTTATGACGATATTGTTAAAGATGAAATGTCTTGAAGAAGGAGTAGACCCTGAAACTTCGTAAGTAAATTTATGACAATGGATGAAATCAATACGTCTCTATTTCAAACTAAAACTGAATATATTTGAAGTTTCTTCTGGAGAATAAAAAGAAGTGGATATATTTTGTTATTTTATGTAGGTGTGTCAACGTAAAAGGGCAAAAAAGCTAAAATAATTTTTATGAAATTTTATTTAAACATAATAATGGTGATATAGATGTTTAATAAACGGTTGGGAAGCTAGAGATAAAAAAAAAAAAAAAAAATGTTATGTTATACCCAAATTTGTCGAAGTTAAGGTAAAGTGACGAATAGTGTATAAACATAGATTTTTGTTGTATATAACAATTTTATACTGTTATTTTATTTAATCAAAAACATATGTTTACAACGAAACTGATTGTAATTCTTTAAGATTTTTTTAACTCTAAGTTTATTTGAAAATAATTTTTTACGACCGAGGTAATTGAAACTCGTGCGTTGCAAGCACCAGATTTTTAATTTTATGACGATATTGTTAAAGATGAAATGTCTTGAAGATGGAGTAGACCCCGAAACTTCGTAAGTAAATTTATGACAATGGATGAAATCAATAAGTCTCTATTTCAAACTAAAACTTAATATATCTGAAGTTTCCTCCGGAGAATATAAAAGAAGTGGATATATTTTTTTTATTTTATGTTGGTGTATAAAAAGAAATAAGGGTGGCTATCACTGATATACCCCCTCCTCAACTCTAACCATCCCCTCTACCACACGTTTAGTTAACCTCTCTACTGCTTGCCAGTTACCGTTTAGTTATTATCTGTTACTAAAGTAGTTGCTCCTCACCATCGTAGACTTCCCTCACTAAAGGATAAAATAATTTTCAAAGGTAAGAAAATTCCCTTAACGCTTAACAAATAACCAAAGACGTACTTTTTTTTCGTTTTTTAATTTAGATAATATAACATATAACACGACATACAATATTGAGTAAATATAGTTTGAAACATGTGCACGATTGCTTAGTTTATACATTCCGCCTAAATATAAGGAATACCGGAAAAGAAAACCATTTCTCTCGTTCGTCTTGGCAGTCTTTCTGTTATGACAAATATTTCGAGACGACGAGACCTGTCTTGGTCTGTTGTTCTTCAAACACGACTGTATTTCGTTTTCAATTTATCAATGTAGGTTTCTGTATTATTAGAACGACTGCAGCCTCGTTAACATGTAGACCTCTGTCCATTATTTTTTTTATAATATTTTTCAAATATATTATATAAACTAAAACACTACAAAAGTAATTAAAAAAAAAATATATTAGTTTCTCAAACATGATGTTTACACGTTAATAACAAATAAACTAGACTTCCTCTTTATCGGGAATAATGCAGACAAAGGTATTCTGGATTACAGATAGTATAATCAGCAAATAAACATTATTCATAATAAAGACATTTATTGAAATAATATACAAAAATATAGTAAATGGGTTAACTAATAGGTATATTTTCATTTTTTTTTTTTTTTATTTAATTATTTATAATTACGTATTTAAACTAAAAACGAAGAGTATACGTTCTGGATAGTTCAGTTTTGCGTACAAGGCGATAATGGATAGGGCAAGTTCTACTATTTAGTAATTAGTATCAGTATTTTACGAAAACTATATATATATATATATATATATTCCTTTCCACTGTTATTAAAATCAGTTTAAGAACTTTTAAATAAAGTTAAAGTTCAAAAGTTTAAAGAATTTCATTCAGTTTCGTTTTAGACATAGGTTTTAGATTAAATAATACAATAGTATAAAATTATTATATACAGCAAACACCTATGTTTATTCCCTATTCGTCACTTTACGTTGCCTTCGAAAACTTTGTGTATAAGATAACATTTTTTTTTAAATCTTTAGCTATTCATATTACATTTTTTTATTACTATTCTTTTGTTCGGAATTAAAATATTACCTGAAAAATAATCGTCAGCCTTTTCTCCTTTAGTCGGTTACCAGATTCGTTCAACTTGTATATTAAACCGCTTTTTATCAATGCTAATAAGATGATATGTTTAATCTTTTCGGAGAAAAAAAAAATGAATATCTACAACTTAAAAAGGGCCTTCAGTACGTATCGAGTTACTTATTTTTTGTCAGTCAACGGCAATGTAATGGGGTGAGTAGGTCGAAATCACACTCAGCCGCCAGTTTTTTTTATTACATGTTTAGGTACCCACTTTACAGAAGCTGCGTCTGCCCCAAGAGGGTCTCCATACCCTAGGGTGGCTCTTCAGCCTAAATGATGGAATAACTATTTATTCTGCCACCTACGGTATCCGAACCGGTGATCCGTAGAACAGTAACCTATATCTACTATCTTATTTCAGTCAATAAACATTGTTTGTTCATATTTGTGTATGTAATCCTATTTAGCGCGTATTTAGAGATACGAAAAACGCTTGACAGAAATTTATGTCTTGAAATAAAAGCCTTTAAACTGTAACGTTTAAAATAATAAAAAATTACATACATTTATAATTAAGCATCGAGTTAGTTCCGATTTTTTTTTTGCCTTTATTTTACGTGAAATTTCTCTATCTAATCTGTAAAAGTGTTAGGTAATGAGTGGGATTAAACAGGGGATTCAAAAGCAGAACCTCCCTCATAAATTTAATCTATGTCACATTCGACTTTCTCTTACCTTTATAAAAACTGAACAATAACATTAAAAGTGTCGTGAGCGTGAAAAATTTTGAATTTTCAACAAACGTGTATGTAGTATATCAAGCCACAAAATTATATATATATATGCATATATAATTGCCAGTTTTACTTTCTTTAAAAGTTTTTACGATTGTATAGGAAATGTTTTAATTGCAACTACTATATCATAAATGGACTTTAATATCCTGTAGATTTTGATTCACAATGAATAATCTGGCAGTACTTAAACCTCGAATTTCCGTAATTTCTTCCTATGAAGTACCTTCCATTTTTTTTTTTTTTTTTTTTTTTTTTTTTGATGATTCGCCATCACTTGTAGTTATAAAAATCTGGTGCGGGCAACACACGGTTTTCACTTGCCTCGTTGTTAAAGTCGATTAAAGAATTGTCCAATACAGTTAGAGATAAAAATTAGTGAAAATAAAAAGAATCAATTAAATGGAATTTCTATAGAAACATATTTTTAATTTAAAAATCTATTATATTATTATTTAAAAGCTTGTGCATAAGATAATATTTGTTTTTAAATCTTTAGCTTTCCAACGGTATATTATACATGTATATTACTGTTCTTATGTTGAAAAAACAAAAATTGCAATAAAAATATAGTTTTGCAGTTTTCTCCTTTAGTTGGTGATCGAATTCGTTAAGTTAAACATTAACCTATTTTTTATCAATGATAACAAGTTGATATGGTTATTTTTATAGAATCTACAAAATTAAAGGTACTTTAGAGGAAGGAAATTAAAAATATCGGCATTTAAGCCCTGTCAGAGTATTTCAGTCTGAATGAAACCTACATGATATTAAGTTTTACACCCATACATAAAATATGGAAAATATTTATAATAAATTTTGAAGAAGAAAGATGTTATTTTCCAGACTGACATATATATATTTTTTTTTAGATAATAAGAATTGTAATGTTGATTTATAATAGGGTTACTCTCTACGTTTGCTATAGCATGCTATTTGTGCTATTTTGCTAAATCCGTCGAGTTTCTACAGTTATTTCCTGTATAAAATTGATGAGTTTAGCACAAATAGCATGCTATAGCAAACGTAGTGAGTGCCCCTATTATAATGTTGAGAAGCTGATATAAAAGAAACGTTTTGCGAGTAGAGCTGTTGAAATTAATAGAGATGGACAAAAAGTGCATAAACATAAATTATTGTTATATTCTACGTTATACAATAATTCCAGCTGGTATATTCTTTCAATAAAAAATGTTCTAAGCTATCTAAACTCATTGAAATACTTATTCATTTAAAATTACTTAAATTGATTTCAAGAAGGGAATTAGGTGAATTTTTTGTGTTTCGTGCACCTGATTTGTTTTCTAATATTAAATAATTAACGTCTAAAGTTTAAAAATAAACTATTCTTTTAGTAAATATTATCAAGCATCGCGCCGTAAGGCTGCGTGACAAACAAGAATCAGGATCGATTCCCGGGTCTGCTGAAGATATTAGGTCTAGAGCAATTGAGGATAGAAAAATTGCTACTCGATTGGTCCGGTCTCGAAGATCTGAATTTATATTCCATGGATTTACCAATGAACCAAAAAGCATACAACAGCAAAAAGCATATATTGAAAATATTTTAATCGTGTTGGACTAACACCTCGCGTCACTTTTTTATTTATTTTGTTTCCCCATGTCGGTATTATGACGAACAAAAGGGAGAATTATGAAGGAAATATAAATCTCGTATGGTCATCAAAGACCAGAATATGATTTTCAGGACAAGACAATGAATAAGGAAAGAATTCTTATGATTATAACCACAGCAACCGAGAAATGCCTTTTATAAGATGATTAAAAACTTGACCGACGAATGAAAAATAATACGATCGCAGGTTATCACTGCGAATTCCTAAAAATATTATGAAATGTTAAGACCACAAAAAAATAAAAATGACAAGGAAGTATTCTAAAATAAATGAACATAAAAAAATCAGAAAATGGGCAATAAATCAAAGTATATACAAACAGCTGTAAAAAGGTTTAAATATTTTGAATAAACTATTCTTGCGCTGAGAGATGGGGTGGATGTATTATATTTTTCGTCCCCGTCTTCTTTTTATCATAGTGGATATAATTTGTTGACCGTTGAGAATTACTGGAAGGAATAAGTCCGGTGGCGGTCAGTGAATGAAACAATTAAGTAGATTCAACCATTTATTTTCTGCCAACGTTTCGACCCCCATTGTTGGTCATCATCAGGGCGTATTGCAGGCGAATGGAAACTGTTTTTTTTTTTTTGTTTCATTAAATATATGATTCTAACATGGAATTCGCATACAAGACTGAAAAGACAAGAAACTGCTCGACGTTTTTGGCTACTCCAACATTCACTAGACAGACGCTCTATCCTTTCATTTAACTACAAAAGACTCATTTACATAACAATCATTAGGCCTATCTGGACCTACGGAATTGAGCTTTGGACGTCTACTAAACCATCCAATTCTTCCCATATCCAATCCTTACAATCCAAAATCCTTCTTAAAATACTCAAGGCTCCTTACTTTGTCACGAATAAAATCATTCATAAAGACCTCCATGTTCCATATTTAGCTAATTTGGCCCGTACCATGCATCATTACTTCCATGACAAACTCCATTCCCACTCTAATCCACTAGTTTCAATCCTTGCTTCCTCTTCAATTCCTGATAATCCACCGAGGCGTCTGAAGATAAGGTGGCCTCGAGACCTCTAGTATTGCTGCCAATGGGCAGTTTCTCTTGATGTTTTTCATGTACACTATCTTTTAGCAGCATATTTACTTGATGTATTATATAATACAGTTGTTAATTTGAATAAAATAAAATATAAAAAATACATTATTAGTTTTAAACTATTTACCTTTGAACAATTAACAATGTTCAAAGTGCTAAAAAACCCACTACTTCACTTGATGCTGTACTATGTGTTACAAATATACTTACTTTATTACCAATACAATTTATTGATTAGGATCTTATTTTAAATCAGAATAAATTGGGACCTTGGCCTTAAACAAAGGGAGGAGAGAAGTAATGACCCTTGACAGCAAAAATAAAAAATACTACTAATTTCAAGAAATTTGTTTTGTAAAAATTTCTTTTGTTTTTTAGTATTTTCAGTCAAAAATGAGTTTATTAATTTTAAAATATAAACCCTGTTAGAATACTGAGGAATAGTATTGATAAAGAGTAATGGAAAAATTAATAACCTCCTTTGGAAAATTCTTGTTAGGTCCCGATGGGGTTGCTTGATAGGTAGTTACAGTATAGGAAAAATATTTATAAAATCCAATGTAATATTTTATATAGTCTGTTGGATATCCGTTTGAACCTAATTTTCCAATACTTCATCCCCTTTTCCCCTCCCTGTTTTTCTTGATAGGAAAAACATAACGTTTCGATATTATATAGGGGAAAAAATACTGTTTGAATATTTCCTATATTTTATATTAAACGATAATCACGTTATGATTAATCATCAAACATTTAATTAGATGATTATTTTACTAAAAGATAATTTCCAAATCATATTCAGAGGGGCGACCGAATAAATATCACGTATTCGGGATTTCCCGTTTGGTGGTTATGTCGATAAACCCAGCCGTTCGCCGCAATATGCCCTCCAGACCATCCAATAATTAGGGCTTTTTAAAAAAGAAACGTTTATTGAACTACAAGTTTAAAGCAGCGGAAGAGTAGTTAATTTATAAATCTAAGTAGAATAGGTTTATAAAAAAAATACCGTAACATTTGATACTGGATGGTCTAATACTTTTCATCTATAGATGCCAGTTCCAAAATCTGGTGCCCCCAACACACAACTTTCGCTTACCTTCGTTATTTATATCAATTATTATACCAATTTAGAAACGAAATAAAGAATTATTTGCGTTTTATTTCAATAGAAAAATGTGTTTTCTAAAATAATCTATTATATTATTACCTACGACAATCAGTTTGTTTTATCGGTTTTTCATCACTCTCCATTAACTTTTACAATAGTATGTATAAGATAATATTTTTTTCTAAAATCTTTAGCATTCCAATATTATAGTGTATATTATTACTGTTCTTAAGTTCAAATAAAAAAAAAAAATGCATTAAAAAACATTTTTGCAGTTTTCTCCTTTAGTCAGATATCGAATTCATTTAACTTAATTTATCTTTGTTTTAGCATCTCTACAAAATCTACAAAATTAAAGGTACTTTAGAGAAAGAAATTTTAAAATATTGGCATTTAAGCCCTGTTAGACTACTTCAATCAGAATGAAACCTTCATGGTATTAAAGCTCGTCCAATTTTACATCGATATCGCGAGTTAAATCAAAATCGTTAGAGCCGTTTTTGAGAAATATGAAATTTCAGTATCATAGGACTTTTCGTTTTCGTACTTGACTTACCACACACACACACACACATGACCTGTTTGCGGGGCTTGGTCATTTGAACTCAGGGGACCTTAAAACGTGTATTTCCGTTGGAAACTGTAATTTGAAAATTTTCACAATCGCATTACTTTTTCATACTACATATATCATGTCTAGGTAAATGAAAGTAAAAAAACTGTAACATTTGATACTGGATGGTCTTATACCTTTTCATTTATAGATGCCGCTTCCGAAAACTGATAGGCTCTAAAATTCTCATGATCAATATCCTCCTGTACGTAAAAAACACAATCCTTTTACTCGAGAACACGGATGTAACAAATATGGGACTCCAGATCCTGTGGATAAGGAATGGTCCTAGGAAGGCTATGAGGGATCGAGACTCTTCGGCGAGATTTTCCAATTTTTTTTCTCCAATGGAAGAGGTCATATGGCAACGTCTGATCCAGTTATTTATATGTGAATCAATACGAGCCTTGCTTTAAGCGAAAAATGGAAGGGGCGCTGCTGTGAGAGAGGAGTTCCAAATTTATCTGCCTTTTTGTTTTTCAACAATCCATACGTGGTTTGGGATTCACTGTAGTCTTAGGTCCTATTAGCTTCAACTTCCCATACTTTTTGAAAAGTTAAAAGTTACTGTGTTATCATAATCAATGTACATGTTTTTCAGGATGTATGGTAGTTCAGGATTGAGGAATGCAGCATTCGGTATATCTAAAGAAGAATGGGCATTCATTTAAGGCTATTAATGTATAGTTCCATGTCAGTCCCATAACTTATAGCTGTTAAAGAATATACATTCTGAGAATTGTTTTATTAAGACTGTGAAGAATTGAAAACTAGTCTTACTATCGTAGAACTGACTCCCATTTCACTCTCAGTTCAGTCCAAGTTTTTAAATGCAATTTTAGGCGTTTCTTACAAGGCTTTGATGTTCCAATCCAATTGATTAGGCTAAAGAGGAAACTGCTGAATACGACTCCCTAGGGCAGTTCCTGTACTGTATTATTTTTTAAGTATAATTAGACTTTGGGGAAGATAGACTTTAAACTACTTGCGGCTCCATATTGGGTAAGTTTGTGGATAGGTATCGATCGCCAAACTGTATCGTAGGCTGCTTTGTAGTCAACGAAGACCGTAGACGCTTCACTGCTTTCTATATCCTGCATATGCATCTTCTAAAACTTTGTGTAATTTGTAGTATTGGTTCAATCTTTTAAATACGATAATGTGTGCAAACATGGTAAGAAAAGTGTATTGTGGTGTACAAAAAAGGGTTTGAGAATTTTTCGGAAAAAAAAAATGTCTTTTGCAAATATCTATAAATCATTAATATGTTTCTATTTATTTAAGTAAATCCTGGATCTGGTGAATGTGAAAAGCTGATTATTAATAAATTTCAGTATTATCAAGAAATAATTTTTGAGCTTAGACAACTTAACTGCTCTTTAAAAGTTATATACTATAAAAATGAAGTTTAATAGAGCGTGTTGGAATTTTTCATGTTTCTTTTATCACTATGATTGGTGGGTATAGAGTTATATTATATCATCAGAGGCGCAGCCAAAAAAAACAAATAAGAATTCCAATCATTATTTTTGTTTACAAAGAAATTAATATTTTTTAATTTACATCTTCTTTATAAAATAAGAAATGTTGAAATAATATTTTTTTTATCTGAATATCAGATGTAGTATTATTTTGCATTTGTCGATTTATTGAGAAATAATACAATCTGCCTAAAACAGTGGCAGTCGGATATAGTAGAATTGTAAAATTCACTCTTAATAGTATCTATGTTTTGGATCTAAGTACTAAAAGGAATATGTCAGAGATGTTTTTAATTATATATTTTGGTTTACTACTATAATTATTCCTAATTAATACCTGTAATATTCTTATATCTTCTTTCTTCTTAAAATTTATTATTTTATAATCGAGAAGGCGTGGTAGTTCAAGAATAAATAATTTAAGAGGATTTATTAAAATTACAATGGAAATTCTATTTTCGAAACCTGAAAGTTTAAAAGAAAAGTTTTATTCCCCACAAATTTTAAGGCCTCTACCCAGTCGTCACTGACCTGAAAACCATCAAAAGGCCCTTTATAGTGAGATCTTCGAAAACTTTAGAGAACCTCACACATAAATTATGTTCACTATTTTTTTTTTTTTTTTATATAGTTATTTTATTAATATAATAATTTTTGAAATATTATCAGAGTTGAATAAATGTACTGATATATAAAATAAAAAATAAATAAGATATAATTTTATGATTTCAGTAAGACTCAAATTAAGCATATCTTGGCGATCTAAGTTATTTTATTTTTTATTCCGTAAAATATATGAAATAGGGTATAACAGAAATAAAAATTAATTTTCAAATAAAATTGGAGAATATTTTACTCTAGGCAATGAATAATCTATATCCAGGCGAACTGGGCTACAATATTGTCAATTTGGACCTTTTCCAAATGTCCTCCCTAACCCTCGGAGATAACGGTAATAAAAAAAAATATGTTGTCAATCATTTAAATAGCATTCGAAATAATTAAGCTCAGACCTATTGTAGCAGTTATGTCATCGATTATAACAGTTTAATAATTATTTACTTAGAAAACTAGTATTTTCTCAACCCTTTTTCAAAATTTTATATCTATTTATATTAGCATTACTTTATATGATTACACCTAAATAAATATTATCAATTTATTCTTACCTATGCTTGAGATCTATAGAAAGAAGTATTTAAACCAAGATTTCTTTTAGGTCTCGTGAGTACAAATAGAAAAATTCCACAAAATGATTGGTATGAATAAGCTAAGATCAAATACGAAGATTCGCTCAAATGTGAAATTAACGTGACAGTAAATTTTTCTCAAAAATCGAGTTACTGGAAAAGTCACTTTATTGAGATTTTACTTTTTTCTCAAAGTATTTTAAATAAACCCGTTATACCAATGATCAATTGAATATACTTAGATATCGTTATAGTATGGCCTGCCTAAATTTTCAAAATTTCTTACTCTAAAGTACTTTAATTTTGTTCTTTTCAAATAATTCACCATCTTTCCTTGTTAGTAATAATAAAAAATGTATAAATTTGATATATAAAAGGGTGTTAATTTAAAAAAAAGTCAATTAGAGAAGACAGAAGCAGAAATATTAGTCTAAATAATATTTTTTCTAATAACTATTAACTATTATAAAAGTAATATAGTTATATCACATTCCGATGGGAAACTTGATGATTTTGGAGAAAAAAATCGAAAATTTAAAGCTGATGAAGGGGTTTTGTAATTTTTTTCTATTATTTAAAATAAAATAAATGTTTTCATAAAAACTCACTAAAGTGGTATAATTCACTTTTATTTAACTTAAAATTGCTTTCAAGAAGGAAGGTAATAGGTGTACCCACATTTCTTTTCTTAAACGTCCTTATTTAATTTTAAAAGTCAGTCTATTTTTTTTATAAGATCATTGCCCCTCTTATCCTAGGTTATACGGTGACATCCTCCCTCTTTAACAACTCTTCTACGACTTTTTTTATTTCATATTAACTTTTCTAAAATCTTGCTTAAATATTATTTCTTATATTTCAGGAATAATTTTATTATGACTTGGTTAGAGAAAAGAGAAAATTAAATTTTCGAGTCGAAAGAAGAACTCAATTGCAATGTATTTTACTTATAAAATGGTGGTGAAAACTGTATTAAAATTTTTCTTGTGGTTCAGGAGGAGTACGCGGAAAAACCGAAATCGCTTTATATTATATATATATATATATATATATATATATATATATATATATATATATATATATATATAGAGAGAAGAGAGAGAGAGAGAGAGAGAGAGATTCACTTAAGCTTATGCATTTTCCACCACATTCCGTTACAATACACAGACTTTTATTCTATATAACAGGTATATGTTACCCGTAATATTAAATAAATGTTTAAAATAAAATAATAATAACTGTGTAAATGTTAAATGTAAAAGGATGTTAATTTGAAATATATTCAATTAAAAAAGACAGAAGGAGAAATATTCGTCCATTCTATTTTTTTAAAAATAAATATTTACTATTATAAAAGTAATATAGAGTGAAAATGTTTTATTTTTAAATAAGTCCAGCCCAACTGCATTAGGTTGTTTAAACCACAGGATATAATTTCCTCAGAAATATTTAGTTTCAAGATAATCATAACATTAGTATAATATGATTTATATAAAAAAAAAATTCTTTAATCAATTATTTCTTTTTTTTTTCATAAATTGTCTTGTCATTGTTCTGTAATTTTTTTTTTTTTTTTTTTTTACACATATAAAAAAGTAATTAGTCCAACGTTTCATCATCAGGGCGTGTTGTAGGCTACAACACCTTCAACAAACCCTGATGATGATCCCCAATGGGGATCGAAAGGTTGGCAAAAAATAAATTGTTGAAACTACTCAATTGTTTCATTCACTGACCACCATCCGGACTAATTCCTTCTAGTAATTCTCAACGGTCAACTAATTATATCTGCAAATTGAAAACAAATATAGTTGTAAAATATATAATATAATTATATATGTAGTTCCGTCACATAATATAAAATAACTGCTTCTATCAAGTGTAGTTTCTTTTTTTTTTTTTAATGTTTAATTTTTATTAATGAGGGATATAAGTGTAAGTTGTGTGAAGCTCGCACCATATTTTAAGCAATCGTAGTGCTTTTAATCATATTTAAGAAACGGTGTAACTGAGCCACAAGGTTTGTGTAAGCCGGGATTTGTAGGGATGGCTAAAAGGTTTTAGTGGAATAAAGCGGTCACCTTCTATACCGCTGCCCTATGACACTCCACTGATCGTATCCATTCCGGTCATGAGACATTCCTGCAAAATATCGGCAAAGGAACCATAAGGGATTAGCCAAGGTAGGTTGGGCTCCGGTGCAAATACTTTCCCGCATTGACGGCAGCGTTGAGAGGGACTGCGGATGCGGTTACTGTGATGCTGGTACGCAGATGAGAGATACTGAGAGAGAGTGAGATAAAAAGAGAGATGGAGAGAGAATCCTTGAGGGAGTGAGAGAGGGGTGGGGGAAGGGTCATGCGCAGAGGCGAGTGAAGACCTGTTACGCGGAGCCAGTCCTGTCCTAGCCTCTCTCCAGGGTGTACCATTCTCCCATCAGCTCTATACCGGTAACTAATTACCTTTCGTATATCTCATAGATAGTTCTCCACCAGGCATCTTTCACTGTCTTGTACCGTTCAAATGGAACTTGGCCGTTTCACCAGCTTCTACTATTTTACCCTTCCCTTTTAAATCTCCCGTATATTCACTGTATCTTGACCTCGGAATTTTTATGTCAACAATATTCCAGTGCTAGAAACAACTCAAGTGACCAGCCGGCTTTGATATCCCTAAAAAGGTATGTATATATGCAGCATAGTATAGTAGTAGTGTCTTTTAGTGAGTAATCGAGCTGAAAGTTTCTATCGATTCATTTTTCGATTTTTTAGTGCAATATCGCTATTCAATTAACATTTTAAGTGCTCTTAAATTTTTTTTTCTTCATTTCGCACCTTACAAATGCTCTGCTTGGGAGGCCTATTTGAATATTTCCTATTTAACGACTTTTTTATGCCCTCTTTGTTCACAAAAGCCGTCCAAAGTCTTCGGAACTCGATTTGCCTCCCTCTTTCGCAGCATGTACGGCTTTTACCGGCTTCCACAATTGGATGCTATTCGATATACTATACCGTCCAAGTCAGCATTTGAGAAACAGTGCCGGCATATCGTGTTACGCTTGTCCTGCCGTACGACTATATATCCGCAAAATGAGTGTAGTTTTTTTTTTTTTTTTTCTACTCCGGTATGGGAGTCGGTTTAGAAACGAATAATTCGTCGCCTAGAGTACCATATCTCTCCTATTTTACCCCGGCTAAGTGAGCTGATAAGATAAAAGTAATTCCATAAATAGTAACAAAATAAAAGTGAATGAAAGCATTGAAAAATAAATAAAAAGTAAGTAATAAAACGGGGATTCCTTTTGGGCCGTAGTATTCTCTAATTGGCGTAGGGACTGTGGCAAGCCCCCCTAGACAAGGTGTAACCCAGTTAAGGGACAGAACTCAATATTTGTTTTAACCCTACCTTCCATTCTGCTTACCAGGCCACCTCTTTTTACTTCTTTGATTCCGGTCGAGATAAAATATTTTTACTATGAAGAGGCGATGGTTGTACCGGTCCTGGGCGGTGTGCCCCTGTGAAAAGGGTTCTTGGAGGGGGGTCCCACTTTATAAATAGCTGATAAAGACTACAAATTAATTAGATTGCTTTATGTCTCATCATTGCTAGTGGCTTCACATCAACTACACGTGAACTGTCGGCAACCAGCATTCGGTATCGAACAGCCTACGTCATCAACTCCAAACCGTAGTAAAAATAAAATCCCCTATTAGACCTAAGAGAATATTCCAATCGCCCTCGATCAAGATTTTAAAGAAATCGAATTTATACCATGATATCGTGATATTTATTTTTTTTACATGATTTATGATTTATATTAAGAATTATAGTTTATTTTTTATGTTACCTTCATTGTATATTTACACTTATTTTTTAATCTCTATATTCCTTATGACTTAAGGGATTCTTAAATTTGAAATAATGCTCAAAAACATTTTATAAATAAAATTAATATAATATTGTCATGAAAAATGTGATGAGTCAAAGTTTTAGAGAAAATATTCTATAAGAATCAACAAAAAAAAATGTATTAACTCAAAAGGTTTTTTTTTACTCAGAGTAGAATTATGAATATTTTATTATAACTACCTTGTTTTCATTTTGTTTTTCTCTTATATATATATATATATATATATATATATATATATATATATATATATATATATATGTATGTATATTTTTTTATTTTTTTTTTGAGTTATATTAATGGACTATTGTACACAATGTTCGGTCTGACCGAAATTTCGAATTACAGTTTTTTTTGTTGCTAATTTTTCCGACCTGCTCAGAGAGTATATCTAAATATTTGCATTTCACTGGTACCATACCATGTCATATGATTGGATGTGGCCTTGTTTTTCGGATGACACCGGCAGGCTGAAAATGTGCCGGGATATTAACATCGGACGTCCAAACGATTCGGTCGTGCGTGTTTTTTTTTCCTTTTCGTTTTTCATTCCGACAATTAAAAGAATTAGCTTGATGTTGAGTAGTTTTTACCTAATTAATCAATTGTCGCTAATAGGATCGTGCACGTCAGTTGACACATTTTAAAAATTCACTTCATTAATAAAATTAATTTCATTTAGCCTGTTTGAAATTGGTTGAACAGTTAGGGATAGCAGCAATTAAATACAATTGTGGATGGTTCCAATGTCATATTCACGTTGAACGATATCAGGACCTAAAAGATTTTTTAATGCAATGAAAAAAAAAATCTTTATAAATTAATAAAGCTCGTAAGTTACCTATGGTAGAATTTTTATTTATGTTGCTGGAGGAAAAAAGAATTTTTTTTTTTCATTTTCAATTTTACCAGCACATTAAAAAAACCCGCTTGAAACATGCAGTGGTGTTATTTAGATATCTCATTACGAAGTCGAGTGTGGTATTTTCGTCCGATAAACAATCCCACAATTTACATATCTCATTTTATCCTGAAAATCATTCTTTTATGCATAAAAATATATGTATTAAGCAGTAAATTTTAAAATATTGATGGAACTTTTTTTTTTTTTTACTTTTGCTTGATGTAAATATTTTTCTATTAATTGAAATATACTCACATATTTTTTAATATTGTTGAGCGAGAGGAAGGTGTGTGTGTGTGTAAAAGAGGAAAAAAGATTCCATATAATTTCTGATAGTATCTAGTGTTATCTAGACTACTACAGTCACCTTATCTCTATTTTTGTGTTATCTGAATGACAAAAATTATATATACTTTTTTTTTCACATTATAATGTGCATTTTCTTCCAATCGCAGACGTCTGCCGATATGAAAAAAAAAAAAGAACAAAAAATAAAATTGGACGAAAATACAGATTGATTTCCAATTTTGACCAGCATTATAATAGTTGTAGTTGTTTGATGTTATGTTGCAGTGTGCTTTAGATATTGAATTATAGATTAAGCGATGTGGGTCTATTACCGCTAATGTATGTTAGATCGCGTTTAGTTAGCATATCAGATTATTAATGGAAATTGGGCCTAAACGAAAGTTATACTCTAAGGTTCTCCTTTATGTCTCTTTAATGTTATTATTACCCTATATGGGCGCTATTAAGGATTATTTCGTTAGTGATGTCTTTCATAATTATATCGTACAACATCCCTTTGTATTTCTATGTTCAATTTACCATAAAATCAAGCTTTTATCCAGACATAGAATATTGAACTATAATATTTAATCCTACAAGCTATAGCTAACACTCCTACAATTTATACTACAGATCTGGCCAAAGATAGTTATTTATATTTTTCTTTGTTTTTTAATGGTATTTTTAAGCCTTATATCAGCGTATTTCATGTGTAAATAAAATTATCTTTTAGTAAAGTACAAAGAAGTTGTAGAAATACATCGATTTTTTTTTTAATCTATTAATTTATTCATTCATTCATCAGATATATATAGTCCCGCTACTCATAAATTTATCTATATTCATTCATAAACTTTTTTATGAACTGATGAAGTTGGTCCACGTATTTTAATGTCTTAATTTTAGCAATGCATCTCCCGTTATTAGCTCTTCCCACCTGGTGATTAAAATTCGTTAAAAGTGGTTATGAATTAAATTCAAAACGTCCCTTCATTGTTTTTAACTCCCAACTCCGTTTAAAACTTGCAGGAATGACACCGGAAGTTTCGTCTGGAATTTCTGAATAACGAGCTCGTTTGATGAAATTCCTTGGGCGGCGAGTAACGGGGAAATATAGCTGTTTTGGGTCCTTGCAGTATGGGTTATCACACATTTATTAGAAAATTTCTTGTCTTTTTTTTTTCGCTAAATAGGTCAAAACCTATCAATAATTTTATTACGATTTCATATTATAATTTTTTCGAGCTATAAAAACTCTGTATTAAACGATGTGTCGGATTATTACATAACTAATAATTTAATGTTTAATTTGTCGGACTTGTTATATAAGTTTGATAAATCACAAATTATCTGACAAATATTTAGACATCCAAACTTCCCAGACAGTCGCACCATAAATTTAGTTGTCTCAGTCTCGTAAAGAAGTCTATTTAATTATTTTTATATGTTGGAGGGATTTTTTACAGTAATATAAAACTTTTCTATAATAATATGTAACAGCGAACTTGGAATTATTTATTATTGCATTATAAATAATTATGATTATTTATAATTACAATTTTAATAATATAACAAAGACAACATACATTTATATACTCTGCTGTATATATATTTACACTCACGAACTACGCAGGTACGATCTTATAAATTTTACGCCACTCGACGTTTAATTTATTTTCTCGTGTATATTTTCCTGAGCTCGTTTCTATTTTCTTTACCTCCACTAAATCTAACTGGACAAACACAGACCAGTTATAGAAATAAATAAACACGGTGAAGTTGAGTAAAACACAGCCTCGAAATTTTTTTATTAAAACAAAAAACAATCATTTTCGGGTATGGTATAAATATTTTCGTTTATTTTTTTAAATTTATTTAATTTTTATATGAATCGTCTCCAATTATCCAGTTATTTTCATATTTTAATTTGATTTTTATTTCTTTTTTAGGATTTGAGAATATAATTTCATGGTAACTGCTTAATGTTTTGATTAAAAATCAATATAATTACATTAATTTTTATATATACCCTTTTTATTGTTATTCAATAATATTAACAATATCATGTTAAAAGAATTAGTGCATTATCAGAACAACCATTGACCCTTGAATCCTTGATCTATTACCGCACATACTTAATTCTTTATTGTTTCTTCAATTTATTTTTTGTTCCATAAGACATATAATGTTTATCAATATAAGAAAAAAATTATCTTAAATTTTTCTTCAAATTTCAACCCTTAATAAATTTAATCAGAATAAAAACATTCAAATGGCAATAAATATATGATATATATGGATCTAAGAATATTTAATGTTTCATTTAATTGTCACTTGTAAGTAGTAATTAATTGTATTTATTTTTCAAGTCTAGGAAATTTGGAATTAAGTCGATATAGAAATTTGTTATTTTTTTGAAATTCGTATTTAAATAAAATATACTAGGTTTGACCAATATATTTTCTTATAAATAATAATTTCAAAAGATTTTTTTTTATTTATATATTTCTTTTGTTTTGGCCACATCGTTCCGAAATCCATCAGTTAGATCTGAGCCAGAACGATAATTTAAATTCTGTCAGCTTCTGGACATCTTTTATCAGGCCCACGGCTGTGGTGAGCAAGATTTAATTATCAATGTTCACTCAGCTATGCTGACGAAATTTCAAATATAATATTTATTAATAAGCATATACATAAAAATATATAATAAGGTACGATGAGAATTTTTTTCAGTCTAAAATACAGGAAGATTTTATTAGGAATTTTAAAGTATTTTACTCGTTGGTTTGGATCATGGTAATAAGGCATTATTCATGGAACATTATGTATTCTATGATCTCAGATACACATTGCCATTTGAATACATTTTGTGCTGGTTAATAAATATTACATCCTTGTACGCTGTCAAATCTTGTTACTGTATTCTACTTTTGTTTTCTTGTTTCTTTTTCATTAGACGTTAAGACATTAGTATAGAATGGGACCGTAGTATGATTTAAATATTTCAAATGTCTACATTTCATTTTTTT
The DNA here is from genome assembly GCA_023052935.1 of Piezodorus guildinii. Lineage (NCBI taxonomy): Eukaryota > Metazoa > Arthropoda > Insecta > Hemiptera > Pentatomidae > Piezodorus > Piezodorus guildinii. The sequence continues at coordinate 76,409,821 of CM041295.1, forward strand.
TTTAAAAGAGAATTTTTGTAAATTTTCGATTCACAAAAAAATTTAAAAAATTTAAAATGCAATCAAGTTTTTGTTAAAGAAAAAACTACTCCTAATGTTACATACAGCTAATCCCATAACAAAAAAATTGTATTCGGTCATCGGAAGAAAATAATACATTTCAACTATTACTTTTTTAAATAATCGGATACATTAAAATTCTAGAAATTGTATATTATTTCATTGTTTTGAGAATTGAGAAAAAAAATGGTTCAAAAATATAGCGAAAGTAAAATATAATGGGATACGTTTGATCTATGATTTTTCTGTACAATTTCCCCATGAAGTAGTTATTTTGGTCACCACTCGATTACAGCAACCGGTCGGTTTAATTATTCATAAATGTTTTTTCAATTGATAAGTGTTTAAAACGTTTTTATGAATAATTATTTTTTAAACTTAATAATTACGTATTCATTAGTCAAAGATATATTTTTAAAGCTACGTATGTACAGATGACGTATTTGATTTTAAATTATTGTTTTAATCTCTCCCGCTTCCGTTACAGTGGTAGCTTGGGTCTGTTGCAAATCATTAGGGAGATATGTAAAAATGTTTCATTTTAGTTTAAATAAATTGTTTACAAGTCGAACAATTTTATTTTATTTCATTAATATTTTCTTCTCAATTTTTTTTTTTTTTAACAATCATTCTGTTCTGAGTTCTGAATCATTTGCTTCAATTCGGGTCATGGGAAAATTAATGTTTTAGTATGGTATTAAGCCATTAGCCACCTCTTTTAACCTTAATTTCGGCTTTCTTTACCGTTCCACTTCATCTTAAATCAAGTAGCCACTTAATTATTATCGCAAGGTTGAGTGAGTCCCGTTCCCCACGCAGTGGCTTTGATTTAGTGATCTATAGTAGCAAACCTGTAGTTGAGAGTTAAAAAAAAAAAAAATATGTGAAAGATTCCTCTAGAAATCGAAACAAAGAAGATTATTAAAAAATTAAATGCTATTTTCAGCAATTAGTACAACCAGTTTTGCTGAATTGCCACCCGGATACCCGTTATGGTATTTTTAACTCCTTAATTCCTTAGGTTATTGTATTAAACTTTCCCATTTTGAATAATTAATGAACTAACAATTTTGTACACTTTGCATTTCTTTTTATATCTCCCAACTAGTCATTCCTATTTTATTTTTAAATATTATTCTCTTTAGTATTTATTATTAATTCACTATTAGATTTACTGATTAATCCAGCCTATTATCCCCATTCACAATAGTACAGTGAATTTATTTTTACTCATGGGCTGTTTTTTTTTTGGAAATAAGAGAACTTGTGACATCTGCACAAGCCATTGCATTTGTTCGGTTTCACGATCTGATTTCCTCTAGGGATATCGTGTTTATCCCTTCTCACTATATTGAGTCCTCGGGAAATGCTCATTTCTTCGTGGTACATTAATCTTCTTTAAAAAAATCAATAAGTAAAAAACATACTTCCGAAGATTGGATAGATTTTTTTTATTACTTAGGTCAACCATCTTTTTTAAAGGCATTCACCTCACGTATTCTTCATTCTATAATGATTAATAATTAGACCTTGTCGCTTTGAACGAGTGTTGTGTCACTGATATCTAGCGATAACACGTATTTTTGTAGTGATATAATTAAAAAAAATCATCTATACGCACCTAGTATATTTCATTTTTAGTACCAGGATGACCGAGCCATGCCAAGATAATTTTTTAAATAATTAGTAAACGGTAAATTAAAAAAAAAAAATATGGAATAATTTTACATACTCATTACTATAGCGCGGAACAACTATGTTAAATACCCCACATTGATTGGACTATATTGATTTTAATTTGTTGTTTTTTTACTAAATAAAATGATTCCTTAGGTAAAGAATCACGCCAGTCGATTTTTGAGGATCTTATTTGAATTATTCAAAGCAATCCTTTTTAATTTCACTTACCTACATATGATATATATAGTAAGGGAAAGTATTGCGATCGTGAAAATTTTCGAATTCTAGTTTTCAACGAAAATACACGTTTTAGGGTCCCCTGAATCTATATAACCAAGTCGCAAGAAAATGTCTGTGAAGGCGTGTGTGTGTGTGTAAAGTCTAGCACGAAAACTAAACATCGTCCAACGAAAATGGAATATCAGATATAAGACATTTATACGCCCGAGATATTACACAAACTTTTTCACCCAAATCGGCTATAGGGAAATGCTAGTTTATAATATGCATTTTGCACGTTTATACTATTTTCTTAAAATCGGCTCTAAGGGTTTTGATTAAACTCGACAAATCGTTTAAAATGTAATGGACTTTAATATCATGTAGCTTCCATTCTGATTGAAATAGTCTGGCTGGGCTTAAATGCCGAATGTTTGAATTTTCTGGTCCTAAAGTACCTTTATTTTGTAGAATTAAAAAAAAATAAATCATATCTTCTTATAATCATTGATGAAAAACTGCTAAATATACAAGTTGAACGTATTTGATAATTAACTAATTGCAAAAATATTTTTTAGGTCATTAATTTATGTCCAACAAAAAAGAATAGTATAACGATATATCGTTGGAAAGATAATATCTTATGTAAAAAGTTGTGAAAGTTAATGTAATTATTGTTTTATATAACGATTTTATACTGTTATATTATTTAATCTAAATCATATGGGGATCACTTATAGCTGGGTGGCTAGCGTAACAGCCTCCCATGCTAAAGGTCACGGTTTCAAATCCGCAGGTGGTCCTAGGATTTTTTAATGGGAGTAAAAAATCCTTCGTTACGCCGTCCTACGGAGGGGACGTTAAAAGGTGGTCCCGAGCCTGTGCGATGTCAGGTACTCGTTAAAGATCCCTATCCTAATAAAACCTGGATAGGCGAAATTTAGGACTCCCACTGTAGCATCGTCCGATTAGCCATAGTAGCATAAAGTGACGTTAAATAAATAAACAAATCTAATTCATATGTTCCCAAAGAAACTGAATATAATTATTTTTTTTTTTATTTATATTTATTTATTGTAATTTACAACTGTATTAAACAACACAATAAGTAAATATGAGGAATGAAAAAAAAATGTCATGAAAATGTCTTGAGAAAGAACAACCCAGTGGTAGCACTTCACTAACTATTTTAACTCAGTAGGTCCCGAGGCCACCTTCTTTTCAGTCGCCTTGGAGGATTATCTGGGATATCTAAGGAAGATAAATTACGGACAAGTGGATTTGTATGGGCAGGGAGTTTAGAATGAAAAGAGGAGTATCTATCACGGGCTATGTCTGCAACAAATGGGATGTTAAGGTCATTATGAATGAGTTGATTTGTAACAAAATAAGGAGCATTCAGGATTTTTTGAAGGATTTTGGATTGTAAGGACTGGATGCGGGAGGAATTAGATGGTTTCGTAGAGCCCCAAAGCTCGATTCCATACGTCCAAATAGGTCTGATAATAGTGGTGTAAATGAGTCTTTTGTAATATACTGGAAGTTTTGAACGTTTGTCTAGTAAGTGTTGTAGTAATCGATATCTTCGAGCAGTTTCTTGTCGTTTCAGTCTGGTGTGAGGATTCCAAGTAAGGCGCTTGTCAAGATGGAGACCTAGGTATCGGATTTGCTCAACAGGAGTAAGGGTAATGTTATTAAAAGATACTGGGGGGCAGGAACTCATCGGTTTGCGACGAAGGGTAAAGGTGATTTGGTGGGATTTGTTAGGGTTTATTTTAATCCTCCAATTTAGACACCATTCTTCAATGGCTGTGATGTGGGACTGAAGGGTTTGGGATGCAGTAGTTGGATCATTATGGACAGATAAGACACACGTGTCGTCAGCATAAGTATTGAGGACAGTATGAGGATGGAGTGGAATGTCAGCTGTATAAAGGGAATAGAGGATAGGACCTAAGATACTACCTTGAGGCACTCCAGCAGATTGGGAAAATATGGATGAGTAGGAAAAGTTATGGTTAACCTGAAAGGTTCTGCCAGTAAGGTAGGAACGCATTAATAGGAAATATGTAGGGGTGAGGAATTGACGGAGTTTGTAAAGCAGTCCCTGGTGCCAGACTCGATCAAATGCTTGTTCTACATCAAGAAAGGCTCCAGTGCAGTACATTCCCCGCTCCAATGTAGAGGACACTACATCCACCACGCGGTGACATTGCTGTATTGTAGAATGGGATGTTCGAAATCCAAACTGGTGGTCAGGGATAACGTGATTCTTTTCTAGGATAGGATAAAATCGTTTTAGGAGGAGTTTTTCTAGGATTTTGCCCATAATGGGCAAAAGAGAGATAGGACGATAGGAAAACGGATGTTCAGGAGGCTTATTGGGTTTTTGTATCATTTTTATTATTGAAAGTTTCCAAGAAGTAGGAAAATACGTGGATCTGAGAGTTGCATTGTATATATAGGTAAGGAAAAGTACGGCTTTGCGAGGAAGTTGTTTAAGGATGTGAGGTGTGATAAGATCATGGCCTGGGGCTTTTTGAGAGGGTAATTTTTTAATTATGTTTATGACTTCAGATGGATGAAAGGCTTTAGGAGGAAGGGACATTGGGAGGGGGATAGTTAGTTCTGCCTCAACATGTTCAATGTGGGTTGGATTTAGGATATCTGGATGAGGGTTAAAAATATTGAAGAGGTGTTTACCAAATACTTGTGACTTTTCTTGATCTGATCGGGACCAGTTATTGGATTCAGTGAGGAGTGGGTGATTAAAGGATTTAAATTTAAGGAGTTTTTTGGTTGTTATCCATAAGGATTTATCAGAGATGTTGAGGTTTTCTGTAAATTTCTGTAAAGTCTGTACTTTAAATTTTCTTATTTCTTTTTTAATTTGTTAGTAAGTTGGGTGTAACGAGCTTTGTCAGATGGGTACCTAGTTTTATGCCACTTAGTCCTTGCTAGTCGTTTTTCTTTTAGAAGTGTTCGGATATGTCGTGGCAAGTTATTGTTAAGGTCTTGAGTGTTTTTGTTTGTAGGGTGTGATGTATTGAATATAATTATTAAAACTATTTTAATATTTATTCCTCCTAAGTATCTTTTATTTTGTAGATTTAAAAAAAAAATGTATATAAATCGTCTTATAAATTTAATATTACAATTTAATTTGAGAACCAACTAAATAAGAAAAGAGCAAAAATATTTGTTTAAGTATTTTTTTATTTTAAATTTAAGAATAGTAATATAGCTGTATTAAGTTGTAAAGCTTAGGATTTTAGGAAAAATGTTATCATATATACAAAGTTGTGGAAGGTAATGTTAAGTAGCGAAAAGGGCATAAGCATAGGTGATTATTTTACATAATAATTTTATACTGTTAAATTATTTAATCTAAAACATAGGTTTCCAACGAAACTGAATGTAATTCTTTAAGATTATTTGAACTCTTAAGTTTATTTAAAAATTTATTTTTACAACCGAGGTAAGTGAAAGTCGTGCGTTACGAGCACCAGATTTTATCAGACATTAATTTATAGAATGTACAATGTAAAAAACATAAAAAAGAAAGAAAAAGTTCCTAATAAAAGGGGTCGTAAAACTAGATTCATCAGTCTAATACAGATTCCTAGCAGAGACCTGAGATATTTAGTCCGACGCTAAATCCGCACATCTATTTATGTATAGGAGTTTGGCGGTGGGTATTGGAACCCACTATTGATAGTAACTACAGACGACAGTTGTGGAGGCTAGACAACCGATTGGAGCGCGCACCTGCTGTAGTAGCGACCCTCGCAGTCCCATGGTTTGTTTTCTGCTCTAAAATACAGCTGTTTGTTTGATCTTTCTGACGTTTCACTGCCCAGTATTGATAAACATAAGAGCAATAAGTGAAGGGTATATTACTGACAATCCGGTTACATGGAGGAATTTTTCTCGAACCTTAGAAAAATAAATTTTCCGTGTATCCGGATATTTTTGTTAATAGTGACTGGAAATAGGTAAATTCTTGAGAGATAGTGCTATAATTATAAGTCTTCAAGTTTAATCATCTCGGTCAACACTCATGAGTAGTGCTTGAAAAAAGAAATAGCGAAGAAAGGGGATTCCGTAGCAGTTCAATAATCGGCAAGCCACTTTTGGTGAATAGCAGCCTTAGTTTCAAAATAGCAAATAACATTAAAATTTTAAGTGAAAACCACGAATACTTTTGATGCTTCACATCCTGAGCCTTTTCAAACCTCCTCCTACCAACCTTTTTTGGACTAAGTCTATAGGCTTCCTGCCCCACCGTATCCTTTAACAATATCTTACTTATTCCTGTTGAACAGATCCGGTACTTAGGACTAAACCTAGACAAACGCCTCACATGGAACCCTCATACTAGACTGAAACGACAGGAAACTGCGCGTAGATACCGATTACTACAACACTTACTCGACAAACGCTCAAAACTTCCTATTTACTACAAACGACTCATTTATATAACCATTATTAGGCCTATGTGGACCTACGGCATTGAGTTATGGGGGTCCACTAAACCATCAAACTCCTCTCGCATCCAATCCCTGCAGTCCAAAATCCTTCGAAAAATCCTTAATGCTCCATACTTTGTTACAAATAAAATTATCCATAAAGACCTAAATATCCCATTAGTTGAAGACTTAGCCCGATCCAGATATACATCCTTCCATTCCAAACTTCCTGCCCACTCAAACCCGCTTATCCGTGACCTTTCCTCAACATCTATTCCTGACAATCCACCGAGGCGACTGAAAAGAAGATGGCCAAGAGACTGTAAATTGGACATTGGAGTTCTACCAATGGGTAGTTTCTTAACAGGACAATCATGTGTCTTAATCTCATATCTATCCCATTTACTTGATGTATTGTATAAATACAGTTGTAAATTTCTTTAAATAAATAATAAAAAAAAAAAAAAGTCTATAGGACTCATGTACGTGACAAGTTGCCTTCTAGAGAAGGGCTTTCTATAAAAGAGTGTGAGAACCAGGTTAAATGAGTTATGCACGATGTATATGTTTAATCATACTTTATCTTATGAATTGATACGTTCAAGGACTATACATTGTAATTTCCAGGATTCTTCAGTTCTAGCTATTAAATTAGGGCAGCTTTTAATGGTAATTTTTAAATCTGACCATCTAGCTATCGAAGATAATGTATTCCAATTGTCAATATGTTGTTTATCGAAGCTTACCTCCACATAACTATACAGATATAAGGAATATTAAATTCCACGACCTACTTCTAAGACATATCTGACGTCCTGAATTGTATGTAGCCAATTATGTGGAATATAAGTAAAATAAAATTTTAAATAAGTTATAAAACCAGAAATTCAGTTAGTAAGCACGTTGAATATTAATTTAAGAGCTTATCTGAATGAATAGGTTGTCTTAATCCTATGGAGCTCTTCACTTTTCGGAGTCACAACATATGATCTCGTAACTTGCAGCCTTACCTTGTTAGAGATATACATTCTTAAAATATAAGCTCCATACCTTCACGAACCCTCATATTCTGAAATTTTTTGCGAGTTAAGTTCCAGTTGTGAAACGTGGCCGCTTACTTTGAAGGATGAACAACGGCTTAAGGTTTTCGAAAATAAGGTATTGCGTAAAATATTTGGTCCGAAGAGAGATGAGGCCACTGGGGAGTTTAGAAGGTTGCACAACGCGGAATTGCGGGACTTGCATCCTGTGAATATAATTGAGCTGATTGCATCGCGGAGACTCAAATGGGCGAGTAAAGTTGTTGGGCTCGATGACGAGCGGATTCCGAGAAAGTTGTTATTTGCTGATCCGACTGTAGGCGTCCGAAAGGTAGGCCGAAGCGGAGATGGGAGGATTGCGTTGAGGCTGATCTCGGGAGCTTGGGCTTGAATGGTGAACATTGGACGAGTCTGTGTAGGCGGAATTTGGTGGTATCGGCATCGAACCTTCGGGTTCGCTAAGCCTTATTATTATTAATAAGTTCCAGTATTCCCTGTTGACTGTAGGAAAGTACAAAGCTGTGTAATATTATAAAACCTTCTAAGCAAGTGTTAATCATGTTGATCTAGATAGGCACCGGAATTGGCAAGATTTTTTTATGTGATATAGCAAGTGGTGGATGGATATATTGAAAACATTTTTTTCTAAAAGGGAATGCCATTTTCTATTTTATTAAAAAAAAACTTATCATTGGATATTTTGAAACTTCTCTTTCTTTGTATATACACATGCTCAGTTTTCCTGCATTCATATTCCTTAGGGCTCTGTTATGGTGGATAGCGGTGTATCGAAGACACTTAAGTGCTCTTTGCAAAGAGGTGTGTATTCGATTTCCGCTTTAGTGTGAAATGATCAATTTATTTGCGGTCCCAACGGTTAGAACATACTGTCAACTATGCAGCCCTTCTATTCATGAATTGGCGAAAAGGACAAACAGACCCATTTTCCGAAATAATCGAACTCGATACCAACTTTTTTTAATATCTTCAAGACTGTCAAACAATTTTTATTTTATTTTATATTTGAAGAATTACTCGTAAGTCCAAGGGTAAGGATCTAACCCGAAATTCGGATACCCGTGCCCTGCCACTGAGATACCCAGCTCCTTCAACTATTAAAAATTAAAACAGAAAAACACTTCAGCTTCCTGACGCCTTCGAGTGTATAAATCTAGCTTATGACAGCTCTAAAATAAAAGTATTGTTTACAATTTTTAAGAAATTAATCTTCTTATTAAAAACTTGACTACCACAAGCAGCTAAACAAAGAAAAAACCACTTCAGAGTATTTCAGATCGTGAAGTTTTAAGTCCTCCTTAGCGGTTAAGTCGACCTTGTTAAGCCATTCCGTGTAAAGTTTTGTCTTAAAAATTCTAAAGCATTTTATTGTTTTTCACGGATTCTCTGGTATTATAACGATAAAGTACTTTTATTGTTTGCAACTTTTTTAAATGTTTTTAATACCCTTGTTCGGTTAATCAGTATCCCTAGCTGTCAAATAAAAAAAGTATTGTGAAATAGATTAAACTTTTTTAAAAATATAATTGACTTAAAATATTTGAGTCTAAATATCCAGATGTACTTATGAAAAATTTAATTTTCCAGAGTTAGAAATAATGTCTGGAAGAAAGGTTGTTTGTAACTTGAGCTGTAGGGAATTCCCTGTAGGGGTCGTATATTGAGGGGAGGTTGAAGTGCCAACATCAACCCCTCGAAATTACCGCCTAATCTTAAGCCAGACCTCTGTTTTAAGGTCTATATAAAAGGAAATAAAATCTTGACCATCATTCGGGGGAATTCAGGGAAATTAAATTCCCTCTCGATTAAATTTAATGCTTAATCCAGTGGAGATTTTATGAATAGATATACTGGACCTATCTGAAAACATTTTATTTCACTTGTTCTGATAAAAATCAAGACTTATATTCTTTTCTTCCTTTTTTTTTTTATTTTTTTTTTTTTTATGACTAGCATTTTTTCTTTATAACGAAATTACTTGCATATAAATATTTTGATGGCTTTTTAAAAGCATAATTTTATCAATGGACGTTTAAAAAGAAAGAGCGTTCTGCATTTACCATGTCCTTTTTAATTTTCCATAACGAACACAATTTTTTAAAAGATTTTAAAATTAGATTGAAATAAAACCTAATTAAAAATCAGTAGATGTGATTTAAATATCGTAATACAAATCGAAATAGGCGTTGGGAGTGATGACCCGGTCCTATAAAATTCATCTAGAACCACGTGTGTATTCTCCCAGCAAAATACTTCGTGCTGCTAAGGGCCCACATGGCCTGTCGCGCCACTGGAAGAAGAAGAAGAACAAGAATACAAATCGAAAGGATAATAAAAATTCAATGTTATGTTTGACAGGTGCCTGAAGATGATTGTCCCTGCTACCTCTGGCTTAGTTTCCACTCTCAAAGTTCTCTAAAAACAAAGTTTCTTGTTTATTGTTGTATCCACCTGTAGTAAATAGTATTTATACTTCTTTAAATAATACTCCAAGTATAATTTTACTTTCACTTAACTATATATGAGACGTCAGGTAAGAGAAAGTACTGCGATCGTGAAAATTATCAATTCCATTTTGAACTGAAATAATAATTTTTGGGAATATATACAATACTTCTTTCGAATACAGGGATGATGTTATTATGGGTGTACATTAAACCGTTTGAAAGCTAAAAAGGTAAAAAAAAAAATTATTTTCTATATCGCACGCCGTTTTAGGCTACTTCAACACTTACTAAACAAACGGTCAAACCTTCCTGTGAACTACAAACGTCTCATCTACATGAATATTATAGGACCAATCTGGACTTACGGAGTAGAGCTTTGGGGCTCTATTAAACCATAAAATTCTTCCCGCATCCAATCTAAAATCCTTCGTAAAATCCTCAACGCTCCTTACTTTGTCACGAATAAACTTATCCATAAAGACCTTAATGTTCCCTATGTTACTGATTTGGTCCGGACCAGGTATCAATCTTTTGACGGCCAAGTCCATTCTCTCTCTAACCCACTAGTTTTACCCCTTTCTTACTCTTCTATTCCGGATAATCCTCCGAGGCGCCTGAAAAGGAAATGGCCCTGAGACCTTCTAATTTAGAATATTTTTAGAGTGCTTCCAGTGGGAATATCATCATCATCATCATCATTGTATTATATAACTATAAAATTTATTTGATGTATTTTTTTTTTGTTTATACAGTTGTAAATCCCAATAAAATGTTAAAAAAACAAATTCTATATAAAGTTGTGAAAGGTAATATAAAGTGACTAAGGCATAAACGTAGGTGTTTGATGCAAATCAAAATTTTATAGTACTATATAGAAATCGTCTTTCCGTTATTATCTATATTTCAGATTACTACTGGAATTTCCGTGACGATATATCGGCCTATTGTGTAGGGAGTTGTTCATGGAGGGTCCGACCCTCCCTTAGCGTCCACAGGGAGGAGGTCTTTCCAGCCCCTCTGTCGTATAAAGTTATATTGAGGAAGATGTTGTTTATAACACAATTATATTTATTTTTCTTTAGCCAGAAAACATTTGTGTTGTACCAAGCAGTTATGCGTTGACTATATTTTTTAATATATCTTTAATAATTCAGAGTTATTATTTTCTGAAAAAATGTAAAACTTTTTTTAATTTATTTATTTAAAGAAATTTACAACTGTATTGATTCAGTACAAGTAAATAGGATTGATATGAGATTAAGGCACATGATTGTCCTGTAAAGAAACTACCCATTGGTAGAACTCCAATGTCCAATTTATGGTAAGACGTCTCTTGGCCATTTTTTTCAAGTCGCCTCGGTGGATTGTCAGCAATAGATGTTGAGGAGAGGTCACGGATAAGCGGGTTTGAGTGGGCAGGAAGTTTAAAATGGAAGGATGTATATCTGTATCAGGCTAAGTCTTCAACTAATGGGATATTTAGGTCTTTATGGATAATTTTACTTGTAACAAAGTATGGAGCATTAAGGATTTTTCGAAGGATTTTGGATTGCAGGGATTGGATGCCAGAGGGATTGGATGGTTTTTTTTGTAGTAAATAGGAAGTTTTGAGCGTTTGTCGAGTAAGTGTTGTAGTAATCGGTATCTACGAGCAGTTTCCTGTCGTTTCAGTCTAGTATGAGTGTTCCATGTGAGGTGTTTTGTCTAGGTTTAGTCCTAAGTACCGGATTTGTTCAACAGGAGTAAAAATGTAAAGCTAACCAAAAAAAAAAAAAAAAAAAAAAGTGATTTATTTAATTCTAAACTTTTCAGAAACAATACAATATGCCACTATCTTGGGCAATAAGTATTAAAGGCGTAACAAATCATTCATGCCATATGTAAAAAGTAAACAGGCATATAATAAATAAATACAAAGAAAAAAATAATAATAACCTTGGCCATATTCATACATATTGTATAATATTTACATACTGCCCCTGGAAACTCCGGATAAATTAATCCTGTCACCCACTAGTAGATGTCGAGGCGTAATTCAAGGAGATCCCAGCGCCTCTCATTCAGTCGCGTCACAGGTTTTGTGAGCCAGGAGTTACTGAGTGAGGGCGCTAGAGCTCCATACTCTCAGGACATGAGTGGAGAAATTGAACATTGGTCAGCACTTCAATTTCATAGTTACAACTCCCGGCCACTACCGGTTTGCAAACTCGAGGAGGGTGGAGTTAGATACGGATATTGCCAAAGGGTTAGGATGGAATCTACTGTATGTTTATGGTTTATTTTGCTACCGAATATATAAAAATGACGAACCTTCCTGGATTTTGAATGCAATATATCCGGCCCGATTTTTGTCGATTTTGCCCTTGTGAAATCACCCTAGAATGATCCTTGGAACATGGCATTGCGATCAGTCGTTTTGTTTCTATATTGCGGCAAGGGGTTTCATACAGCGATGTATCAATCGTTTATATTTATATTGAGGACAATCATATAGTAGAATTATTATATCTAAGACTAATAATTACGTCTATTTATCATTATTATCAACATTCTGTAGTAATGTGCAGCGTTTTAATACTTTTAATTTGTTTCCTGTGAAGAACTTTGTAAATGTCCTAACCCAATTTTAAAGTTTGGGATCATCATATCAACATATGATGAGTGTTTTTTATAGTTATAAAATATTATGGTAATGGATGTTGAATAAGGTAACATATATCACTGATACCAGTACATTTTGTTTTTTATTTCAAGGGAGCGGCCTAGTCTAGTGAAAAGAAAACTAATATATACTATTATTCGGGTCACGGGTTTTAACCCCAGCCAAGGAAGAATAATTATTTATTCTGTTATATCAGCCGTGGGATAAACGTGGGGTATTTAGACCCTGCCGGGGCACGCTCAGGCTTTATAAAGTGAGTACCCGGAGATTGGGGGAAAACATGGCGGTTGAACGTGATCTCGGCCTAACCCCATTTATTGCTCGGCCTTTGACCTAGAAACTGTACCAATCTTTATATATACTGAACCAAACACCCTTAATGATATAATTATATTCTTAAAATGATACAATATTCTTAAAAATGTGGAAATACAAGGGAATGTTCGCAAGACACCCTGAGTTTTATTATTCAAGTCTCCCGTAATGTGAAAAGTACGAAGCAGACGGTATGTTACTTTCGGTATTATTCAAGATTATTATTAACTACAATACACGCTAATTCTTTGCGAAGGAGCTACTCAGTTTTTTATTGGGCCTAATTGAGTTGAGGCCAAATCTAATATCAATGATTCATGTTCAGAGAAATTACCATTCATCAAGAATGGAATTGATACATCAAAAGAGTTGGTTTCAAATTCTCGTTTATTATAATGTAATATGATAAATTATGTAACCTTTTTTTTTTTGTTAAAAAAAAAAAGACTAGGCAAATATAAGCAGAGCTCACGACATACATGATTCATAACAACTTTAAATTGGTTTTCTAGAACGAATTGGAATAGTTTTAATTCAAACTGGAAATGTCATATAGTTCATAAAATGTTCTAAAATTCCTAATTTTTGTTAAATGTGTATTCTTGAAACTGAATCTACTAATCGCAACACCATTTTCTACAGTCGTGTATCCTTTCCGTTAATATTTTCACTTTTATGATGAATTTACAAAAAAATTAACTAAAAAAGCTTTTCTCACGGTGATCAATTGAAATCAGCAAGACTCATGTTTATTTTAGGAGTAAATTATGTGAATTTAAGAAAAAAAAAGATTTAGATGGAAATCTTGGGAATATTTCAAAATTTTCAACGCATGAATTAAAACTGTTTCAAAAATACCATTACCTCCTAAGAAATTATATATTTTATTTTATATATTTATATTTATATTTTAATTCCAGGTATATGATTGAATACCATATATTAATTCCACGTGTGCTTTATATACATTAAAATAGTCTGATAGTGCTTAAATTTCAAATTTTAAAACTTTCTTCCTAAAGTACCTTTAATATACTTCATTTGAAATAATTGATACTCACTCATTGCGAGTTTTACGACAAATTGTATTAATATAAATAAATAATTGAATTACCTGTAAAAGGAATTTTTTTTTTTCGGATTGAAATTATTTTCAAAAATAAGATAGAATGTATAATGTACCAGGGGAAAATTAAAAATTTTTAGAAAAATATTATCGGACGAATAAAGTCGTATAGTGTAATGGAGAGTTAAAAAAAAAAAAAAAAAAAAAAGTGGTTATTGCTAATAATAATTTATATTATTTAAACTAAAATAAATATATGTATTATAATTCAATGTGTATATATATATATATATATATATATATATATATATATATATATATATATATATATATATATATATATAAATCCGAGAGGTGTTCGAAGTTTGATACGCACACATTTTTTTTTTTTTATTAGTATCATAAACGCCTAAATGAAAAACATATATTTTTTAATCGATCTTTACTTCTTCCGAAAATTTGTTTTCATTCAGCCCGCGTATTTCAGACCCCATATCTTCAAGGCGTTATCTCCGTTTGATAAGGACAACTACTGGCGGAATATGTGACTGAGAGAATGAAAATGAACTTTCTCTTGGCATTTGGACTGGTCTCGTTGCAGTGAGGACGTCTCTCTTGCAATGCTGAACAGGCGGTTCTACATCGCAAAAGATAATTTCGTACCCAATGCAATCGAAACTTATTCGCAATCAACATCAGATATGTCATTTACATCTTACCTTATATTTTATTTCAGTGAAAGCAACACTGTGAAAAAATTCACTAATCTTGTTTGTTTTTTTAAAATTGTTATATTAAGTTTTCTCAGAGATGAATCAGTTATATAATAATTGAACATTACTATTCAGAACTACGAATTATGACAAATACCGCATTTCCATTCAAATATATTTATATGATTATTTAAAATTCTTTATTTATTCCGGGACAAGTACATTTAGAATGAATATTGCAGTAAATAAAAGGTGGAATTTAGAGCCTTAGAATAAAATAAGTATAAATAAAAGAATCATAGGATCGAAATGAACATATAAAAAAAAAACTCAAGAGACGAATCGCTAAAATAATCTTTCATACAAAATTATTATAATAAAAATTAGACAGTTTTTATCTAAAAAGAGATTAAAAATGTACAGTTTGGACATAAATATAAATTCACAATACCTCTGAACTTTTTAAAAACATATATTTAATATTAATTAATAAACGAACTCAGTGATTCAGTGTCCAAGCTACCGACACATAAAGAACAATTTATTAAACAATTCCTTTACTTAGTTGAAATTCTCATACTTGTTTTAAAATTAAAAAGTAACAATTCAAGTAACGTTTCTAATTCCTATAATGTGTTTGTTTAAAACATAAAGAAATATTTAGTTTTTTTACTGCTTGATAGTCTTGAGTATTTTTTAAATAAAAAATGACATCCTTTTTTTCTAAATCTATTACACGATTCTGCTTCTAATATGAATAATTTGCTTATCTACCCTTCTATAGTCACAAGGAATAAGTTTCTAAGCGAAAAATGGTACTTTTGTATTATTTATGTTTCTTAGCACTTGTGAACAATAAGTATGTTGAGTTGGGCTGCATTTATTTTTTTAATATAGTGTCTCTCTCTCATTGTGAAGTCTCTTAAACTTTTACCTAGCAGTAAGGAAGGTGGTAACTTACAGATATACTCTGTTACACGCAAATATTTAAAACTGTGGAGAAACAACTTCTTTAGATTTTGTTAAAGACTGGCAGGATGATAAACACGTTACTCGGGAGGACCGTTTTTTCGACTTTCCAACTTCTGACCATGAATTCATTTCAATACCAATATATTTGGCATCAGAGAACATTTATTATAATTAATAGTCTAATACCAAACAGTACTTATTCCTTCGTACTTTGTAACCAATTAAAATTGGGATTAACAAAAGAAAATTAGGAATTCTAACATCTCAGGATATATTAAACTAATCTAACCCCTCTATATACTTCTCCATCATGCCACATATAGAATATCAAAAGTCGATTAATGTTATTAGCCTTTTCGAAAAACGAATCACTGTGTAACTGAGCATTAGTATTCCAAATTCTTTTGTAACATTTGCCATTGGGAAATTATTCGATGAATAAATAATCGATTCCGAGTATCAATAGTCCCCGAAAATATTTCCCAGCACATTCAGTAAATATTTTATAACTTCTTGGAAGAAATGGAGTTTCCTATTACTAAATACAATCTTTCCTCGACCTGGCTTTGTCAATTAGGTTTAGTAATGAATTCTTCCAATATTCAATTTTTTTTTCTTTCATTTTTCCCAATCTTTTTACTCAATGTGTTTCCTAAATGACTTCTTCCTTCCAGCATAAACTGATATAGGATATTTCTACATGTTCTATACCATAGTATTTTGGTATTAGATGGCATGTCGCTGTGTACCGCACTCAAAATAATATAATTTTCTTAATCAAAATTATGTACCAAAATTAATAATTTAATTATTTTTAGGGCTATAATAAACCATCGAATTCTTCTCGTATACAATCCTTACAATCTAAAATCCTTCGTAAAATCTTTAACGCTCCTTACTTTGTCCCGAATAAACTCATCCATAAAGACCTTAATATTCCATTTGTCCTGAACTATCCCGATCCGGGTATCAATCATTCCATGAAAAACTCCATTCCCACTCTAACCCACTAGTTTTTATTCTATGATCCTCTTCGATTCCTGATAATCCTCCAAGGCATCTGAAAAGAAGATTGCCCTTAGACCTTCTAGTTTAGAATATTTTTAGAGTGCTGCAAATGCCTGTCAGTAAACTTCCATCACATTAACTTAATGTATATATTACAGTTGTAAATATAAATAAATACGTTAAAAAAAAAAAAAATTAATACGGTATAAAATGGCAGGATCCCTGCTACCAAATTATTTAACACCTAATGGAACAATATGGTAAAGAACCTGTCAATTATTATATTATATTATATTATTGCAAGTTTTTTTTTATTATCTCGAAATGGCTAGCGGATCCGTCCAGGAATAGTTTTAGGAAATAATTCAAAAGTTCTAATTTTTTTTTAAGCTTTGTGTTAGATGGTCTTATTGATTTAATAAATAGTCTTTTTTTTTCTGCTACTGTCAAAAACATGTGTTACAAAATATTTTAGAATGAGTGAAAATAAAAAAGTCTGACCATAGACCAAATATCCAAATAAATAGTCATTACAATAGTCTAAGTATTGCAAACCTAAAGATTATTATAAATTGTCTAAGGATGATTTTTATTACATTTATTACAGAACTTGACAATATCGTTTTATTTTTTCTCACGAATCATGTACTTTTTGAAATCTCGTATAATTGTAGGATGGAAATTAAACTGATTTTTTTTTTTTTAAACTACTTTAGGATTTTTTTTAAATGTTAAACTTGTGTAAAAAAATACAAATCGGCTGGAATATTATGACCCCAGAACCTCAGAGGTGTTAATAAAAACAAAGGAAATAGCACGGTCTACAAAGAAAATTAAGCCATTAATTGAGTAGAAAAAAAATTAAACGACGCGAAAATTATCACCTATTAAGAAAGTATTCTAGTTCTTTGTGTTTGATAAAAAAGAAAAAATAATAAAGAAAAAAATCCAATGACTTTCAGGTTTGTTCCTGAGTTAGAGAACGTAGTCAAAGGGTTTGAGCTAGGTTAATTTAACCGCTCTTTGTTAAACGTGGAAAAGCCCTATGCGGTGTCCCTTTCTCTAACCTCATAATATTATTGAAGATGAAAAACGTTATGGTTTGGGTACTACTGATAAAAGTTATGACTTAATCAAATTTTGTGGTGTTTCGCGGAAATTTTTTAAAGCTTAAATATGTACCATAATTACTTGGTAGATACTTAAAGTGAATTTTATTTATATCTAATTTTATTTATATCTACTGTTTTGGATTTTGGATTGTAAGGATTAAATGTGGGGAAGAATTCGATGGTTTAGTAGAGCCCTTAAGCTCTACTCCGTAAGTCCAAATTGGTCTTATAATAGTCATGTAGATGAGCCTTTTGTATTTCAGAGGAAGGTTTGACCGTTTGTCTAGGAAGTGTTGAAGTAGCCTAAAACGGCGAGCAACTGTCTATTTAAAAAACACATTCATAATAAAATATTATAAAATTGTCCGAACAATAAAATTAGAAAAAATGTTGTATTGTATACAAAGCTGTAAAACTTAATGCTGTAAGACGAAAGCGGCTTAAACTTAAGTGATTATTGTTGATAATAATTTCTATTGTTAATTACTTAATTTGAAATGTTTTCACCGAAACTCAATTTAATTAATTAACGTTTTTTGAAGTTCAACTTTATTTAAGTTCTTTAATTGATTTTAACGACGGAGGTAAAGGAATGTCGTATTTTGTGATCAACAAAAATTTTTTATTCATGTGATAATATTATTTACTATTGCTTTTTTTTATTATTTAAATTAATGTATTGATTATTGGCATTTTTTTAGATTAATTTTTGTATGAAAATATTGTAGTAATGAAAATTTATTTTACTTGAAAATATTTGGGAAAATCTGACGTTGGATACATTACAGATCACTAAAATATACATAACCCGATACCCACAGTGGTTAAAGGTTACTTTTATTTTTTTATTAATACACGGTGCCTCACTCAAGTTGTAAGAATCAATTCAAATAATCCAAGGTAAAAGAAAAAACATAACCAGATAAAATTAAATAATTGAAAAAGATATATCACTAACAAATCAAACAATATAAATTTAAACAACGATAAATAAATTTTAATTTAAATAAAAATAAAATAATCTTTAGAATATTCACTCCAAAAATATATGTATATATTTTTGGAGTGAATATTGTAAGTATTCTTGTAAGGATACTGAATTATACTTTAGTTGGTATTGATGCTAAAATATCGTCTTTATTTTTTTAAACGAATCAATTTAATATTCTTTATTTTTTTCCAGATTTATGAATTTATTTTTAATAAAATAATAAATGGATGAAATACAAAGGTAAAATTAAAAAAAAAAATGTAAAATTTAAAGTGAAACTCCTGCTCACGGTGAGGACAATACCCTATCTATTTTTAGCCCTCCTGCACTCCGTCAGTTATTCCCAGTCGTAGTAACAACAATTCTCTCTCAGCTCCCAAGTTACAACATTAACATATTAACCTTCGGCTTTGAGTCAACCTCACGCGTATGATAACTATCGTGGAAAAATCCTGAATTGAAGTTTTGTTTCTAAAATTAGTATTTTCAGATATGATTGTCTTCGTAGAGAATAATTTCGTATGCATTCTAGCTTTCCTATGAATCATCCTAACCTTGAATCGCTAATAGTCTTGACCACCTCCGACGTCTGAACTAGTAATGTTGTTTCTCAAAACGCTAACCTGCGGAAGTGTTATTCACAAGTCTAAATGAGCTTTGAAAACATTTTAAGCAGGCCAAAAATTATTTCCCGCCTATTATTCGAACATAGCTCACTTTTTTTTTTAAGTTTGTGTTTTTTAAGCTTAAAAACAAACAGGTGAGCTAACAGAAATCGAAAATTAATATAGGTATATACCCAGGATGTTATAGAAACTTTTTTTAACAAAATCGAGGAACCAAAAGAGTCACTTTATATTATGCATCTTGCACCTTTTTACGATTTTCTCGAAGCTTTGAATAAACTCGGTTAATTGACGTAAAATTTAACCGGCTTTTATATCATGTAGGTTTTATTTTTATTGAAATATTATTACAGCGCTTAAATCCCGACTTAGTGAAATTTTGTTGATTTAAAAAAAAAATATATGTATTGATATTTACAAATGTATAATAAAATACATCTAGTAAATTTGATACAATATTATACTATCTTGATTCACATCTAGAGATACTACCCATTGGTAGCTCTCCCAAAACTATACTAAACCAGAAGGTCTCGGGGTCATCTTCTTTTCAGACGCCTCGGAGGATCATCAGGGATTGTAGATGTAGGTTTGAAAGTAGTGGATTAGGGTGGGAATGGAGTTAGTCATGAAAGGAGTAGTACCTGGTTGGGGCCAAGTTAGCAACATATGGGACATTTAGGTCTTTATTTATTTATTTTTTTTATTTATTTTATTTTATTATTTTTTTTTTTATTATATTCCGCATCTACCCAAGCGGGTCATTAGCGGCTTAAATTGTATGTATTACATTACATTATATACGGACATTATTTTATAACATAAATTATTTACAGATTCTTACATTTACAGTCTGTTACAATTTTACAGTATTTATATTAATATTACATTACAATAGTATTTATATAAGATGGTTCATTTAGGTCTTTATTCTTATTTATTCATACATTTAGGTCTTTATAGATAAGTTTATTCGTGACAAAATAAGCAGCATTGAGGATTTTGGATTGTAATGATTGGAAACGGTAAGGATTTGATGGTTTAGCTGAGCTCCCTGTTTCCATTGAAACTCAATTTAATTCTTTAAAGTTTTTTAAGTCTAACTTGACTTAAAAATTCTTAGTTTGATTTAAACAACATAGGTAAGTGAAAGTCATGTGTTGTGAGCTCAAGGAATTTTTTTCTTTTACTTTTGTGATATCATTTACTATTACTTGACTTTCATCGTTTAATAATAATAATAATAAATTCTTTATTTATACTGGGACAAGTCCCTTCAGCGTAATATTACAGACAAATTATATTAGAAATTCAGTATATTAGAGTAAAAACACATAAAAAAAAAAACAAAATAAATAACCAACAAAATGAATAATATTAATAAAATAACAGGTAGCTTCTTATAATAATTTAGAAAAACAAACTAGACAAAAAAATAAATAAAATATGTATATGTTCATATAAAGAGTGCTAATTAAAATAAATTTACAATGCTTTTGGAACGTATGAAATAAAATACATAAATGTTTCAATACGATACAAAATAAAATATAAAAAATAATCGTTTCTCTCTGCTCTATTTACCCATACACCGCACAGTTGTATTCAAATAATTATTAGTCAACTAAACAAGATTATGGGTTTCATATGGAAGAGGGTGGCGGTGATAATTTACCATAGGAGTTTTAAGATGGTATTGTGCGTCTAGAAATTTCGGAAACGTGTTTTTTTCCAGGAGATTGATCGAGGGTTAATCCAAGGTTTTTGACTATTTGGTGAAACTTTATAGGTCGATTATTTAAAAACAGTATAAGCATTAGGGAAAGGGTTTTGAGGAGTGTATTGGAACCTATTACTGGGGCCTTAGTTTTCTCTGCATTTAACTTTAGCTGGTTGTCGGCTAAGTATATTTAAATTGATTTATTGTATAATATATTGATTATTGAATATTTATTATATGAATATTTACTCTATGAAAACAATGCAGTAATGAAAATGTAGTTTACTTGAAAATATATGGTAAATACCTGACAGTTGTTAGCTTGGAGACAGTTGAAATCACCCATACAGAATCGAAGACTTGTAGTTAAGATTACTTTTCTATATTCAATCACTAAAATATTCATAATCCATTATCCACAGTAGCTAAAGGTTACTTTTATTTTATTTTTTATTAATACTAGTTGCCACACTCAAGTTATAAATTGTATGTAAACAAATAAATAAATAAGAAAAAAAAGACAAATTATTTTAAAAGATATTCTTTTAAAAACCAGATTGTTAATAAATCATTTTGTAAAATATACGTAATAAAAATTAAAAAAAGTTGGAAATAAAAGGGATCGTAAAAGTAGATTCATTAACCATATATTTTTGAGTTCGTGTATCAGAAGAACCGTATTCTTGGGGGTTTAGTTTGAGTAATGGGGATACAGAGTGGTAAAGCGACTAATTTATTAAAATTACTATTTTTTTTTTTTCATCTCCTCCTTTGTTCTGTTTTAAGAATAATATACATATTTTGAATAAGGTGGCTCTAGAAGTGCTTGCCCCTACGCCTTGCTCTAAGAGAGAAGAATGGCATAGCTCTGGCTTGATATCGACCCAAGTGGGATCGAACCAGCGACCTTGATGGCGATTCAGTGCAGTCCAAGACCTCGCTGGTCTCCACCAGAAAAATTTTAACGCTTCTACACATTTTTACCTCCTCAAAAAAAAAAAAAAAAAAAAAAACTGGTGCGCGCAACACACGACTTTCATTTACTTCCGTTATTTATATATATCTATATATTATTTAATAATTTTTAAAAAAATTTAAAAATGAAAATAAATTGTTAAAGAATTATTTACATTGGATTTTAATAGAGACATGTGTTTTATTAAATAATCTATTATATTATTATCTACGATTGCCCTTAATGGAATAATAATATTTTAATAACGTGCCGGAAGGATCTGGAGAAGGACTACAAAAAATAAAACAAATTTGAAATATCGGCATTCAAGCCTTTTCAGACTATTTCAATTAGAATGAAACCTACATTATATTAAAGCCCGTTAAATTTGTCATAGATTTAGCGAATTTAATCAAAATCGTTAGAGCCGTTTTTGAGGAAATCGTAAAAAGGTGCAAAATGCCTGATATAAAGTAGCACCTCAGCTTAGTCGATTTTGGTGAATAAGTTGGTGTTGTCTTAAATATTAAATTTCAGTTTAGGTTATCGTGTAAGGCTTACCACAGACTCAGACCTTTTAGCGCGACTTAGCTATTTGGGTTCAAAGGACCCTGAAACGCGCATTTCTATTGAAAACTGCAATTAAAAAAATCCCCCACCCAAAAAAAAAAAAAAAAAAAGTGATGTTTCTAGTTCCTATCCTTGTCTATTCTTTCGGTCGAGCCAGTCCCCCTATCGAAGACCTCTGGCAGCCATGCGTTCCTCCACATCCAGTAAATCTCTTTCTGTGTCTTCGTCTTTTTCGCCTTTCCATAGGTTGATGCTTAATGTTTAATTAGTTCATTTTAATTAAAGAAATAGAGTATAGATACATTATCTAATCGGGGATTTAACGTTACCTTGGGGGTTACTTACCCCAATTAACTCATACATTAAGGGCCATCCTATAGGATACGGATTAATAAGAGAAAAAATAATGCAATAACTCACCGGTATTTAGCATATCTATTAGTTATTACATTTTTTTTATTATTAATTTGTTTTTATATATTTTTTTATTCTATAGATTATCACTTTTTTCAATTTTGTTGTTCCGCCTCTGACTAATCACTCTACTTGAAATATATTTAAATATTGTTTTCATATATTTTTTTTTTTTTTATGGAATCCTCATACAAGACTTAAACGACAGGAAACTGCCCGTAGATATCGACTATTAAAACACTTACTTGACAAACGATCAAAACTTCCTCTTTACTTTAAAAAACTCATTTACACAACCATTATTAGACCTATCTGGACTTATGGCATAGAGCTATGGGGCTCCACTAAACATCGAATTCCTCCCGCATCCAATCCTTGCAATCCAAAATCCTTCGTCAAATCCTAGACGCTCCTTACTTTGTTACCAACAAACTCATCCATAGAGACCTGAATATCCCACTAGTTACTGAAATCGCTCAAAAAAGATACACCTCCTTTCATTCCAGATTACCCACCCATACAAACCCGCTTGTCCGCATCCTCTCATCGACATATATTCCCGATAATCCTCCGAGGCGTCTGAAAAGACGGTGGCCTCGAGACCTGCTGAACAAATAATCATTGAAGTGCTACCGCTGGGTAGATTCTTCTCATGTCTTTTTCAAGCCAATTTTCTGTTTTTAGCACATTTACTTATTGTACTGTGTAAATTGTACAGTTGTAAATATCAATAAAAGAATTTAATAAAAATAAAAAATAAAAATAAAATATATTTTTTTTAATTTTTAATTTATTTTTGATACATTCAACCTAGTAAAGAATAATTCTACCAATAATCATGGAGTGCTAATTATTTCAACTTAACGCAAATTTTGTAATTGAAGGTTATTTAGAAAAAGTTGTTTTGAATAGTCAGTATATTTATCCGATAGAGGACATATTTATAGAGCCTCTGTATGTTCTTGAAACATGTGGTAATTAAATAAAATCTTTACTAAATGCCTTAAAATTAACCATGAATTAGAGGTGATAAACTATAAATATTCTTTATTAGTCATAAAATGGTATAATCTGTTAATTTCTTTTGATGTAACGGAAACAGGTAATGACGTGTATTAAACATCAAGCAGCACGAAAATTACAAATATTATTTTAAACGTTAGGAAAAGAAAATTTACGTTTTTATTCCATACTTATAAGACAATTTATAAGATTTTTTAATTTGAACTTCTTCGAGTTGCAGTGATGTTAAAATTACTTGTATTGTTATACCCTATTAGATATTTCAAATTGAATATTCATAAAAAAAATAAAAAATTGTAACTTTCATATAAACATATATATAATATTTGTATATACATCTTATTATTTTTATGTATGATGTATATAGACCATATTATAAATTTTATTCCCATTTAGAGTATATTAAGTGTTTTAATAATTTTATTACATCGGGGTTCAAACGACAACTCGCAGGCTCAAACCCAGACTTCTGCAAGACGTCCTTCTGTGAATCTTCCGATTAAGCTTTTATTTGTCCATAAACTTTAATTTTTTAACTATTAATTACTAAATTATCTTTTCTATATATTTTTTAAAACCATAAATTACTAAATTATCTTTCTCGAAAATCCATCATTTATTGTCAGCATATATTCAATCTTTTATGTTTCATTTGTTTATAGCTTTATTTTAATGTATTTTTTATCATTATTTTTTGTTAATTAATTATTTATTTATTGATTCTTTTCAAGCTACATTTACTTTATCTTCTTCTTTTTAATTACCTTATACATGTATTAATTTATTATCTTACATGAACTTATTTACTTTTAGTTTCATTTCATTCTTGTGTTTCAATTTGATTTCAAGTGTTTGTTTTGTTTTATATCAATCTTTTTATTTAACTGTTCATATAATTATAAACATAAAATAGTTAGGGTGTCTTTGCATGAGACTATACCCCTCCTTTGTCAATTGCTAGTAATTGTAAAACCTGCTTTTATATAAACCCATGTATGGCTCACGCAGCCGATCTGGAAATAAAGAAATACTACTAGATTAAAAAATGTAATTTTTTTCTTATTTTTTAAGAGAATATCTCAATCAACCCTCACGTTTTTGACATTGGAATATTTACCTCCAACCACCGAATAGCCCTTACCGAACACTTTTAGACTAATTTTGCCCCACACGCAAGAATATGGATTTTAAGGTTTCGCCATTCCTGCCTTGATATGGCTTAGATCTATATTCTTCAAAATTAAACCCTTCAATGCATTCGAGGTTCGTCCATATTCAACTATTTCTTATATAGAATATACCTGCTTGTTATAAAGTTTTTTTAAATAAATATCTTATGATCATAATATAATAATAATTAATTTTTATATATTTATTTTTGTTGCTTCTATTTTCATTTTTTTTTATTTTTATATATAAATATTATCGGTTTCCTGAATGATTTTCATGGTTAGGTTTAGAAAGTTTTTTCTAATTCTCCTTTTTAAAGAAGTTGAGTAGTTAATTAAATAAAGGAGTAGCATTACACCTTCGTGAACTTGAATTGTGGTTTTGAGAAATAATATACTCTGCTACTTCATTGCAAAACACGGTAGCAACTGACATGGTAAGAGTCCTTGACTGAAGGAATATCGAGCATTTATGTAATTCATTTTTATTGCTTCTAGCACTTCACAATATTTATTTCTTATGGTCAATTATTTAATTTACTTCAAGTCTAAGTAATTAATAAATATAGTATGCCTCAATAAAGTAAAAAATCTGGTGCGCGCAACACACGACTATAGGAAATTTCAGTTATTTTTCTGTTATAAATTAAATGCTATAATAAACTTAATAATACATTAAAAGATTAAACAAAAGTTGAAAAATAATTCATTTCAATGAAAATATTTATAAACTTTTGCCCGTGTTTTGAATGAAAAGATTATTGAACAATCGTTTAGCGCCCTTTATGCTGGAACAGAAATATTGACAGTACCTGGTATTGTCAGTATTTTTAAATCCTCTCATACAATCAGTATTTGTATTTGTATTCCACAGCTATATCGGCACCTCTCTTTGGAATTTTATTGTAAATCCCTTCTTTTTTTTTTTTCCTAAAATAAAACTTTATTTGTTATAAAACTGGAAGAAAAAAAAAGGTTTGCATTGTTGTATATCTGAAAGTAGAGCATATTGAAAGTCGCATATTAAACTTATCGACCATAATTTTTTAATCTCATTAGTGACTAGAGTTTTGGAGTGCACGTAAATCTGCGATTAATTTATCAAATGACTACTGTTCCGGACCGCGGTTTCCAACCCGGTTGTGGAAAGATAATTTTTCATTGTGTTTAGCGTTGGGGCTCACCTTGCATGTGTAAAGTGGATACCTAAAAAATGGGGGGGCGTTATAGCTGAGCATGATCTCGGCCTAATTACTTCCTTGCACTACAGTTTGGCCTAGAAAATGGATTGTTCTGAATCCAAGACCTGGTATAGGCTTTTTTTATACATTGATTCGATCAGAATATTTTTGTTTACGGATAGTTATGCGTTTAGATCTATTTTTTTTATAATTTTAGCATTTTTTTCTCTGATAAAATGCTTGTTGTCGAATGGTAAGAAACACTGACATTATTTACAAAGCGAAGAATCGAAATTCTGAAATATTTTTCCAAATAATATCACTTAGCAAGGCTTGACTGCTGTCTTAAATATTTACAACAAATAAATATAAAGTCTGTATTCTATACACTCGAGAGTATTTATGTTGCATTCCTGTCTTTTTAGATATTTTTGGCTTCCTTAAGAAGCCTGTTTTACATCAGGATATCTTAGGCTGGCGTTTCCCATTTCACTGGATGCAGCTCTCCAACATTTTTATATCAAATTTAAATATACAATTATGTATATTATATAAGTTATTTTGCATGTTTGCTAAGGTTTGCGTGTCTGTTAAATTATCATGCCCGAAAATAATTATATATTAGTAGTTTTCAAAATTATATTAATACAATCTAAGTGCATAAATATTAATCACTTAAATTTTTAAGAGCTCAACAAATAAAATATTTTCTCTTACCGCCTAAACATCTGAATGGCGCTTTATTTTAACGTATTTTGTACTAAAGTATGTAAATTAATTATTTATTATATACTGAATTCTACATCCATTTGTAATTTAAATTTATATTTTAGTTAAAATGAACGGGAGATAAAAATAATAAATAGTAACGATGAATATCATTATCTATAAAAAAATATGCTTTATTTTTTTTTTTTTAAATTAAAATATGGCTCCGATTCATTTATAATTTTTAAATTTTACTTTCCTTGATTTTATTTAGCTGCTATTGCTAATTATTTTATTATCATTTGCTTTGTACAGTAAATACGGTACACTAATTACATATTGATCCTATGTGTTTGTTTTTAATATTTGACGATTACAGCTTCGAACATATGAGGTAAAATTAGGAATATGAAAATTAATAATAACTCCCACAAATTACTTAAATATATGTGTGGGAGGAGAATGGTTCTATAGTTAAATATCGGAAAAAGAACCCGCTAAAAGCAGTTTGGCCGTCGTTTTGTTAAAAACAACGCTTTTGGCACATGACTAGCTCAAATTAATGTAGTCTACCAGTCTGGCCTAAACTTGATCTATCTTGGTCCCTTTCTTAGAACTGTTAAATTCTTCTCTTCTCCAACACCATAATATTCTAAATTTTTGTGTACAATTGTTTATTTTAACCTTAATAATAACATTTCTTTATCTTCTTATAGAAAACCTAACATAAAATAATATTTACTGTATGGATACCTAAAATTATCATTAAAAAGTTTGGACTATGTTCTAAGTCAGCACACGATCTAACCAGATTAAACTGTATCTCAGTTTATTAAATTTTTCCAATTAAACCTTTCTTTTTTATTAATTATATTAAAAGGAAAATTATTTTGAATAAATTACACCATAGCTGAAAGAAAAGCTGTAGAGGTTTATGAATATGTTGATCCTCTGAAAATGAGAAATGAAAAAAATACTTATAAACTTCTTTAATACCATGAATCGATAAACTTCTCTTCCATTTCATTTGCTTTCTTGAATTGTCCTGATTAATAGTATAAGAACTTTTTTTTCAATTTTACGCTATACAATACAATAAAAGCATTTTTAAAATATTTCGTAAATGACAATATACTATTAGAATTTAAGTAGATGCGCTAATTCGAATAGATATTATGGAACAAAACTGAAAAATAAAACACTAAATTTCTATTATTATTAAAACTTCATAAAGTCGCATTAACATAAAAAATAGTTTTATAATCTATATAATTTTAATGGGTTTTAAGTTTCATCTTTAAAAAAAAAATATATAATATTTTTTCCATTGTATAATAATATTGTATACTTAATTTTAATGTTCCCATCATTTCTAAACCCAGGTAATTTAATTGTTAACTTAAACTTTCGAATTAAGTATGTATCTTAATTGAGTGTTGACAAATTAAGGTAAAAGTCAGTATTCAATAGTAAAATAAAAGGCTGTCAGATGTATATTAAATTAAAGTAGTAGTTTTTATTTATTTATTTATTATTATTTTATACATGTATTAACATTATTGAACAAGGTTCTATGAATTGATCCATTGACTGTAGTTTTTTTCAAATTATGATTCTTAGTATAATCATAGATTATAATTTCATTATTAATATTTTAAATATTTATATTATTAAATAATTGAAGATTATTTAAATACTTTTTTTTGTGATTTATGATTTTTTTTTTTACAATAGGAGCTGTTTTTGCCAATTTTTTTATTCAAGAAAATATATTTGTGTCCTTTCAGACATTAGCCATATTAGCCGAAACGTTATTTTCTCTTATTTTTTTTTTAATTTTATTATTATTTATAAATATGACTTTTTTTGTTTGCTGAAATGTGTTGTTAATTTTTCAATTGACCTAGTCCCAGAATGAAGTTTTTTTGTTTGTTTTTTCGTCTATCTGTCTTAAATATGATATTGTATTTTTTTTTTCTATACATTCTATACACCTTATACTTTCTAAACCATTACCGAGGTTTATTTTAGTTTTATGAAGTTGGGATTACTGGTGGAGGATAATTGTGTAGCCGACTGATTAAAGAAGCAACGTTATAAGAAAAACACCACACGCTCCTACACGCCGTAAGCGGTCAGCTCGGTCTATTTCCAGAAATACTAGGTCACGTATCTGATAGTTCTGTTAATCAAGAAAAAATATAAAATTTCATTTACCCCCTTATATTTGCGGTCATTGTGGAAAATATATTCTAAATTTTGGGGGGAAAAGGTGCTTTTACTGGTAAATGTTTCATTGACACGTTAAAGAAAGTGCTTGACCTATAACAGTAACCCACTCTGGGGCGAAACTCGTTCGCGACCTACCTCAGCTCATTCTGATGTTTGAATTAATGTATTTATTTACATCATTATTAATATGGTACTTTTAATATTTAAAAAAATATATATTTATTGATTTTTACAACTGTATAATAAAATACATGTAGTAAATGTGATACAATATTATACTGTCATGTAAAGATACTACCCATTAGCAGATTTTCAAAAACTATGCTAAACCAGGTCTCGGGGCCTTCTTCTTTTCAGATGCCTCCGGGGATTATTAGGGATTGTAGAGGTAGCAAGGTTTGAAACTAGTGGGCTAGAGTGGGAATGGAGTTTGTCATGAAAGGAGTGTTACCTGGTTCGGGCCAAGTCAGCAGCATAGGAACATTTAGGTCTTAATGGGTGAGTTGATTCGTGACAAAATAAGGAGCATTAAGGATTTTTCGAAGGAGTTTTGATTGTAAGGAATAGAGAGGGAAAGGATTTGATGATTTAGTAGAGCCTCAAAGTCCTACTCCCTAAGTCCATATCGGTCTCATGATAGTCATGTAGATGAGTCTTTTGTAGTTAAGCGGAAGGTTAGAGAGTTTGTACAGTAAGTGTTGAAGTAGTCGAAAACGTTGGGCAGTTTCTTGTCGTTTCAGTCTTGTATGAGGATTCCAAGTAAGACGTTTGTCCAGATGGAGTACTATATATAAAAAATAATACTTTTTATAAATAATTTTAAGATTTGTCCTTATTTATGTTTTCAATGGAAATAGAGGTATTAACATCCTCTGGTCCAAAAAACCAAGTTATGCCGAATGGTCTTTCTATGTATTTATATGGTGAGTCTATCTCAAAAACGAAAAAGCTTTTTGAACTATGTGTATGAAATAGTCTGACAGGTCTTAAGTTTACATACATTTTCCCTCTAAAGTACCTTTCTTTTCTTTTTTTTTTAATTTCTAGTAATTCAACATCTCTTGTTGTTAGTAGTTATAAACAATTTGTAAATATTAAAGATAAACTCATCAATTATAGATTAGAAATAGTTTTCTTTTGTTTTTTCTGTAAATGTATAAGTATTATAGATACCTTAAGAAAAATAAAGAGTTTTAATAAGTTATATATATTTTTTTATTATAATTTATCAATAATACATGTATTCATCAAAACACTATGTAATTATTTTTTGACGATGGCCTCATGACCTACTTACATTAAATAAACACAAAATTGCTACCACTGGGTAGTTTCTTCTCATGCCTGTACCAAGCCCATATGATTAATTGAAACATTTATTTAATGTATTTTATTGTATAAAAAAAAAAAACTGTACCACTACAACCCATGAAGGGTCTTGGGCACATTACATATAGAGATTCGTACTTTTTCTTGGCCAACGGCCAAGTGAGGTGAGTAGGCCGAGATCACGCTCAGCCGCCAGGTTTTCCCCCAAATTTTGGTACACACTTTATCGAGGCTGGGTCTGCCCCTGGAGGGTCTCCACGCCCTGGGGTCCCCCTCCCCCGACTGAAATAACAGAATAAATAATATTCCGCACAGGTTTTTTACAAACTTAGGTTTTTATAAAAGTTAAAAAATTGATTTTAAGTGAATTACTTTTTATATCTTCTAATTGTTGATTTTATTCACAAGGACCTTAAAATTTCTAGGGAAAATGGGGAATTATAATATTAAATAGAAAAGTTTCAGATTCTCGGAGGTCCATTAGTTGCTGAACGAATAAATAATTATTAGTTCATTATAGGAACTAGAAATTAAGGTGAAATAGTGACTCAGCGCCTCTTAACGTTAATAATAGTTTAGGAAGCTATCTATTCAGACTTGTCTATGTCAGAGGAACTTCTTAACATTAATATATTTATTATGTCTAATGATAATGTTTATTATTTTCCTTTTTAAATAAATAATTTTAGGCATCGTGTTTATTAAATTTTCTTTATCATAAAGTGATCTTTAGCTAATGTTAACATTTTTTCTGTTTAGTGAAATCTCGCTCGTTTGCTTTTTATTATATTTAGCTTATGCAAGAATTGACGTCATTGTCAAGCTAATTTCGAAGATTTATAAACCAAAGTGGTAATATATCTTTCAGAAATTTGAGAAAGATAAGAGATAATTAAAAAAAAAAATTTACTTATTCTTCAAAATAACTCAAATGAGGATGAATCCTTGAACATCTATTTCACTAGTTAAGACATTTTAAAAAATAATATAAATATGTTATTAGCTTATAAAATATGTTTATGACATGTTTTTACTGTTAATATTATAAAATACAAATTGTAATATATCTCAATTAATAAAAAAAATATATATATATATTTTAAAATGTATCAGATGGATTTGTTTCATATTTGCAGAGTTAAATGACTTACAATCTACCTTTGATCCGCTTGTATCAGAAAAGTCAAGTTCTTAACATATTTTTTCGGGTTTCATGTTACTTTATTTTTAATATTGTTTATTAATTATACCATATTTAACAATAACAAAAAATATAGAAATATGACAAGGAAACAATGCTCTATGAACAGATAATTATAATTTCTAATTTTTCAATAAGTGATACTTTTGGTGGAGAATGGATCGCACCGTTTAAGTGATGGTGAAAACCACGGAGAATACATTTGGGAAGCCATTTTTTTTTTTTTTTTTTTTTTTTTTTTTACTCAGAATATAAGATCTAATAAAAAATACAGTGATAACATTCTACGGTTGTTGAATTCGCGACTGATGAAACCAGTGATAATTGGTAATTTAATTATGCATCGATTCCAGGCCCAATCAATTATCTTAAAAGCCCGGAACTAATTCAGACCCTGAATAATATATCTTTCCGTCCCTCCTTTTTTTTTTTTTTGTCTTTGTTTTAAAGTTGCACAATTTTAGAAAAAAAAAAAAAAAGAAACTTTCATAGCAATGGTTTATTTTCCTATTTTTCGAGACTTAAATTTTTTTTTTTTTTTTTTACGGAACTACGACTTTTACATATGTGTAACATATGCAGTGGAATAAAAATTCATCAAGTACATTTAATTAAGTATGATTACAAATATTTAGTAAATTAAAAATCGGGAGGAGCCCGTGGCTGAGTGTCTCGCACGCTAAAGGTTGTGTGTTCGAATCCCAGTCCCGGTGGAACTATTATAAGCATACGATTAAATGGGGATTCACTCACAGCCTCTCCCCCAGGTATGTGAGACCCGTCAGCCTTACTGGTGGCAACTCACAAAAAATAGGCGTAGGGATTGAAGACCCTAACCTATAAGATGTCATCGAGAAACATGGTGAGTACATTCTCCCAGGAGATTACATCATGCGGCCAAGGGGCTACACGGCCTGTCGCGCCAGAGAAATTAATTTTTAAAAATAATTAATTTTTTATAAAATATAATTTTTATAGCTGTTAAACAAATTAATTTTTTATCATGGACCAATATGAGGTTTAAGTAAAGATATTTAAAATAAAATCTTGTGAAGACTTGAATTAAATTACATGGAAATCAATAGACTTCGGAAGCAATCCATTCAAAATAATAAGGTTTTTAAACAAAATAATACAAAAAATTAACTTATTTTGGAATTTGAAGCATCAAACATTTTAATATATTTTAGAACAATTAAATTAAAAAATGACCTCAGTCTATATTGGATTACTTTATTTAAAAGTCCTCAATTTAGAATGTAGCACATTTATATTAATATAGAATTTTAACTTGATCGATTTTAACTCGCTGGTCATAAATAGTGTAAGATAAAACAGTTCAATTTATATTGTATTTTGCACGTTTTATTTTTTGTGTTTGTATTTGACTGCTCAAAATATTTTCACGAATAAAATTTAAACCTGTGCCAAATCGCTACTAGGTAGGGTAGAACTTGGCTCAAATTGAGATCTTATTGTACCAAGAATAGATAAACAGAATTGTTATACCAAAGCGACCCAGGGGTTTTTGGACTATAAAATGTCTCTCACTTTTCAATTTATTTATTCTCCCCTTCTTGCTTTCACGGATCTTTTGAGAAAAATATAAATAGTTAATAATACAATGATAATAATTATTAAAACAATTTAGCAATGAAGTTTAATTGTTGGTAACTGCGATAAAGTATTAATCGATAGCGTATAGTCTCTGTCGTATTTTAAGTATAGAATAAATCTCCAATTTTATCATAATTAGGTTTAATAATACATTGCATTATTAAATGTTTCGTAGATGGCTTAATTTTTAAAATAAAATTATTTACTGTTTTTTTATACTACTGGATTATTTACCTTATCGAAACCCATTCAGAAGAAACCGACCAAAGTCTGAAATAATCATCTTTTGCAAAGTGCAGTTTCATGCTTTACTTATAAAGTCAATAAAATATTCCTCATTATAATATATTAATAAAAGTGAAATTCCATTTTTTTTAAGTGACAAAGAGGTATAAGGAATAAAAGTCCACTTACCAAAGCCTTTAATTAAAGTAGATAGTTATTTATCTAATGCTTAAGGCGTAAAAAACCGCGCAGTTAAAAACGCCTAATCATCATTCCTAATCCTAATCCTAATCTAATGCTTAATTAGACCTTTTAAGTTATAATTTAAAGAATTAATTGTTTTTATACTATGTATTGGTGGTTAATTATATGTTATAATGACAGGATTAAATAATCATTAAAAAATTGTTTTATAGATAATAACACTTAAATGGGCTAAATATAGCTTAAAATGTTGTCTAGGAATAGGACACATTACTATAGTAAGAAAAGGAATTCTTTAAGGGTCGTTTTTCTCTGGAAATATAATTAAATGAACTAATTTATTTACATAATTATTAATATAAAAGAATAAAAATCATTAAAAGGTGGGTACGAATCCGATCATATGCGTATAATTTATTAATAGTACTCCGCGTCGTTCCTAAACACATTTTTTTTTAATTCCAAAACCCATGGTTTAATATGTTTTGATTTATAATCCTTATAAATAAATAAAATGATTATTTACTATACCTACTGTTCGTGACTTTAGAACTTTTTAAATACGATTCGCTCATGGACGGTATGTAAAAATATAGAAAATAATTGGTACCTAATCAAATTATTTCTAAATTTTATTACTAGATCTTTATTCGAAGTATCTCAATTTATTCGAAGTATCCTTTGATAGGGAGCGAATGTCATTAATTGTAAAAATAACGATTTTAACCTTATACTTCTATTAATAGTTTGAACCACTTTATAATTTAGATTAGCTTTGATGATGTTTATTTTAAAATAATTTAGCATTTATATCTTCTTCTGGGAAATTAAAATAACTAAGAATATTAGAATTTGAACTCGTATGTTAATTTTCCGTCACCTTCCATCAACTTTCATGAATATATACACGTATATTGTATTGATTTTTGCAAAATGTTTACCTTTGGATCGGCATCACTGCTCTCGTTCCCCAGATTATTTTATTCAACCTCACTGTTACAATTTATTTTAAATAAAAATAAAAAAATCTTGATTTTATTATTGCTATGAATAAAGGCTGTTGGTAATTTAAAATCAAACATAACTTATGAAGAACCCATTATGACAATTTGCCATTTAGTCCTTTTGAGGCTATTTCAATAGGGATTAGATCTAATTGATATTAGGGCCCGTTTAATTGTACATTCGTGTAATTAATTTACTAATTGCACCACAGCTCTGTGAGCATATGTATATAATTGGTTTTAATGCAAATTGTTAAAACTGTTTTTGAGAAAAGTGTTAAAATCGATTGACAGAATAGTCTATTTTATCAAGAAAGTTTACCCAAAATAATAAACATAAACTACTTTTAATACGTAATTATGTTTAATAGGCACTCACAGTAATTTATGAAAACAGACAAAACGTGTGCCGACGTTGAAAACTTGAAATCGGAATAATTTGAGAACAGCTTGTCTATTTTTTTTTTTTTTTGTTAATATCTTCATTCATTAATACCATGCATTTTTCGTAAATGTTGACAAATAAATAAGTATATTAGTCAATTTTAGTAAAAAATATATTTTATATGTGTATTGTATGTGTAAATATATATATATATATATATATATATATATATATATATATATATATATATATATATATATATATATATATATATATAAATTGTTATTATTATTATTATTATATGTATGTAGAGGGATTTGATCTCTTCAAAGACTTCTTTATCCGTTCCTTTCATACCAAATCCCTCAAAAGATCCCCGTTCCTTATTATATTAGATCCTTGGTTAAAAGTAGCAGTTACCGTTATATCCCCTTTGTTGCTGATTCAAAAAGGTATAGATATTTATCTTTTCATAGTATATTTCATTCAAAGGAAAATCATTAACTAGATTTATCCAACTTAATTAGTTATATTATCAATAGTTATTCATGGATAATTTTTTTTCTAATCTAATTTAAATTGCTAGACTGTAATAAAAAAAAACTTTTTTTTTTAATTTATTTATTGTAATTTACAACTGTATAATGGAATACAAGTAAATTTGAGACTAATAATATATAAAGGCATGAAACACATGTAGAGAAGCTTCCCAGTGGAAACACTCTAAAAATATTCTAAACTGGAAGGTCTCGAGGCCATCTCCTTTTCAGTCGCCTCGGAGGATTGTCGGGAATTGAAGAGGAAGAAATTATTGAAACTAGAGGATTAAGGTGGGAATGGAGTTTGTCATGAAAGGAATAGTATCAAGATCAGGCCAAATCAGCAACATACGGAATATTAAGGTCTTTATGGATCAGTTTATTAGTTACAAAGCAAGGAGCATTGAGGATTTTACGAAGGATTTTGGATTGTTGGGGTTGGATACGGGAAGAATTTGATGGTTTAGTAGAGCCCTAAAGCTCTACTCCGTAAGTCCATATAGGTCGTATGATAGTCATGTAGATGAGTCTTTTGTAGTTAATTGGAAGATTAGAACGTTTGTCTAGTAAGTGTTGAAGTAGTCGAAAAAACAAAAACTTAAATTCGAAAGAATAATAATATTCCATTGTAGTAATTATCATTATTTTGAATATTATTTAAATAAATGAATTTATGCATTGGATATTTTGCCAGTGTTTTTCAGACTTAGTACACTTTTAGATCTGAAATAATGAATATTAAAAAAAAAGAAAAAAAAGAAGAATAAAAGACCAGACATTGAGCTGAAATGTTAATCAACCTTCAGGGTCGCCTTTATTTATTAATTCAGTGTCTCTATAGTTAGAAGCCAGATCCACAGCCAGATAAATTAATCTTCTAAGTATTGCTATCAAATTAAAAGGACGATTATTCAATTTCAAATTTATTTAAAAGGTTTTATTAAGTTCCCTTGAAACCATCGGATCATCCAATCTGTGTGACAGTTTTATGTCTTCTTATTAATTACTATACTTAAAAAATTATATTTAATCTATTCTGTAATCGTTAATAAATATTTGATAATTAAACTTATTATAGGTGTTGAGTAAGCCATATTTTCATCAGGGTGTCTAGCAACACGGAAAATCGGGAAAACCGGGAAAGTCAGGAATTTTGTTCTTTGGTCAGGGAAACTCCCCCCCCCTTTTTTTTTTAAACAAATTTATTGATATCTACAACTGTATTACAAAAAATACATCAAGTAAATGTGATGATAATATAGAAAAATGTCATAAATTGCGTGTATGAAGTAAAAATATTTTAAACTAGCAGGTCTCGTGGACATCTTCTTTTCAGACACCTCGGAGGATTGTCAGGGATCGAACAGGAAGCAAACCGAAGGATTGAAACTAATGGATTGGAGTGGGAATAGAGTTTGTCATGGAAGGAATGGTACCTCGTGCGGGCAAAGTCAGCAACATATGGAATGTTGCTGTATTAATGTATGCTGTACGGAATGTATTGCTGTAACATATGGTTTGTTGGTGCAAAATAAGGAGAATTGAGGATTTTCCGAAGGATTATGGATTGTACGGATTGGATACGAGAAGAATTCGATGGTTTAGTAGAGACCCATAGCTCTACTCCTCAAGTCCATTTCGGCCTTATGATAGTAATACAGATGAGCCTTTTGTAGTAACGTGGAAGATTTGAGCGTTTGTCCAGTAAGTGTTGAAGTAGTCGGAAACGTCGGGCGGTTTCTTGTCGTTTTAGTCTTGTGTTAGGATTCCAAGTAAGACGTTTGTGGAGATGGAGTCCTAGGTATCGGATCTGTTCAACAGGGACTCGAGGAGAGTTATAAAAGGATACTGAAGGGCAGGAATTCATAGGTTTACGACGAAGGGTAAAGGTAATTTGGTGGGATTTGTTGGAATTCATTTTTATCTTCCAATTCTGACACCATACTCCTAGGAAGTGAGTTTAATGTTTAATATCATAAAAGGACAGGAGGGCTGTGGAGAAGAGAAAAGTCAACCAAAACTGCTCCAAGAAGCTCTTCAGAAAGCTGAAGATTTGGCTGCAGAGATTCAAACATTAAAGAAAATCACTTAAAGTTTATATAGATATATTGATTGTCAGATTTGTAAATATTGATTATTTCTAACAGCAGTATTCATGTTCATCATAATTCATTGGGTAAGTCAACTTAAACAACTATACTTTCAGCTGGTGTCGGGTAGATAAAGTTGAGTCTTATCGTAAAGTAATTAGTCATTATATATATTTTTTAATCTAGTATACCATATTAATTTTTCATAGTATACCATATTAATTATTCAGTTGCTTAGTTCGCGGTTTCTATCTAAAAACTTAAAGGTTAGAATTTATAAAACTATTATTCTTCCAACGGTTCTTTACAGATGTGAAACGTGGCCGCTTACTTTGAAGGATGAACAACGGCTTAAGGTCTTCGAAAATTAGGTATTGCGTAAAATATTTGGTCCGAAGAGAGATGAGGCCACTGGGGAGTTTAGAAGGTTGCACAACGCAGAATTGCGGAACTTTTATCATGTGAATATAATTGAGCTGATTGCATCGCGGAGACTCAAATGGGCGAGTAAAGTTGTTGGGCTCGATGACGAGCGGATTCCGAGAAAGTTGGTATTTGCTGATCCGACTGATAGGCGTCCGAAAGGTAGGCCGAAGCGTAGATGGGAGGATTGCGTTAAGGCTGATCTCGGGAGCTTGGGCTTGATTGGTGAACATTGGACGAGGCTGTGTAGGCAGAATTTGGTGGTATCGGCATCGAACCTTCGGGTTCGCTAAGCCTATTATTATTATTATACCATATTAATTATAATTATTCTTTGTTTTGTCAATTTTCACCGAGATTTGGACAGGTAAAAGACTTCTTACAATATGAAAAAGTCAGGGAATCTCTTTGAGCTGTTTTGCTAGACACCCTGTTTCATGGATCCGATCCTAGTACATGATCTGCGTTACTGGAATCAATAGACAATTCTTTATTGGACTGGAACATTACGTTTTACTATATGTCTTCCCTTCACCCTTCTTCAGTCGTAACTTTTATTAAATCATTGATAATAATTAAATTTAAAAAAAGTACATTTAAAGGTTTCATTGCAATTTCGTTTTATCGATTCTGACCTCAATGTGCAGTTGAAGTGTTTTTAGGGTCATCCAAACGAACCTTTAATAGTTTAGTTTATTATTATTATTATTATAACAGCAGATCTTTTAGATAACTGTAGAATGCAGTCTTCCACTCCATCAGTTTTTTTACATTCGTGATGTTGGAATAATTGGATCTCGACTTAACATGAGGGATTTTACAGCCGGCGGCATTGCAGCAAATTTAATCCAAGTAGGATTTTACAATTATGGATGATCCATTTATTTTGGAGTGGTAGGAATATATAAAGCGATTATGGGTGACCCCCCATTAGAGAAAACTGAAGTTCGATAACTAATATATTAATAATGTTTGCCTCCACAAACTCCTCCCTTGAACTCCATCCAAAAGCAAACCTGATTTCAAGCATTTCTCAGTTCAGTGGATCCATTGTTGGATTACCCATCGTTCGAGGGCTTAAGCTAGATTTACGTTGGGGTGGGGCAAGAAGGTTGGAAATATAATTTTTTTTTTTTTTTTTTTTATAAACTGTCTTTTTACACACATGAATTTTAATATTAAGTGCGTGGTTGGAAGTCAAAACAGTTTCTAACCATTCTTTTTATTATCATATCTTATTTTATTTTAAATCTCTTTGTTTACTTTTTTTAAATTATTTAACTTTCATTTATTTAGAAATAATACAATCTGCCACAATCTTGGGCAATAAGTATTAGTGATATTAGAATTCATTCATTCCTTATGTACACAAAATAAAGAAATAAAAATAAATGAATACAAAATAAATAGAAATAAATAAAATATAAAGATAAAAAAAAAAAAATAATAATCTTGGACACATTCATACATTTTTGTTTACTAGATAACTTTTTTTTGTGGGGGAGGGTGGCAAGGCTGAGCCCCCATGCCCTCTTTCATTAAATAATTATTTATCTATACTCAAGACGTCGTGTCGTTCCATTTCATTCGTGCCATGACTTCATTTATATTTACCGAGCGCAGGTTGATGTGGGGCTTACTTCTACTGAATTCTGCGCATATATCATTTTCATTAAACCTCGATACCTCGTGCTTTTTTGGTAATTGGATTCGCATTCACAAACAGCAGTAGAAATTTAAAAAAAAAAAAATTAAAGCACTAGTCTACTGTTCTTTAGGACCCGGTTTCGAACCTCGGCTGAGGCAGAATTATGTATTCTGATATGTCAACCGTCAGCGAGCTTGGGTTATGGAGACCCACCTGGCGGCTGACCGTGATATGATCTTAATCACCTCATTGCTCGGCCGTTGTCCAAATCTCTTTAAGTACTGAACCCAAGACCCTTCTTGGGTTGTTGAGGTACTGGCTTTTTTTTTTCAGATGCGCCAACTTGAGAATCTTGTTATGCGTAATAATATCCAATTAAAAGGAATTCTTAATAATGGAAGTGGACCAGTGTTCTACTCTACTTCCATGCTGTCCTAGCCACTTTTATACACATTATTACCAGAACTGTAAGTTCCAATTAATGACGACAAAAAAATTAATAGAGTGTTGCTTTGCGTCAGAGATCAATTATGCCTTTGTTAGTGCTGATTGAAACATTAAATGACAGCAATTAATGATTAGATGGGTTCCCATCATGGGGAGCATTTTCGTTCCCTCGGGTTCCTCTTCAATTACGGAGGAATTTCGAATAAAATAAAGGGCAAAGTTAAAAGAGGAAAATTCTGTATAGTATCTGTGTAAGTCTGCGTTGTCTAGGAAATAGATGGATTGCGTAGAGAAATTAATGTGACGTAGGGAATGTTAAGTAACTTAATATCCACTGTTGCCACTCACAATGGCTAAGGATTCCGAAAAGTTATATTGAGTGTTTTTACATTCTAACATGGACTGATGTATAATGCAGTTAAATCCATTTGACGATTCTGTACGCTCGGTTTGAGTCGAGATGTAAAGTGGGCACGCAAACAAATAAAAATCTGAAAGTTATGGCTTGGTGTTTCCCGCAATTTTCATTCGTAACTCCTCCAAGTATTGATACCTCCTATTTTTCTTTCTCCCGTTTCCCCTCTTCAGTTCTCTTTCCTTCCCCACTCTTAAAGGGAAGACCATGTTATGAATTATACATAAAGAATCCTCGG
Organism: Piezodorus guildinii; assembly: GCA_023052935.1. NCBI lineage: Eukaryota > Metazoa > Arthropoda > Insecta > Hemiptera > Pentatomidae > Piezodorus > Piezodorus guildinii. The sequence continues at coordinate 76,450,956 of CM041295.1, forward strand.
AATATTTATTTAGGCTACCAATGTTTTACTACCATGGGTCTTGTTCTCTTAAATGACTTTATTGTTTATCTCTCCTTCAAAAATGAATAGTCTTAGAACTCCATTGATTTTTATTGTCAAAATAAATTATAGGTTAATACCTTGATTATTTTAGGAAATGAATTATCCTGGGACATGTCCCTTTATAATAAGATACACGGAATGTACAAAGTGTGCTTTGGAGTCTTAAAGTATATTAAATACATATAACAAGTTATGAATTACTCATATAAACTCGACACATTTGAATGTGAAGAAAACAACAGCCACAAAAAAATAAAAAAAACTTATTTACAATTCTATTGATCCTGGATATTCATTATGTGATTAAATATTCGGGATTTGAAGGTAGAAAGAGTGTTGGAGTGACGGATGGAAGGAGGCATGGAATTCCATAGGATTGAGGATCGAATAAGAAAGGATCTGTCGAAATGTGCAGTTCGGTGGACCGTACTGTATAAATCTGAAGGCCTGGAGCTTCGGGAATGGACAGAGGATTTGAATTTTAGGAGGTCAAAAATGTAATCTACACTTACATAATTTAACAGTACGCTACTTATTTTTCAATCAGCTACTCAGCTATGATCAATTTCCCTGCCTAACTCTAAATGATTAGAAAAGGAGTCATAAAATAAAAAAAATACATACTTGGCTCGTGGGGAGTAACTTGCCATTATTTGAAATCCTCTCAACGATCCAGCCCTGATGAAGGCCCATAAAGTAGGACGAAACGTCAGCACACAAATGAAATATTTTTTCTTATTAGCGTGATTTCTTCCTAGATTGAGCCACCGGAATTTTGACCATCAATTCTCTAATAATACACTGAATGTTAAATAGCAATGACTGTCCACATTAAGATCCTATCGATCATCTCAACACAGTAATATTTTATACACAAGATATTACAAAGTTTTATTTTATATCAAGTTGCTAATATAAGATTCGTACAGAAAAGAATATTAGTAAACTAAAATGTCTGCTTATTTACTGAGACTTCTACAAATACTTAAGTTGTAAGATTTCCACAAATAGGAAACTTAGGTTCGATACAAAAAAGCTTATATAGAATTAATCCTTTAATTTGTTAAAATGAGCATGGAAACTATCATTCGCACTGATTTAGGGGCTATTCAGTCAGGTGTCTGTCGGGTAAATCCAATAGCTAAATTAACTATATCACATGCGTTCCTCCATGGTTGTACAATAGTTGATGGCGATGGCCTTGAAAACTCTCGAACAGCTTGTAAGAAAAGAAAAATTCATAATAAAAAAAACTCATAGTAACAAGGGTAGAATAGAATCATTTTAGATTGAATAATATACCAGTATAAAATTGTTATATACAACAATTACCTTAGCTTATGCACTATACCTCACTTTACATTAGTTTCCACAACTTTGTATATACTAGGGCTACTCACTACATTTGCTATAGCATGCTATTTGTGCCATTGTGCTAAAGCCATCAATTTTATACAGGAAATAACTGTAAAAACTCTACGGGTTTAGCAAAATAACACAAATAGCATGCTATAGCAAACGTAGTGAGTACCCCTATTATAAGATTTTTTTCGTAAATATTTAGCTATCCAACGGCATATTATACATCTATATTACTGTTCATATGTTCGAGAAATAATCACCTAAAAAAATATTTTCGCTCTTTTCTTCTTTAGTTGGTTATCAAATTCGTTCAGCTTGTGTAGTTAGCTATTTTTCATCAATTGTAATAAAATAATATGGTTAATTTTTTTAAATTATTTAAGCCCTGTAATACTATTTTAAACATAATAAAACTTACAACATATAAAATCCCATTACATTTTACATGTTATACTCAGTTTAATCAAATTTGTTAAAGCCTTTATATATTGGGTTGATGCAAAATTAATGCAGGTTTCCTCTATTGCAATATCTTAATTCCAATTGTGTAAACAAAGCTAATCCTAACATTGATCATTATTATACCAAAACAAACCTTATCTAATACCCTCTCATTCACCATGAATTTGTTTAGTAAAATCGTTTTGTTCAGGGTGTTCAAAGGTCTTGAATCGAAAATGTCAAAGTGCGATTTTCGTCAAATTTATTTTTACGAATTTAAATTAGGGCGCAGCGCTGCGCAAACGGCTCGTAATATTAATGAAGTGTGGGGTCAGGGGGCTATTAATGAGTGCACGGTGCAGCGTTGGTTCCAGAAGTTTCGCAGAGGAGATTTCGACCTCGAAGACAAGGAAGGTCGGGGCCGTCATCTTGCTCTGGACAACGACCAGCTGAGGTCAAAAGTGGAAGAAGACCCAACCAAAACCACACGAGAAATGGCGGCGGAACTCGGAACTCAAAAATTACAACGTCTTTGCCCAGCATTGATGAATCGGAAGGGGCCGATCCTGCTCCACGATAACGCCAGACCACACGTTGCACAACCAACGCTTCGACGACTGCACGAGTTGGGCTACGAAGTTCTCCAACATCCGCCTTATTCACCTGACCTCTCTCCTACAGACTTCCACTTTTTCAGGCATCTGGACAACTTTTTGAGGGAGAAAAATTTTCAAAACCAGGACGACATTGAAAATTCTTTTCGTGATTTCATTGAGTCCAGGGATTCGGATTTTTTTTCTGGTGGAATAAGAAAGCTTGTTGAACGTTGGCAAAAGTGCATTGATTCAGATGGAAATTATTTTGATTAAATATATATGGTTAAAGTAAAGATATGGCGTATTTACAATACCTACTAAAAACCTGCATTAATTTTGCATCAACCCAATAGTAAAACGTAAAAAACAGCGAAATTCCTGGTATTAAGTAGTATTTTAGGTCAGCTTATTTTAGTTAAAAAGTTGCTGTAACATCTCGGGCATATAGTTGTCTCAAATATGAAACTTCAGTTTCATACAAATTTTTGTTCGACTTAGCACAGACACAACGGGACTTACCTTTTAGAGGAACTTGGCTTAAGAGACCCTAAAATGCAATATTTTCGCTAACTATGCAATTCATATATAGGTAAATGTAAATAGAAAATTGCACTCATCTTGGTTTCTTATATTCTAAAATCATCCCATTTAAAAATAATTCATTTGACACCTATCACCATAACTTGGTTTTATTGGAATTCTATTCATTAACTTTGACCTTTATGATTAATTAACACCACTAATTGACTAATCTTTATTACGCACAGGGGATTAAGCGGTAAGCGGGCTAAGCTACCGCGTAGGCCCCAAATTACAAAGGAACCCCCACGACTTGAAATATCTTGACTTATATAATTTGTAAATACCCAAAAAGGTTTAAAAGGAACCTATAAAATACTTTTAAAAAACATGATTTTAAAATTATAGTCTCTAAGTTTTTTGTTTGTACGATCAATGTTAAGTTGTTCCATCACCTTACACACACTTTTCTATCGTTTATACTGTAAATATTGTATGAATGTGAACTTACAGCCTTATTATAGTCCATTGTCTTATACCGAATATATAATTTTCTGAATTGAAATAATCTGAGCTGTTACCTAAAGATATATTTATGGTAACATCGTTCATCCTTTTATTTTGCTCTTATCTCTATGTTACTTTTTTTCATATATATATATATATATATGTATGTATGTGTGTGTGTGTGTGTGTGTATGTGTTTGTGTGTGTACGGGTAAAAGCTCTTTTTTAATGTCAAATATAATGCCGTCTATTGCCCTGAATGTCAATTAATGTTTTGCTGAAAATCATTTTACGTTTTAAGGCCCTATTTGTAAAATATAAAAATCCTATTTACACCGGAATATGTAAGGTATGCTCTGTAAGTACATAGGACAATATATAACATGTTGCGAATTTCATGCGCTAAACGACGAGAGTAGAGTAAGTAAAATGTGAACATGTATGATGGTTTGATGTGAAATGAATTATCATACACTTTCAACGTACTACAATAAATATACATTTATGGTATTTTATATCATTTTTACTTTCACTTACTATATATAGTAAGGGAAAGTATTGCGATCGTGAAAATTTTCGAATTCCAGTTTACAACGGAAATACACATTTTAGGGTCCCCTGAGTCCAAATAACGAAGTCCCGAAAAAAGGTCTGGGTGTGTGCGGTAACTCCCGAGCCAAACCAAGTCCTATGAAACTGAAATTTCATATTTAAGACAACTATACGCCCGAGATGTTACAAAATCTTTTTCATCAAAATCAGCTGACGGGAAGAAGTACTTTATACCATGCATTTTGCACCTTTTTACGATTTTCTCAAAACCGCTTTAACGATTTTGATTAAACTCCCTATATCGAAGGAAAATTAAATGGGCTTTAAAATCATGTAGGTTTCATTCTGATTGAAATAGTATGACAGGGCTTAAATGCCGATATTTTCTTCCTCTAAAGTACCTTTAACTCTGTAGATGCTGTAAAAATAACTATATTACCTTGTTAGCATTGGTAATTAACAGCTAAAGATGTAAGTTGAGCAAATTTGATAAACAACTAAAGGATAAAACTGAAAAAATATTTTTTTTTTAATGTAATTTTTTTGTTATTGAACATAACAAGAGTCAAATACATGTTTCATATACCGTTGGAAAGCCAAAGCTTTTAGAAAAAATATTATATTATACACAAGCTTGTAAAAGTTAATAAAGATTGATAAAAAGCCGATAAAACTAACTGATTATTTTAGATAATAATAGATTTTTTAATAAAACAAGTTTCTATAGAAATTCAATTTAATTAATTCTTTAATGGTTTCATTCATTTTTATCTCTAACTGTGTTTGAAAATTCTTTAATCGATTTTAAAAACGGATTTAAGTGAAAGTCGTTTGTTGCCCGCACCAGATTTTTTTTTTTAATTTTATTATAAATAATGTTTATTGATTTTTTTTTTTTTTTAGAGTTTATCACACCGTGTATCGCGCCATTAACGTGTTATAGGGAATTCGTTTATTTTATGAAAAATAAAATCTTTCATAAACTTTAATTGCATGTATTTATTATATTTCCCATCTCATATAGCCCTTTTACACGATTTTATATGCCCTATAAGTTCTGCCGAGTTGTAAATTGTTGGATATTATGTCTATTAGTTGACAGTTTGATTACTTATGCATGAAAGGCTTTGATGTATTTTAGTGTATGATATTCATACTGCCTGTGATATTTGCATTAAACATTCCCTGTGAGAGCTGTGAATCCGTCCCCCAAAAGCTGGAGTATACTCGTAATTACATTTTAGATATTTCTCATCAAAGTTTATATAATGATTAGAATATTGTAGCTTTAGGTAAATGACGTTTTAAAAAGTGCCATAAAAAAATTGTGTTAAGAGTCATAATTAAATGTTAACCAGTATATGAAACACTTAGTAAAGTATTGTAATAAAAAAAAATAAAAAAACTGTACCACTGAAATCCATGAAGAGTTTTGGGCTCAGTACTTGTAGAGATACGTACTGTCTCTAGGCCAACGGTCGTGCAAGGAGGTGATTCGACCGAGATTACTCTCAGGGCGCCAGGTTTTTTCCCATTTTTGGGTACCCACTTGATTGAGTTTGGGCGTACCCCAGGATCGCCCCCCGGCTGAAATGAACAGAATAAATAATATTCCGCCACAGCCGGGATCCGAACCCAGGACCCGGAGCACAGGAGACTAGCGCTCTACCCACTAGACCACACCGCTACCAATAATTAATTTTATGTAACTTAAATTAATTAAGTTACAATGAGGATATTTATAATGATGAGTAATATAATACAGTAATAAGTTATAATGAGTAAAGTATCGTAATCGTGAAAATCTTAGAATCCCGGTAAATTGTAAATTTGAAAAAAATCACCATTTCAGATTATCAGCATTGATAAAAAATGGTTAAACTTATTGTATAACCAACTAAATGAGGAAAGAGCATATTTGCTTATGTAAATTTTTTTAATAATACAATCAGTATCATGAAGAGTATAATATTTAATAATATAATAATATAATCTTAAATTGATTTTAACAACGTAGGTAAGTGAAAGGCGTGTGTTGCGCGGACCAGATTGGTTTTACTCTGTGTTGTATTTTGTATAAAAAAAAAAAAATTAAAAAAATTAACGAATCTTTTTTTTAGAACCACGGCATACCTAAGTCAGAAAATAGCAGCGGTTTTAAAAAATACTTATCATACTCTTTTTTCGGTATCTAACGTTCTTTTCTGCTCCAATTAAGGCAAACAGGACTGGCCCCATCAAACTTCTCTTTTTTATTTTGTAATAGGCTTGAAACATTCTATTGACAACAGCTAAAATTAGTCTATTTTTTTTAACCTCCAAATAATAACCATACACTTTCCGTGAGGTATAACTTTCTTGTCATGTTGACAGTTTCTGATCCTGAAGCCTTTTCTTTTTTTCGGCAGTGATTCGTTTTAGTCGATAAGAGAGGAAAGATTTCACTTAGTTTCTAAATTTAAGTAAGTTAAACTTACTTATAACTTACTATTATTTCTACAAATAGGTATAAGTGTATATATAAATAAATTCTTTATTATCCTGGGTAAACAAGTTAATAATTACTTATTTAAAATATACATATCTAAAGAAGAAAAGAAAAAAAAAACTTATTTACAATTATATTGTGACTGGATCATCATTAAATGGTTAAATATGAGAGATTCGAAGGTAGAAAGATAGTTGGAGTGACGGATGGACGGAGGAATAGCATTCCATAGGATAGAGGATCCAATTAGAAATGATCTGTCGAAATATGCAGTTCGGTGGGTCGTGGTGCATAAATCCGAAAGCCTGGAGCGTGTATAACGGGAATGGACAGAGGATTTGAATTGTAGGAGGTCAAAAATGTTGGGCGGCGGGATTGGATAACTTGGTGTAGCAATTGCAAGGAAATATTTGCGACGATTGGAAGGGTAAAGCCACTTCAAATCCCTGTAAAATTAGGATACGGATGTATATCTAGAGACCCCGAAGATGAATCGAACAAAGCAATTAATTAAGCGTTTTATTTTTACCTCGAGATACCCAGATACACCACCGTATAAACCGTATAGCAATAGTCGAAGTGGGGAAATATTAAAGAGGTAACGAGGAGTTTTCTGGTTTCATACAGAAATAGGTGACAAAGGGAATTCTGTCGCTATAAGGTAGAAAAGGTACGGCGGGAGATTTCGGAAATGTGATTTTTGAAGGATAGTGTTTGATCGAAGATATATTTGTAATAGGATTACTATTTAGGAACAGGGCCGGAATATGTGGAACAGTTTTCGGGAGGTGATGGGTACCTATTATAATCGCTTTTGTTTTTTCAACATTTTATCGTATTATTTTAAAATAGGAATCATCTATTTATTTGTTTCATTATTATTAAAGCTTTTAGAAATGAATGAATAGAATTTAGATGGTTGCACAACGCGGAATTATAGAGCTTTTACTTATCTAGTATAAATGAAGTTGTATCATTGCGTCGTTCCAAATGAGCATGCAAAGTTCTTGGGCTTTATGAAGAACGAATTTCGAAAAATTTAATATGCGCTGGACTGACTGGTAGTTATTCGAGCCGAGGTGTAGATGGGATGATTGTGTTGTCTGATTTTGGGAATTTAGGTTTGAGCGGTAGTCATTGGATTTAATTGTTAAGTCAAAGATTGTTGGCATTCGGGATAGAAATTTCGGGTTCACTGAGTCTATATTGTAGTTAGATATGAATAATATTCTTTTACCTGATCTCTGCTATTGAGAATTATTAATATTCAAGCTACTAATAAAAAAATAAAATAAATTAAAAAAAACCTGTACTTCTACAACCCATGGAGGGTCTTGGCTCGGTACATATAGAGATTCGTACTGTTTCTTGGCCGACGGCCGTGCAAGGAGGTGATTAGGCCTTGATCCTTAGCCACCAGTTTTTTTCCCTAATTTTGGGTACCGTAGGAAGTTCTCCATACCCTAGGGTCGCCCCTACCCAGCTGATTAACAGGATTCGAACCCAGGACCCAGATAACAGTAGGCTAGTGCTCTATCTACTAGACCACGCCGCTTCCCAAGTTACTAGAAGCTGTTAATTCTGGAAAATCCAATGCATACAATTTCTAAAGTTCCACGATCTTTGATTCTAAATTACAAGTTTCATATGAATTTGCCTCACTCACTGTACGTGGACCGGGTATGACCTATTTGAGTTTCTTAGAGTCAATCCTGGTTATAATACTACGCACTGAGCTACAGTACTTACAACTGTAATATAGAATGTTTATAAAAAATATTAAAAAAAAAATTGAAATATTTAAATTCCTAAAGACGCTATAAAAATAATAAAAAAAATGTTTAAAGTGCGCCTCTCCATAAAAGCGGCCGATATTTTTTGTGGTATGAGCTGATTAGGTGGAATGTCTGTGCTAAAAAAAAAATATATAAAAAACCCCACCGATTTGAGACATTCCGTTATATCTTGTTTGAGATTTTTTTCTGTTTCCTTTATTTTATTATTGTAAATCGGTTATTAATTTTGAATATAATTAAATAGTGCGATTCCGATTTCTTTGGCTGTGGAACAGAATGCCCAACGCAACCCAGATATAGCTTGAGAAATAATTATTTAAGTGTATTCGAGTTACGACGCCCGTTCCATCTGTATAATTAATGGAACAGTGTGGCCGTCTGCCAGTAAAAAAAAAATAAATAAATAAAATATTTTTGGGATAGCTCATTTTAAAAACCGAATACATGTCAAAATATGCCAAACCCTAAATATTTAATATGGTATTGGCATTTTTTTTTTCACTATTTGTAGACATTTTCCCGCTGTATAATAAACTAGAATATATTAAATCCGTACTATTTTTCATTTGGTCTAGCGAGAAAAGGTTGCAAAGTTGGCTAGAGTCCTGCCAGCAGACGTCCCAAGAAACTAGGTCGTCATTATTCTAAGGTAACCCTCCAAATATCTTCCACCCTAGCTGTTTTATCCTAACAGGTCTAGCGTTCCAACTCTTGGTTTTGGATGGCTATAGCTTATTTATAGGTAATCAGTTTAAAATTTAATATTAATAATTAACAATTAATAATAATTGTAATATTATCAATTGAATTTTACTCTGAAATGTTAAACTTCTCTTCTCCCACTCTCTCACTCACTCTCTCTTTCTATATATATATATATATATATATATATATATATATATATATATATATATATATATATAAAATGATAACGCCATTCTTGTTTTTCGTGTACTCCTTCGAAACCAAGCCATGGATTTTGATACGGTTTTTTTTTTTAGGGCATCCTTTCCTGAAGGTTTACTAGTAAAGTACATTGTAAAAAAAGTATTTCTTTAGATGGAAAAATTACAGTTACTGTAATCAAGGCATATATATTGTACAAGTTTTTTTTTTATTAACTTTTATTGAATTTTACAACTGTATATAAAATAAATACAACAAGTAAGCGTGTTGAATTATAAAAAAAGGCATGAAAAGGCTTGTGAACAAACTACCCAGCGGTAGAACTTCAAAGTTTATTTAAGTAATTAGATCCCGAGGCCATCTTCTTTTTAATCAACTCCTAGGATTATCAGGAATATGTGAGGTTGAAAGGTTGCGGACAAGAGGGTTTATCTTAGTTGGGAGTTTGGAATTGAAAGTGGTATATCTGGTACGAGAAAGGTCTGCAACAAATGGGATATTAAGGTCGTTATGGATAATTTTATTGAGTAAGGAGCATTTAGGATTTTACCATGGATTTTGGATTACAAGGATTGGATGCGGGTGGAATTGAATGGTTAAGTAAAGCCCCAAAGCTCGATTCCGTATGTCCACATTGACCTGATAATGGTAACATATATGAGCTTTTTATAATAGAGTGGAAGTTTTGAACGTTTGTCTTGTATGAGAATTCCAAGTAAGACGTTTGTCAAGATGGAGTCCTAGGTATCGGATTTGTTCTACAGGATCATTGGTTTGCGACGAAGGTTAAAGTTAATTTTGTTGGATTTGTTAGGATTAAGTTTCATGGATATTCATAATCCTAATGTTTGGCAAGTAAGTTAAGAAGTATACAAACAAATACAAGCTGCAATAATTAAATTTAATTTAACAGTAAAAGTGTCACAATTTATTTCTTTTAATTTATGATTCTATACAGGTAAATATAAATTCGAACAACAGTTAGGGTTAAGCAATCCACATTACATCAGTGAACCATTTCAAAAGGTAGTTCCTGATAACAAGGACTCAATAATTTATAAGGAACTGTAAATATTTATAAATGTGAGAGAGAAAGAATATAAATATCACAAAGCTCTAAATCGCCTATAAATAGTCTAAAAGTCAACTTTCCTCCTTTCAAGCGACAGAAAAAGACAAGATGCTAACAGAAACAAGTACATCTCACACCAACTAAAATACAGCATTTCACTCTGAAACATTTTGTAGGAACAGGGAATGGTAATACTCAAACTGAAAACCTAGTTGGATCTGATAGATTTATTTATAAACTAGCGAATTCCCCTTGCTTCGCGCGGGTGCATTTAAATGTGGTGCCATTCGTGTTTAAAAAAGTTCAATTTCATCAATTAAGAGTTTGTCACTTTGGGATTATGAGTTCATGGTAACGTCTATTCATTATTATATTTAACCATCAGATGAAATAAGAAACACATGCTGGTCAAAAATCGAAATTGGTTCTGTTTATTTGTTTGTTACGTTAAATGGTTACTATTTTATTCGATTTATTACTATTATATATATTTGAAATGGACTCTTTCTAAATACATTTTTAAAGTTTAATTTAGTTTCCATGGGAATCCCATTTAGTTTACAGAGTCATAAAAGAAATCACGTTTCATGAAATAATTTAAAAGTAGAAATAATAAATAACAATGTTTGTTTGTGGATTTATAACAACTTTCCATTTATTAAAAACAACTTACCTACCGTTTAGTACGTAATATTTTTTCTTAAATCTTGTGGAGGAATATCACGTGTAGGATACGTTAAAGTGGCCATAACCTCCCTCAATAAATCAAAAAATAACTATAACTATATATTCATAAATTTGTGGGCTTATAACAACTTTTCTAAAAATCTTGCATTTTTCAACGTTATATTACTGTTAATATTTTAGGAATAATTTGTTGATGTTGATGACTTGATTATAGAAAGTTTCATTCTCCCTTCTACATAAAAACTTGATTGCAATGCATTTCACTCATAAACCTTCAGTAAAGAAGGTCTTAAATGATGGTAACAACTATCAAAATCCGTCTTATGATTTAGAAGATGTTCACGGAAGCTATGAATGCGGCATACGAGTTATATAGAATAAAAGTTAATGTAATGTAACAGAATGCGGTGGAAAATGCATAAGATTAAGTAAATCTATGTGTATATATATATATATTATATATATATATATATATAATTATATATATATATATATATATTATACACATATACATAGATTCACTTAATCGTATGTTTTTCCACCACATTCTGTTACAATACACAAACTTTTATTCTATATAACTCTTATATATTACCCATCTTATCAAATAAATGTTTAAAATAAAATAATAATAACCGTGTAAATATGAAATATAAAAGGATATCAATTTGAAAAATAGTTAATTAAATAAAGAAGAAGGAGAAATATTCGTCCACGCCAATTCTTTTTAATAGCTATTTACTATTATAAAAGTAACTTAGAGAAAATACTTTATTTGTAAAACGGTGCCGTCCCACTGCATTGGATTGCTTAAGACATAGCATACTATATTTTCCTAAGAAATATTTTTTCAAAATAATTATAATAATAAGTATAACATTAATATAATACGATAATATAATTTGCTTTTTTCTTTGATCAATTATTTCTTTTTTTTTTCTTCATAAATTTCTTCTTTTTTTTTTTCTTTTTTTACACAAATAAAATACCCTAATATTGTTGTACAATATATAATATAGTTATAGGTATACATTATATTATAGCGTCACATAATCTAAAATAACTGCTTCTATTAAGTGTAATTCTCTTTAAAAATATATTTATATATATTTTTTTTTTAATTTATGATATAAGTGTAAGTTGTGTGAAACTCTATATTAAATTTTATTGTGGTTTATTTTGATTATGTTAAAAGTTCGTTGTTAAATTTTTACACCCTTGACTGCTCGTGCACACAGAAAACATGAACATAGGCAGATGAAAAGTTATATGTATTTATGAACTTAATTAATTGAATGATATAATTAATATTTTAAGATGCTTTAATTTATTAATCTTTATGAATTGTCTCATTTTACCGATAATAAAGTTCTTATTTCAATTAAATAGTTTAATCAACTAATTACCGATATAGTTTGCTTATTAAATTTCTACCACACCTAGGACTACTTACCTACTACTACGAGTACCTCATTTTATGGATATTAATTTTGTAATTTTTACAAACTATGTATTTTTTTATTTTCATTCATGTATAAGTATCATTATCATTGGACCATGGTATTTCGGTTTTACGGTATCTGGTCTATGGCATACCACGTGGCTCGGTAGCTAGTATTGCCGGACCCGTGGTTGTTTAGGGTCGAGTTGATTGATTGCTTAAAGCACCATGCCCCGCCCATCTTAACCTCCTTCCCATCATATCCTCAAATACTAAACCCACGGGTTTCCTTGTAATAATTCATAATTTGTACTTATTTTCCCTGTTTTTAATCCTTTGCTTCTTACGAATCACTTAATTCCGCTTTCTTTTGTTTTAATCTCAAGTCTCACGGCTCTTAATCAGAATAGGGAAAAAAATCGAGTGGGCTCATTACAAAACTTTTCCTTATTTTCCTACTCGTGAAAAAAATTACAAAAAATCCCCATTAAAACATATATTTTCTATTGAACAATGTAAAATAGAAATTATTATCAACGAAAAACGCTTACGTTTATGAGATTTCCAATTCCTCCAATGGATTTATTCCCTGGATGATATTTTGTGTAAGATCTTGAGCTTTTTAACATTATTTCCGAGAAAAAAAAAATTGAACTTGGAAAGAATATTTATCCATTAGTTGATTATTAAACTTCTTCGTCATGTGAGACTATTTCCAAAAGGTACTAAAAAAACATTTCTTGCGAAATTGATATTTTTACATATTTTTATTCTCATCATTTATTTTTATCTAAATCGTCTATTTGATTTTATCTAATGAAGTCCTTTAGAAACTCCATTATTTTCTAAAGGTACTAATTACACACTTAGTTTTGTTCCTAATCGTACTGAACCATTTCATTCCATAACTTGATAATAGTTTTATTAATAAAAAAAAAAAAAATTCTAGGTTTTAATGCGAAAAGGGTCAAATGTGTTGGTTTAACAATATAGTAATGAGAGATTTTCGTGCTTCCTGTAAAATTTCCTAGATTGAATGTTGTACCTTTTGGAAATCAACGTCTCATACATTTGTCCTTTTTTTTTTTATTTAAAATATTGAATAATAACATCCGTGGAATATATGTCAAATTATTTTAATTATATCTAAAAAATTAATTATTATTATTTTTTAGTATTGAAATATGACAAGCAATGACAAGTTTGGGCAATAATTCATTGAACTGACTAATATAATTATTAAGGTGATAATTCTGAATATTCTGTATGACCTTTTTTAAAAAAAAAAAAAAAAGAAGAAGAAGAAAAACTGTGGATGTAATTAATTAGTTGACCGTTGAGAATTACTGGAAGGAATTAGTCCGGGTGGCGGGCATGGAAACTGTTTCCATTCACACACCATGCGCCCTGATGATGACCCACAAAGGGGGTCGAAACGTTGGCAAACAATAAAATAGTTGAAACTATTTAGTTGTTTCATTTAATGACCGCCACCCGGATTAATTCCTTCCCGTAAGAAGAAAAACTGTTCTTTTTAATTTAATTGTGTTGTTCTATGGCGAATATGGCGCTTAAGACTCCGAAAGCTACATGTATTCCTTAATAAAGAGAAAATGAAAACGACCTGTCTTTGTTTAAATCGCCTTACTTAATGTAAATAGTTTTATATACACGAATAATAAAATAACTTCAGATTAAGGTTACGTTAAAGATGACATCTAACATTTTATGGATCTCGAAAACTAATTTTCAATAAATGACAATATTAGTTTTTATACTATTTTCAAAATGTTCCATATCTTACTGATTTAGCCCGAACCACGTATCAATTATTAAATGAAAAACTCCATTACAACTGTAACCCACTAGTTTCCGTCCCATCATCCCCTTTGATTCCTGATAATCCTCTGAGGTCTATGGTCCTAGTTTAGAATATTTTTAGATTTTCGCCAATGGGTAGTCAGTTTACTATATGTCCATCACATTTACTTTATGTATTTTAATACAGTTGTAAATATTTTTAATAAAAAAAATCGAAAATTTGGAAAACCAATGCTCTTTAGTACAAAAATAGTCTTAACTTGCCAATAAAATGACTATACCGCTCATTTCAAAGGTAAAAGGAATACCTTTTATACCCCGCTGGTTTTGTATGAAATTACTGTATCTTTTATCTAATAACGAAGCAAAAAGCGTGCGGTTCGTTTTAAAAAAACTCAGTCCTGGTTTTCTTCTTTTACGGCATTTCAAAGGGTTGGATAGGATATATTCCAAAAAAGGTTTGTAATCCTGTTGCAATAAAAAGGTCTGACTATATTGCATCGACGAAAACTTTTTCAACGGGTGGGAGTTTTATCAAAAATATTTTTCAGTTTCAATAATTGACTCACTACTCCCTCCTGGTTTTTATAGCGGCAATATCGGGCCTGTGGAGAATAGTCGCAATAAGGGGACAACTCCCAACCCTCCCCAAATTCTGTCCCCAGCCCACGCCCCCTCCCGTCCCTTGGAAAAACTCCATTACGGATGGTAATATCCCCTTATTCGGGCATGGTGCCAAACCGACGCAGCTAGAAAAATACAGTTTTTCTGGGAGTAACGCCCTTTTTTTTTTTTTTTTTTATTGAATAATACTTTCTTCAGATATGAATAACTTGTAACCAGCCCATGCTTCGCATGGTTGCAATTTGGATGGAGAGTCATTCATGTTTAAAAAAACATTGTTAGACCGATATAGGATTTATCGATTTTGGGATCATCAGTTCATCAGTGAAGAAGAGTTTTTTGATGGTTTGATAACAGAAAATTTAATTTTCCCATCATAAGAAAAACTTATATCAATGCATTGTACTAAACCTAATAAACCTTCAGAAAAGAATGCACTAAACAAAGAGAAAAACGTATCAAAAACCCGTTGCGTGGTGGAGATGGAGTTAGCGGAGACCTATAATCGGGACATTATTTTATATATATATTTATTATATATATATATATATATATATATATATATATATATATATAGAGAGAGAGAGAGAGAGAGAGAGAGAGAGAGAGAGAGAGATGGGCTATTTAAAATAAATTTTAAAAGTTAGCTAAGTTTCTATGGGAATTCCTTTTACTTTACCGTGAAATATCTATTTTCATGAAATAATCTAAAAGTAACAATAATTAATAACAATGATTTATAACAGCTTTCCATTTATGTTTACAATTTACCTCTAATTTGGCACTTTTTTTTTTTCTAAAATCTTGCGTAATGCATGAAATAATATAACTTGTACAATACTGTACGATGGGAACGACTTCTATTACATATTATTTTTCTAAAGCCTTGTGCTTTCCAATATATTATACGTCTATATTATTACTCATATTTCTGGAATGATTTTTTTATTTTTTTATGACTAATTGCAGAAAATTTAATTTTCTCTTCTAAATAAAAACTTAGTAGCTTATGTATTTTACTGTTGAATATTCAGGAAAGAATGTTCTTAGTATCGTGGAAAACCCTATGACCTTCGATATAGTAAAATTAGTCCTTTTCGTGTGTAAACCGCCCTTTCTCCCTTATATAGGCAGTTACACTTGAATATTTCAGACCGACTCTTACATCGGGAATAGAGTTGCGATATTAAAAAGTGTCCTTTTTAGTGTGGTAATCCTAGTTACCACTGAATTATTTCGATTCGTATCCTTTTTAAGGTGAATTGCGTCAAAAAGTGTGGATCTCTTCCATTTCGAAGAGTATCTTGGTTACAATATATGTCAATCTCGTTAAGAATCCTTTCAACGAGAATGGCGACTTAAACTTAAAACAATTAAAACGGTCATTAAAATATGAAAATCAGGCATATCCTTCGAAATAGTAAAATTATTCATTTTCTTGCGTATACTGTTCTAGAGGCCTATCCACAGGACCACAACATTCCTTTCAAATTTTAAGATATGTTGTAATTGTTTATTAATATAATAATTTCTGTTAAATTCACTAATCCCCTAGTTATCAGAATCTTAATTAAGTATTATGTACATAATTCATGAGAAATAGGTTAGACTAATGTTAATTATTCATGTATTACGAGTTAAACAAAACAAACCTAATGTTTTGACAACCATATTGCAAGTATGAAACTTGAAGATGGAAGCATAGTGGACTGTTGATATAAATTGAGGATAAGATTGTTGGGGGTGCAGTCATCGAAACACTTTAATTGAAGGTTAAGAAGTTGTTCGCGTAAACTAAGACACGCGACACGATTTTATATGTATAGGTAATAAAGAAAATATCATAACACTTTTGAGCGTCAAATCATATATTATCGAATGGAAACACCAAGGTCCATTGCCATGCCCTTCGTTGGCTGAATGGTAGCACCCAGTGCCTGGCACTATTTTTTCCCTTGGTTGAAACGGCACTGTCATATTTTATCTTTGATATGAATCGGTTCTCTAATGTTCGTTATTGAGGAGCCATGTCTTGCATAATTTACGGATAGAAAAAGCTTAATACAAATCTGGTACTCGTAACGTACAAATTTTACATTCATCCCTGTTTGAAATACTTTTAGAAGAATTTTCAATAAAGGTAACACTGAAAAAATCTAGTGCGGCCAACATACGACTTTCAATTACCTCAGTTGTGAAATTCAATTTAAGAACTATTAAATATGATTACAGTTGTAGAATTTTCACGATCGCAATACTTTTCCCTTTCCATATATTTCAAATATTATCTGTAACAATCAGTCAGTTTTATCTGCTTTTCCATTATTCTCCATTACCTTTTACAACGTTATGTATATGTATATATGTTATATATATATATATATATATATATATATATATATATATATATATATATATATATTATTTTTTTTTTTTTTTTTTTTTTTTTTTTTTTTTTTTTTTCATAAAATCTTTCGCTTTCCAACGATATATTATCTATATTACTATTCTTGAGTTCGGAAAAAACAAATATGTTTGCTCTTTCCTCCTTTATTTAGTTATAAAATTCGTTCAACTTCTATATTAGTCCATTTTTTATCAATGCTAACAAGCTGAAATGGTGAATCATTACGAATTTACAATATTTAAGGTACATTAGAGGAAGAAAATTTAAACTTTCGGCTATCTAAGCCCTGTCAGACTGTTTTAATCAAAATGAAATTTACATGATATAAAAGCCCATTAAATGTTACATCATATAGCGAGTTTAAGCAAAATCATTCGAGCCATTTTTGAGAAAATCGTAAAAAGGTGTAATGTATAGTATAACTAGAACTTCCGGTAAACTGATTTTAGTGAAAAAGTTAATGTAATATCTCCGAGATATAGTTATCTTAAATATATAATTTAAATTATATATTTTTTATTCAGCTTTTCGTTTTTGAGGCTTACTAAAATACCCTGATTATTTTGCGATATTTGGTTTCTTAGACTCTGAGGACCCTAAAACGTACATTTCCTTTGAGAACTACGATTCGAAAATGTTCAATTTGTTTCACTGGCAATATATTTCCATATACAGGTTAGGGTGAGTAAACATTTTAAGTAGAATTCTTTAAACGATATTAACTAACATCACTGATGTTTAAACAAATGGGCTTAAGTCTTGGAATGCGAACTTAACAGTACGATTTTCCAAAAATTTTCTGAATCCTGTTTATGTATTTCATTATTCGTGAATCACTTATAATTCATGAATTATCTCATAAGGGACTATTCTTTTTATTCAAATACAAACTTAAGCAAAATAATATTTATTTATTATTTATAAATAAATAAACAATATTTATTTTGACCGAATAGCAGCGATATATCAATGAATCTTTTTGTTTAATTTTGTGCAGTACAGATGTTGTTCTGTTGCTACAGAGAATACCATAGGTACACTGGTATATTGATTAACGCGTGATTCTAAACAACCTCGGTACATTTTTAACGTTTTTTTTTTTTTCTTTTGAATATTTATGTATGAAAATTAAAAGCAACAGAGGAAATAAGTAAAAACAAAAAATCAAGTGCGCATATCTCACAGCTTCGAAATAAATTTAAAATATAAAACTTACTGGTTAGATGTTATGCTCGAATTTTAGTGTATATATACCTGTTACTGAACATTTTAAAAAACATATAAATTTACAATTCTTTTATCATATATATATATATATATATATATATATATATATATTATATATATATATATATATATATATATATTATTTTTTTTTTTACGCATGGCACATTTCTTTTTTTCCTTTTTATTTTTACAACAGGAGATAGAAGCGCGGAAGCCTCTATACTCTGATAGGGATATCACGTAACGGAAATGACGTATCTTATTAGTCTTGCATAAATGATCGAAATACCAAGAGGTGCCAACGCAACGGTCGATCTATCAGAGCAATGGTCGCTTATCAATTAATCATTTCTATTCTTTATAATTTTGATCTTTAAAAAAAAAAAAAATATATATATATATATATATAATATATATATATATATATATATATATACATATATGTCTTCGCCTTTGTTTAACTATCTGCTTAAGTATTGAGCTATTCTCTCAGACCTTTCGGTCAATCCATTGGATTACTGATTTTCGAATTTTACAAATTTTGACCACACAAACACACGTTACAATACAAACGTGTGTTTCATCAAATATCAGTTTGTTTTATCGGCTTTTCATCACCCTACGTTAACTTTTAGAATTTTTTGTATATGATGGTATTTTTTCTAAAATCTTTAGCTTTCCAATGGTATATTATACATCTATATTACTCATTTTATTTTTAAAAAACAAAACAAATATTTCATGAAAAAATATTTTTTCTCTTTTCTCCTTTCGTTGAATGTCGAATTCGTTCAACTTTTATATTTAGCTGTTTTTTTTAGCAATGTTAATAATATGATATTGTTAATTTTATGAAATATACAAAATGAAAGGTGCTTTAGGGAAGAAAATGTAAACTATCGGGATTTAAGCCCTGTTAAACTATTTCAATCAGAATGAAACCTACATGATATTAAAGCCCAATAAATTTTACACCTGTAGCGGAGGTAATCGATGTTAATAACAGTGTCGATAACATTTTGGAAGAGTTGGTGGCTAGAATGGGAAGTAGAGAGGAGGTAACAGGGTGTGATGTGCGGATGCTTGCAACAGGAGTGTTGAGCAGATATATTTCTCCTCATCTTTTAACTTATGGATGCCTGGCCAGGTTAGGAAGTAAATTTTATTTTGGTTAACCACTATTCTTGTTTTTTGTATTATGTTTTTAGTATATTAAGTGACGTTTCCGTAATTCTAAGTAGTTAGTGTATAATGTTTATATGTATTAGGATAATGTTTCAAATGTTTGCAATAATAAGAAATTGTTAATAAATAGTTCTTGTAAATATTGAGTGATTGGTGTATTTTATTTTTCCTAGAATAAAAATATAATTCGAAACTATTTTACCTGTTAACACGCAGGAGGTTACACACCGATATACCGAGTTTAATCAAAATCATTAAAGACATTTTTAGAAAATTGTAATAAGGTACAAAATGAATGATATTAAGTTAACATCTCAGGCATAGACGCTCTTAAAATACGAAATTTCAGTTTTATATTACCTATCGTTTTCGCACTAGCTTTACCACATACACACACAGACCTTTTTCTGAGGCTTGGTTATTTGGACTCAAAAGATTCTTAAACTCGTATTTCCGTTGAAAACTGGAATTCGAAAATTTTCACGATCGCAATTATTTCCCTTACTATATATTTCATTTAAAGGTAAGTGAAAGTAAAAAGTATTATACATATGACTTTCAAATTGTTAATTCTTTTTGATAATACTTTTATGAATAATATTATTCAACATTTTAAACTATATGGAGTAAATTAACAATGTAGAAGAAATGATTTTTTTTTTTACTTATATGTTTTTTTAAAATTTTCAATTATAGGTATACGCCAAGATACGAACATAACATCTAAACCGTAAGATTTAAACATTGACGTCCTCCAAAAACAAAAAAAATTATAATAATAATCACTAATGAGTACCTATTTTTGTTAATTCATTGACCATTTTCTTGACTCAAAAAAGAAAAAAAAAATAATAATATAAAAAATTGTAATACAATAGTTTCCAAGTTTAAAGACCGAGTAATTTCTGACATATAAAGTCTTTGCAGGTAATGCAGTGCAAAGATAAGTGGATAAACTAAAGTGACTTTTGAAGATCTTTATAAAAAATTTATTTCAAGCCGTAAGGTCGTTGAAATCTGTCTGTTGGGCGCCATGTATTTTTATTTTGATGCTTGATTACAATGATGGTTTACTAGTGGAGTTTATATATATATATATATATATATATATATATATTTATAGTAAGATGTATAAATATAACTGATAAAATTTTAATGATGCCCATCTTAGTTTCCAGCGGTTTTTATTGTTATTATTTTTTTTTGTTGAGTCAATAAATAAAGAAAATTATGTACTGATTAATGATTATTATTATTGTTGTGTTTTGGGAGGGGGTTAACATATAAAAGGTTGTTTTTTAAAAAACGTTTTATTAATATTTACAACTTTACTTATAATAAATACAATAAGTAAATGGGCTAATTTACACTTATGCGTTTGAAAATGTCTTGTAAAGAACTACCCAGTAGTAGCATTTCAATGTCAATTTTATTTAGTAGGTCTCGAGGCCATCGTCTTTTCAATCGCCTCGGAGGTTTGTCAGGAATAGATGGGAATGATAAGTTGCGTACAAGAGGATTCGTGAGGCATTATTTAAAAGAGGCATATCTGTTTCAGTATAGTTCTGCGACAAATGGGGTACTTAGGTCATTATGGATTTTGCGAAGGATTTTGGATTGCTAGGATTAAATGTGAGAGGAATTAGATGGTTCAGTAGATCCCCAAAGCTCGATTCCATATGTCCAGATGGGCCTGATGATGGTAACATAAATGAGCTTTTTGTAATGCGTTGGAAGTTTTGAACGTTTGTCGAGTAAGTGTTATAATAATCTGTCGTTTAAGTCAACCTATAAAGGGTAAAATCGTTCTGACAACACCACAGGTAACAGTCTAAATTAATATTCAGTATCATTGTATCATTGTAATCGGAAAGCATTTTACTAGAGACCTTTTCAGTTCACAATATTCTATCCTAGTTTAAATTAATGGTCTTTCAATGCTATTAATTGTTTAGGAAATGTTGGTGAGGTTGCTGTCAATATGTTTTTGTCAGGAAAAGTAGCCGGAGTGGCAATATTGGATAGAGTGGCTATACCGTAATGACTAAGTTGCTGCAAAGTTAGGACGGTAACTACCCATGCAATTAGAGTTTCAAGTCCGGGTAGAAAGCCGCAACGTATTGATCCTCTAGCCTTTCTAACGTCGTTAGTCAAAAATCATGATATCTATTCTGGGCCTAGATGTCTTGCCAGAGCGAGTAGATACCTAGTCCGCAGTTAGATATCTTCCTAGGGTCCATATACCAGGGAATGGGTGTCTCTAACGATGTTTGTAGCATTAACATCTTATCGGTAATACTATGGACAAATTAGAATCATGTCTTTTGGTTGGGTCAAGGATACATATTTCTTAAGAATCTTAAACATAATTAAATAATAATTTTATTATTTATGTATGCTAATACTCTCTTTCGTTCTCAGAACGCTATTATCATAAAATAAGTATAATTATTAAAAAATGTGTGTTTTCTTAGGCGCTTAAACTGGCGTGGTCTAATGGATAGAGTTCCAGTCTGCTCTTCTCTGGGTCTGGGTTCGGATCCTTACTGTGGCATTATATTATTTATTCTGTTTTTTGCAGCCGGAGTGAACCCTCTTAGTGCACACCTAGCATCTATAACGTGGGTACCCAAAAAATGGGGGCTAAGTGTGATATCATCACATACCCATATCATCATAGTTTATAGACAGGTCCTGTATCAGGAACTATCACAACATATCGTAATAAAACTATAAATATTATTCGAACTTTATAGTAACTTTTATTATATGGCAGTTGAAAATCATGACAATTTTATTAATTCTACAATGGAGCTAATTTATGTTACCATCATCAGACCCATCTGGACATATGGAATCGAGCTTTGGGGCTCAACTAAACCATCTAATTCCTCTCGCATTCAATCGTTACAATCCAAAATCCTTCGCAAAATCCTAAATGCTCCTTATTTCGTTACGAATAAAATCATCCATAAAGGCCTAAATATTCCATTTGTCGCAGAACTAGCCCGAAACAGATATGCTTCTTTTCATTCCAAACTCCCAACCCACACGAATCCTCTTGTACGCAACTTATCATCCCCATCTATTCCTGACAACCCTCCGAGACGATTGAAAAGACGATGGCCTCGAGACCTACTGTAATTAAATTGACATTGAAGTGCTACCACTGGGTAGTTTCTTCACTAGACATTATCACGCCCATAAGTGTAAATTAGCCCCATTTACTTGTTGGATATATTATATGTACAGTTGTAAATATCAATAAAATGTTTAAAAAAAAAAAAAAAAATTCTACAATGGTAATTTTATTAATCGATTAATGAAAAGTTTACGTTATGTTTTAAACTATGATGGCCATGTCTAAAATTTTAATTTATAAACTTCTTCAGATCTAATGAAGACACGTATTAATTATTATTATAGCATAAAAGAAACATATTAAAAACTATAAGCTGTGAAATCGATTGTTAATGCTGAAGAGTGTGTGAGTGCTTCCAACTTATCGGTTAAACCTTAAACTTGGATTAGTCAGTTCAGAAGTTGTTTTTTTTTTTTCTCATATCTTCCCATTCATAGAATATATTCGTTTTCTTATTTAGTGTTTAAGTGAAACATGATTTTAGTACAAAATATCTAAATTAATAATTCGCAACAAAATCTTTAGGTATTCTGCATCTTTTTAAAATTGTTTTCCGTAAACTGGACCATTTGAGCCTAGATTGGCTACATTTAAACGGCAAGAAAACAGATCTTTAATTTACATTAATGCGGAGATCTTTTGTCTCGAAATCGGTATCTTGGCACCTATTGTAGATTCGCTAATTAGTTTTTGGCAGTGTTCCTATAAAAACAGTTTGTGCTATACTTCCCTCCTTGAAAAACGCAGATTTAAATTTTTCTTGTTTCGGCGAAATTATTTATAATCATCACCGTCGAAGCTCCTTCGACAATTATTTTAAATTAATTTCCTAATTGGCCATGTCCCATTGGAAAGTGTAAATAGAATCCGGGATTCAGACGTAAGAACTAATGAATTCTTATTCTTCAAGAAATAGTTATTTACAGGTTTTTACTTTAAATTGCCTTTAGATGAACTGTATTTAAGATAAACCATTGCGAGCTTGAAAAATTTCATATCTGCGTGTTTAACGGAAATTGACGGTTTAAGGTTTCCAAAGTAAAGAGTACGATAGGTTTTCGTTAGAGGGATACCCAAGTTGGCCAAAAATATTATTATTGTTTTTTATACATTGTCTATACGCATATTAATTTAAAGATTACGCGCTTGTAAATAAAAACAATTTTTAACTACGCTCTTTATCCTAATACCTTCTTTTATTTGTTTATTTTTATTTCCCTCCCAAATTTTCAATAGACCTTATACCAACACCCATGTACAAAGTCTAAAAACAAAGAACTGAAATTGCATGTTTAAGATTGTTGCAAGAATATATGGGATGGTTTAGCATCTTTACCATAAACATCGACTTGCCGTAGCCCCCTTATGAAATTTGTTTCGCCAAAAATCGCCATATTAATGATATTTAATATCAAATATTTTTTGTATTCATTGAACTTGAAGTCTAACGAGGTCTATAATTCGTATTTTTAAAATTTCTTCCTCTAAACTACCTTTGTTTATTCAAAATAGTTAGTAATCTTTGGTTATTTTTATTTTAAAAAAATCCGGTGTCCGTACTCACGTGTTTTACTTACCTCCGTTGTTAAAATTAATTTAAGGATTTTTAAATATTTAATACAATATTGCGAATTTAATCAAAATCATTGGAGCCATTTTTTAGAAAATCGTAAAAAGGTGCAAAATGTACGGTATAAAGTGGCTCTTCTGGTTAGCTGATTTTGATGAAAATGTTGCTGTTACATCTCGGGCTTATAGCTTACAAAGTCTAAATCTCATTACATATGAGATTTTCAGTTCCGTACGATATTTCGTTTTTGTGCTAGACTTACCAAGTACACCTTTTTTCGATCGTTGGTCATTTGGACTCTGTGAATCCTAAAACGTGTATGTCCGTCGAAAACTCGAATTCGAAAATTTTCACGATCACAATACTTTCCCTTACTATATATTTTATATGAAGGTAAGTGAAAGTAATAAAACTGTAAATTTATTTAATTTTTTTTCAGGGAATAATAATAATATAGATGTATAATATACCGAAAGAGCATCATCTAATAAAAACGTAGACGTCGAAAATAATGGAGAATGACTAAAGCCGCGTTAACTTAAATGATTGTTTTAGATAATAATTTCTACTGTTATATTGTGTCCATAAGAATTCAAGTTAACACTTAAAAAAAAAAAAAAAAAAAAAAAAAAAAAAATCAGGCAGAGAAATAAGTGAGAGTTGTGATGCGTGCCCCAGATTTTTTTTCACAAGATTAACCGTTTCAGTCCGTTTGCTGCTGATGAATGTTGGTGGTTAGAATCGCTGACCGTGTGAAAATTCACTATGTGCAATCCGGAAGCAGCCAAGGATGATTTCCTTCCGCCTTGATTTTCAGTTTGATGCGATCCAACGGCTATTAACGATCTTTACTTTCACTTACCTATATATCAAATCCGTGTATATCATAAAGAAAAGTATTGCGATCGTGAAAATTTTCGAATTCCCGTTTTCAACGGAAATACACGTTTTAGGTTCTCCTGAGTCCAAATGACCTAGTCCCGCAAAAAGATCTGTGGTGTGTGTGTGTGTGTGTGCAAACATATTTTTTTATGCAATATTTGTGTTTCGAACACAAGAATAGTAATACAGATGTATAATATACCGTTGGATAGCTAAAGATTTTAGAAAAACAAATATTATGCACGAAATTGTAAAGGGTAGTGGAGAGTGATGAAAAGCCGATAAAACTAACTGATTTTTATAGATAAAAATATAATATTAACAACGGAGGTAAGTGAAAGTCGTGTGTTGCGCGCACCATATTTTTTTTTAATTTTCTTTTTATTGTTAATCATACACCGCGTGTATGAGGAACTTGACGTATCCACCAATTATCTCATTCCATTCATGACACAATGAGATGTGACACAGTTATCTCTTATCTTATTAATTGTTCATTTATGGGATTATCGGATGACTAACCGATCACTACAGTGAGTCGATTGTTACACTATATTTTACTAACGGAATGCGGTTGTAAATGATAGCACCATTGATGAATAATATGCCTAGGCAGTATCTATTCTCCCCCTCGATCGCAGAATTTTACTGTACGAAAAAAAAAATCCCTGAAATGGAGTTGTTTTTGTTAAGGTATTTAGGTCTGCTTAGATGAAATAGACAAAGATTAATCTAAGCGGATTTTGGTACGACTCCAAAAAAGCACTGAGTTGTAAGCACGTTTATAAAAATAGAAATAGTTGCATTCGCCGAAAAATATGCTTTTTATAATTGAAAATTTTTGTAGGAATTTTATTCATTTTTGAAATTATTGAAGTTGAAACATCTTTAGTAGTTTATTTCTTTTTTTTTTTTGAGTTTGAGTAATTACTAACATCGTAACCAATTACAGTGAATAGCTTTGGTAGAAAACATTATCAAAAAATAATTAAAATTTTATAATAATCATTTTAATATCTTGACGATATTTTTTTTTTAATTGTACATATTTATTGATATCTACAACTATATTTTAAAAAAATACATCAAGTAAATAGGATGGTAATATAGGAAACTGTCATGAAATACATGTAGAGACACTACCCAGTGGCAGCACTCTAAAAATATTCTAAACTGAAGGTCTCTTTCGAGCTCGAGATTGTCTGGGATCAGGAAAAGTTGAAACTAATGGATTAGAGTTGGAATGGAGTTTGTCATGGAAGGAATGGTACCTGGTCTTTATGGATGAGTTCATTTGTGACAAAATAAGGAGCGTTGTGGATTTTCCTTAAGGTTTTGGATTGTAATGATTGGATGCGAGAAGAATTCGATGGTTGAGTAGAGCCCCAAGCTCAACTCCGTAGGTCCAGATAGGCCTAATGATTGTCATGTAAATGAGTCTTTTGTAATTAAGTGGAAGGTTGCAGCGTTTTTCCAGTGTTAAGTAGTCGAAAACGTCGGGCAGTTTCTTGTCAAGTAAGACGTTTGTCGAGATCGAGTCTTAGGTATCGGATCTGCTCAACAGGGACTAGCGGAGTGTTATTAAAGGATACTGAAGGGCAGGAAGTCATAGGTTTACGACGAAGGGTAAAGATAATTTGGTGGGATTTGTTATCGATATTAAATAATCATTTTAATAAATAAAAATTCTAGCATTAACTAAAAATCCGTACTAATCGTCTTGTGGCCTATTTACTATTATATATTTATAAAAAAATAAATAAACTTGCGGTGACCCTGGGGTGGGGAACCTCCTGGTCCACACCAACCTCTATAAAGTAGGTACCCAGAAGACTGTGCATGATCTCGGCCTAATCACTTCTTGCACGGCCTTTGCCTTAGAAACAATACGTATCTCTATGTACCAAACCTCAGACTCTTCATGGGTTGTAGAGTTTAAGGAAAAATTAAACAAATTTAAAAACGGTTAATGATTCATGATCCTATTAAAATATGGTAGGTTTTACGTCACGTAACTTTCGCATACATAATAATTATCAATTTTTAATAAAAATAATTTTAACTATTTTAATTGAAGATCATGCGCTCCTTCACGTCTTCTTTTACAAAAGGTACAATTAACCATTTGTTTAAATACTTGTTGTACAATAGTTTTTTTTTCAATATATTTGTTTGGTTCCTTGAACTCAACATAAATATCCATACTTTTCATTAATTAAGTATAAAATATGATGTAATTCTGTACGCTATATCACTGCAAGTCTGATTAAGATAATTATTTTTTTTGTTTTATAAATTGATTATTTTTATTCTAAAACAAATCCTTTTCATAATAATTTTTTTCTGCATCAGTATTGCATTGCATAATTTAAAATTTAAAGGGCTTTGAGTGAATGAGTTTAGGCAAGTTTCATCAAAATCGTTAGAGAAAGTTTCAAGATATGTGTAAAATCGATAATGCCATAACACTCGGCGCATATAACCCAACTTAATTATGTAATTTCAGTTTCCTACAACGTCTCTTATATGACTTACAACATACCCACACTAAATTGGCTGTTTGAATTCAGTGGCCTAATAAAACTTGTATTTCAATTGAATTAGAACGGAAATTTCGAATGAATTTTATAATTCATTTAAATATATGGTATTCATGTTTTATTTCTAGACATTCATTTTTAATCACAATAATGCTTGAATTAAACGAGGAGAAGTGAAATATCACATTTATAATAATAATAATAATTTAAATTCATAATTATAATCACCCGCCTGTAACACCTTCCTTTCTACGCATGCTGATGACTCTCGCGTGTTATAAGACAACAATGATACAGTTGAGCCAGGTACCATTTCTTTCATGACTCAGATCCCACTCTCACTACTAGTTTCTATCTATGCTTCCTCTTTGATTTCCGATAATGCTGCGTGAAAATAAGATGACCCCGAGACCTTTTGATTTAGAATATTTTTTGGAGCGCTGCCAATCGGTAGTGTCTTTACACGTGTGTCATGACATCTTATTCTACTTTCATCACATTTAGGTGTATTTATTTTAATACTTTTTTTGAATATTAATGAATATATATTAAAATAAAAATAAATCACGATTTAGCTCGAATTCAACGAGAAACTTAAACAGTATGAATACTCTAATTCAATAAAAGGGAAATTAAATGTAGATATATTTTTCAGTCTGCCAGAATTATGATTATAGGTTAGAATGATTGACATGGGTGGCGGATCACCTTGAAGACTCAGTTTCGCTTCCTGATTCCACAAGCTGTTCTCATCAGATCCCTTTACTCTAGTATCCAAGATTCGTAAAAAAACAAAACAATATATACTTATAGAATGAAAAACTAATTTTAGATTAGTTTCATGTTTATTGATTAAATAAAGTATATTTACACATACACAGAAATAATCTATAAAATAAACTATCGTCATCAGAAAAAAATGAAATTTATTAAAACAGAAAATATTGCTTGTATTGAGTTAGAACATATGAACTGTCAGATCGAAAGGTTCGAGGCAAAAAGCAAAAGAGCAAACTTTGACAATACAAATTTTTTCATTACAATATTTTGAAACTAACAAGTTTAAAAAAAAAAAAATTGATTCGAAGAAACTTATTGGTTTTGAATCAACATAATCGAGTAATTAACATTATACTATTTTAGATTTTGAAGTATATACACAGGAATATTTGTTTAAATTCGTCCAGAAGTCTCTACTCAAAAATAGACAAATAATTACGAGTTAGTTCAGATTGATATAAAATTTATTAATTCCCCAAAAAATGAAACCAAAAAATAAAATAAGATAACAAGAAAAAAAAAATGAACAATAGTAATTAAATTAAAAGCTAGCTTCTAATAATAATAATTCTAATAGTTAATTACAAAAGTAGAGAAAAATAAAATATATGAATATTATATACAATGAATATGAATTAAAAATCTTAATAACAAATTATGAATATGAGGTGATAATCATAAGGCAATTGGTGAGATTTCGATAAAATAACATAGTTAAATGCGCAATGTCAACACATAGTAAAATATTATATTTAAATTATCTTATCTGTATGTTGTTGTTTTTTTACTAATTTTATAGAAATTGACAGATCTTATTTAGTTCTTCGAGGATTGGACAGAAAGGAAGTAATTGAATAGACGGGATTTGAAGGTCGGGAGAGTATCGGAATGACGAATATACGAAGGAATGTAATTCCATACTGACGAGGAGCGAATTAGGAAGGATCTGTCGAAAGCTGAGGTTCGATGGGGCGTAATATACAAATCAGAAGGCCGCATACGGTGTTGTGGCGAATGGATTGAGGATTTGAATAATAAGAGATCAGAGATGTATGATATTTTTAGGTAGAGAATAAATAATAGACCCAATCCAAATCATGAGATATGGTCTTTATCATGCCTGATCGTCTAATTTCTGACTTGCGGGTCATTTACTAGTATTTGAGAAATTTAATATGTTTATTTTTTTAGAATATTCTAATTATTCATTAATTAAACTTATGATCTTCCTTGTCATATTTTCTTCACATATGGAAGTCAAGGAACTTCCTTATGGCTTTTCGTTTAGTTGATTAAACAACCACTAATGAATCCTGTAAACGGGGCTAAAGGGGATAGTGATGGCTGAGGCAATATTTGTGGATGACACCCGTTCATTGAGGAGCCATAGGCCAGGCAATGTAAGCTCGTTTGATTATCGGGTGTTAGGTAAATAAGCTGCCCTGTATTAGCTAGCTCCAACCCGACGTGATTAAACCACGCTAGAGTAGAGTACCTTATCAACAAACCTACTCACTATCACTGAGCGTAATTTAGGAAATGATCCATGCCTCTGGAATACGCTTTGTGTTCATTCATTACGTTAACAGTTATTTAACATACGTGGAATTCCAGAACAAACTTAAATAAATAAATGACTAATTTTTATTGGAAAACAATGTTACCCGTAAAATTAAGTAACTATATTTTTTTAAACTAAAATGATCAAATACAAAACAATCATCCGACCTGTACTGACCTATGACAGTGCAACCTGGACCCTACGCAAAAGCTTGGCTGAAAATATCGACAGATTTGAAAGAAACGTGTCGAGGCGTGTCATAGGGCCAGTTAAAGAGAATGGTACCAATCGTTCTAGGAATAACACAGATATATACGACCTTTTTGTGCGAATTCAGCGCTTAAAATGGATGGAACGCGTTATTAGGATGGATGAAGGTAGAACCGCAAGGAAATTATATTATGGGACTCTGAATAGAGTCAGACCACGTGGAAGACCGAAGGGAAGGTGGAAGGACTCCGTAGCTGAGGATCCAGAAGACATGCTACTGACCGCAATGATTGGGAAAGGGCAGTTGAGAGGGCCAAGGGCAGCTTCAGGGGCCTGTCGATGCGTAAAATAAAATAAAGAGATTATATTGAAACTCATAAACTTTATTTTTTATAAGAGTCAACATGGTTCCTGCTGGTTCTGCATTCCATTTTATCTCTTCCCATTACGCTGGACCAAAGCTGTCCGCCTAGACATAAAAGAATAAAATGCTAACTATTGTTAAACCGTACCGACGTACTCTATTTCTAACTTTGCCTGTTCCATTTTTATTTTAGATCCCTTCTTTACGCCAAAAAAATCTTCATTAAGTGTCTACTCCTTCATTTTCTTTTCCTATAATAGGGGTACTCACTACGTTTGCTATAGCATGTATTTGTGCTATTGTGCTAAACCCATCAATTTTATACAGGATATAACTGTAGAAACTCGACGGTTTAGCAAAATAACACAAATAGCATGCTATAGCAAACGTAGTGAGTACCCCTATTGTATCCCGTACTTTTGAGTGCCGTAAATGCAGCTACCTGTGGTCTTTCAGAATGACTTAGCTTTATTAAATTAATAGTAAACGCTATGGCAAATATGAGAAAATACTAGATAATCTACTACAAATATAAAACAACATTATTCGGTTGTATATTAAGTTTGTAGCGTTTTTTATAGGTGATTTCAATATAAACTTCAGATGCTTTTAAATATTTTTAAGCAATTATATATGAATATTTTGATCTATTTCATGTTGCCATCTTTCAGGCGTTTTTAGTCTTCCAAGTCGAAATGTCCGGTTCTGAACTGAGCAAACTACTTACGTACGGTGATTTCTCCTAAGGCGTCATCGCCATACACACTGCTGATTTTCCTTTTCGGAAATAAAAAATCATTAATGACGAAAATGAATTTTTTTTCTCTTCCATTTTAAGCAAGCAATCACCAAATAAAGATAAGGAATCTCGGTTGAAACTGATGCATAAAATCACCTTAACAAATATATTTTTATAATAGTGGATATAATTAGTTGACTGTTGAGAATTACTGGAAGGAATTAGTCCGGGTGGCGGTCATTAAATGAAACAACTGAATAGTTTCAACTATTTTATTGTTTGCCAACGTTTCGACCCCCATTGTGGGTCATCATCAGGGCTTTTTTGAGCTGGAATCGTGGTGATGAAAAAAACTTGAGCCCCCTGGAGGTGTAGAAGAAATGGCTTGTTGAAATGAGAATGCCTGCTGTTGTTGAGTTGTAGATTGTATGTCCTGCCTGCGATTTTGTATTCTGGCACTGCGGCAGAGAATTGAGGTGAATGTATCTTTTTGTTGTTGTTCCCGTGTTCTTTTCATCATTGTGGATATAATTAGTTGACCGTTGAGAATTACTGGAAGGAATTAGTTCAGTGGCGGTCATTAAATGAAACAACTGAATAGTTTCAACTATTTTATTGTTGGCCAACGTTTCGACCCCCATTGTGGGTCATCATCAGGGCTTTTTTGAGCTGGAATTGTGGTGATGAAAAAAAACTTGAGCCCTCTGGAGGTGTAGAAGAGATGGCTTGTTGAGATGAGAATGCCTGCTGTTGTTGAGTTGTAGATTGTATGTCTTGCCTGCGATTTTGTATTCTGGCACTGCGGCGGAGAGTTGAGGTGGATGTATCTTTTTGTTGTTCCCGTGTTCTTTTCATCATTGTGGATATAATTAGTTGACCGTTGAGAATTACTGGAAGGAATTAGTCCATTATTATTATTTTTATAATATATAAACATTATTGACAAAGTTAACATGATTTTATAAAAATAGAGAGGATTAAATTGAAATATTGAAAAACGTTACGAACCTATTTTACAACCCAATACTTTTTTATAACTGATACTTTTCCCGCTTAAAAATAACTATAAAAGAATTATAAGTTTTGCAACAAACTCCATCTTGAAATCAAAACACTGCCCTTAGAAACCGACTGCTACGATCCAAAGGTTCTACATCCTGCAAAAGAATCGTTTATATTACCATCATTAGATCTGTATGGTGTCAACCTTTGTGACTCCTGAACCATCATATTCCCCCCACATCTAAACCTTGCTTTTTAGCTTGGAAAAATCTTGTCACAAATAACGTCCTCTATAAAGCCCTCCACAACCCATCTGTTACTGGTTGCCTGAAATAGATCTACCACTTTCAATGCCACACTCCCTGCCCACACAAACCCACTTGTTCGTTACCTGTCATTCCCATGTACTTCCGATAACACTCTCAGGCGACTGAAAAGAAGATGACTTCGGGATCTGCTTATTTTAATAAGGAATTCCTACTTTTGGGTAGTTTCTTCGTACAATAGTATCAGTCATATTTGTGCAAATATACGAGTCGTATTATTGTTATAAAGTTGTGAATTTTAATAAATAAAAAAAATTAATACCATGATGTAGAGCAGTCCCCAAACTTTGTTATGTGACGTGCACTATTGTTTTTTCAAAATAAATTAGGTTACGAATAATATTTATAATTAAGAGGACATTAAACGTAGCATTGTACCATTTCTTTGGAATTCCGTTCCTACTGCCAGACAACAAACAAATAAATGTAATCTTATCATAATTAGCTTCACCACATTTGTAAATCAAATATAATCAACGAATTTTAAGCAATATAGACATATATATATATTACGAGGTATGAGTATAGTAAATTTAATACGGTGTTACCAACACAAGAATTCAATGTTTTTACTGCGGAAAAATGCGAAATAAACAAAACAGGAAAAAAAAAACAACATATAATGCTATAACATAAATATTTTACCAGCTTTAAACAAAGTCGATTATTCAAATGAATTTCAAGTTGATTATAAGATTTAAAAAATAAAAAAAATGATAATTCATTGATAAAGATAAAATGTTATGATAAAAATAATTCAGTTATATTTTTAAATAATTTATTATTAGTTTTGCGCAATATTTTATCGAAACTATTAGATATGTTACAGATCAAATAAAACTCTTAGTGATTACTGGCATATGTTATGTTTGACGGGCAGAACCGTAGTTGCAGATTTGAGGTTTCCTGGGTATATTTTTAACACAGCATAAATTAACCTACACTGTATAAATTAACATACACAGTACAAATTAACTTACACATTGTAACTTAACTGATGTTCAAATGACTTGAGTGCTAACGTAGTGGATACAATTAGCTGACTCCTACTGAATTAGTTCATAGATCTCATAACTTCCTTAATGATATTGAATAAAAAAAAAATTAAACATCAGCGAGATAGGTTTTCTTAATTTGTAACATTTATTTTATTCTTAAGTCCCAGAATAAAATAATTTTCTATTATATTCTACTTTCGTTAACTTGAATAATGTTGAAAAACTGGACCAGTTATTTTAAACCGCTTATTAAGTTTTAAACTACCAAATGGACTTGTAAGTTAAAATAGAATCAATAGCTTCTGATATTTTTAGGTACGTTATTGGCCTATTATCGAGAAAACAACATCGCTAAATAGCACTTTGAAGTTTTGTCAACAATAGCCCCCATTTTTTTTATGGTACCCACTTTACCTCAGTGAGTTTTAATTTCGCTTTATTGTTAGCCCGTTTCGAATGTATTGATGTGAGTTTTAACTTCGCAAAAATAGACTTAAGATTTCCGGACTAAAAATAAGCCAATACAAAACTATAAAATAAAATAGCAAACTGAACTTAGTGTCGCCATAAAACTGTAGAATATGGCTCCCTGTAAACCTTACCATTATCGAAAACATAAAATGAAACTGATGGTTCCATAAAAACTATATTCCCGGATGTGATAGGACATCGAACTAGTCAATTCTCGTGCGAGAATTCGTATCGTGTAAATCTACATTTATTATCAACAAATCCAATAAATACTTTATCCATTCATTCCATTATTAAATATTCCAATCTTGAATAATTTCTAACCCTAGTACTTTAAATAACACTTGTTAAGTTATTCAGAGTCCATAAACCAAGTCTCCTGAATGTGAATGCCGAAGTTAAACTATGCTAGTCGATACTGAAATTAAATATTTAGTTATATTTTTTTCACAAGAATAGACTTATTGAAAGTTCCACTTCATACGAACGGTTTAACTAACTTATACTACTCGAAAATGGTTCTAATTTTGATTAAGCTTTTATATTTGTGTATAATTAAATAGGTTATATTTTATTTTGAATATTAAATAGTTAACAGTAAAATGGAAATGCAGGATAACATGGTTGGGGTGGTGGTAAAAAAAGATTAGAAAATGGTAAACAACTATTTATTAGTCAACGATTAGACCCACGTCGGGTCTTCATCAGAAAATTTAAGAATCAATTGCCAAGGGATTATTTTTTTTTTTTAATTATTTTTTAGAAACTTGTAAGTTAAAATAGAATTAATAGCTTCTGATATTTTGAGGTAGATTATTGGCCTATTATCGAGAAAGCAACATCGCTAAATAACGCTTAGAAGTTTCTTTTTATTGTGCCCACTTAATGCTCAGTTAGTTTTAATATTGTTTTATTGTTTAAACGTTGCGAATGTATTGATGAAAGAATTTTAAAGATGACGTTACTTAGCTTGTTAACATTTTCTCCACTTACGTTAGAACTCAATGCATTAGTTATGAGTAGTAGTACCCCGACTATGTTACCGGAACGGAAAAGTTCCTGGCAGTAACTGATAGAATACTTTTATGGTCCTAAATGCTAAAATCTACCCTGAATGTAGTTCTTGGGTTCCAAATTTAACTGAATCCTTTTTTTAATTATCATCTGTTCGACATCACTGATACATATATAACAAAGCTTCATATCTGTGGGACTACCTTCCCTTCCAACTGGATAGGTCCAATAATAAAAATACGCTAACTGATGGTTCCATATTTTTTTTTTTTTTCTGTCAACAGCGGGAAAGGGCACTTTTCCTGACAATCCCTATGCCGCCTGACTGAGGGTAGATCTGGCGTCAGTTAAATAAATTAAAAGAACGGCAGTGGATGGCTTTAACCACCGCGCCCACAGCACAAATATTGGTTTTCCTTGAGGCTTTTTACCATCGCCCAATCTCCTTTTTCGTCTCTTTCTTATCTACATTTTTTTTTATTTTATATATATTTTTATTATAACAATGAAAAATAATGATTCCATATTTCTTAAAAGAAAAAGGAATACCGAATCGGTGGAATGTTCTGATAGGAGTCGGTATGAAGTTTTATTTAGGGTAATTTACTGTTTTTACTATCACTTACCGTGTATCGAGGAAATTTCTCGAATTCGATTCGTCACCGGAAAGAAACGTTTAAGGATCCCCCGAGTCCAAATGACCAAGTCCTACTTGTGTGTGTTTGTTTTGTTTAGTTTAAGGGCGTACAACAGCTTGGTCATCAACGCCCGGTGGTTAGTCATTGTCATGGTTCATTCTCGGTTTGATTAGTGGTTACTCCAGATAGAGAGGGTTCCGATAACAGGGGACGACGCCCAGGCCCGACGAGTGTCAGAAGGCGTCAAAGTTCGCCATATTAAAGAGTAGGTGTGTAAGTATTGAAGATACGGGGGTCGTTCTGAGGATGTGTGTTTGATAAGTCTGTTTGAAAAATATAAGTTTTATAAATTTGAAATTTCATTATCTAGAAGGGTATATGTCCGAGATGTTGCACCAACGTTTTAACCAAAATCGATTTTACTATTTTCTCAAAAACTGCTGAAACGATTTTAATTTAACTCGCAACATATGTGTAAAATTTAATAGGATTTTGTTTCTTATAGGTTTCATTCTAATTTTAGATAGTCTGAAAGGTCTTTAATGCAGATATTTTAAATTTTCGTCTTCTAAAGTAATTTTAATTTAGTAAATTCGAAAAAAATAAAACTATCATATTGTTACCATTGATAAAAAACGTGTAAATATACAAGTTGAACGAATTTGATAACCAACTGAAGGAGAAAAGACCTAAATATTGTTTTTTCTTCACAATAATAGTAGTAATATACATATATGATATACCGTTAGAAAGCTTGAGGTTTTAGAAAAATGTTATCTTATATACAATGCTGTAAAACGTAATGTAAAAAGACGAAAAGGGGGGTTATACTTAAACTATTATTGTAGATAATAATTTCTACGAATTTGATTTGGTATTGTAAACATAAGAATAGTACTATGGTGTATAATATGCCTTCGGGAAGCTAAAGCTTTTTTGAAAAAAGTTAACTTAAAAAAATATGTTTTGGAGGTTATGTTTAAACTAGTCCCGGTTAAAAATGGGAAATGCGTGTTATTATTCAGTTGCTAAGTTACTTAGTTCGCGGCTTCTATCTAAAAACTTAAAGATTAGAATTTATAAAACTATTATTCTTCCAACGGTTCTTTACGGATGTGAAACGTGGCCGCTTACTTTGAAGGATGAACAACGGCTTAAGGTTTTCGAAAATAAGGTATTGCGTAAAATATTTGGTCCAAAGAGAGATGAGGCCACTGGGGAGTTTAGAAGGTTGCACAACGCTGAATTGCGGAGTTTGTACCCTGTGAATATAATTGAGCTGATTGCATGGCGGAGACTCAAATGGGCGAGTAAAGTTGTTGGGCTCGATGACGAGCGGATTCCGAGAAACTTGGTATTTGCTGATCCGACTGGTAGGCGTCCGAAAGGTAGGCCGAAGCAGAGATGGGAGGATTGCGTTAAGGCTGATCTCGGGGGCTTGGGATTGAATGGTGAACATTGGACGAGTCTGTGTAGGCGGAATTTGGTGGTATCGGCATCGAACCTTCGGGTTCGCTAAGCCTATTATTATTATTATGTTTAAACTATTTCATACTTTTATATTATTTAATCTGAAACACGTGTTCCCATCGGAACTCAATGTAGTTCTTTAACCTCGTTTCAACTCTAACTTTATTTAAAATTCTTAACTTGATTTGAAAACGGAGGTAAGTGAAAGTCGTGTGGTGCACGTACCAGATTTATTTTCAAAGCGTTAGAACATCCTATTATGTCATCATTTCATTTGAAAAATTTAATCCCTCCTATTATTAATAATTAATTTATCATAAATGATTTTATATTATTGTATATAAATGGTAAAGTACTCTGCCATTGTATTTATTATCTCTTTTCAAATATTTTACAATAGGGACTTGACAGGTGACTGGAGAAACATGGTCATGGGAGATCATCTTTCCCAACTCCACTTTAACACTCATTGGATCAAATAAAAAATTAATTAATAAAATTCAGTATAATGAAAAAAACAAATAAAACAAGTTCGGGTAGAAACTGTTTTAACTTCGAAGCATATTCTTAAACTTAAAATCAATACATGTATAGACAGTAGTATACTCTACTATTTTCCACTTATTTAGTCAACCCAAAGAAAATCAGGCGCACACCCTTTTTGGAAATATGACATAATAATAGAAATGTACTAGAATACTGTTGATTCGTAAATATGTATGATATTTTAAAACATATGGTTTGTTTATTTATTTAACGTCACTTTATGCTACTATGTCTAATCAGAATTTTGAAAGGATTCTTAACAATTGACATTTATTGTAACTAGCATACGATTCAAAATGGAAGAGAACCTTCATTTTTGTCTCGATTCTCCTTTTAAAAGGATACAAATAGAAATAAATCACTGGTAACTAGGATTATCACACCAAAAAGGACAGTTTTTAATATAGAAACTCTCTTTTCCGATGCCAGAATCGGTCCGAAATAACTATATTAGGGAGGGAGGTTGGTTTACGACCAATTTGACTATTTCAAAGGATATCCCCGGTTTTCATATTTTAAGGACTGTTTTAATATTTTTTTATTATTTTAAGTTAAAGGCGCCATTCTCGTTGAAAAGATTTTTAACAATTGACATTTATAGTAATTAGGATACGATTCAAAATGGAAGAGTACACTTGAGTCATGACTGTCATACCTCTTAAACGATCAAAAGTGTAATGACTAAACTAATAACCCAAACTGAAAACATATAGTTCTTCAACGGCATGGCTACCATTTCTTTATCTTAGGGAAATTAAGAACGAAAAAAGATGCAGCTGCGGCTGCCGAAATAACCCCTCATCCAGAAAGATCTTGTAACTTCCGTTCCACCTGCAATTAAATGCCCATTTCCTTTGTATTACGGAAAAAGGAAACCGTGTTAACACCGACAATGAACCTGATGAGCCTTTGTCTCATCACTTAAAATTTCTCAGTTGTCACTGATAGCCATCTTCTGTTGTGCCGATCCGACCCTAACAGGCTAGAATACAAAACAGTTGCTAATTTGTTTTTGTTTTTTGTTATTTTTGTTTTGTTTTATATATGTTGTAATTACCATTGTATACTTGAAAAAGTTTCTGGTTATTCACTCTACTCGAGTATTAAAAAACAAGTATCAATGGACAAAAAATGTTCTCTATTAAATTACATAACGATATAAATTATTACCTATAATTATTATTATAAGTTAAAAATAATTAAAGTATAGTATTTTAGTCCTAAGTAAAGTAGTTAGACAATACTAATTCAGATGTGTGGTAGTGTAGGCAGTGAATTTTATAAAAGTATGTAATAAGTTTGTTTAAATAATACGGTTTCTATCTTAATTATTGACGTTCGTACTATAAAAGGAGAAAATATATTAAAATTGTGATCTTTATTGATATGAATATGAAGGTATGAATAGAAATAGAATTTTAATATATAAAAAGATATAAATACAAATATAATGTGAATGTTTTTAGAATTTGTAAATTATTTTAATATTTATTGTTGTTTTAATTTTTATCAAATAATTAATAATCAAATATTATTTCATCTAAATCATATGTTTCTAAGGAAACTGAATACAATTATTTAAACTATTTTTAACTGTAACTTTATTTGAAAGTTCTTAAATTGATTTTAACAACCGATGAAAGTGAAAGTGGTATGTATCCCTCACCAGATTTTTAATAGAAGTATCGTTATTGTATATATAATTATCAGTAGTTTGATAGTGGCCCATCATCAAGATAGGGACTTGTCAGTCACTATCAGCACATGCTTACAGTTACTTACAGTATCATCCAGTAGTGTGCTCTAAACACGTTCAAGCCGGGGTGTTTTCATACTTGTCTGTTCCGTATAGATAGAAAATAAGTTTATTTTATGTTTTCTCAACATTAAATGTTGTAGGAATTAACAATCATCGGGGTTTATTTATTAGATATTTTATAACTTTCAACATCCTCCCTCAAAGGACTCCTATCGGTTAATTTCATTTGATTACTCTTCTTAAAGAATTTTATTTATTAAGAATTTTCTATTACATAAATAAGAATACTTATTTTTAATAATAAATAATAAGGTTAGAATTATTTTAATAATATATAATAATTAAGTATTTCCATGATTACTCCTTCAAGTCAAGTGCGTATGTCAAAACTGTTATCAAAACAATATCGCATTAAACACGTTGGAACTTGCAACAGAGTCGCACGAAGCGTAAGCAGCTAAGACAGTCCCGCCTCACGGGGAAAAAACGTAGATATTCGCCCCGGTGTGAACGTGTTAAAAATGTGACTAATTATTTTTATGGTTTCCATAGTCCAAATAAAAATAATCGCTATAAGATTTACGATTGTCATTAAAGGGTTTAGTACTAAAGTATTCGTTTTGTAATACCAGCACCGCGCCAGATTTTTTTTTTCTAATGTTATTGCTAAGAAGATCATTTCTAAGAACTGGCGCCCAACAGAATCGCCTAAACAGATCAATAATGAAAGGTGTAGTTCCTTTTTATCTTTGGAGGTGGATGACCTCAAGATATATTAGGGCAGGTGTGTCTATTCCTCTTGACATTTCGTCCATGCCTAATACCTTGCACCTTATCCTTCCATCTTTGCCACTTTGGATTCAACATCTCCTGTTCCTAAAATATATTCCATTTTTACTTTTACGTATGTAAGTTTTACGTATAGTAAGAGAAAGTATTTAAGTTGACATTTTTCTAATTTTCTACAAGGAAACACGTTTTACGGCTTTCTGAACAAATTATTACACAATGGTTTATTATTTCCAGATAACTATATTACGGTATAGCTGTTTACAACCAGTCAAATTATGAAAAGCGTTTAATTAATAAAATAAAATAGCCAATCACCACTAATAATCTCTTAACTTTTTTTTGTTTTGTAGGGAATTTTATTCTCTATTTACTCTCTACCATATCGGTGCCTAGCTCTTGAAAATTCCTTTTTGTTTTCTCTATCTTCAATAATAACCGAGTTTTGGGAGAATCACATCTCTTATAAGGGGTCGCCCTTAGCGTAGTGGCTAGCATAACAGCTTTCTATGCCAAAGGTCGTAGGTTCAAACCTGCGGGTGGACCTAGGATTTTTTAATGGGAGTAAAAAATCCTTAGTTATGCCGTACTTCGGAGGAGACGTTAAGAGGTTGTCCTGAGCCTGTGTGATGTCAGGTACTCGTTAAAGATCCCTATCCTAATAAAACCTGGATAGGCAAAATTTAGGACTCCCACCGTAGCATCGTCCGATTAGCCATAGTAGCATAAAAGTGACGTTAAACGAAATAAACCAACATCTCTTATAATTTGTTATTTGGTTATATAAATAAAAACAAAATATTTTCTTTATTTATCCTTTAAATGCTGTTCTCTATCTTAAAAAACAACTTAGTTATGGACGTATATGGGGACAAGACTTGATATTTATTTTTCATCGTTTTCATCGCTGTGTTCTGATTCTATTGTAAAACTGTATACATATTTTTTTCTATCTTCAAAAATAACTACATTCATGGGCGTATACATGGGTAAAATTTCGATTTTTTTTTTTTTTTGTTTTTTAATATTAATCGCGGTGTCCTAATTAAGAAAAAAAAAATCTATAAAACGTTTTCCCTATCTTAAAAAATAACTGAGTTATCGAACTAAAACCTTTTAAATCGGCTGCCAATTTAAAACTGTCATCTTCGGATGCTCAACTATTTTTGTGCCATATTTCTGAAAATTCGGTCCAGTTGTTCGGAGAAAAGCCGCGAACCATTT
The DNA here is from genome assembly GCA_023052935.1 of Piezodorus guildinii. Classification (NCBI taxonomy): domain Eukaryota; kingdom Metazoa; phylum Arthropoda; class Insecta; order Hemiptera; family Pentatomidae; genus Piezodorus; species Piezodorus guildinii. Next base: position 76,492,675 of record CM041295.1, read on the forward strand.
TTTAACAAAATATTTTCTTTATTTACCCTTTAAATGCTGTTCTCTATCTTAAAAAACAACTTAGTTATGGACGTATATGGGGACAAGACTTGATATTTATTTTTCATCATTTTCATCGCTGTGTTCTGATTCTATTGTAAAACTGTATACATATTTTTTCTATCTTCAAAAATAACTACATTCATGGGCGTATACATGGGCAAAATTTCAATTTTTTTTAATAATTAATCGCGGTGTCCTAATTAGAAAAAAAATCTATAAAACATTTTCCCTATCTTAAAAAATAACTGAGTTATTGAACTAAAACATTTTAATGCGGCTGCCAATTTAATTACGTGGTGTCATCTTCGGATGCTCAACTATTTTTGTGCCATATTTCTGAAAATTCGCTCCAGTTGTTCGGAGAAAAGCCGCGAACCGTTTTTTAATTCGTTTTTTTATTTATTGATCGATTACAAAGATTTATTATTGAAAATAATAAACAAATTAAAACAAGTTTCGTAAAATGTTCTGAAAAATACGAGGTATGAATTACTCAAAACAAAAATACTCATACTACTACTCGTATTATCTTATTTGCATTGTTATCTTGACGAATCGTAAAATATTGCTCGAAATATGATCAAATTCGGTTTTCTTTAAAAATAAATGCGAATAATAAAAAAAAAAAAAATGATTACGTCAGTTCTGAAAACAATGAAGATCATGATTCCTAATAAAGTAGCTGTAATAAAAATCGTTCCGAAAATATGGAGCTGGAACAAAATAGTATTGCATAAGAATCTTAAAACCGTCCTTATCTCAACAAGTTTAAAACTGAAGGTAAAATTCAAATAAAAAGGAATAATAAAGCCATGCTGAAATAATGTTATGAAATCTCTAAAATGTCCTTAATATAGACAATGTCTGATTTAGTTATGATTCATACAGCTTAGATAAAATTTCAATCTTAATTCATTCGTGGTATGAAAAAGCAATGAAAATTTCGACGCATATTTTTTACAAATTGAGCTTATAAAACGGAATAGTTGGCTATTATAATAATAGATATGTATAAAAGAATACATACAATTTTCGGAGTGGTTGTAACACTCATAGAAAACTTATTATTCAGGTATTTTATACATCTACTCAAATTTTGACCTGGATATATTTTCTTTTCACACAGATTATAATTACATAACTGCACATTTTCCTGGAATAGTATTGCCTTGTTGGGTTTTTCCTCATGTTTTCTTTTTTCTCCCCAAGTTCTAATATCCTTTGTTTCATTTTAATTGGAAATACTTTAATACTTTAAACCAAGTGCTTGACTTAGTCTCTGCTATATTATTTAAATTGCATAGTAAGTAAAGCTATTAAAGTTATTAAAAAATTAACCTAGGAATTATTTGTTAAAATTTAACCCGCCTTTCTTTTGCAAGATTTTTATACATTCTAAAACAAGAAAAGATAAAGTCGGGAAGGAGGGATTGTATTTTGATTAATAAACTAGGAAGCCATCTAAAAATCAATTTAGGAATAAGCTGTTTTTTTTCTTAAATCGCAGAATTATTTGCTTCTTACTTTTCTGCTTTGGGGAGTTTCATAATCCGATGTAAATTTTGATATGATCTTCACCAGTTGTATGAGTTTGAAAAAACGTTTTTCCGACCTAGTCTAGATGTAGATAACAGATGGTACATTTTCATGGCGTCAAAGAATTGCTGTTCTTTTCTTATCTTACACAATTAATAAACGACAGAAGGCAGAAAACTCAGTTTTGTGGAATAATATCCAAAATAATCTCAATAATTTATACTAAATTATTTTAAATTATTTTTCTAACGAATAACTACTGACTATCATACAAAAAATAATACTCATATCTAACAATCCGCTTTACACGGAGACTGCAAGGTATAGCGAGATGATGACTGTTGATTGGAACAAGTGGGCATGACCGCGTACCGTTTACCGGAAGCAGGTCTGCCAACCTTGAATCCCACTGGACACCTTCCTATAGAGACCCGAAATTATTAGTTGGGTTGGTGTCACTGTCTCATTATGTGAGTTGAACAGCTTTTTATTCGAAAGCTATTGACGGCGTGTGAAAAGCATTTCTTTACAAACTCGCAGCGCTGTCAAAATAATCTTATCCGACGTTCTTGTCTATACATTGCAAATCCGGGCTCTAAAATCAACCTGAACTTGCATTTTAATACTAAATACCCTAAAGCTTACTCCATTTTATAGAGTAATCGTCGGAAGGAATTAAGATAAATATTTATTTTTTACAATATAATAGCAGTCTTGTCTACAAATCATCCGATAATATAAATTGATTACCAAACAGACTTTTTGCTGTATTTTTTATATTATTTTTTATTTTAAAGAAATTTACAACTGTATTATACAATAAAATACATTAAGTAAATGTCTTAATTAATCATCTGAGCGTGATACAAGCATGTTAAGAAACTATCCAGTGGTAGCCCTTCAGTGTTTATATAATGTAATAGGTCGCGAGGCCATCGTCTTTTCAGCCGCCTCAGGGGATTATCACGAACAGATGGTAATGAGAGGTTGCGGAATAGTGGGTTGGAGTGGGCGGGTAATTTGGAATTAAAGGAGGTATATCTAGTTCGGGCTAGATCTGCGACTAATGGGATATTTAGGTCTTTATGGATTATTTTATTGGTGACAAAGTAAGGGGCATTTAGGATCTTTCGGAGGATCTTGGATTGCAAGGATTGAATGCGGGAAGAATTAGGTGGTTTTGTGGACCCCCATAACTCAATCCAAATAGGCCTAATGATGGTAATATAAATTAATTTTTTGTGGTATGTGGGAAGTTTTGATCGTTTGTCAAGTAAATGTTGTAGTAAACGGTATCTACGAGCTGTTTCTTGTCGTTTAATGAGGATTCCAAGTAAGACGTTTGTCAAGATGGAGTCCTAGGTACCGGATCTGTTCAACTGAGGTGAGTGGAATATTGCTAAAGGATATAGTGGGACAGTCTTGCTGTAATTTAATTGATTGAAATCTCTATGAATGCTCCACCTCTATAAGTTTTGTCTAATCAAATCAGCATTGGAACGTTTTGGAATCCATTGGTTAAAATATATCGTTAAAATCTATCTAGTCTACGTGATTTTCCTTCCGGAAAGTAGCGTTTATGGGCGTAAAACCATATCAATACTATAAGTAAAGACTTTTATGAAATGCAAGATTATTTAGTTTGCACTCAACACGATTATATTTACATACATGATGTATAATAAATAACTTTTAATGTTGGAAAAGTAACATATTATATAATTATGGACATAATTATCATTTATAATATAACATTACATCAATATTATTATATATATTTTTAAATAAATCATGTTTAATTCGTCATTGGCAGTAAAAACTATCCAATTAAAAAAATATATATTTTAAATCTGAAAGGATTGCTTCAGAAAAATATAAATACCACCAATATTCCCGGCGCATCAGATAAGATGGACCCTCTTGGGGGTAACCCACCTTTATAAAATGAGGACTTGACCCTCCATTCAGTTGGAGAATAATCCTGGCTATTGAGTGAGGATGCTGACCACATTACCTCCTCTTATAGTCGTAAATTCTTTGGTTTGAAGGTGGTTCTAACTAGAGATGGGGAAATACTCAAAAAAAGTACTGTACTCAAATAATCAACCAGTTGAAGTACTTAGTATACTTTTCACTAATTTGCCTAGGTCCGTTTGAGGTCTATTAATAATTTATTTAGACCATTTTTTTTTCATATGATCGATTTTAGGACTGAACTGGACAACGTTTACTTGGAACCCTCATACAAGACTGAAACGACAAGAAACTGCCCGACGTTTTCGACTACTTCAACACTTACTGGAAAAACGCTCAAACCTTCCACTTAAGTACAAAAGGCTCATCTACATGACTATCATAAGACCGATATGGACTTAAGGAGTAGGACTTTGAGGCTCTACTAAATCATCAAATCCTTTCCGTCTCTATTCCTTACAATCAAAACTCCTTAATGCTCCCAATTTTGTCACGAATCAACTCACCCATAAAGACGTTAATGTTCTCTATGTTGCTGACTTGGCGCAAACCAGGTACCACTTCATTCATGACGATCTCATTTCCCACTCTAACCCACTAGTTTCAATCCTTGCTTCCTCACAATCCCTTATAATCAATCCTCAGAGGCGTCTGAAAAGAAGATGGCCCCGAGACCTTCTAGTTTAGCATAGCTTTTGGAGAGCTGCCAATGGGTAGTATCCTTACATGTGAATCGTGACTGTATAATCGTGTATCACATTTACTAGATGTATATCATTATACAGTTGTAAATATCAATTTTTTTTAATTATCGATTTTAAAATAGATTATTTTTAACTATTGAGTACAGTAAAATACAATAGAAACCCGACTTGATAAGGAATAATTATAGTCTCGTAATAATTTAATTTACTCATTCCTTTATTTCTGACCCATAAGGGCATCGAAAACAATTTGATATTTTATTAGAACAATAATATCTAATTTAATTTCATCCTTTAAAAAAATAGAATAATAATAGGTGGGGTTAAACCAAACAACTCAAGTAAGAACGTGGGTTGAGCATTGGTTGAGAATTTTTTTTAATATTCTTTCATTGGCGTGTTCTATTTTCCAAGTTATTTTATTGAGTAAAAAAAAAAAAAAAATATATATATATATATATATATATATATATATATATATTTTATAATATAAATTGTTATAAATATAAAAATATTATAAATATATTATATATATATATATATATTATAAATATGTATATATATAAAAATATATGTTTTCCTTTAATTAAAATTTAATTATTTTAACTAGAACATAACATAATATTTTTTTTTTTATTTGTCATTGAACCTATATATTTGATCCTTTTTCCTTTAAAATATAGATTTTTACTATATTAATAATTTCATTTTTATATTATGAGAGAAAATGTTTAAATGAGGAAAATTAAATGTTTACCAAGTACCTTTTGGAAAGAACTGCAATTTTCAAACGCGATTTTAAAGATCTTTTCTGTGTGAGAGATTTTGACGAAACTAAAAGATTAGAACATAAATATGTTAAAAGATCAATGTCGTAAAAATGTGCTCTAATAAATTTTGGAAATCAGTTTCTCAATTGTGAACGATATAAAAAAAGTAAACTAGCTAAATATGAAAGATATTCTTATATTATTATTGAACAAATTATTACTAAATATAAACCTCACATTCGGTATATATGTTATAAATTTTAAATAAATAATTGACCAAGGGAGGCCATAGGACTTTAGTCAGAGCCCAAGTAGGGTAGAATCTATAAGTTAATTTTTCAAAATACTATTAATAAATTTGTAAATTATGTACATGTTTAGAACTAAAAATTATAATCTCTATTGTTTCTACAACCTCACCCTTTATTTTAATACCTTATATTATGTTTTATTTTTACAATTAATGACAGACTCCATTCCCAATTTAACCCACTAGTTTCAATCCTTGATTCCTCATCCATTCCTAATAATCCTCCGAGGCATCTAAAAAGAAGATGGACCTTCTGGGTTAGATTACCTGCTGGAATACTGCCAATGGGAAGTTTCTCGATGTGTTTTCTTTTTCATGTATTTTATCTTGTAGCTTATATTTGCTTGATGTATAACCGAAAACTAAATTTCAATAAATATTAATTAAGTTTTAATATTAATCATATTATTGACAACAATTTTAGGGGGTTGCGCTCCCCCCACTACTTCCAATTTTTACACCTGTGCCTATTACTATAGTCTTTTTATTATAGGATTTTGACTTGAAAAGTGGATTTCTTTTATCCAAGTCCTGTATTATATGGATGGTTCCTTATTCCATTCCTCTCATAGATCGTATCCCATTGATGATTCAAATTCATTATTTCATTTTATTTTCTATTTAATCCCATATCAGAGAGCTTGAGATATGGTGTCAGAATTGGAGAATCAAAATCAATTCCAACAAATCCCACCAAATTACCTTTACCCTTCGTCGTAAACCTATGACATCCTGCCCTACAGTTTCCTTTAATAATATTCCGCTTGTTCCAGTTGAACAGATCCGTACCTAGGACTACTACTTGACAAACGTCTAACATGGAATCCCCATACACGACTGAAACGACAAGAAACTGCCCGTCGCTTTCGCTTACTACAACACTTACTGGACAGACGCTCCAACCTTCCACTTATCTACAAAAGGCTCATCTATATCACCATCATAAGGCCTATCTGGACTTACGGAGTTGAGCTTTGGGGCTCTACGAAACCATCAAATTCTTCCCGTATTCAATCCTTACAATCCAAAATCCTTCGAAAAATCCTCAATGCTCCTTACTTTGTCACAAATAAACTCATCCATAAAGACCTTAACATCCCATATGTTGCTGATTTGGCCCGAACCAAGTATCAATCCTTCCATGACAAACTCCACTCCCACTCTAATCCTCTAGTTTCAATTCTTGCTTCCTCTTCAATTCCTGACAATCGTACGAGGCGCCTGAAAAGAAGATGGCCTCGAGACCTTCTAGTTTAGTTACTTAGTGGAGTGATGCCAATGGGCGTTTTCTCTTCGCGTTTTTTTCATGTATTTTATCATTATTAACATATTTACTTGTTGTATTACAAAATACAGTTGTAAATTTCAATAAAAATATTAAAAAAAAAAAAAAAAAAAAATTTCTATTTACCTCCTCTTCCTCATCCTTTCTTTTGTCGTCCATACCATCCTAGGCGTTTCACTCAATCCGGAATGTATCTCTATACTTTGCTCTGATTCTGGTTATAATTCTCAATGATATTCTTTTAGTTTTAGACTTGACATTTCCATTCCATAATTAGCTGAGCCAAGGCATATCTTTTCTTTTACTTCTGCGATCCTTTTCTTTAATTTTCTCTCTCTTTTGTATCGATCGAATTGGGAATTATAGCTCCCATGACCGTGTGTAACGCAGATAAATTTCTTTGTAATAGCGATAAAGAACTCGGTTACTAAAGAGGCTTTGGACTAAGGTTGGTGCCTAGCGTGAACTATCGGTAGGTGATCCGGTAATGCTCTCCTCCCTTGGGGCGTGGTCTAATAAATTAGCGAACCTTTTACCTCCCTTCGTGATCCCCTGCTTGGTCTTCGGCACACATTGATCAAAGCCTAGGCAAATCAGTGTCATCTTAACTTCCGCTAATCGATAATGGAACCGAAATTGTTTACGACAATAATAATTACCATTATTACACGATTGAAATATGACTGAAATTCAAAATCAGTCTCTTACTGTTTCTTAATTAGGTGCATTAAAAAAACCTATATTTTTTTTTTCAAATATATTTATTGAAATTTACAACTGTATTATGGAACATATCTAGTAAATGTAAGACGTTATTAAACTAAGTCACGTTACACATGTAGGGAAACTACCCATTGACAGTCCTTCAAAAACTATGCTAACCAGAAGGTCCCGAGGCCATCTTCATTTAGACGCCTCGGGGGATTATAAGAAATAGTGGAGGCAAAGGTGAAAGGAATGGTACTTCGTTTGGGCCTAGTCAGCAGCATGGTGGTTAACATAACAGCCTCCTATACTAAAGGTCTCAGGTTCAAACCCGCTGGTAGCTCTAGGATTTTTAAATTGGAGTAAAAAATCCTTAGTTATGCCGTCCTTCGAAGGCTACGTTAAAAGGTGGTCCCGAGTCTGTGCGATGTCAAGTACTCGTTAAAGATCCCTATCCTAATTAAACCTGGATAGGCAAAATTTAGGACTCCCATTGTAGCATCGTCCGATTAGCCATAGCAGCATAAATTGACGTTAAATAAATAAACTAACAGAAAAGAGTTCGCTGGTTTAGTAGAGCTCCGAAGATCTACTCCGTAAGTCCATATCGGCCTTATGGTAGTCATGTAGATGAGTCTTTTGTAGTTAAGCGGAATGTTTTCGCGTTTTTCTTGTCGTTTCAATCTTTTATGAGGATTCCAACGTGGAGTCCTAGATATCGAATATAACAGGGACAAGCGGAGTGTTATTGAAGGATACTATAGGGCAGGATGTCATAGGTTTACGACGAATACACTACATTTGAAATCATACTCAAGTAAATAGAGGATCCAAAAGCCATTCTGAGGAGAAAATATATGTCTTTTATCGAGAGGGATGTGATGGGGCATAAAGACTCTTCCAAATCCAATTAATCCAAACAGGACGAGTTATCCAATATGTTACCAATATATTCTAACTAAATTATTACAATGACTAGATCTGTGGAAATTATCCATACAATAAAAGAAACAAAACCATGCAATCAGAATTGAGAGTACCTATTATTAAAGATTACTTAAACGAGCTTAGTAACCAATTTTTTTTTTCCAAATGTTTAATTGAAAAAAATTTCTCATAAGAAATATTGGAACCTATACCAAAAATAGTACAAAGCGGTATGTACACAAATTTCAAATTGCAGAATTTTTTATATTTATCTTTTCCTTCATTTATTAACGTTTTTATATCCTATGTTTATGGTATTATGTGATTACGTAAGAGACTGGTCTACTTTGGTGCAGCATTATTTATGTTTTATGTATTTTATTACATATTGCAATAAAGTTTATATTTAAAAAAAAAAATCACAATAACTAGTGAGTATTGATTCACGAAACTGTCGTTAGTTCTATAATTACATATTGATGTCCAGTCTGGGGAGTCTCGCAAGCAAAACGCATATAAATAAATTAGAAGTAGTGCAAAATAGATGTCCTAGAATCATTAATAATTATGCTCCATACACCGAAATAACTTCCATGCATAAAGAACTAAATATTTTAACAATAGGAGAATTTATACACCATCAAGATGTGGTTATTTTTCTTTTCAATGATTATCTTATTTTTCTTCTCCTTTAGTTGATTATAAAATTATTTTATATATTACTTATAACAACGAGATTTATCCCTATTTTAGGATACCCACTTGGAGGTGGAATGAGCCCCAGCGAATTCGCCCTTCCCCAGGGTCTCCCCACAGCTGAAATAACAGAATAAACAATTATCATTCCACAACCTGGTTCAAACCCAGGAGTAAGCCAGTAGTTTTAGATAAAGCATATTTTATTTAAGTTAAAATTCACTCGTGTCTGCAATTGAGCAATAGTGTTTGAGATAATTAAAATAATTATTCCTGAGATTTCCCGACCTTAAGTCTTTGAATGTTACAAACTCCTGTTGCGTATAATTTATTAGAAACCTTTTTATATACAATGTAAATATTCACAGAGTTATTTTAAAAATCATTATCGTAAATGTTGTTGGGAATAAATTCATTTTAAATCAATAATATAAAAAGACTTTGTTAAAAGACTAACAATAAAAGATCGGAAGACTTAAAGATCCAACTATTTTTGCAGATGTCAATGCTACGTACCGAAGAAATATACTGTTGCCTCATATTTCTTCCACACTTAACGGTCAGTAACGCTTGATTACTAACCTAAACTTCCCCTAAACTTTCTTCTTGAAATAGTTCTTATAAGTTGTCTACGACCAAGTTTTCGTCATAAAGAAAGTACTTAGTATTTCTCGTACTATCGCATTACGTACCGTGTTGTACGAGAGACATGTGTAGCTTAAGTTTACCCTCTTTTTATTTTATTAACAGTGACCCTTCAAAGTAACTAAGAACTACTACTCTTTACTATTTCTTCGAATGTTTCCTTACGGTAACATATAGAGATGGTTTTGAAAGTATCTGATACCTTTTATTATTAGTAACAGGTACGCTAAAATGTGAATTCATAGAATATCAGTAATTTAAAGTAGCTTAATATAGGAACCCTTTGGGCGGACTGTGCCAAAATTACGAATTGTAAGTATCAGAAACAAGGATTCGAGAAACAGGAACAACATTTCACTGCAACCTGTAGCTCTAGTTACAGATTGTATTACAGGTTCAAAATATTGTTAGTTATCGAAAAACTGACTTCTTAAATTGTACAGGTTTATTATTTACGCACTCAAATTTTGTTTGTGTAACTTCGTTCATTTAACCAACTATAAAAACTTCCTGTATTCAATTAATTAAAAATATTTTGATTTTTGACCCTTTTGGTGTTTTTAATCTCCGTGTAAGATCCACTTGCATTATTTTATACTCTTTTTTTTTAATATATTTTTTTATTGATTTTTACAACTGTATATACAACAAGTATGTTTGTTTATTTATTTAACGTCACTTTATCCTATTATGGCTAATAGGACGATGCTAAGGATTTTTTACTCCCTTTAAAAAATTCCTAGGACTATTTACGGGTTTGAACCCATGACCTTCGGCGTATAGGAGACTGTTATGCTAGCCACCCAGCTACAAGTGTTCCCATATACACCAACTTAAAGGGCTTATATATTACAAATATGACATAAAATAGTCTTGTGAAGAGGTTACCCAGTGGTAGAACTTCAATTATTCTTTTAGGTAACACTGTAATGTTTATTTTATTAACAGGTCCCGAGGTCACCGTCTTTTCAGGTGCCTCGGAGGATTATCATGGATATGAGAATTTACGGACAAGCGGGTTTGTGTGGGCTGGTAGTTTGGAATTAAAGGAGATGTATCGAATTTGGATAAGTCTGCAACTAGTGGGATATTGAGGTCTCTATTCTTATTAGTTACAAAGTAAGGAAATTGAGGATTTTTCGTAGGATTTTGAATTGAAAGGATTGGATGCGGGAGGAATTTGATGGTATAGTAGATCCCCATAGCTCAATGCCATAAGTCCAAATAGGTCATAAAATGGTTTTATTAATCAGTGTTTTGTAGTAAATAGGGAGTTTTGATTGTTTGTCAATTAGTGTTGTATTAAACAGTATCTACGATATGCTCTTTTTAAGCGTTTAAAAACATAACTGTAGTACTTGGTTTGGGTTTTAAGGGGTAAAACGCTATAGTCATCATGTCTGGATATAATATGTACGTTTATATTCAACCTCTACAAGGACGTTAATTACAATACCATAATCAACTCCTTCCGATTTTTCCATCCAAATAAATTTTATCTGGTTTAGCTTAGAAGAAGAAAATGTAATATTCGTTTTCTTTTTTTAATGTCTTTTTCACTGGTACGAGGTTCCAAAATACATCCTCATTTATTTATTTCAGCTAAGATTGAATATCAAACTTTAGAGAGCTTTAGATTTAATACCGTACTTATTTACTGGAAACTGTTACTATACAAGTTGACTTAATGTTTCATCAGTTCAACTTGAGTTAACTTTTATGGATCTCTGGACTCCACGAAGTTGCTGGAAATGAGGCTGGAGAAGCAGCCAGCAGTTCGCGTACAATGGGGTGATTCCAGGAAAGTTCCGTTTCATTGTTGATGAAAGATGCTATCCAATCAAATGCGGGTCCCTTTCTATCTTCAGATAAGACATCTTAGGGGTATTCCATTTTATGGTTGTTTAATAGATCTTAACATAGCTCATACACTGCCGAGCTTGATTATACGAGTTTCGAGTTTCCATTCTAATCCTAACAACTTTATTGCAGTGTATGTGTGTTTATATATATAATATATATATATATATATATATATATATATATTATATATATATAAATATATATAATATATATATATATACAGTGACCTTGCTTCGCACGGGTGCATTTAAATGTCGTTCATTTATGTTATAAAAGTACAGTTTGGCCAATTAAGAGTTGATCACTATGAGTCCATCGTAACGAAAAGATAACCTAGCAAGAAAACGTTATGTTTGTTAAATAACGTCTATCCATTATTATATTTAATCATAGGAAGGAATTATAAAAATTGAATTGGTCTAAACATCAAAATTTATTTATTTTATGTTAGACAGCTCCTGTTGTATTCGGTTTATTACTATTTTATATTTTAAACGAACTTTTTTCTTAATATATTTTAAAAGTTTAATTTAGTTCCCATGGGAGTCCCATGGAACAGCTGTTTTTATGAAATGATATAATAGTAGAAATAATTATTAACAATGTTTATTGTTATTGTTTTATAACAACTTTCCGTTTATTTTAATAACTTACGATTTGGTACGTATTTTTTTTTTTATAAAATGTTAAGTACTGTATATAAGAATATAACCTGTACGCTACTGTGTATTATTTTATATAGAGTATAGATTATCCTGCGACAGTCGGCCGAAACCTGGACCAACAGATTAGTAGCGCGTTGACAAAAATCACCAATAAAATAGAACGAATTTGAATATTTGGGTAGAAAAGTGGGTATTTGGTGTCTGCAATAACTAAATGAAACGAAATTCCGAAGGCAGTAGAGGGAAGTAAGGCTTACACTTTCTTAGTTGCTAAATTACACAATCCGCGAATACTTTCGAGAAACCTGAAAGTTCAAATTTACAAGGCCATTTATTACCATTCCAACGCGTCCGAAACCTTGCTGCTTCAGTTTTAAGTTAATTGCCTTAAGATATTCGGAAAAAAAGTGATGCATACTAAATATGTATCTACTGGATGTATTACTTTTTTTTTTCCAAATTTCATTACTTTTTTTTTTTAATTATGTAAAAATAAAACAATAGACATCATTAGGAACATCTGTTTTCATTAAATGATTTAAAATTATAAAACCTTTTAAAAATGTTAGTTTATGGATTTATAACTAATTTCTATCAACTCGTCCGACTTATCTTGACGGTCACTTGTAAAAAAAAAAATATAATATACAGTTAACAGAGGAAGTCCAATTTGTCTGGCTTCATACATAATTATTTAGTAAAGTAAATTATTTAAAGTTAATATGAATAAAAGATACAAAAAACATATAACATCAAATGTGTTTAGTCTAGTATTATCTAAGTCTAGATTTATCACATATGTGCGGAAGATTGATTTATGAGGAAGTAGTTAAATAGTTGGTGTTTGAATGTGGTTAGGGATGACACTTTTCAGAGGGAGATGGGTAAAGAGTTCCAAAGTATGGTAGCACGGATGATGAAGGACTTTTCAATGGATGCTATTCTATATGAGGGAAGGTATAGATCGGTAGGTTGGGTTCTTGTATTTAGGGTTTGCGCGGAAGAGCATGGAGTAAGGAGTTCAAAGATATAGGAAGGTTTTCTGGCCCACAAGAATGTGAATTGGAAGATGCCAAGTAGGTATTTTCTTCGGGATTCGGGATTGAGTCACCTTTGATCAGAATACTAGTAAGAGACGTGTGGCTTAATGTAAGAGTAAATTAGATTGTTTCGAAGTTTATAAAGAAAGAGGAGGTCAAAATAGAGTCTTCTGTGTTCTAATGACAAGAGATTAAGACTTTTAAGATAGTGGTATACTCATTATAATGTAATATCAGCCGTCAACCCCATCTCAATAAATTGGGTACCCAAAATAGGGCGGATAAAGGTTTCGGCCTAAGTGCAAAACCTTGTCCTAGAAACAATACCCATGCTTACTAAATACTGAACCCCAATCCTTCATGGGTTTTAGTGTTTAGGAATCTTCGTTATAATATCCTTCATCTTATAATTTCTTTCAAACCTCCGATATAGCTAATATAATGGCAAGGGTTCGTTCTCCTCGGCTTTATGATGAGTTGTTCCGGATCCAATGGTCCGACCCCGTGCAGTTGAATAATTGGAGGGAGTGGAGGCGGGCGGCTGACGTTGGAGCGCCGATGACATAACAAGCTGTCTCGTGTCTTCCGCCCTACTCATTTCCCCGGCAATCCCCTCTTTTATTTTACAATTCTTTTATCTTGTTCCCCCTGCAATCCCTTTATCATACACAAATTCGGAGCGTCGTATTTACTTCAATTGTATTAGGTTGTAAAATAAGTTCGTTGCGTTTTTCAATACTTCAATTTAATCCTCTCTGTGTTTACAAAATCATGTTTAACAGGTCAATAATGTTTACATATTCTAAAAAAGGATTAGTTCAGGTACTTTTATGCATCAGTTTCAACCGAGACTCCTTATCTTTACGTGGTATTTTGCTAGCTCAAAATGGAGAGAGAGAGAAACAAATCTTTATTGAACAATATTACAATCTGTCCAACTCAGGACATTTTTAATAGTGATAACGTACAACATTCATACTACATTCACACGATATATACAAAACAATAAATTTATATAATAATAATAATACAATATACATATATACAAAATAAAATCAATAAAAATATATACAAAAGTCACTCATACCTATATACAATTCACAAGCATACAGCACGTGAGTTGAGAATCTAGCCAATGCTAGAACTCCAATATACATGTTACAAGAGGTCACGAGGCCACTGCCGTTTCAACCTTCTAGGAGGATGGTAAGGATGTGTGGAGCTGCATAAGGATTGAGCTAGGGGATTAGGGTGATGGATAAGGTTCTGATGAAATTTAGAGAATTTTAATGGTATAAGGTCTAAAATAAATGGAATATTTAGGTCGTGGTGTAAGGTATGGTTGGATACATAATAAGGGGCATTAACTATTGTTCGGAGGACTTTAGATTGGAAGGATTGAATGCGTTTGATGTTAGAAAAGTTGGCTGTCCCCCACAGTTCAAGTCCGTAGGTCCAGATAGGTTTCAGTACTGTCTTGTATATTAACAGTTTGTTCTCTATAGATAGTTTTGAATTTCTGTTCAGTAGTCTGTATAATTGTCCAAATCGTCGATTAAGTTCTTGTCGTTTAAGTCTAGTATGCGGGTTCCAAGTTAGTCTTTTGTCCAGAAGGAAGCCAAGATACCGGACTGTGTCGGAGAAAGGAAGCGGAACGGAGTTAAAGAGAACTGGAGGGCAGGATTGTCTTCTAAGGGTAAAGGTGACATGTTTGCATTTTGATTGATTGACTTTGATTCTCCAGTTGTTACACCAGTCTTCAATTTGAGAAAGGTGCGTTTGGAGGCCTATAGATGCAATTTCGGGATCTAAGTGAGAGGATAGGATAGCTGTGTCATCAGCGTACGTGGCTAGGAAGGTATTAAGGCAAACAGGAATATCAGCCGTGTATATATTGTAGAGGATAGGACCAAGGACACTGCCCTGAGGAACACCGGATTCAGCTCAAAATGGAAAAAATCATTTCCGTCATATGATGATTTTTTTTTATTTCTGAAAAGGGAGATCCGCTGCATAGACGGTTAACAACATTTGAAGTGTGTATGACTATGATGCCTTAGGAGAAAGTATCGTCCGTAAGTTTTTTTGCTCTGTTCGGAACTGGAAATTTTGACTTGAAAGACGCAAAGCGCTCGGGTCGTCCTTCAGCTGTTGATGAAATGAAAACTTCTTTATTACCCTGGGACTAAAGTTCTTTAAGAATAAAATAAAAATACAGGATTGATGACCAATTAGGTCATGGCTTTGAACAACAAATTACTAAACCAAAAAAAAAAAATTAAGGTTGTAATATATGTACACATTTACAAATCAGACTCTTAGAATGTAAAAAAAAACAAACAAGAAATAGCTACTTCATCAGTGACAATTTAAATAATATAAACACAACAAAATTGGTATTTCTTGCATCTGCAGTTTGAGGTTATTGTCTGTTTGACTGGGTCAGGAGAAGGTGGTTGGTTGATGATGCCCAATTCCAAAAATTACCTAAAAATGTCTTTATTATCCTGGGACTAAATTACCTTAAGAATGAACTTAAAATACAAGTTTGATGAATTGGTATTTCCAGCATCTTCACTGAGAGCTTATTGTCTATTAGATTTGGAATAGAAAAAGTGGTTGAAAAGGAGCGATTTGATGAAGACACCTCCTGTATGATGGATTTCGGGAGGGATAGAATTCCAAATAGAGGTAGCAAAAAGGACTTGTCAAACGCAGCAGTAAAGGGTAGAGATGGACCCTGGAATCGACAAACGCTCTTGGGAATCGCCTTAATTCGGTTACCTGATTCTCCAATGTGTTCGGAAGTGTGGAGGGGGGGGGGGGGGAGGGAGACCTGGTAGTTGAGCGTGATCCAGGTCAACGTATCCCAGATCACATCCTATCGTAACCTTTGATCAAGAAACAGTAGTTCTTACGGCGTTAAATTTTTTTAATAAGGGGCAGGTTTTAGATTTTTCCAAAAAGATTCATCCCTTTTCCCTCATAATTATTCATTCATTACTCATATTAATTTAAATATTCGGTTCTAGCAATTTAACAAGTAAAGTAAACAAGAGCTATGTTCTATTAAAAAAGAAATATATTATTTCATTGATTCATATACTGGGACATCAAATAATAATATAATAAAATATAATTAATATGCTGTTACAAAGACTTTGTTGTATGTATTTCAAGTGGGATTTCACAGTATATATAAAGGTATGTAGACTTGTACCTAAGAAAAAGAGGTAGTTTTTAATATTAAGAGGTATGAAAACGTATCTAATTTAAGTGTACGAGACTATAGTAGGAATGACAAAAATGCATTGATGTTTCATAGTGACGTGACATAAAATGCCGTCTAAAAAAAAAACAATGTATTATGTAGAATGAGAAAATTTTTAGAGAAATTAGATTGTTGTTCTTTAAATTTGTTTTTCTTTTTTAAATATATTTATTAGTATTTACAACTTTATAATAAAATACATCTAGTGAACGTGATCCAAGATTATACTGTAATGATTCACATGTAGGCATACTACCCATTGGCAGATCTCCAAAAACTATGCTGAACCAGAAGCTCTCGGGGCCGTCTTCTTAGTGGATTAAAGTGGGAATGGAGTTTGTCATGAAGGAGCTAAGTCAGCAACATAGGAACATTTAGGTCTTTATGGGTGAGTTTATTCGTGACAAAATAAGGAGCATTGAGAATTTTTCTAAGGATTTTGAATTGTAAAGAACGGGAAGAATTTGATGGTTTAGTAGAACCCCCTTTAAAATTATTATATTTTTTTTTTCTAGTAAGGAACCAAAAGCACACATTTTTAATTCATGTATTTGTAAATTATCACCTGAAAAAAGTCTTGTAAATTAAAGAAAACCCATTTTCAATACCATATTACAATAGTTAATATCTCATTTCAGAGATCTTCCAAATTTCGGCCATGAAAAATCTAGGTCCTTGAACTCACCGTCCGCGTAAAAAAGAAAAATCCTTCCCTTTTCGGTCAAGTAGACGTTAAGGAAAACGCCTGAAGAAGAAGAGGCCGAAGTAAAATTATCGGTGTTAGTTCGTTAACCCCTTAGAATGTCGATATATCGACCTGGAAAGCAGTAATGGGCAATTCTGCTTTGAATACTACGCTCAGGGCAACAAGATTTTCAGAAACCTGCTTATTTACTGGAATATGAACAATTATATATGTAGGAGCTACCAAACAAATATATATATATATATATATATATATATTTAATAAAATAAAATAAATGATAATAATGAATTAACAATATCATCTCGTTGGACTACACTATTTATTTTGTAGTTAATTTTCACATTTACAAATATAGGAATATTTTATTTTTAAATTATTCTGTTTTTCATTAGTTTAAATACACCGTAAAGCTTGATTCGTCATGGTCGTAGTTAGTTCGTTTACGTCAGGTCTCTCCGTCGAATTCGTTTCTTTTACAACTGTACATCTATGTTTTGCTTTTCTGTGTACATTTTGGGAACGAATATGGTACACGTTTACTTAGCACCCTATAATGAATATATTTAAAAAAAGAATTAAATGGATTTTTGTTATGCGTTAAAAAAAAAATACAGAGTTGTGATGGAAAAATCATTTCAGTTTAAATAATCTAGCAATTAAAATTATTATTTATGACAGTCACTTAAGTTTATGCGGTTTTCGTTCCTTTCCATTACCTTCGACGACTTAGTAAGTGCGATAATATTTCTAAACTCTTCAGTTTTTCTACATTATATTTTTGTTAATATTAGACATGTTATATAAGTGTATCTTATACAAAGTGTTTTATAACTGGCTTGTATCATTCCTAATATATATTAATACGAAATTAGGAAGCTGTTAATTAAATAAACAATTAAAAATGGACTAATTATGTATATGTAAAATTCTGGTACATTATTGTTGATTTTTTTTGTCTATTGTTTTAATTGTAGTCTTGATAACAGGGACCTTGAAACGTTGATAAAAATAAAATGTTTTAAATAAAATAAAACAATGTTGGAAGTTAATAGTGCTAAATTTAAATGATACTGAAACCTTCTAAATTTAAGGTAACTAGAAAGAAATTTTTTCATTTCATAAAAGAAATTTTAACCTCGAAAAATATTCCTTCTTCAGTTAATCTTCAAAACAAAAAAAAAATTTATTACCACTAATAAAGAAATGTAGTAATTATTTTTTTAAAAAATCGACATTAATGCCTTATCAGATTATTTCTATGAGGATAAAACCTACCAGATATCAAAGCAGTGTAGTTAAACATTGATTTAACCAGTTTTATCGAATCCGTTGTTATGGTTTTCGAAAAAATTGTAAAAATCCATGGTACTAAGTTTGCACTTCCGGTTAGTAATTTTTTTAAAAAATTGTTGCTGCGATATCCCCGGCAAATAGCTATCACAAATATGAATTGTTTCATTAGATTCACATGTGGAATCTCCAGACGCTCCCATGTTTCTAGAAGGTATACCGAGTTGAATTGGCTCTATCCCTCTTTACGTCGGCAGTACCTCCTAGGTGTCTGTCTCTTCCGATTTTTCAAAACAAAAAAAACTCCTTCTATTCTTACCTCTTCTTCCTCGTTCCATTCCGTAAACACTAGATCCCAACCCATAAACTTGTACACACCTTCTCATAGATCTGTCTTCTTCAAAAAATCCTTTGTCATTCGTGCTACCCTATTTTGGAATTCCTTGCCTATATCCATTCGTAAAGCCTTATCATTATCAGCTTTCAAACATCAACTATTTCTCCATCTCTTAAAGTATCAATCTTCCCAAAATATGAAATATTTAAAATCTATAGATAACTATTCATTGTCACAAAATCTGTCTTTTATTGTTAAACTGAAGTCTTAAACGACCAGACAATTATCATTTATGTCGTACTTTTCTTGTTATCCTTAAGGGACTACTCGTCCCAGAATAAAAAAATCTGGTGCGCACAACACACGGCTTTCACTTACCTCCGCCATTTATCTCATTTTAAGAATTTTTAAACAAATTTAGAAACGAAAATAAATTGTTAACTTCATAATAAATTAAAAAAAAAAAAACTTAAATAAATTTTAATAGAAATATGTGTTTGATTAAATAATCTATTATACTATTCCTCGCGCGGATCTCATTACCGCGTATGGAGAGCGTCCCACGGGTGGCGGATGTGGGGATGGTCGGTGGAATTTCTTCGGAAGCTCCTCCCGGCTAAGTCCGATGGACTCGCTGACCAACAATGAGAGCGGCCACCCAGGCTTGCTGGAGGGTGTGACGTAGGTTCGAACGCCCTACTCACATATTTTAGTTCACAAAATACCACCAAAAGTTTTGAACACGTAGAGAAATTCAAGTATTTAGGTTCAATTATAACTAGAAAAAATGAAATCCAGGAAGAAATAAAGTCCCGGTTAAAGGTGGGAAATGCGTGTTATTATTCAGTTGCTACGTTACTTAGTTCGCAGCTTCTATCTAAAAACTTAAAGATTAGAATTTATAAAACTATTATTCTTCCAACGGTTCTTTACGGATGTGAAACGTGGCCGCTTACTTTGAGGGATGAACAACGGCTTAAGGTTTTCGAAAATAAGGTATTGCGTAAAATATTTGGTCCGAAGAGAGATGAGGCCACTGGGGAGTTTAGAAGGTTGAACAACGCGGAATTGCGGAACTTGTATCCTGTGAATATAATTGAGCTGATTGCATCGCGGAGACTCAAATGGGCGAGTAAAGTTGTTTGGCTCGATGACGAGCGGATTCCGAGAAAGTGTGTATTTGCTGATCCGACTGGTAGGCGTCCGAAAGGTAGGCCGAAGCGGAGATGGGAGGATTGCGTTAAGGCCGATCTCGGGAGCTTGGGCTTGAATGGTGAACATTGGACGAGTCTGTGTAGGCGGAATTTGGTGGTATCGGCATCGAACCTTCGGGTTCGCTAAGCCTATTATTATTATTATTATACTATTATATACGACAATCAGTTTGTTTGGTCGACTTTTCATCACTCTCCGTTAGATGTTACAATAGTATGTATAAGATAATATTTTTTCTAAAATCTTTAGCATTCCAACGGTATATTATACATGTATATTACTCTTCTTAAGTTCAAAGACAAACAATTGCATAAAATAAACATTTTTGCAGTTTTTTCCTTTAGTTGTATATCGAATTCGTTCAACTTATATATTTTCCTGTTTTTTAGCAATGCTAATCAGATGATATGGTTAATTTCATAAAATCTACAAAATTAAAGGTACTTTAGTAGAAGTTAATTTTAAAGATCGGCATTTAAGCTCTGTCAGACTATTTTAATCTGAATGAAACCTACATCATCTTAAATCTTATCAAATTTTACATCGATATAGCAAGTTTAATCAAAATCGTTCGAGCCGTTTTCGAGAAAATCGTAAAAAGGTGCAAAATGCATGGTATAAAGTGGCTCTTCTGGTTAGCTGATTTCGATGAAAAAGGTTTTGTAATATCTCAGGCGTATAGTTGCCTTAAATATGAAATTTCAGTTTCGCAGGACTTTTCGTTTTCGCTCGGGAGTTACCTCACACACACACACCTTTTTGCGGGGCTTGGTTATTTGGGCCCTAAAAATTGTATTTCCGTTAAAAACTGGAATTCGAAAATTTTCACGATCGCAATAGTTTCCCTTACTAAATATATTTCATACATAGGTAAGTGAAAGTAATACTTTTAATTTCATTTTAAATATTTCAGTTTCGTACGCTTTATCGTTTTCTTGCTATACATACCTGATACACACTAACAAGATACTCAACTTGGAGACAAATTTTAAATATCTGTTCTTTATTTTAATTTTTGTTAGTATTTCATTTTCATTTCGTCTTTTTGTTCATATACTTTTAATCAATACTTTCTGTTTTTTTCAATATTTCTTCTTATATATTAATACAAGCACGCTGATTGAACACCATGTCTACCCATCTGTTAAATTTTAATATTTCCTTTTAAGGATAGTCTGATGTGTTAATATTGTTTCTCGTTTTTTTTTTAATACTTTAAAAAAAAATGAAGTAATAGTGTTGTCAATAGTTGTATTTATAGTGTTTTCAATAATGGAGTTTACACAATGACCGTACCAATCTGCTGGTTAACCGTTATAATGACGTGGGTGGGATGGCATTATGCTCCAATTACCAGGTTCCCTCAACCAGGTAAAGGTCAATTACCCATTTTTCTTATAAACCCTCGGTGAACGTGGATAAAATCTATACCAATCACTTAAAGATTTTAAGTATTTAAATAGTTTTGCAAACTATCGATACATTCATTTTGTACTTTTTTTTTATTTTATAGAATC
This sequence comes from Piezodorus guildinii, assembly GCA_023052935.1. NCBI lineage: Eukaryota > Metazoa > Arthropoda > Insecta > Hemiptera > Pentatomidae > Piezodorus > Piezodorus guildinii. The sequence goes on from CM041295.1 coordinate 76,514,173, forward strand.
ACAATATTTTTCGGGCTAATTTATTTACATAAGTATTTGTTATTTGTACCCTTCAAATTAAACATTTTATTATTATTATTATTATAGATTTATGAATGTTTCTAATTTTTATTTTTTCATTTTAGGGCTAGCAGATAATAGTTTCCATGTCTCGATGATAAGAGGTTCAGTGTCTCTGTAAGTATACCATATATTTTTTATTTCATTCTCAAATTATAAATAATTAATTATTAATTTTAATTGAGTTATATAAGTATGATGAATTATAAATTTTATAATTAAGGATTTTGTTGGTCGTTTTAATAACGTTTTTCTTTTATTAAAAAAAAAAAGTTGGTCTAGGACTACTTACTGATCATTTTTAAAACAAAGGAATTTTAAACAGTTTCTATTATTCGAGATTTACGAGGTTTTATTCGTAGAAGACTAATGATGTAAACATTAATTCGGAAAAATATGATATAAGCTATGTAGTCAAAAAATTAAAAACATATATTTTTTTTTTTTTTAGTTGTAGATTCTTTAAGGTTAAGATCAAAGTCCAAGAATAAAGTTGGAGGCTGATATTTAACTTCACCACTATGTAGTTAGTATTGATGCACAACGTTTCGGCTATAATGCCATCTTTAAGTGCAAAGAACAATTTTATCTGCAAGTACAAATATAATTTCTTTAGAAATAATCACTTTCATAATTATAACATCATAATTACATAACATTACAAAATGATAGTACATCAACTGATTCCATTCACAGTTATTCATGTTTGTAGTGGAACTGTTTTTATTTGTTCTTTTTTTTTTTTTCATGTTTTAATTGGTTTTTATATTTTTAAAATCAAACGCTAATATTTTTTATGGATTATTAGCAATTTCATTTCATAAATTTTATTTATTGTTATTAAACATTTTGTATTGTTATGTAATTGTGATGTATTGATTATTTTTAAAGAAACTATATTTGTACTTACAGATAAAATGGTCCTTTGCACCTGAAGATGGCATTATTGCCGAAACGTTGTGCATCAATACTTAATAAATAGTGGTGAAGTTAATTATCAGCCTCCAACTTTATTATATATCTTTTTTTTTTATGCATAATGTGGAAAATTATAATGGAAAGATATATGAATGTCTTATTTTTTTTTTCTTTATATAAATAAATGCAATGGTATATTTACTAATCATACAGTCTATTATCCCTAATTCTGCGTGATCCAAAATATTCCCTTGCTCACTTTTTCGGATCAACAAATTTCAACAGTAATTATATTCATTGTCCGCTGCAAATGTTTTATCCTAAAGATTCAAATTATTTATTATTCATAGCATTAAAAAAAATAATAATTATCTCCTAAATTCTCTTTCGCGCATTCTCTTAAGCAACCCTTTAAGGAACGTATCACTTACTATAGGTCTTTTCTTGAGTGGAACTTAGATGGTTAACTAAGAACTAAAAGAGGGTCTAAAATTTTTTTTCTCGATTGAACTTTCCTATAATAAATCATGCAGAAGTGAAACCATTATTAGATCGTGTTTTTGCCTCGTTATTTTCACACATTTTCCTTTGAGAGTTTTTTCTAATTACATATCCTGTATCGCCATCACCTATATCCCCAGAATAATCTATATATTTTCTGTATTTATACGTGTCGAAAAAAGTTGCATATATATATATATATATATATATATATATTATATATATATATATAATAATATATATATATATATTAATAAAATACTCGATTTTTTTCTCCAATTTTCGAAGATTTTTTTATTTAATTCACTATTTATTTGTTCCTCTAGTACCATTCTGGATAACGGAAAATTCGGAATAAGAAATATGATGAGTAAATACAAATTCTTGATAGTATTAACATTTAAAAACTTGTACGAATGAACCATGTTTTCAATAAAGATTACTGTCCTTCCTATCAAAACCCAAGCGCCCACTTAGAGTAGACTAATTCTTTAAAGCGAAATGTTTTTTTATTTATTATTATTTTATTAGGTACAGAGATAAATATAACTACTCAGTGAAAACCAATACAAAAGTTCCTCCACAGCATCTTAACGAGAATTACATATTGTGAAGGATGCATTGAAGAGATGCCGGGCTTACAATTAAAAAGAATTTTAAAAATAAAGCCAATAATTTTTTAAACTCTGACTCAAAAACTCACTGGAGTGTTACTATTCTAGGACTAGGTATGTAATCGAGAAAATGATCAAATAAAAACTAGTTAAGTTTAGTCAGGAGGATCTTCGCTTTTTTTAAGTAAATAATAAAAAATAAAAAAAATAAACCTGTACCACTACAACCCATTAAGGTCTTGGGCTCAGTACATATAGAGATTCGTACTGTTTCAAGCCAACAGGCAGTGCAATGAGGCGATTAGGCCTTAATCGCGCTCAGCCGCCAGGTTTTTCCCCAATTAATTCGGGTTCCCACTTTATAGAGGCTGGGTCTGCCCCAGGAGGGTCTCCATACCCTAGGGTCGTCTCCCGACTGAATTAACAGAATAAATAATATTCCGCCACAGCCGGGATTCGAACCCAGGACCCGGAGCACAGCAGACTAGCGCTAAGCAAATAATACAAAAATAATATTTTTATATTCAGGTTATTTGACTCGATTGGGATCAATCCCACTAATCTTCAATTTTTATTGCCCCAATCGCAACATAGAGACCAAGATGCAATGAATAGAAAAGATTCCATAAAATCAAAGGGTTGCCTATTAATTTTGTTTAAGAAAAAATGAAGTTCCTCAAACTGCCAATAAAACTAATTTATTTTTATTTTCTCTTAGTTATATATATATATATAACATGCATAGGAAAAGAATTGCGATCGTAAAAATGTTCGAATTCGAGTTTCCATCTGAAATACACGTTTTAGGGTCCCTTGAGTGTAAATGACCTAGTCCCTCAAAAAGGTATGTTTGTGGGCGTGTGGTATATCTAGCTTAAAAAACTATTAGTTGTTTTAAACTAAAATTTCATATTTTATAATAGTTTATTCCTGACATGTTACAGCAACTTTTTCATGAAAATCGGCTTACCAAAAGAGCCATTTTATTACTTTAGGCACTTTGCACCTTTTCACGATTTTTTCAAAATCGGCTCTAACGAATAAAAGTCTTTATATCAATGTAAACTTTAATGGGATTTAATATTATGTTTTGGTTGTTTTATTTTGATTGAAATAGGCTAATAGGGCTTAAATGGAGATATTTTAAATTTCATCCTCTAAACTACCTTTAATCGTGTAGATAAAAAAAAAATAAAATAAAATACAACTTCATCTTATTAGCATTGATAAAAGACGGGTAAATATACAAGTTGAATGAATTCGATAACCAACTAAAGGATATAAGAGGAAATATATTTTTAGATTGTTTTTTTTTTTTGTCTACATAAGAGTAGTAATATAGATGTATATAATATACCGTTGGAAAGCTAATGATTTTAGAAAAAACGTTATCTTATATACAAAGTTCTATAACGTAATGGAGTGATTAAAAGCGGATAGAACTAACTGATTGTTTTTGATAATAATATAATAGATTATATAATAAAACACGTGTTTCCAACGAAACTCATTGCGATCCTTTAACCTTTTTTCATCTATAATTTTATTTAAAAGTTCTTAAATTGATTTCAAAAACGGAAGTAAGTGAAAGACGTTTGTTACGCGCACCCACAAATTTTCAAATTTGTTCTATGTATCAATTTTTAATTCGATTCGAAACTTTTAAAAGACATTTCTGATATTGTAAAATGAGTATAACACTACCAATAGTTGTATAATTTTTTTTATAGCTGTTCCGCCCCTCCGACTTACGCGATGGCAACAAAAACTTACATAGTGAAAACTGGGTAAATTTAATTAAATAATCAATCTAAACTCACAAAAAACAAACTACGAATTAAGGCGAGTGTGAAGGGTATGACTTGGTTATACTTGTGTACAAGAAACAAACACAAGATTAATAAAAGCCGATTTATTGCCTTGTAACGAAAGTGGCCTGGGTGTATCATTATGCGTCAGCTGAGATGAAATTAAGGATTTAACTCCTCCTATCAGAAGTCCTGAATAAAAATACGAGAAAAAAGTGAGAAAAACTAGAGTATTTTGTTAGCTTTCGAGAAACTGAAATTTAAGTTTAATTATTTAAAAGAAACCCTAATCCAGTCCTACCTTACAGACAGATCCTTCAAAGTCAATCATAATAATTCCTATTTGTCCATTTTTAGTCAGTTTGCTGGTGTTCCTCAAGGCAGTATCCTAGGACCCATTCTTTATACAGTTTATACAGCTGATATCCCGTCCCATCCTAACACTTTCCTTTCTACCTATGCTGATGAAACTTGTGTGTTATCAGTCAATACTGATCCAACTATTTCCTCTCCAACTCTCCAATCCCTCCTCAGAGACAACAAACAATTACCTTAGAACAAATCCAACCAAATTACCTTCGTCGTAAACCTATGACATCCTGCCCTACTGTCTCCAATAATACTCCTCTTGTCCCGGTTAAACAGATCCCACATCTAGGACTGCACCTTGACAAACTCCTTACTTGAAACCCTCATACAAGACTGAAACTACAAGAAACTGCACGACGTTTTCGACTACTTCAAAACTTACTTGACAAACGTTCTAATCTTCCATTTAACTGCAAAAGACTCATCTACATGACTACAAGGCCGATATGGACTGACGGAGTAGAGCTTTGGGGCTCTACTAAACCATCGAATTCTTTCCGTATCCAATCCCTTTAATCCAAAATCCTTCGTAAAATCCTCAATGCTTCTTACTTTTTCACAAATAAACTCATCCATAAAGACCTTAATGTACCGTATGTTGCTGATTTGGCCCGATCTAGATACCATTCCTTTCATGAAAAACTCAATTCCCACCCTAATCCTCTTGTTTCAATCCTTTCTTCCTATTCAATTCCTGATAATCCTCCGAGGCGTCTGAAAAGAAGATGGCCCCGAGACCTTCTAGTTCAGAATATTTTTAGAGTGCTTCCATTGGGAAGCTTCTCTACATGTGTTTCATGCCTTTTTGTAGTTCACTCAAATTTACTTGTTGTATTCCAATATACAGTTGTAAATTCCAATAAATAAATTAAAAAAAAAAAGAAACCAATGTCATAAAATGCAATACATACTTCATCTAACTAATGAAATAAAGAGAGAGCACTTATTGAGTTGATTTACCTCAAATAAAATTAGGCACATACAACCAAAATAAACTTAGTAATCATTTGTCAAACATTAAAGACCTCATTTTATCAAATTAAAATTTAATTTTGTTTAAAAATTAATTGTACAAATTGTGACAAAATTTACATAGGAAGAACCTCTAAAAAGATCACCACCAGAATACAACATAATAGTAATTGCAAAAATATAAACAACACTGCATTGACACAACATAGTATAAATTTTAACCACAAATTTGTTTTTAAACAGCCAACAATTTTAGAAATCGAAAAAAATAAATTTAATAGAAAAACAATAAAATCTATGTATGTATTTAAAAATATATTATAAATTTTAAAACAGATTCAAAACACCTTAGTTGTCATTACAGATGCAAGAAAAATTATAAACCTTTCTTAATTGACCTATAATATAAAGATATATTAGTATGTGTATTTTAAAAGTAGGCCAAAGAATATGTTGGCTGTTATGGATAATTGTTTTATGTTATATTTTTTTAATAAATTTTGAATGACTTTTATCTAATTTATTATTGACAAATTAAAAAAAATATGGATCTCTACTTAACTCATACATTGATGGCAGGTAAATAGACTTTTATCTAACATTGTTATTGTTTTAATATTAAATATTAATTAGTATAAAGAGATTTTTTTTTGTAACAATATTTAATGTATCTTAGTAAGTCCTGAAGATGGGGAAAGTCCCCAAAACGTTGAATTTAATTGTTACTTGTGCAAAAATTAAACTTTTGAGGAAGATCTAAGAAGCAATTATTTATTATCAATACATGTTTCTTCCGAATGGTTAATTTTATTATTTAAATAAATCAAACGAAATGGAGAGAGCTTTGAAGAAAAATACCAAATACTTGTTTACGTTAACGCTTCTAAACATTTTAATTAAATCTATATGCATTACTTTATCTATATCAGTGTAATTACGTATTAAGCGTTCGAACTTATCTTATATCATTGTCGTTTATAACTTGACACCATAACTTGATAATGTTTCTTCTGTTTATTAAGTACTCCCTCCGTTAATAGGTAAAGGTATTGCCGCTTAAAAACAATCGATGCCACAACCAAAGGGTGGGAATGGGCCTGAAAATAGAATCTTGGCAATAATTCAGCGTTGCTATTGACTTAAAACCAAAATTTTAAAGGACTAGTATTCTATTCAAAATAGTTAACATGATCAACCATTTTTACCCTCTACCTATGTTTGTGTAATTTGTGTGCTGGTTCTCGGTTGTTTGTATTATACAAAAATAACTGTAATTGATGTAATAACAAATATCTGGAGCGCGCTACTTACGACTTTCACTTACCTTAATTGTTATAATCAATTAAAGAATTGTCAAATACAGTTAGCGAGAAAAGGTTAAAGGATTATAATCAGTTTCTTTGGAAACATATGTTTTCGATTGAACGGTGTAACAATAAAAAAAAAATTATGTGCCATAATCACTCAGGTTTATTCCCTATTCGTCACTTTATATTACATTCCACAAATTTTTATGTAAGATAACATTTTTTCTAAAATCTATAGCTTTGCAACGGTATATTATACGTCTATGTTACTATTACTCTCCTTTAGTTAGTTACCAAATTCATTCAACTTGTATATTTACCCGATTTTTATCAATGCTGAAAAGATGAAATTGTCTTATTTTTTTTTTATCTACAAAATTAAAATCAAGTGGAAGAAAATTCAAAAACTCGGCATTTAAGCCCTGTCAGACTATTTCAATCATAATGAAACCTACTGGATATTAAAGCCCATTAAAGTTTACATCGGTATAAGACTTCTATCAAAATCGTTAGGGATGATTTTGAGAAAATCGTGAAAATATGCAAAATGCATGGTATAAATTAGCTCTTCTGGTTAGCCGATTTTGATGAAAAAGTTGTTGTAACATCTCATGCATAGACGCTCATAAAATATTAAATTTCAGTTTTATACAACTTATAGTTTTTGAGATAGACTTACCTCACGCACACACACATACCTTTTTGCAGGAATTGATCATTGGTTCCTAAAACATGTGTTTCCGGTAGAAACTCGAATTCGAAAATTTTCACGACCGCAATTCTTCCACTTAATATGTATTTTATACTTAGCTAAGTGAAAGTAAAAATAAACGAGTTTTACTGCCAGTTTGAGGAACTTCATTTTTCTCTTAAACAAAATGAATGGGCAACCCTTTGATTTTATGAAATGTTTTCTTTTCATTGCAGATTGGTCTCTATGTTGCGATTGAACCCTCACACGAGACTAAAACGACAAGAAACTGCCCATAGATACAGATTACTACAACACTTACTAGACAAACGTTCAAAACTTCCAATTCACTACAAAAAGCTCATTTATATTACTGTCATCAGACCCATCTGGACGTATGGAATCGAGCTTTGCGGCTCTACTAAGCCATCTAATTCCTTCCGCATCCAATCCTTACAATCCAAAATCCTTCGCAAAATCCGAAATGCTCCTTATTTCGTCACAAATAAAATCATCCATAACGGCCTTAATATCCCATTTGTGGCAGACCTTTCTCGTACCAGATATACCACTTTTAATTCCAAACTCCCTACCCATATAAACCCTCTTGTCCGCAGCCTATCAACCTCACATATTCCTGACAACCCTCCGAGGCGATTGAAAAGAAGATGGCCTCGGGATCTTTCTTAAATAAACATCGAAGTACTACCGCTGGGTAGTTTCTTCACAAGCCTTTTACGCCTTTTATTATAATTCATCACTTTTACTTATTGTATTTATGTAATATATAGTTGTAAAATTCAATAAAATATAAATTAAGAAAATAAAAATAAAAAATGTTGCGATTGGGGAAATAAAAATTGAAGATTAGTGGGATTAATCCCAATCGAGTCAAATAACTTGAATATAAAAATATTATTTTTGTATTATTTACTTAAAAAAAGCGAAGATCTTCCTGACTAAACTTAACTAGTTTTTATTTGAGCATTTTCTCGATTACATTCCCTAGTCCTGGAATAGTAACACCCCCATGAGTTTTTGAGTTAAAGAGTATCCAAAACTATTGGCTTTATTTTTCAAATTATTTTAATTGTAATTCTGGTATCTCTTCAATACTTCCTTCACAATATGTAATTCTCGTTAAGATGCTGTGGAGGAACGTTTGTATTGGTTTTCAGTGAGTAGTTATATTTATCCATGAAGTATAAAGAGCATGTCTCTTAGGTATTGTATCGTTTCTCTCTGATAGATCCCGGTGTGAGGAGCTCGCTTACAGAACCTAATTCAACAAGATTACTTTTCGAGGACTAGTTAGCTACCTTCTCTTCCTCTAATTTGTACAATCCTTATCGAAGGTCCCTTCATTCCCTACTGATGTCTTCCTAGTTATTTCTCTCTCTTCTTCTCCTCGTTTACTTCATATTTTACTCTCGCCAGGTATGTTTTGGGCATTCTTCATACATACTTTTACTTAATAATACGACCTAGTTCTATACAAGAGAAACACGCGAGGAATAAGGTTTAAATTTTTTTTAGTAGACACCCGGTTATTACCTCTAAAACAAAATATCCCCATCCCCTTTTATCCAACTTTAAAGCCGAATATGCAACTGATAACATATAAGTTCATAATTTTTTCCCATTTATTATAAAATTTTACTAGACAAAACATCCAATTTTTAATTATTTAACCATTACCAAAATAAATCAAAAATGGCTGTTTACGATAATTTTTGGGAAAAATAAAAAACTATTCCTATTTCCTAAAATTTATCAGTGCAGAAGGCCGCTGTGTTCTAACATCCATGGTATCTCATTACGTCATCAATCGTCTAAATGAAGATGCCTAAGTAACATCGTACATTTTAAAAATTTACTCTCTGTATGTTATTCAACGTTTTTATCGATTGTCATTCAGCTTGATGTCTATATATTTGTTATTATATTCTTGGAATTGAATAGGGATTTTCACGGTTTACGAAATCTTCTGATTATGATTAAATTAAAATTAAAATATCTTCATTATTACTTGAGCTTGTGAACACTAGCTGTAGCTCAATAAAAATGATAATTGGAATAATAATCCAAAATGCTCTATTAATTTCCAATTTTAACAGTTTTGAAGGTTTCATTTTTTAGCACATCATTTTGAGTCAATTATGTGTGCTTCCTAATTATGACAAGAATAACTGCCTTCCTAAAATTAAGCTAAATTATTTTCATACAACCAAGTTCTATCAACTGTCTTGTTTGTATTCACATGGAGAGAAATATGTTTTGAACAAATAATCATTGGTTATAAAATTATATATTTATGAAAGTTTAAGATTAAGTTTTCTAAATTTAATTGTATTGGGTTGAAAAACCTCATTTTGCTTTTTTGTTTTTATTTTGTATAATTCTTTTGAATTTCAGTTATTCTTTTTTGTTTCATTCACATTGAATAAAAAAATGAATGTGCTTTTTTTTTTTTAAGTATAATATCTAGCTTTGGAATGAACATGGAAGGTTATTATTTTATTTTTCATAAAATCCCAACTGTGCTATATCTGATCTGTTTTTACTAGCTCTAGTATTATTATTCAATACCTGTAGTTTATCTATAGTACATCTATTTTGATTTATTGAGCTGTGGATTTACATTTTTATTATTTCATCGCCAATAATGTAATTATTATCAGTTCATTTTACTTTAAAACCATTGAAGTGAAAACCGTGAATTAATTTTCATATACATTGTTTAATTTATACATAGTAATTTTTTAAACTATTCTGTGTATTTTCTATTTGAAAACCATAATTTATTTTTATCATTGTGAAGCATATTGTGCACTCCTTTAAAATTCATATGAATATTATCAAATAGGTTGGTTGCGTCAGGAATACAATGCTTGATTTTGGAATTTTTTTAAAAATCAGACTTTATGTAAAATCATAAACATTGCAATTTTTAGCTAATTCTGCACTTGTGTGTCTTTGATGTAAGTGTCTTAGTGTCATTATTGAAGCTTAGAAGAATTGAAAAGTGAAATGATTCTGCGTGAAGTGCATTTTTGGATTCTGCAAATATTGATTAAAATGGTATTAATTTATTATTTTTATGATCATGTCATATTTTTGTTCCAATTATTTATTTGAACTGTTTACTTTACCAAAGTATTCGTTATTTATTAAACCCATATAGTAGGTACTCTAAACTATTACAAATTTTCACTTATTTCAGGAGGAGACAATAATATAGAATTTAAAAATATAATTTATATATAACTTATTCGAATAACTACATCCAAAAATGTAGCTGTATCCCTTGTATACGTGTATATATCTACTGGAAATTTTCCCAACTGATTAGGAGTTTTAAAATTGGACAAAACTTATCAATAATAGTATTTATTATAGGAGAGAAGAATATGTTTGTTTTACCAGTGGCACACACATTAATTTTTGGCTTAGTTATTCGATGTAATGTTAAAGCCGTTCTGAAATTACTTATAAATATAGTTAATTTCTCCAACTTTTGACCTTTTTTATGAAGAAAAAATTACTTTGTAGTCATTAATTTCCCATTATCAATTCTAAATGTAATGAAAATTTAAAAAAAAATGACATTGTGTTTTTGCATTATATTTAATATTATGCCAAAAAAGAGATTATTTCTTCAGCTAGACTGTTGCCAAGGGGCGAAGTAAATTCCCTTGGCCCCTCTGTAACATAATACATAAGGAAATGTATGGTCCATTATGAGGCTTGGCCTCATTGACAATTTTTCTTCGTTCAGACTTACCCTCTGAGTAAGTCTGCTCTTCTTCGTTTAACAATTTCTAGGAGACAAAGGCCACGTATAATGTACTTCAACCCCTGCGTTCTAAGTTGGCATCTTCTTGTCTAAGTTTGTTTATTTCATATTGTTCAATTTTTAGTATTTATATTATCAGCATTAGTAGTCTTTCTGGATTCATTTGATTTATATGATCCAAACATTTAATTCTTCTGCACTTGATGTAAGATACAAAGCCTCCCGTGGTTTATAAATCAGAGATTTTCCTACAATGGTATGGTTATTGGTAGTTTTGTTGGTTTGTTCTGGAAGTTCTTGAAAACCATTCACCTACATAAATCATTTCTAATTTAATTGTATTCATTGATTAAAGTTGACCGATCACACTTTTCATAATATTACTCTTTCTTAGGAGTTTTGTCAACCATCCGTAGGTCATTTTATCGGTTTTCTAAAGGAACTGCTATGACCATTTGGTAAACTGATATTAAACAGTTCCTACTAAATATATTTTACTTGTTTTCAAACTTTAAAATAACTAGTGTAATAATAATTATCTGAAGAAAAACTTTATTAATCTTTGCTTTTAGGCCAAGGTGAAAGGTTGCGAAATGGCAACTATAGATGGTCGGCCAGCACAATATGGCATCTCCCTCAAACAGCTGCGCGAGCTCATGGAGCACCGTGGCCGTGAGGGAGTTGTCAAAGTACAAGAGTTTGGAGGTGTTCAAGAAATATGTAAAAAATTATACACCTCTCCTAGTGAAGGTAAGATTTTGATTTGATATTTTTTTATAAAGTATGGGAGAGTATCTGCTTATTCATTGATGTGTTCTATATAAACTTCAATTTTTATGATTAATATTTATTTATTTTAATGAATCTATGCTTCAGGGTGCCCCACTTTTTTATCGTTTACAGAATTTTAAAAAGGATAAAAAATCTGGTATAATTTTTCAAATATTGACATTTTCACTGAGCTAATGATATTGATGTTTGTTTCATTACTTTTCCATTTCCCTTTTTAATTGTAGAATAATATATAACAAACATGAGAATCTTGAACAAATAAGTATAAACCAGAAAACTAATAAAAAATAATGCCCTCAAACAAAGGCATTAGTGCAAAAAGAAAAAAAAAATTACTCTGTGTATTTGCGAGGTTGATGTAATCACATACATTTTTTTTTTTTTATACACTATTTATTACCTTTCAATTTCTTTTTGTAGGTTTAAGTGGAAGTCAACCTGACTTAGAACATAGAAGGGAGACTTTTGGCTCAAATACAATACCTCCTAAACCGCCCAAAACATTTCTTCAGTTAGTATGGGAAGCTCTTCAAGACATTACGCTTATTATTCTAGAAATAGCTGCTCTTGTTTCATTAGGATTGTCACTTTATCAACCTGCGGATGACAAAGGTAAGTCTGTTATTCAAATGAAAAAAACAATGTTGTTATATTTGGCATGATTAGGTATTTATAAGATCTTATAGAAAAATTATAGGAGAAATCTCCAGCAAAAATAAAGTATCTGGTACATCTACTTTCACTATTTTCCTTATCGATTTGGTTGCTAAGTCCTATACAAATATTGTTGATGTAATTTTCCTTTATTTGATTCGATGAAGCTTTTTTTTTCAAATGTGCATCTGGAATGTTTTGGGAGCTATGTAGTATTCAATTTATTCAAACAATTAAAAAGAGTTACCAAGTTTTCATTCAAACATACTTGTAATACTTTACAATATAATTACACTTGATTAAGAAACAATCATGGTACACTATAGAATACATTTTTGTATTTATTCTATATTTTGGCAACTTCCAGCTAGTTCTTGAGATGAACTTAATAACTTGCTGGTTACTTTTTTTCTGGATGGGTGAAAATCTACAATTTACTTTAAAATGTTAAACTTATGCATCACTGATTATATGTAGTTTTTGTTCTAAGTTTTCTCCAGAATTCTCTAAAAAAAAAAAAGATTTTAAGAGAAGATTTTTTTTTTTTTTTTTTTTTAAATATTTGAGCTGATTAGGAGCCATATTCCAAAGAAATACAGGTTTTTAGACTTTCGTGCACAGAGTGTCCAACCAGACACTGAAGAAAAACAAAAAAGAAACTTTGACCATCAGTTCTAGAGATAATCATAACACAAGCAGGGTAAACAGATATTCGGTTCAATCGCTTAAAATGTTTTATTAGGAATTCAGGGAGTCCTAACAAATCGATCACATATTAAAATCTGCTCATCGAAAAATTTTGCTTGATTTCAAAACCCTCATTGTATTACTCGCATTTTAAATTAAAAGTAATTTTTTTTTTTTTAATCGATCTAAATCAATTTCTGATGTCTGGTTAAAACAATGTTCAAAAGTTAATGTTGAAATGGTGAACGTTTTTACTTATCTATTTTATTTTAATTTTTATAAATCATGCAACATGTTTGATACCAAGGCAAAAGACAACCCCATTAAGTTGACTTCTGTCTTAAATATTTCCATATTAGTTGAGATAGCTTGAAATTTAGATAGGTACGTATTGATTCCAATATAGGGGTGTAGTGTATTTTACTCAGAATTTATCTTAATTAACTTAACTGTTTATTTTACTATATGAAGAGAAAAACTCAATGCTCTTGAAATAAAAAATCTATAAAGAAGATTAAACTGCATAAATCAATTTAATTTTGATTTATTAAAATGCCATTAGTGTAACTGTAAACTAGTTTTATGTATTTTTTTCTTGATTTGTTATTTCTACACACTATATTACATTTTCTCATTGAATTAATTTTCTTTCAGTGTTAGATGAAGATGAGGCAAAGCATGGTTGGATAGAAGGAGTTGCTATTTTAATATCAGTTATTGTTGTTGTACTTGTTACTGCTTTTAATGATTATACTAAAGAAAGGCAATTCCGTGGTCTACAAAGCAGGATTGAAGGGGAACACAAGTTTTCTGTTATCAGGCAGGAGAAGTAAAACAAATATCAGTAGGAGACATTGTCGTAGGAGATATTTGTCAGGTATTAAATTTTTTTAATTAAGTAGCATACATTTTAATATAAACTATAATATTGAATTATCATTTGAGAACATTTTAGCTATGACAGCCCAAATTGTTTAAAACATGGTGTATAAAAGAGTACTCAGCTCCTCGATGAATTCACTTTTCTGCCTTTATATTCATTTTAACTTGATGCCCAATCCTTCCCAGTATAGCTTGGTGAATTCCTCCATTATTTTTCTATAACTATTCCTAATTTTACATTTATTTATCATGATTGGGTGAACAAAAACAGTGGATGATTTGTGTTTTTCTCCTTCTTCTGACACTCCAAATCTTAAGTACAGATTTACAAAAATGTCCTTTACGCATTTTCTCTCCTATAGTCCTTATCTACTGCCCTCTAAATTTGATATAACATTTGAATCCTTCCTCCTATTTAACAGTTATGAAACATAACTGGGGTAAACCAAGTTTACTCCTTTCCAATCCACCCAGTCTTCTGATACATTAATCAACCTTATTATTGTTGATTCCTGTAAAACAAAAAAAAATCATACCATGATCTTATTCAAATTTCCTATTAAAATTCCATGCCTCTCCACATTCCTAAACAAGTTCTTTACTAACAATCTGGAAAAAGATTCTTGGTCCCTTCTCCTTCTACATTTTCTGACTATAACCCATTTTCATCCTTTCAAATGTATTGAAATAGTTTGTTAATTAATTTGTGAAATAAATCAGTCAACTAATATTCAATTGATCATATACTTATTTCAGATAAAATATGGTGACCTCCTTCCAGCCGATGGAATTCTGATACAAAGTAATGACCTAAAGGTTGATGAATCTTCATTAACAGGAGAGTCTGATCACGTCAAAAAGGGTGAATCGAGTGATCCTATGGTTCTTTCAGGTATGATGTTATTATAATTTTAATAAATTTAGAGTTTTTTAGATATCCATTGGTAAGATATCCATAGTTAGGTATATGCACCAACTGAAGATGACCGTGTCATAGACAAGGAGGCATTCTACTCGGATTTAAAAAGAACTGTAGATAAAGTCAAGAGGAAAAGAAGATCTCTAATCCTGAGTGGGGACTTTAATGCCAGAACGGGAAATGATATTAGACCAGAATACGATGTTCTAGGGCTCTATGGGGGTGAAGAACAATAATAGACTACGGCTAATAGACTTTTGTATTGATAATGGCCTTCTCATACAGAATTCATTCTTTCCGCTCAAAAGAATACATAAAATCACTTTCTAGTCCTTGGAGCAAAATAGTATAATTGATTATTTTATCTATGATCATCACATAAGACAATATTTAGCTGATATAAAGATGAAGAGAATAGCAGAGATAGGTATTAATCACCTTCTTCTCGTGGCCGATACAAGGATAATTCCAGAGCATAAAAGAAAAGCAAAGGTATTTAAGACCCTCAACTTTAGGTCTTTGGCGACCCAGAAAAGAGAGCATCATATAAAGAGAAGTTATAAGAAAAATTAGATAAATACTACTCGATGGAGATGTAGAAAAGATCTGGAAGTACTTAAAGTTGTGTATTCTAGAAGTTGCAATATCTGTGCGAGGAAAATATCTAGTAAGAGAAAGCGGACTGACTAGTGGATAGATGGCCTACAACGAATAGTTGCTCGGAAGAAGCTTGCCTAGAAAGCATACCTCCAAGATCGGAACAATGAGAAGCTACAAATTTACGAACAGAAAGGAATAAAAGTAAGTTATCTATTAGACAGAGACCAAGAAGAGTGGCTGCGCTGGATAGAGGCTCCTCGATGCTAGAGATAAAGATAAAGAAGAAAATAAGACTATTTTTAGTTTTGTCTTTTAAAAGTGTCATTTTTACAGTTTATTTGTTCATAATTATTTTTTCTGTTTACAACATTTTCATTTTTTCCCATGGAACAAAGCTTGAATCTATCGAAAAAAAATTAATTCATTAAAAGAAGTAAAATAAATTAAATAGAAAATACTATTAAGAAAAATTGCTTGCTGATGTGATCTCACCAATTGTGGATATTTTACCCCAATTTAATATTTTCTAAATTATAAATTGTGGATTCATGTTCTAATGGCATATTGAAAATATAAATAGAATATTCAATTTATTTAACAGTCTTATTTGGAATCTGACTGACTCAAACACCAGTGATATTTATCAAATCTTATTACACTTTTTTATCCACATACATTCTAGATTTACTTATTTCTTTGAAAATATATATTAAAATTGTTGGTGATCAATAGGTTCATAAAATCTATTTTATACGCTTCACTCTATTACATTCTTCCTTATGCTGCATTTTTACTTGCTACATTCTTAAATATTATTCAGAAGAATTCGGTTGGTGGTGTGGTCATGAAAAATATCACACTTAAATATATATATTTTTATTTTATTATGTGCCGTAATTCATTATATCAAGTATAATACTTATTCCTATCTATTATTATTTAAGCCCTACTAACTATTACATAAGCCCCCTCTCATTGGACCATTTTTTCTCACTGCTTAGTTTTAAATAATTTATATTGTTGAAATGTAAACAGATTTATAAAGTCTTGATTTATTTCTAAAAATATGATTCATCTTTGGTTTAAAATTAAGAAAGTGTGAGCTAATAAGGAGGTTTTACTCTAGTACTCTATGATTTTTATTTTATATATTAGATCTTATGATAGATTTAGATCATTTATGGTGAAGTTTTTATTCTCATGGTAAATTCATTTTGGAGTGATGTAGTAACGGACGTTTTAATCAAGTTATAAATCGGAATTGAAGGAAAGAAATTAAAAAGGAATTATTTTTTGGGTATAAAATCATTTTTGTTAATATATACTGAATGGTATTTTTATGAATGTTTCTTGCTCGAAAAGTCTGCATGTAGTTAGTATAGAAATATTATTAGCTGTTTAATAAATAAAATAATATAATTATTTTATGAATTTTACTTAAAATAATTTATGTATTAATAATATATTATCTAGAATGTTTATTATTAAAATTAAATTAAATATTATTACATTTTATATTTAATTAATTGTCTATGTAACATTACTATGTTTTAATTTTATACATTACTTATTTGTATCTAGAAGATGAAGTTTACTTTTCTTTTTTGTATTTTTTATTTCATGTTATATTATAAAATAATTATTAAATTAAATTTTTTAAAACATTTATGTGTAACTTTTTTGACCCCAATGCCATGTTTTGACAATTTATGAAACTAATTTGTTGCCCCTTTATGATTGTATGTTTTAAATGCATTACCTTTGTGCCCCTTCTAGAAGCTAAAAAGAACCGCAAGAAGAAGAGTTTATCAGGTGACTTATTTTATCGTTTTTATATTATTAATTTTCTTTCATATTGAGTAGCAATTGTACATTCAATTTTTATGATAGGTAATTATGTGTACTAAGCGCTCATGACAATCTTAGGGTATGATTCAGTTTACTGATTTTCATAAGAAGGATATATGTCTATAACAAATAAGAATTAAAAATCACCACATATTCTTACTCTGTACACCACAGACCTTGGGAATCCAGAGTAATTTCAATAATGTTAATGATATTTTTACATTTCATATTTTGTTTTTACTTTCACTTACCTATATATGAAATGTGTTGTAAGGAAAGTATTGCGATTGTGAAAATTTTCTAATTCCAGTTTTAAAGAGAAATATATGTTTTAGGGTCCCCTGAGTCCAAATAACCAAGTCCCAATAAAAGGTCTGTGTGTGTGGTAAGTCTAGTTCAAAAATGAAAATTTTTACAAAACTGAAATTCATAGTTGAATTTCATGGTTAACACGTCAGATTTTCAATGTCTGCTCTGTGTGGCAGCGCTCGAATTTATGTTACATTTCATCAATTCCTGTTCAGACCTGTTTACGAGTTATACGTTTGCTAACAGTTTAGTTAGTGCTTATTCTGAAATTTGTGTGATTTGTGCGTTTTTTTCATCCTAAGCTCAAATTTCTGCCAGTAAGTATAACTTGAAAGGCAGTTAAAATGTTTTATTTTTCTATTATTTAGCCCTCATAAATAATAGATAACATTGAAATGGAAATATCTGTGGTACGTGCCATCCGATAAGACAGACTAGTGTTGGCCATTGGTGGTACGTGCCGCCCCATGGGACATAATAGTGTGGGCCACCATTGGTACGCACCAGCACGAACGTGTTAAGACAACTATTCGCCTGAGATGTTACAGCAACTTTTTCACTATTATCGGGTGACTGAAAGTCCTACTCTATACCACGCATTTTGCACCTTTTTGATCAAATTCTTCATGTAAAATTCAATGGGCTTTAATATAATTAAGGTTTACTTCTGATTGAAATAATCTGACAGGGCTTAAATGTATATATTTTAATTTTTCTTCCTTTAAATTATCTGTGATTTTATAGATTCAGGAAAATTATTATCATCTTATTAGGATTAATAAAAACTAGCTAAATATAAAAGTTGAACTAATTGGATAACCAACTAAAGAAGAAAAGAGCAAACATACTTTTTTAATGTAATTTTTGTTTTTGTTTTTTTTTTAAACTAAGAACAGCAAGATAGATGTATGATATGCTGTTGGAAAGCTAAAGATTTTAGAGAAAATATTCTTTTATACATAGTTGTAAAATGTAATGTAAAATGAAACTAAATAATCATTTATATAAATTAACTTTAGAATTTCTAAATTTAATTTTATTAAATAGTTCTGAAGTTGATTTTAACAGCCAAGGTAAGTGAAAATCGTGTGTTGCCCGCATCAGATTATTTCTCTTGTTTCCATGGTTTATAAAATTTAAATTGTTAAAAGTTACACATGTTTTTTGAAAATAAAATATTCATTTTTAATTATATTTTATCTTGAAATTTGTACTTTTTTTATTACATTAACTTCAAGAAATAAATCAATCTAAAAGTTTTATGCAGCATTATTGCCTACAAAAAGCATTGAAAATAATGTTTTATGTTTGATATGCACAAAAATAAATAAATTAAACAATGCTTCTTTTCTACTTTAGATAAAATGTTCTTTGATTTACTTTTCCCCATCCTTATTGTCCAGTTTAACAAATAATTGCAAAAGAATCAAAAACCAAGTTAACTGGAATTAAAAACTCAGTTTATTTAAAATATGGGTTTGAGAGACCAGTGTTACTGAAATGTGTAGTAGAACAATCATGCAACGAGGTGTTTAAGGTAGACCGATTATTCAATATCCTATGAGTTAATTTAAAATTATTAACAGCATCATATAAAATGTTTACTGGCATCCAGTCACTTTAGATCGACCAAGTTGGAGGAAATTTATTGAGGTACTTTTATATTTCAATTGTCTGTGGTCGAATGAGTTGAAATATGTAGTGATTTTCAATTTTTTGCCTTATTTCTGTTTAAAAATTAAATAATGTTTTGATGAGTGTAAATGACAACGAACCGTATTTATAATAATTCATCCAGAATATAGGTACTGGACCATATTGTAACAAACAAGTATAAGCACAGCGTACCTAGTGAACATAGAAGTTGGGGAATGACTTAATTTTGGAAAATTCTGACAAATTTCTGGAAACTTAAGTTAAAACTGAAAAATAGATGTCAACAATTACTTGGCATGTAGATTATAAATGAAATTGAACATTAAAGAAACAAAATGTGTCTTTTTTAGTTTATTATTTTCAATAATGAACCTTTGTTATTAATAGAATAAACTAATTTAAAATTTCTAAGCTCCAAGATAAATTGATCCATAAATCTAAAATATAAATTCAGGTATCACATGTTGCTGCTGTGTCTCAATGAAATCCCTTAGCACCCAATGGTGTCTACTAAAACATCTTTAATTTTTTCTTAACATGAAATATGGTAAAGGTTGAATAATAATAATAATAGGCCTATCGAACCCGAAGGTTCGATGCCGATACCACCAAATACTGTCTACACAGACTCATCCAATGATCACTGTTCACGCCGAATCCCTCAAGATCAGCCTTAATGCAATCTTCCCATCAACGCTTCAGCCTACCTTTCGGACGCCTACCAGTCGGTTCAGGGAGTACCAACTTTCTCGGAATTCGTTCCTCACCGAGCCCAACAACTTTACTTGCCCATTTGAGCCTCCACTATGCTATCAACTCAATTATAATCACAGGGTACAAGCTCCGCAATTCCATATTGTGCAACCTTCTAAACTCCCCAGTGGCCTCATCTCTCTTTGGACAAAATATTTTGCGTAGTACCTTATTTTCGAAAACCTTAAGCCGTTGTTCGTCCTTCAAAGTAAGCGGCCACGTTTCACATCCATAAAGGAACTGAATAATAAAATGCATTTCCCACCTTTAACCGAGGCTTTATTTCCTCCTGAATTTCATTTTGTTCTCGTTATCATTGAACCTAAATACTTAAATTTCTCTACGTGTTCAAAAGTATGCCCTGATATATCAATATCACCAAGATCACCACAGTTTCTGATACTAATCATATATTTTCTCTTATCGGTATTTATATTGAGTCCTATTTCTTTACTGCTTTTTATTAGTGCATTTGTTAAAGGTTGAAACAAAGGAAAAAAAAATTAAAAACAACATTGTTTTTGTCGGTATCAAATATAAAAAGTAAAATAATGTGTATTTACTATCATTGCTATTTGTTATAACAATCATTATTAATTTCCCTTTTATTATAATAATTTATTACCCAACATTCATTGTAAATAAATGTAAATTTAATAAATTTAGTGATTTGAGAAGCGTGTGGGGGAGGAAACAGATGATGCATTTTTGCTACGGGAGAGTCAAGAAGATAGCAAAGTCATATTAGTACAATAATATTATTTGGGTACACATCTCTTTATTTATTGTTAATTCAGGTGAAATTAATAACGAAAAATCAAACAGCAATAATTACTGAAGCATAAAGAAGTAAAGCTAATAGGTTTAATTATGATAAAAAAGATTATAAAGCACTTAGTGAACCTCAGCTGTGTATTGCTTAAGAAATGTTTGGTGACAGACTGTACTAGAAAATATCCAACTAAGTTTGCTCATATTATTTTTTTTTTATTTTTTTTTTTTTAAAGAAATATGCAATTCTCAATTTCACTTAATTTTATTACCTTTATTTAAAATGGTGTTTTGAATATCCAAATTTGTCCCTATTCAAAAACTATGTGGGGATAACACCTTTAAAAAAAAAACTTTAATGAATTTGCGTTTGTTTCGATTTATTATTTTTATGTGTGTTTATTAGACTTAGGTATTTTCTAAATATTCCTTCAAATTTTTTATATTGTATTATATAACTATATCTTTTTAAGATTAGAAATTTTTCTAACTTAATAATGCCATGTTTGCTCCAATAATTGAACGATGGGTCTATTGCTAGAAACTTGGAGTAAATATGTAGATGCAAATAAAAAAATTAAATTACTTTTTAAATAATAAAACTTCTTGAACAAAGGCCAAATCCAGTATTAATAATATTCATTGTCTGTACTATTGTTTCCTATTGCACAATTAAAAGTTATCAAACGTTTTTCTCACCCCTTTAATTGTCTCAGTGCACTTACCCTCTTTTTTCATTGTTTTACACCATTGCTAACTATCTTTTATGTTACCCGTTGGTTGAACTGCATGATTTATCACATTATTTTGAAAAACTTTTCCACCCACATTTTACTGTAGATCATAAATTACATGTGTGCTACCTTGATTGTAGTACAAAAGTATTATTACAGCATGTAATTATTTTTTATTCTGAATTACACTATTACATTAAAACAATCAAGTTATTCTTAGTCTTGTGATAAGACGTTATTCTCTTATTATAGTTATTCTTGTTCTGTATTTTGCTTCATGACAATGTATCACTACAGAAACAGTTTTTTTTTACAAAGTTAATTACTGTTTGCGATTTTTTTCATAATTTACACGATCAAATCAGCCTATATCTGAATGTTACTTATTTTAATTATATTACCTATTTCTGTGCTCATTTGGTTGTTTGTATACTTATGAATACTAAAATATTTCATAAATACACTTGGCACTACAGCAGGAAATACAGTTGAGTTAAATTGGTTTTAAATACAACATAGCACCTTTCCCAACTGTTTTTTGTAGACATGACAGTGAAATTTTATATTTGTTTGTATGCTATTTAATTATTAGTCAAAATCATTTGGGAATATTCTTAATCACTTCTATATTGTTTTATTTTATGAAAAGTAAAATATATATTATATACAGGTGTTGATGACCTTAGGGTTTTGCGCCTTCAAGCCCAAACAAAGTTGGAAGTAATATTTTCCTCCTTGAAGTGATACTTTATTATTTCTAATGATACAATATTTTAGAGATCATTTATTTATTTATTTGTTTTAGTTTATTTATTCCAGTCCTTAGCCGAAGTAAATTCTTTTTTTTATTTTACCTACATTGTTATTTCATTTAATGTTAAAAAAAATGTATTAATTGCTACTCAAATCATAAAACACCTACTAAATATATTTACTTAAAATTAAATTAATTTCTCCTCTTACACATTTTTTTTTCAACACTGATAGTTAAATTATTAAAAAAATTAATAAGTTTATGATATTGGAAATTATTTAAAATTGGTGAAAATATTTTATTTTAGTTTTTTAGCAGTCAAGCAATATGTTATGCTTTACTTTAAAAAGTGTTTTGTTTTCAATGCTCAAATGTATTATCATGTACATGATTGATGTTTTTTCTAATTTTATCCAATAAATGTCTCCATCACATTAACACTTTGCCATTGTTTTACTATAGTTCAATGGAGGTTTGAAAACTTTTTTTTTTATAATTAATTAATCATAACTTACAATGTTTAATGTTCCATTTGAAGAGTTATTTTAGATGGTCATTTAAAATTATTTGTAAAATGAAACTGTTTACAATTAATGTTATTATCAACTTGATTATTTTATCTTTTAAATAATGAATTATATTGCTATTATGTTTTCCTTGCCAAGCTTGTCACATCCATTTGTAGATGAGCTTATTCGATTGAAGAACCAGCTTAGAATGAAGCTGTTTCTTCATTGAAAGTCAGAAAGACCTGACTGTGCTACTTAGTCTCTTTAATTATATATCTTGTTTACTTGAGACATTGTTTACATCTCAAAAGCATTCTGTTGCAATATTTTTTCAGGGGGCTTTTCTAGCTATTCTATCCTTTCTTTTCACATTATGATGGATATGGTGTGGTTTATTTACATATGTTATGTGTACATAGTTTGTATAGATAGATGAGCTTGTGTTTTATACATCCATTATAAAAAAAGAAAACATGAGTTACAGAAAAGAAAAATGTGACCAATCTTAAGCATATTACCTTCTTACTACTAACTTTTACAACTACTATTCCTTTAAACATTATGTAATTTTTATATAATTAAGTTGGACATAAATATCAACTCTATTCATGACTATGAATTATTGTTCTTATATTGTCACTGTATTGGAAATAATCTATCTACTACATGTACAGGATTGCCTGATCTTTGTTTATTAAACTGTTAAACTGCTCTGTCTACGAGATTCATAAAACATCCTTTTGAATCCCAATTTTTCAACACACAGACACTTCAATTAATTGGACACTTAACAATTGCCAAATAAATGAACAAGTAAGATTTGATGATACTTCATTCAAAGTTCCTGGCTACTAGTTTTCTTGGTATTACTGGATACCCAGATATTGCCCCCAATAAGTACTACATTTTGCTTGCTATCCTGGGAGCTAAGGTGGTTAGAATATTCTTACAGTTCTTCACAATTTTTTATGTTTACTCTCTGGATCCATTAACGGTCGGTTCATATCATCATTAATCTACCATGCTATTCCTCAGTAATAAGAGACAGCATAGATACAGTAGCCCTAAACATCTTTCATAAAAAAAAAAAAAAAAAAAAAAAAAAAAAAAAAAAAAAAAAAAAAAAAAAAAAAAAAAAAAAAAAAAAAAAAAAAAAAAAAAAAAATGGGGTCTATTCTGTTTCCAGGAAGTTATATATCGGTAACCATTACTATATGATGAAACTGCTACTAAGAGTAATTGTTGTAAACAAATTAAAGTATATTATAATAAAAAATAAAATTATAAAATCTAAAAAGTGAATCTGAAGTCTGCAGCCGTGAAGTTTTTGTTGTAATTGTTTCAAACAAATCCTGTCCTAAGTTCCTCCTCCTCCACATGAATTCACAAAGGTAGCTGTCTATGAGGGCACAACGCATTCCACAACTAACCTTGTTGCACCTTTTTACTAATGCCCACATACTCTGTGCAGTATTTGTGTGAGCTCCTGAGCCCAGGTCAACAAAATGTATGCAGTGGTTGATGGTTAAATGATTATAACTATAGACTGGATTTTCGTGAAGTATAAATATGTAAATGGGCATAATACTGCATCAAAATGCCAAAATATAAAATTTAGGCTATATATACCTTAAACATGCTAAAAACCATTGATATAGTTTCATTCATAATGGTAATACATAGAAATACATATGGTTTTAAAGTTACAGAAGATGAATTAAAATTAAAATGTTTCGTGTAGTAACTTTTATATTCTAAAGCGAGTAAATCTAAATTTACCTAAATCTATATGAAAGAGAAACTTGACCTACAGAAGTTATTTTCTTGAAAAATTATTTACCTGTTGATAAAAATTAAAAAGTACATGAACAAAACATCTATATAAGATAGTTTTTTTAATTACACAAAATTGTCTTAATCATTGACTAATTTAATAAAACAATTGATTATCAATGAAATATTTATATGATTTGTATCTTCATGTGTTAATTAGATGGTGAATTTATTAACATATAAATGTTACTATTGTGGCTAATTCCAAAGACACGTTAATTGAATAAAAATAACGAACGTCTTCAAAACACTGAAATGCCTTATGTTAGACGGATGTGTTTACTTATTGAAAACCTCTGACTTCTAAATATTTTTGTTAAATTTTTCGCTTCTTAAATAATAATTTAATTCTAGATTTAATCAGAGTAAATGATAAAATACAATTTTATTTATTTGTTGGTATAGCATGTATTTTTATTACCTAAAATTTAGTTGTTCAATAGTAATATCTGAGGTCTGACCTTCAATCGGAGGTCTGGAAACAGAATAGACCCCAAAAATGAGGAAAATATTCATTAAGAAATAGAGGAATATGGTACATTAGACTCGTATCTGTCTATCTAAACACGTCCATTTTTTTAACAATAACCAACATTTCTTTATATGAAGAGTTGAGTGCATATGCTGTATCTTATCTATATTTGTGCTTGAAAACAATTCCCAATATCCGTTTGAGTTTGAATATTGGTTTTGGTTCCTAATTTTATAAATCTGTTTGCCACACTCATGCCTTGTATTTCATTCTGTATGCAGTGATGTGAGTTTTGTGGTTAGTGCTTTTTTTCATTGGAGTGATACTTAAGGCATAAGCAGTTCATAAGGAAAGCCAGTTGTTGTAAAAATTGTAAGCATTAAAACTTATTTCACTAATGTTCCGCCACTCAGTTTTACGACTCAAAAAAGATATTGAAGTGTGAATCTCCTCAGAAGTTTTAGCTTTTTTTGGATGAATACATGGAAAAGAACTATTTTGTACTTGTCCTACAACTGCTATCGCTTAAACAATGAGTCTTCTGGATTGTGAGATGATTTGTGTTTTCTTGTGTGATATATATATAGTTTCAAAAATAAAGATTTTACAGTATCTTTAAGTAGAGCTTAGTTAAATTTGTGACCATGCTTTCTACATTGATCTTACTGCATTCATCAATTCAGCACTTTAAGTTGAAAGATTTCAGTTCCTGCTACTCTTCATTAAAAATGGTGAGAAATCCTTCTGTATCATACTTCACTAAAATCACTACTTCACCAGCTTGGAAATCCTATTTGACAAACCTAATATTTTTTATTCATGTTAACAATCTGATCATATCTTCCTAAAATTACAGGAATACGCAATAGTTATTAGATTGTGTTATAAAGCTGATTAGGATATTATTGGAAGATTCTAAAGCAAAGCTTGAGTCTCAGAAGTAACAATACATGTTTGAGAAACTGGAGGCTTTGATCAAGAATCCTCTAATATTTTTTTTTATTTTTTAGTTTGCTCTCATTAATTTTATAAGCTAGTTAGAACAGGATTTTTGTTTTCAAGGTTTCATTGAATAATTATATAATAATTAATAGGTTGTTTTTAAAAAGAAATGATTATACACCAGTTTTTACAATTAATCTTAGGAATTGGAATTTATTTAAAAATAAGATTTTTGGTGATTGTTTTGTTTTTTCACATTATATATTGAAATTGCTGGAATTAATTGTATTAAATGTAATAACTTTATTTTAAGACATACTTCATTTTTTTTTATTAAAGCATATTCCTATCCGTAATGACTACCATAAATTAATTAATAAAAAGATGACCTCTTGAAAAGTAACTGTCAAATGGAAGAATTAAGTTACTGGCATCTATATTTTCTTTTGATTAATTGTCTTGTTAAAATGGCAAAGTATGTGATATAAATGATATACATTTGCATTGTTAAAGTTTAGTATGTTTATATGTCAAATGATCTATTATATATATATATGTATGTATATTTATATTTTGTGATAGGTGATGAAGAAGCTGCAGTCACTGGAAATAGTCACATGGTAAGTGGTATTGGCGTTGGCTCTGCAACTGCCCAAGGTAGTGGTGATGGCTTTGCTCAAAAGAAAGAAGATTCTGGAGATGACCACAAAAAGGAAAAATCAGTACTTCAAGCAAAGTTGACAAAATTAGCTATTCAAATTGGATATGCAGGTATTTTTATTATTAAAGACTTCAGTTTTCTTTCTTTTTTTTTTTCTTTTTTTTCAACTGTTATTAACTTCTTAAATTTTTCAGGATCAACAATAGCTGTTTTGACTGTTGTTATACTGGTTATTCAATTTTGTATAAGGACATTTGTAATTCAACAAAAGCCCTGGAGCAATGTTTATGCTGGTGAATTTGTTCGTCATCTAATCATTGGTGTTACCGTGTTAGTAGTAGCAGTCCCTGAAGGCTTACCATTAGCTGTGACATTATCATTGGCCTACTCTGTCAAAGTAAGAAAAATCTGTTTCTTTATCATAAGTATAAGTGATTATGTCTAAATTTTTGCTTTAAAAAAATACAATTTATACAGGTCCCTTTTTTTTATAATTTCTGTTATTTTGGGACCAACCATGGGGTAGTAAAATGATGTATGGTTTCAAATTAGTTACAGGAATACTGTATATTATAAGGATAGGAATTGTCAGATTCAGGTTGATATATGATTTCCATTAAACAAAAACTAGGTTGATATTAATTGGGAGGTCAAATATTTCTGTTTGGTAATGACAGATTTAGATGATTTAGAGTGATGACAATACTTCAAATGGTATAAATTTATTATGTTAAGCTTAAATGTACTTGAGAAGATAAACATATTTTTCCTTGAGAACACATAATTAATATTAAGGTATTGTCAGGTATCCAAAACCTATTTAATGGATGAGTATGGAATCAGGTAAATTGAGGTGAAACATCTAGTTTGTTAATAATAATTACCTATCTCAGGTTTTAGAAATCATATTACTTGTCTGACATTAGAACATTGGAATAGGTTTTGATTAGGAGGCTTAGGGAATATTAAATATAATCAGTATAAGAAACCTAAGCATTTCTATTATCATCAAAAAAAGTAATTGGAGAAGGAATGGAGGGAGAAGCAAACATTGACCAGGTTTCAGATTTAGATATTATGTAAGCAAAAAAGTTTGAATAGTGTACGAATTCATAATCTTTGTCAAAAAGGGAATATGTTCTAATGTGACATGAAACATTAGTATTATGGACTAGACAAATAGAAAGATAGAAGGTATAGGATTACTTGAGGTTAGTGACCTAGGCACACAGAGTTTACTTTTATTTCAAACTTGGCAATAAAAATATGCAATTTCTGAATGATCTATTTGTATGAGGTCAAACATTGTCATTTCCTTCCCATACAGCAAGTAATATTGATATTGCTTTTTGTGAAGAGATGTATTACGAAAGAACTATTCATCATTGATTTTTCTAAATTTTCCTCCGGAGTTTGTATAAATTGTTTAAAAGTAATTAAAAAATGGAAAGCTTGATTTCTGTTCACCGTTTTAAGCTTAGCAAATATCGGCTGTTTAAAGATCAAGAAATTTATATTTCATTGCTTAAAAATTAAAGAAATGAATCTTTAAGACAAGTAGCAGTGGCTATGAGATGTGAAAATGTTCTAGCAAGGAATAAGTCTTGAAAATGGGAAACAACCCGAAACGTCGACTTGAATAAAAAATGTTAAAGGACTAAGAAATAAAGGTTTAGATGAAGAATGGAAGGTATTATGTGCTTTTTTAAAGTTTAAAAGAAATGAATCATTTCTTAGGCAGGTAATAACTTGTGACAAAAAATGTATCATATACATTATGTATCAATATACCAATAAGTTACCTGGACACATGCCAAAACAGAATCTCTCTCTGAAATGTTTATTATAGGGTGGTCTATGTCAGGGGTCATCCATTTTTCATTTTTTGCTGAAGAGGGAAACTTATGTCAACATAATTTTGCTGAGTTATCGACTGAATGCATTAAAATTTTATAAAACAACAGCTGGCACTGTTTAACAGGAAACTGCCTATCCTATTCCATGATAATGCCAAACCTCATGTTTCCTTAAACACATTTAATAAATTAAATCATTTGAGTTATAAAGTCCTACTACATACCCTGTATTCTCCTGATCAAATTAAAATATGCATTTGAAGAATACCTAGATGTTTATTTTTACACTTTTAGATTGTGATTGCATGTATTATTATTTAAACAACTTTTATGAGTTTTATGATTACTTATTAATATTCATTCTAATGTTTGAAATTAACATTTATCACTTTTTTATGCTTAGAAAATGATGAAGGATAACAATTTAGTTCGACATTTGGATGCTTGTGAAACTATGGGGAATGCAACAGCTATTTGTTCTGATAAAACAGGGACCCTTACCACCAATAGGTAAGTTTTGATTTTTCAAGTGCTTATGTTTACAATGTGTCAAATTATAAATGTTATGATATAATATAAAAACTAAGTTCACTAGATGAATTTTATATTAAAATATCATTATAAAATTGGATATATTCAATTATTTTTAATGATGATGTATGAAAATATTTCAAATGTATTTGGGTTGACTATGAGCATGTATTTTGATATATATTCATCTAAACACTACAGAGTTGTATAGTAATCTAAAAAAAATTATTTAAATACAGATAAATAACAAAAAATTAACTCACAATATTTTGATATAATGTTCTAGAATAATTTTAATAATCTTTCAATAACAGTAATACATAGTTTGATGATAGCTTACTGATCTAGTATAGTATATAATCTCAGCATAATTTTTGTTGTTACTTTTCAGAATGACTGTTGTTCAATCATATATATGTGAAGTTTTAAGCAAAACCACTCCAAAATTTTCTGCTATTCCAGCAAATGTTGGTAATCTAATTATTCAGGCGATATCAGTCAACTCTGCCTATACTACACGTATCATGGTCAGTATAATGTTAAGTAAATATTATATCTTATTTAATTTATGCATTGAAGGAAAATCTGAATTGCCTAGTCATGTTCTATGCAGTTTTCTCATTTATGTTTTTAGTTCTAATCACTAATCTAATCATTTAATATCTTAATAATAATTATGAATGTGAATGAATGATGTATTTATTTTATTTTTCATAATTATATTTATGCTTTATTTTATCTTCTTCAGTTTATTTTTCTTTCATTATTTTATTTTATTTTATTTACCTTGTTTATACAGTATGAATGGAATAAATAAATAAATTTAAAAACATTATATATATATATATATATATATATATATATATATATATATATATATATATACTTGTATTTGATACTCGTAATGTGAATTGATTTCATTTATGTAAATTTAAATGACTAATAACAGTCCAGCGGTTAATAATGACTGTAAATAACTGATCACTATGAAACTCATACTGACTTATAGAGATTAGCCAACTTCTATAATACTTACTGAGAAATCTCCCAGAGAAAGTGAAAATACCTAGCTAAACTATCAAAACTTACTGACATCAAAGTGACAAATACTGATCATTTAATTGTTATTCTGAGTTCTAAACACTTTTAATTCTTAATTTACATCTGTGTATCAGATATATATTTAAAAGTTTTTTCCACTTAAATATCCTTATGTATGTTTCTTGTTATTTCAGCCTGGCGATGATCCAAATGATGTTCCCAAGCAAGTTGGTAATAAGACTGAGTGTGCTTTACTTGGTTTTGTACAATCTTTAGGCAAAAATTACCAAACCATTAGGGATGATATTCCAGAAGAAATGTTTACTCGAGTCTATACTTTCAATTCTGTTAGAAAATCTATGTCCACTGTTATTCCAAGATCCGGTGGAGGTTTTCGTCTATTTACTAAGGGAGCTTCAGAAATTGTTTTGAAGAAGTATGACCCTGCATTTCTGTCTATTTTTAATTATCTTAATTTTATGTTTGATAATTTTATATTATACAATAATTTTATCAAAGTTATTATTATTTTTCAATAAATTAAATCAATTTTTAAACTATATGTTTAAAGTTTATCCTTGTTTAAGATGTGCATTTATTTATGGACGTGAGGGTCATTTGGAAAAATTTACACGAGAAATGCAAGAAAGGTTAGTGAGGAATGTTATTGAACCCATGGCTTGTGATGGCTTGAGAACTATTTCAGTAGCTTATAGGGACTTTGTGCCGGGAAAAGCTGACATAAATCAGGTTCATATTGATGGGGAACCTAATTGGGAAGATGAAGAGTACATAACTAATAATTTAACTGCCCTGTGTGTTGTTGGTATTGAAGATCCAGTTAGGCCAGAGGTATAATTATGTTTAAAAAGTATCTATACTGTTATAAAATATCTTAAATATATATTGCCTGCTTCTCAACTGAAAATTTGTTCCATATATTGTATCCTCTATGTTAAGATTTTTTCCCTTTATTATAAAGTACTTTAAACTGTTTTCTAATTTTTAATGAAATATTTCATTGAATGTGAAATTCATGAAATATTAATAAAGATAAAGTGAACCTCCATGGTCAGTCATAATGGATACTTGTTAAATGAGTGAAAATAAATCCAGCCACATATATATCTTAATACCAATTTTTCATATTAAAATTAGTCAACAGTGATATAAAAATTAATGTTCTGTTCTTTACAAAATTAATATTATGCATATAGGAAGAAATTAGTTTGGGTGGCGGACAGTAAAGATAATGATGGGACTGATATTTACTGACTTTAAATTAAAGAAAGATTAATTTCTTCCTATAACTCTATGGTCAACTAATTATTTCCTTAATAATATAAATAGTTTTTCGTGTCCTACTATAATTATATTAATGTAAAGTATCATTTTTTATTCTAATGATAGGTACCTGAAGCTATAAGGAAATGTCAGAGAGCTGGAATAACTGTCAGGATGGTTACTGGTGATAACATTAACACAGCAAGATCAATAGCTACGAAGTGTGGCATTGTTAAACCTGGTGATGATTATTTAATTCTTGAAGGGAAAGAATTCAACAGAAGAATAAGGGATTCAAATGGAGATGTAATTTGGTTTTATAATAAATTTATATTGCTTAAAAATGTTTTTAGAAATTAAAATGAAAAAATAAAAATATTTTGCTAATAAAGTTATAAGGAAATGTTAATGAGATCATTCAAAATGAAGATTACTTTGTTTATCATCAAGTGATGTAATTTCCTCAAAAATAATTTGTAGTATATTCATGTTTATAATAACTTTATAATGGTAATTATAACCACATGGTATTTTTTGTATTAGTAAAAATTAAAAATTGTTTGGTTAAGGTCTGACCTGTTTCAAGGTTAGTTTCTTGATTAATTGTACGAAAATAATACCTTATTTATTTTGTATAATATTTACTGTTTTTATGAAATCTACAGAGATGTTTTAGTATGTATAGAAAGAATTTTCCAGTAATAGTTGGCTTTTTTTTTCTTTTTGTAACATATTTCTTAAAAAAATATATTTCTATTTCTAGATAAAATATGACTTCTTTTTCTTTTTTTTTTTTAACAGGTCCAACAGCACCTGGTTGATAAAGTGTGGCCAAAACTTCGGGTTCTTGCTCGTTCTTCACCAACTGATAAATATACCTTAGTCAAAGGTATTATTGATAGTAAAATTAGTGAAAGTCGAGAAGTTGTTGCTGTAACTGGTGATGGTACAAATGATGCTCCAGCTTTGAAGAAAGCAGATGTTGGCTTTGCAATGGTATTTTTTTAATATTACTTCTTTTAGTCAGATAATTTAATATTTTCTGGATCAATCATTTTCAAAAATTTAGAACCAAGACTTTTCTATGATATTGAAACTTACATGAACATATAAGCATAGTAACTTCAATTTTAAAAATCCTTGAAATCTCATTTAAATTGTGCATATTTTGGTTTATCAAAGGCTTCTAGTTTTAAAAACTTTATATTTATACACTGGATTGAGCTATATATTATATCTAAAAAAAAAAAGTAGAAAAGATTATGTTTTGCATACCATATTCCCCAAACTAAAATAAATCTAAATCAAATGGAGTTTGCAATAACTATTCATTGGCCTTTCAGCTTGAAAAAGCAATTTGTACCTAA
Organism: Piezodorus guildinii; assembly: GCA_023052935.1. Classification (NCBI taxonomy): domain Eukaryota; kingdom Metazoa; phylum Arthropoda; class Insecta; order Hemiptera; family Pentatomidae; genus Piezodorus; species Piezodorus guildinii. Next base: position 76,547,064 of record CM041295.1, read on the forward strand.
TTAAGGCATGAAAGATTTGAAACATCGTTATTTAAAAAATGCTTAAGCAAAATTAGTCTCTTTCATTTTGCTTCACCATTTCTCTCTCTCTTTTATACAATTCAATTTTTTGTTTCAAGGGCATAGCAGGAACGGATGTAGCGAAAGAAGCTTCTGATATTATTTTAACTGATGATAATTTCAGTAGTATTGTGAAAGCTGTCATGTGGGGAAGAAATGTGTATGACAGTATAGCAAAGTTTTTGCAGTTTCAACTTACTGTGAATGTTGTTGCTGTAATTGTGGCATTCATTGGCGCTTGTGCAGTTCAAGATAGTCCGCTTAAGGTATGTTATTTATATTTAATACTATTTTTTATTTATTGAAATAATTTTAATATAGAACACTATATTACTTTTAGTGTCTGTACGTAAAACATTATCCAGTTTTCTGTCCAGTTATTTATTTTTAAGAAAACCCTATAATTTTTATTTCTCCTTTGATAGAGGATGTTCTCATCATTCTCATCCTAAAAGTTTCCCTATTCAATATGAATATTATACTGCAATAATTTTATATGTTGTATTTGTGGATTTTGTTGCTCAAATTTCAGGAATATATCCAGATGATCAGGATATGTTTCTGACATTTGAAACATCAACATTGTAATAATATTATATTTAGAACATAATAAAAAAAATATTGCAAAGTCATAATTGCTCATCTTTTAAATTATGTTTGTTGTTTTTAAGCATGCATAATTTTAGTGAAGGATTTTCGTTTTTATAAAATTTCATTGTAAAATAATGAAATAAATATTAGAATATTAGTGATTTCCAAGTGAAAAAGTTAAATATGGTTTGGTTTAGGCTGTGCAAATGTTATGGGTAAATCTTATTATGGACACACTTGCTTCTCTGGCTCTTGCAACAGAAATGCCAACTTCGGATCTTCTTCTCAGAAAACCATATGGCCGTACTAAACCACTGATATCTCGAACTATGATGAAAAATATTCTGGGTCAAGCGATTTATCAATTAGGAGTTGTCTTTTCTCTTTTATTTATTGGTAAGTTTTCATTGTATGTAATTTATTCATGTTTTTATTTGCATCATGTTTTATTTTTCCGGCTTCTTTTTTATAAAAAAAAAAGATTATTAACAAGGACTTAGTTGTACTATTTGTAAATACATGCTTACTTATTATACTTAGACCTTCAAATGAAATAATTTCATTACCCTCCCCCCTTCTGATATGATAAGTGGAATATATTTTATTGTCATAATAGCCTAATCCCAATAACTTGAATGTTATAATAGTGTTTCATGTGTTTAATATTAATTACTTACTTTATACTCTTAATTTAATCATTGATATTTGTTTTCTAGTATATAAATTTTTAGTGATTTTCAGTAAAAAACTGAAAACAAATGTTGAATATGAATCGTTGTTTTAGGTGACAAAATGTTAGATATTCCTACAGGAAGAGGAGCCGAATTTGGAGCGCCGCCAACTGAACATTTCACGGTTATTTTCAATACATTTGTTATGATGACATTATTTAATGAAATAAATGCTCGCAAAATTCATGGTCAACGTAATGTATTTGAAGGATTCTTTACCAATCCAATATTTTATTGTATATGGATTGGGACAGTTGCAGCTCAGGTTAGGAAATTTATAATTAATATAGTTTCAAAATAAATATCATCCTTTTTTTTTTTTTTACCAGAACTCTCACATTACAAAAAAAAAATATGTATTAACTAGGTGTTTATAATACAACTTGGTGGTAAAGCTTTTTCAACTCATGAACTAAGTCTGGAGCAGTGGATGTGGTGTCTATTCTTTGGTGTTGGGACACTTTTATGGGGTCAAATTGTTACTACTGTTCCTACGAGGAAAATCCCAAAAATACTATCGTAAGTATCTCATTTTTGCTCTGTCTTTATCTTATTTTTATTTTATCATTCAAGGCTGCAGATTATTACAAATTGTGTAATTTCAGAACTCCTAAAAATTTATATTATATGTTAAAATTTTATATGTATTTAAAAACTAAAAGTGCATTAAGACTTTTTCTCTAGAATTGGTTGATAATATTATGGCTCTTCAAGTTTTAATATCAATTGCTTCAGGAAATAATGCCTAACATTATTTTATCTACCAAGTTTAAAAAAAGTTTCATAGGCAGAAATATTTTAAGTTATTTCATTGTATTTTTCAAGAACTGTTGCAAATATAAATATTCACTGATTACATCCCACAATTTCCTAGATTAGATTTTCTTCAGGTTCATTTTTTTAAATTATATGTCTAAAAAGGTTGTGTATTAAAATGTATTTTTATAGCTCTCATGAAATGTAAACAAACATTACACTGTAATACAAATTTATGATAACTAGCTCATGAATCTATTCGTAGTTTCTTTATTAAGCTTTTTAAGTTTAAAAATTTTCAATTTTTTTAAGATGGGGACGTGGTCATCCAGAAGAATATACAGAGGCTATTAACCTTGGCGAAGAAAAGTTTGACAGTGACAGTGATAAGAAGCCAAGAGCAGGACAGATTCTCTGGATTAGGGGCTTGACAAGACTTCAAACTCAGGTAAGCACTTATCACATTAGTTTCATTCTGATTCGTAGAAAATATCTTATTTTTTCTATCCCCTTTCAATAATAATATTAGTACTTAACACTATTATGAAGTACAATCACCCATTTTTCATTTATTCTTCTTTTCCTAAAAATTCTATCTTACTTTAGGATATCATCAGTTTTATTTCAAACCAAAAATTAATTTTCTTTTTGTTACACGTGTAATCAATGTACATTTTACTTTTTCTCCTCAAATACAGATAATTATGTTTATAATTTTCATTCTTATTTATTTTATTTCTGTATCATATATTTTTTCAATATTCTACCAACATTATAAGACTTTAAATAGTTTATGTCTACTTTTTTATAGTTCCCTTTATATTATTATTAAGGAGAATATTATTAAATACATATTGGTGTCTGTCAAACATTGCTTTTTATTTAACTTGAAGTGGCATTATAATGTATGTATATGTGAGCTGTAGCTAAAATAGATGTTCTCACATTTAAACCTGGTGGTGGTAGGCATGAGCTTTCCTTTTTATGTCTTCTTTGTTACAAATAATTCAATGAATTTACTATCCCTACAGTAGTTTTGGTATCTTAATTTTAGTTAAACTGAAAAAAAAAATGTCTTCAAACCAATAGGGCTTTTTTCCTTATTAAGTTTTTTTTTATGGAATTGAGCATAAATTATAACATCGTATAACTGACATTAGTGACCTTTGTATGGTGATACAATCAATTGAAAATATAGATACTAGTGTTTTCACATTTATGAATAATAAAAATAAAATAATCAATTAATGAACTAATATATTGTTTTTATTTCCCTCAAGAAATTGATTAAATTAATTAGTTAAGGTAAACTGAATCATCTGACAAAAAGTAGTGCCATATTTGCCCTAATATAATGTGAGGTTTTTCAGATTTTTTTTAGAACATTGAGATTCTATATGTATCCAAGGTTGACTTATAGTTTCTGATTTAATCTTGATAAATTTTTTTTGACCAAATTCAAGGCTTTCATGTCACTTTATAGTTAATGTTTGTTTCTAGTTTCAGAATAGGAGACTGTATAAAGTTTATATGAAAAATAAGTGATATCTTGTTCAATTATTATAGTGTGAAGAACATGCATTAAAAAGAATTATTCAAAAGGGGGTTAATGATGATTCATTGAGTCAAGGCAAATGATACATTTATACTGAGATTTGAGAATTAAAATTAAGGTTATATAATACTGTAACAAAGAATAGCTTACATAAATTTGAGTTTGTTTGTTTTAGTCCATCCAATTTAGTATTTGAAAAATTATTAAAATAAAAGAAACATCTCACAGCAATGAAAAAATTAAAATTATTTTTTCATTCATCCATAGTCTTTGAAATTCCATTTTAAATTTTGTATTTAATTACTTTAAAAATACTACGATGCTATTGGGTTGATGCAAAATTAATGCAGTTTTTTAATACTCATGCGCCATATTTTCACTTATATTTTTTCACAAGAGAGAGAAATGCTTTATTTATTTGGCAAATCTGCCCAAATAAATCGGTTTGCTTACATAACACAGCATACTGTATAAATCCTTTGGACATGTTCACTTACATTTTCAAATTTTTTCTCCTATCTTAATACAAATTTATAATATTTAAAATTGTTCCCCCCCCCTTTTAGCTATTTACATTATTTTATTTTATTTCTCTCTTCCACTATATTTGAAATATAGGTCTCTGGTGCGCACATTACATATTCAAAATATAATCAAATTTACCGTTTAATTGCCATACATGTGATGGTGGATAGTCCCCAGGGAGTCCAAAATCACGTTTTCTGCTAACACCACTATATCTCTTTCATCGACACCCAGGTTTTCCAAAAATCTCCTTGTGCTTCCAGGGATCGCTCCGTGAGACCCAAACCATAGACCTTTAACGGAGAACTATCTCTCGCCAAATGTCTCGCAGAACTTTTCTTTTAGGAGAGGGATGCATTTCTCGTAGATTGCTCTCTTCTCCCTATCCACTACACATGCTTGATCGAGGTCATTAGTCTCATATCGAACGGTAGGGTCCAGGATCATTGCAGAAGTTCCGTTCTTCGGGAATGCAACAATGTCTGCGTACCTAACTGAACCGTCCGTATCAATGCAGTAGACCTCCTCAAAACAGGTGAAATCTTTTTCCCTGAGGAGCTTTGCTAACTCGTTCTTAACCCTGTGGTGCCGACACGTGATGAGGAGGGAGTTGTTGGGGCAATTTCCCAGCACATAGGCTGGTGTTTCAGACTCTCTGCCACATTTGCGACAGAGGGACCCAACTTCTCTCACTTGTCCGCTGGCTCCTGGGACTCCACGCAGGGGAGCATAGTTTATGCTCTGTTTCAGGGCATTGGACCATTCTGACCCCGAGAGAATTCGCTTCTCACATACATATCTGTTGGCTCTCGGGGTATCTTTGAAGTGTCGAACGCCAATGCCCTGCCACCTGCAATTGGCCCATTCTTCAAACGCCTTATCCCGAAGCGACTGTCATAGAGCTTTCACACTACTGTCACCCTGCTCAACCTCCAGTATTTCGGCACATTCAGTGATTTCTTCATCATACTGAAATATAGACTGGAAACGGGCATCCGGGACATTATACAATCACTGGGCAATGGACCAATGTTATAGTGAAGCCTCCCATTGACAGCGGACCAGTCCTAGACCTCGATATCTCCGCGGTGCGTACAACATTTCTGTAGCGGTGTTAGCCGGCAATCCGACAATTGCCTTGATACTCCTGTGGACATTTGTATCAATTCCTTCTAACACCGCAGGACGTATCTTTGTAAGGGGTGCAGTCTGGAGAGGATATACAAGCCCCAGGAACAAATATTGATTGACAATGTTGACCTTCTGTTCCGGTTTTAGCAGGGGAGAGGTAACCAACTTATCCAAATTGGTATTCAATTTAGTCACCGAATCTTCATCAAAACCTAGCTCTCCCAAGAACGTGCATCCCAGATACTTTATTTTATCTCCTTCTTTTACTGTTTCCGTTCTCAAGAGAGAGTGTCGTCGAACGCAGCTCCCCCTTATCCAACACGACAACTATACTTTTTTGTGGGTTTTTATATATATATATATATATATATATATATATATATATATATATTTAATCAAAGTACTTCCTGTCAGAATCAATACACTTTTGCTGACAAAAAGCTTTCTTATCCCAGCAGAAAAAAAATCTGGATCCCTAGATGCAATGAACTCAGGCAAAGAATTTTCAATTTCATCCAGGCTTTGAAAATTTTCCTCCCTCAAAATGTTGTCCAGACGAATCTAAAAGTGCAAGTCTGTATGAGTGAGGCTGAGTGAATAAGGTGAGTGTTGGAAAACTTCATAGCCATACTCTTGATGTCATAGCATTGCTTGTGTGGTCAAGCATTATCTTGGAGAAGGATTGGCCCCTTTCAATTTATCAATGCTGGGCAAAGACTTCTGATTCATATTATTAATTTCTTGACAGTACTTGTCGGCAGTTATAGTCTGGTCCTGTTTGAGAAAGCTGTAGTGAATAACGTAACTAGTATACCACTATAACATTTTTTATAGTGGGTTTGGGAAATGTTTTGGTTGTTCATCATTGCCCAGCCATTGTTTACAACCCCTTCTGTTGTATAAGATCCATTTTTCTTCGTACATCACAATAAAATTGAGAAATGGGTCATTTTCATTATGTGTCATAAGCATGGAACATATTTAAAAGTGGCAATTTTTTGGTGATCATTTACTTGTTGTGGCACCCACTTGGTCAACTTTTTTACCTTACCAATTGCCTCCAAGTGGTGTACCACAGTAGATTGGTTCATTCCAAGTTCTACTTTAATTTCTTGGATGGGTCTTCTTCCATTATTAATCTCATCTGGTTGTTGTCAACTGCAGAATGGTGGCCACGATTCCTTGTCTTTAAATTCAAAATCTCCACTGCAAAACTTCCGGAACCATCGCTGACTGTGTATTCATTAATAGTCTCCTAACCCCACACTTAATTAATATTACAAGCAGTTTGTGCTGCCCTGTGACCTGCAATTTGACATTTTCAATTTAAAACCTTTAAAAGCACACTGAACAAAACAATTTAGCAGATTAAATTCATTGTGAAAGAGATGGTATTAGACTTATCTACCTTACTTTATTATGGTACATAAGGAATGAATGTTCGGATTTGCTTTATTTACACAATTGGTATTAAGATATTAAGATGCAGGAAACCTGCATAAATTTCACATCAAGCCAATATTTACCCATGTTGTATTCAATTTAAGGATCTTTGTTTGTTTTTGATATATTTATATTAAATCTTAAATTGATTTCTTATTAACAATTTAATTTTTACACTCTTTGATTCTCCACTTAAAATTACTTTCAAAATGGAGGGTTCAACTTATATACAAGCAAATACATTTATTTAGCTCACTCATGAAAGTATGATTATTTTATTCATTATTTTTTTGCCAATGAAATAAATTGTCTATTTACCATATTAACTGTTTAATTAGTCTATATTTTTCAAACATATAAAACAAATTAAAAAATAGATTTAATTTACTTAATGTGGTTTAATGCATTAAATAATCTTTTATAAACATTATTATTCCTTTATTTTGTCTATTTCCTTATTTATGATTATGTATATGATTGTTTTAACCATTTATTTTTTAAATTTCTTTATCCGTCCGAACTAGAAAATAATAATCTAATATATTCACTATTTGTGGTAAAAGACAATAAGAACAAAGAGACAGTTTGTATCTTTTTTTATTCAGTTTTTTTTTTCTAATTGAAAATGTTGGCTAATTTTATTATTAAGCGATAAAAAATATTAGAATTGGAATGGAAAGTCTGCTTCAATTCTTTACAGTTTTTTTTTATTTAAAATGTCAAATTACTCTTTTTGGTATCATAATTTTTCTTTTTATTAGCTGGCCTAGTAATTTATTGGTACTCAATTATTAAATATGGTATAGTAATTACTATAGTTGTGGATAGTTATTACTTGGATATATCAATGTGTACCAGAAATATTAATTATTATAAAAAACACTTGTTATTTTTTAGGCAAACTGAATTGATATAAGTTTCAAATTTAAATGATTTGATTATCATCAAAGTTAATTTGATTAATTTTAGTCCAATCATTATATCAGTGGAAACTAAACACAAGTTCCCTTACATCAAGTTTAAAGTATTATTATAATATTTAATTATTGACAAAATGGTATTTATTTTAATTCACATCTAGAATTGGGGACTTTTAGACTCCGTGGGATTTTTTAGGCAAGGGAAATCGGTTGAGTATTGTTTAGACGGTATGATGCAATCTTATGGAATTATGTGTCAACCATTTAACCTTTAGACTTGAAAGTAATGTGAAAATCAATTTTATTTTGAATAATTTGTTTTTCATATTGCTTCAAACCAAAAATTCTGTTGTTTTTTTTCTAATTTATGTGATTTTTCTTTAAAGGGGAACCAATCTTATTTTTATTTTTACTATTCTTTCTCTGTTAATATACAATATTCAAACAAATATAAACATTATAAAAACTTTGGTTACTGTTATTTCTTCAATTAATTATATTTTTCTCCTCTTGGATCATGAGAGACCTGAGGAATAAATGAATCTAGCAGAGAATCAGGTAGTACTGATGTTAAATCTATTTGCAATTTATCCTGGGTCAGGCTATGCATGTTTACCTGTAAGTTTGGTTGAACCAGATCTACAACTTAAGTGAAATTATATAAGTGAAGCCAGTTATATTAACAAAACAGATGGTCCTCTGTCCAAGTCAGACCTCATGACCCCATTTCCATCCTTTAGTTTACTATTTTCTTACTATTAAGATCAATTGTGTCAAATATTTTCATAGAGATATTTAATCCGTAAAATAATAAATTTAATTTCAAAGTTTGATGCACTGGGCTTCCTTTGGCCCTAGGCTCCTAAGCACTATCCCTTTCTAGGCCAACCTTGTCAACATTCTTGATTAAAGCTATCAATAGAGTTAGAGTTAGTTTTATCTTGTTGTCTATTTTAATTAAAGCGAAGGCTTAGTTTTGTTTATCTTAAATTATGAAAGAGTGAGAGACTGGTCAACTGTGCCAGTTTAATAGCTCCACTAATACAACTTTAATCTTGTGGTAAATTACAAACTATTATTAAAACTATAAAAAGTAGCCTCAAAATAGGTTTTCTCTATTTATTTTTTAAAAATTAAAGTCCAGAATAATATATTCAATTTTATTTAAATTAAAATAGGCAACTATTATGTAATTTGAGAATCATTGAAAATAGAGATAAATCTTAATTTATTTTATGTTTTGTGAAGCCTGCATATTATTTAATCATTTAATAAAAACAGTAATTTCTTTTGTAAGCAAACATGACTGTTTTGCTAACTGTCTAGGTTTTGAGCAATATTTACCTCATGCACACACACACACACACACACCTTTCTGTTTGTTGTTGGGACATTTTGTTATTAGGACTCAGGGGACCTAAATTGTACATTTTCATTGAAAACCGGAATTAAAAAATGTTCTAGATCTCAATACTTTCCCTTACTATATATTGATTTTCTTAGGTTATAAAAAGGAAATATACCACACCTGCAAAATGACACAAATGGTACTTTTAATATTTATATTTAATTTAGTTTTTTAAATCTTAAATCTTTGAAACATGAAAAGTTATTTTGAATTTATTAAGAATCAAGTTGTTGATCTCGGTGGATAATTAGGGTACATTTAACATGCAAAAAAAAGTATTTAATGTATACTGATGTTTCAGCCCAATTTTAGGTATTTTCCTTGCTTATACAAAAATATGATGAGATATAACAGTGTATTATAAGAGGTATAAGAATCTCATATACCAATATTAAAAAGAACAATAAAAAATGGAAAAGTAAAATTTTATAAGAAATAAATAGAAATTACACATAATTTCTAGTTTCCTTTATATTTTACATACTTTTTATTTAGTCTTGGATTTTTTTTTTCATTATTACTTAATTAGATGTAAATACTTTTTTCATACTTGTTTTTATGGGCCCTGAAGAAGATTTACAAAGTGGGCTGAAAATCAGCATAAATTTAATTAATATTTTTCCATAATTTTTGTTTGTTTTTGTTTCATTGACTGCTCCCCTAATCATCACCCGTTATTTCAAATTTAGCATGATATTTAACGACTTAAAATTTGAATTTGGAGTTTAATATTTTTTTACCACCATTTTCTGTTTGACTAGTCTTAAAATGTTAAAATATTACTTTAGTTAAATTTTAGTTCTTTATCATAAATCACTCTATTGCTATTAAAATAAAATTAAAATAAATTTTATCTTTAAAAATGCTGATTTATGAATTAAAATAATACTATGATTTTTTTTCAATTGAAATTTACAACTGTATTTAATAATGCATCTAGCAAATATAAATGTCATGAAACCAACATGTAGAAAAAATACCTAATAGTAGCCCTCTAATCTACTAAAATTTACATTTAAATTGCACATGATGGGTGTACCATTTTCATTGATCTCCTCAGAACCTACTCTTAAAGCACTTTTTTGATAAAAAATGAAATTCTTATTTAAAAATTTATTATTAATAATAATAATAATAGTAATTTTTAAAGAAATTGGATCCGGCATGTAGAAGAAATGTTAAATCCCAATTTTTTATACTAGAACTTCACTGTCTGACTAACTTACTTGTTTTTGACATTTAATTTTGGGAGCAGGGCCATGATAATAATAATGCTTCATTGCTATATTATATCTGAATATTTAATCTTGAAAACAAAAAAGAAATAAAATTATCATGTTTTGTTAAAATATGTTTTATAAAAATAAAAAAAAAAATCACTCAAATTATTGATAAATTCTATTTTCATTGTATTGTTTTTCAATGCAATAATGTAATGATTGCTTATTTTCTTTAGTTACGTACTACATACACTCACTAAGAAGGTATTTCAAACATAGTGAAACTGGGAATAAAGTTGGTTGATAGAATCTATAGAATATTGTAGTATTTGATAGTGTGAATTACAATTTATTAGATTTCTTCTTAGGAAGAGTAGCTAATTAATTCTAATTTAGTATTTAATTAATCTTAGAACTCATGACATGAATCAAATAAATGTGCTACATTATTTTAATTATGGCATATTTTAAAACATTCTAATAAATTAGTTTAATCACATGAACCCCAATAACTGTTAATGAACATTAGTTATCAAAGTTTTGGGTCAGGTGCTGGGTCAAGAGTTAGATTTTCTTCATAACTGAACATATCTTTCAGTTTGGAATGATTTGAATTTAAAATAAATTTACCTCATGAATAAATCTTTTAAAAGCTATTTTAATTTGATGATAAAAAAGAACATGTCATACAAATTCCTGATCATCAAATAGCTAAACTCTTTAAGAGGTTGCATAAGATTAAAATTTCATGTCAGATTTAAATTAACCTTTGACCCAGCAACCATCCCATACAGTGTTATATCAATTTGTTTAGATAGATTACAATTTAATTATCATCATATCTTTATCTAATATGCATCTTATTGATTTTTAGTGGTCAATGTATACTCAATCAACCTAATAAAAATAGTAATTTTTCCACCTTTTTAGTTATCCATTCTGTTTCTAATAAACATGGGAAAGAAAAGTACAAAAATACTTGGTAATCTTTTTTAAAATGCAATAAATTATTTTGGAATTTCTTCCAATCATATTGCTTGTATAAAGAGACTAACAAAAAAAAAAAAAAATCAAAAATCCTGTATATCAAGATTCCTTAAATGGTTTGTTCAACAAATGTACTTTTTATTTTTTTACTTTGATATAAGAAAGAAATGTCTCTTTTTTTTTACATTTTATTTTGCTCAATATTATGTTATTATATTTCTTTCAACTGATGTACATGGAAATATATATAGTAATTTGCATAAACCTCCATGATATTTTACTTACATCTGTACAAATGGAATATTAACAAATCCTAAATGCATCATTCAAGGGAAAAAAAAGAATATTATGTCATGTCTATATCATTTTCATGATAGGTTTAAGTGAATTATCTGGAAATTCCAATTTTCTTTGACTTTTCATTAACATTATAACTCTGACCAACACATGCTAAACATGCATATGGTTAATAAAAAAACAAGTTTGCAAATTTTCCTTCTTAACAGAGCCAATTTGTTAAACATATTAAAACTAGTTGAGATCACTATGAACACCTTTTTATGATTTGTAAATTATGCTAAAACTTTATGGTAAAGAAAATAACACAGCAATATTTAAATAACAATGAAAATGTTTCAATTCATGTATTTAAAACTTCAAAGAATAATTTAGTATTTTAATCTTAAAAGTAAATCCCTTCCTGCCCTCCTGTATTTCATTATAATTAGGTTCAATAATGTACATCATGAATTGTACATTGAGTAAAGATTCATCTCATATGCTTGAGAAATAAAAGCTTTATCTTTGTCACCTTATTACCATAGAAAGGTATGAAACCTCAAACTCCTTTTCTCCATAAATCTTAGTAGGCTTTTACCTACTATATTGTTTTTTTTTTCGACCTTTAAGTTTACTATAACAAACATTTCAAACTTTTTCTCATAATTAACCCAATAATCCTCTCCCAGACTGCATTGAAAAATTGGTCTATAGTTTTGACTTCAATGTATCAGTAAAAAAAAACACGGATTGATTTGAAGATAAATAAAAATCTCATTTTTCATAAATAATTAAGTTTCCAAGTTGATGTTATATAATTGTATTAGAATTTAAAGTCTGAATTTTTTTTTAAATTTTTTTATTAAGCATATATATGTATGTATATATATATATATATATATATATATATATATATATATATATATATTAGTTGCTAGCATATATTCTAATGAGGATCATATTTAAAGGTTATAGTTACATAGACTATCATTTAGTAAATGCCAAATGTACATAGGGATATTTTATTTAAAAACAAGAAAGTGACCAAAATTATTAATTGATTCTATTTTATTAGTAGGAGATATATGTGGTTTTCTTCGAAAAATTTATACACTCTACTATATTACAAATATTTGCCTAGTACTAATACTATACCTAATTTATATTTTATTAAGTTAATATATTAATATTATCAAATTCTAATGTGCATCAAGTATAAACAATTTTAACTTCAGATTACACTAAATTATGTTACAACCAATTTTATATATATATTTTAATTAACCGGTAACACTATGCAAAGGTGACATGTACAATTTCTTTTTTAACAATAAACACAGATAGCAATTAATTAGCTCTCTGATTCTTACATCTAGTGTGCAATTGGTCCCCTAGAACTGTTTATGCAAGATAAGCTATTTCCTAACATTTTTTTTATGTTATTAATCCTTTTATTGTGAAATATTTACTAATACACTCCTTTAGGTGTCAGATTAACTGTGCTCTAACTAATGAACAAATCTCTCGGATAATTCATTCATCTAAATCAGCTCTATAGAAAGTTTAAATATATTCAATCATCTTGATTTGTAATTTTCTGATGTTGACTTTCTTTTTGATTCCTAGATTTTTTTTTTTTTTTTTTTTTGTAATAAAAAGAAAGAGCCATTTCTATTTGATGTTTATATTTTTCTTCTCAATATTTGGAAGATTGATGCTATAACCACATACTCTGTGTTAAAAAAAAAAAAATATTTCCTATTTTATTTATGAAAATTTGGCTTTATTTTTTCAACTTAAATGCTTAAAACTTTGAGTTATTATGATGACAGGTGTTTTATAATTTTTCTTTATTATTATTATTAGCTTATAGTTTATGTCTGTTTGCAATACATTTTATGTTATGTTATACTTACCTTTAATAGCTGCTGATGAGGTACCAAAACTCAATTTCAATATATTAAATCCCTGCTGGATATTTCAGTTTAAAATTCACAATATTAACTTATTGCTAAAATGCCCTATATTGTAAGTTACAAAACAAAAATTTAAATTACTTTGGCATCATAAGATTAAGGAATTAGTAATGCTATAACTGGTGGTGGAATAATTGTCATGCTTTGTTTAATGAAAATCATATCTTCTACTTCTTCTAATTTTCAATGTAACCTTAGCTTTCTACTAACTTGCACTCTATTACTCCAGATTAACCTCTTTCATGCATGTTATAGATTTTCATTTGTAGAGTAATGATACACAACAATTACATATTATTATTTTTATGTTTTGTATTCCTGCAATACAAACATACACACACACACACTCACACATTTGTGGGAGTGTGTGTGTAATTTTTATATGAATGTATGTTAGTGTACTAGTGTGGGTGTATGAGATTTATGTGAGGGTGATTTGAATAGTTAATGTGTGTATATATATATATATATATATAAATATTTACTACAATAAAATTTGAAATTAAGTGATTAGTTGATTCTGATTATTAATTACTATTGATTCACTGTTGATAATCAAAATTACATCAATTATATGTTATCAAGAAAAATTTTGTTTTTCCTTTAAAAAATTATGCTTTAATTTTTTTTTTTTTTTTTTTTTTTTTTTTTAAAGCTCTATTATTGTTATCTTAAGCTTTACATCAGTAAATTAAAATGTGATTTTTTCTAAATTCTCTTAGTTACATTTTTACAACACATTATTCCCAGCTGCCCCTTCTTAGTTGAGCAGGACAGGAATGCAAGTAATAGTGATTGATTTTTTTTCTTATCTGATAGGAGATATAGTGTTGATTCTTTTTATATTTTGTCGAATTTGTTTTATTTCAAGTTTTGTTTCTACTCTGCTTCTAACAAAAATATCTTGATCTTCCGAAAGGAGTATGACATCGTCAGAGAGTATACATTGTTTAAAATAAAAAAAGGATAACTGTTTAAGTTGATCTTTAGTGGGTTCCAGACTTTTTGAAAACTATACCATTATGAAGTAACCCTACTTTCACATCCTTTATATAGTTGACCATATGTTGACATATGACATATACATATGTGGTTTATGTGGCTCCTATAACTTAAAAGTTTTACAGGTTGTTAATAGTTTTGCAGTTTCCTATCAGAGATATCCTTTTCCCTATAAAAGTTATTCATAAAAAGTGCCTTTATTTTATTTACTAGTCAATTTGCCTCATCGCTTGTTTTACCCCTTGATTTCATTTTCTAACAGTGATTTCAACCTTCTATTTTAAATTCATGGTTATTATTATTATTTTATCATGAATGTATTGATTGTTGTTTATAGTTTATTAATAATTACATTTATATCATGGATTAAAGTTCATGTTCACTAAGATTTATTTAAGATTTCAATTACTCTTATTCACAGAACAACTTCTTCTCACTGAAGGTCATAAATCAGAAAAGTTTTAATATCTTATTTATTACAATAATTAAGGTTTAACATTTACTGTACCAATGCCATATAAAATTAATTGGCAGGACGACTTCTGATTGACTCCTGTGGAACTGCTGATTTCCTCCAGTCAGATTAAATTCTATCCACCATACAGTGTTTATTTTTATTATTGAAAAATCCCAATCAAATTCATGGAAAATCGTCCAAACTGTTTAATGAATTGCATTACTCAGTGATTTCTAATCTTTTTTGAAATATATCATTGAATGAACTTTAATTGATTTTTAGTTTTTGAACATCTTAGTTGTCTTTTGCCTTTGATTTTACCGTATACATTTTATTTAGTGCTTGCATCTTTTGTCTTGGCTTGTATATCTATCTCAGTGATAGAATATGAACAATGGAAAAGGTTAACCTGCATTATTTTAATTACACTTTATTACTAATATAGATCTAGTAATTGTAAATAGTTATGCATTTTTTGTGTTGATAAATTAAATCTAATCATTATTAAATATGGCCTCTTTGTTAGAGAGAGATATAGATTTGTTCTTAGTAGAGTTTGTTCACAACTATATACTAATACATTGTGAAAACTAAACGAATAAATCTTTTCATTTTACATATATTAGCTAGGAAGACTTAAAAATGAATGGTAGTGTTTATTTTTTATATGTGCAAACTTTTAAACTAAAATTCATTACAGTTTTTTCATCTTAGAGTTCTTCTTCAGCATTTTAAATTGCAATTTACCTTATGGTATATCTTTAGCTCCTTAATTGTGCAGGTTCTTTCTCAACCAAAAAAAAAAAAATATAATTTTTTTCTCTCCAATATTTTCTTATTCCACATAATGATGAATGGTTTTCTTTATTATCAAGATGAAATTGGTTATTTAAAAACTACCCATGTCAAGTTTCTGATAATAGTTTTGCTTTTATCCTGTGAAAAAAAAAAAAAAAAAAAAAAGCAACCCATAAACATGCAAGAAATATACCTTCTTTTACTTTTTATATTATTAAATATGGGACAACTGAGCATCCAGAATTTTCTCATTTGAGAAATTTTGTTGTTAAATGTAGTAAACAATAGCTATCTCCTGGTTTTTATAATCATTCATAGTTGTCTATTTTTAAAATTTTATAAGAATAATAATCAGTTATCGTTACTGAATATAAGCGTCTAATATAATAAAAGTCTTATTTTAAATTTTATATATTTTTAAATTATGGGTTCCTAAATAAAGTTTATTTAATAATTGTTGAATGAATACAATACACCCATGTGCACACCCAAATATATTGGAAACTTCTCAGTAATTCTAAAATAATACACTAAAACAGTTATTTAAAAAAAAACAACAACAACTATATATTAAAAAAAACTATATAAAACTACATTATTCAATAGTGCAGTCTTGTATCTTAAGGTATTTAAAATACATCTACCTGGATTCCAGAATTACTTGAAATATATGTACTTTTTTTGTTGCTACATTTGTTTTTACTCAGATCAGATGAATAAAGAAAGTAAATCGTTATGTCTATTAGTACGTGAATTAACGGAATTCATATCATTTCGGCAAAAACAATAATTTGGCTCAAATTACTACCTCACAATTTCTTTATTTTTTTTTTAACTTGCCTATTACTGATTATCTTAATTTTAAGTTAAAAGTATACTTGTGGTGTGAATGAGGAAAATGGAACACAATTAAACAAAACCATTTATTTTTAATTAAAAGCCACTCAATTTTGTCTTATAATATAAATATTTTTTAATTACTTCACATTGATGACCATACATTATATTTATTTCTTTATTTGCCTAAAGTTGAGACAAATTTCCTTCTCATTATCATTTATTTTATTTTTTTAAGCGTTTTGGGGATACTATGTCTCCCTCTTCAGCATCTATGCATTCAACAAATTTTAATATTTATAGCTGTTTTAATTGTTTATAATATAATACTTTTTAAGTTCTATTAGAGCTTGTTATATTCAGTAAAATATAATTTTATTTACCTTAATTACACCAATTAGCTTGTTCAAGTCACATGACTATAGTTGAAGATTTATCTATGAATATTTTTTCAAAGACTAATGAATTAAATGATGGAGGAGGATTATTCAGTATTAGTTTGTTATTATATAATATGAGTATATACATCAGGAATAAATTAAACTCTTCCGTTTCATCTGGTATTTCTTCCTAATATTTTTTTTGTTATTTTGAAAAAAAAAACTGTACCTCTACAACCCATTAAGGGTCTCAGGTTGAGAGGACTTCTAGAGATTTGTTCTGTTTCATGGCCAACACCCGTACAAGGAGGTGAATCACGTTCGGCCACCAGGTTTTTCCCCCAATTTTATAGAGGCATGATTGCCCCAGGGTGGTCTCCATATCCCAGGATCGCTCCACGGCTGAAATACCAGAATACATAATTCAGCCTCAGCCAGGATTCCAGCCTGGGATCCGGAGAAGAGTAACCTAATGCTCTATCCACTATACCACGCCACTCTTAATATTTTGGGATCTCTTAAATTTATCTTATTTGAGTTAGCAGTAATTTTAATATGTTTGCTTAGATTTGTATGGTTCTCATTTTCATTTTCTTGTTGTTTTTTTCTGACACATAGGTAAATTAATGAAATATTAATGTCTCTGCTGATCCTATTGATAAAAAAAAAAATGTATGCTTAATTAAGTAATACCAGTAATAGTAAACTTTAAATAAGGGGGATTAATGTAGGAAAAATGAAATATTATGAAAAGTTTCAATAAACAAATAGTTACAAACACGATGGATTAAACATTTAACTCTGAAATTTAAGTCCTTAATAAAAAATAATAATAATAATAGGCTTATCGAACCCGGAGTTTCGATGCCGATACCACCAAACTCCGCCTACACAGACTCGTCCAATGATCACCGTTCAAGTCCGAGCCCCCGAGATCAGCCTTAATATAATCCTCCCATCGATGCCTCGGCCTACGTTTCGGATGCCTACCAGTTGGTTCAGCAAATACCAACTTTCTTGAAATCCGTTCATCACCGAGCTCAACAACTTTACTCACCCATTTGAGTCACCATGAAGCTATTAATTCAATTATATTCACAGGCTACAAGCTCCGCAATTCCGCATTGTGCAACCTTCTAAACTCCCCAGTGGCCTCATCTCTCTTCGGACCAAATATTCTATGCAGTATTTTATTTTCAAAAACCATAAGCCGTTGTTCATCTGTCAAAGTAAGCGGCCATGTTTCACATCCGTAAAGGACCATCGGAAGAATAATAGTTTTATAAATTCTAACCTTTAAATTTTTGGACTGAAGCCGGGAGCCAAGTAATTTAGCAACTGAATAATAGCACGCATTTTCCGACTTTAACCGGGACTTTATTTCCTCCTGGATATCATTTTTCCTTGTTATCATTGAACCTAAATACTTGAATTTCTCTACGTGTTCAAAAGTATGCCCTGATATATCAATATCACCAAGATCGCCACTGTTACTGCTACCAATCATATATTTCGTCTTATCGGTATTTATTTCGTGTCCTATTTCTTTACCGGTTTTTATTAATTCCCTTGTGTTTAATTGTGTATTTTCCATGTCTTCACCTAGTAGTACCAAATCATTGGCGTATCATAAATCCGCAATCTTATCACCCATATTTATAATAAAAAATTACTACCAAAAAATAATGAAGTAAATTTGGAAATTACTAGTAATATTAATATGGTAATCACAGTGTCAGTGAATAAGATAAGCTTTTATTATAACAAACAAATATATTTACTCGAAATTCTGTTTTGAGAATGATGCCTTGAGGAGCTTTTAAGGCAGTCCTATACTCCAAGAAAACTTTTTTAAATTTATTTTAATGATACTTACTACTATTTTTCTATTCAAGAAAATACATTTAGTAAATGGGAACAATGATTATAGTCTTGATACAGGCATGTAGAAAAAATACCCAGTGGTGACACTTCAATGTTTATTTAAATTAGTTGTTCTCGAGGCCATCATCTTTTCAGCCACGTTGGAGATTATCAGGAATAGATGGAGATGAGAGTTTAGACAAGAGGGTTTGAGTGGACTGGTGGTTTGGAATTAAAAGTTTGATTATTGATTGAGGCGGAGGGATTTGGAACTAATGAAGATGTAAAGGATATCTGTACGTTTTTAAGGGATGCAGGCCATTATGTGAGATTCTGGAGTGACAAGATGGAATAGCTATTGGAGGATGTAATGCGGGAAAGAATCCTACCTCAAGTGTTTTAAGATAATTTTAATCTGTAACTTTATTTTTTATATCAGTCTACCACCATTCAAAAAGAATTTAAAGATACTCTTTTACTAGGAAAAATATACTTTTTCCATCTACAAAAAGATTCGTCTCAAATCGATACATAGTATGCATGGATCAGTCACTATTCAAGACATTTTTTTTTTTTTTTTTTCGGATGGTGCCATGTAGGCCCTTGGTCACGCAATGTGATTCCACTCCACAATTCTCGATAAGTTATAGGATAGATTAATCACTTGCTACACCTATTTGTGTGTGGCTATCAGTTGGCTGATAGACCTCACATACTTGGGAAGAGGCTGTGAGTGAATCTCTATTTGATTATTTGCTTGAAAAAGTCCATTCAGGACTAGGATTGGAACTCACAACCTTTGGTGTGGTATACTAGCCATTGAGGCTAGCCACACAGCCACAGGCTCCTTCAAGACATGTATAGAACATTAAAATGAAAGTCAATTTCATTGATACAGAAAGGATCATAGGTTTAGATAAAATTCACGGATATCAATAAGAAAATCAGCTGGTGTTTGTTAACATTATTGCATGATTATATTTATTGATTATTAGGAACATTTTGTGGATCATATTTTAATCATTGACTTTGTTAATGATTGATCCTCTAAGGGTGTTCAATTTTTTTTTTTTTTTTTTTTTTTTTTTTTAATCTGTCTCACCATTCACAGTGCTTATAAATAGCCATCTTATTTCTTTTCAAGATGATTTGTTTAGTGGTAAAAAGAAGCTTTGAATGTTGTTTATTAATCATTATTTTAATGGTATCTACACTTCATTTTAGCTTATATAAAGATAAATATAATTCATACAAATTATTTAATTTTTTATAATTTTATTTTTACAACTCTTGGCATATTTCATGCTAACTCATAATCATTTATTATCTATGGAACCCTGAAAAACAAGGGATATACAAGCTGATGTTACATTTTTAACACAGCCTTTAGACAGTTTTTTAAGCCACATTAGTGATTACTTCCTTCCATTACAAATGATCGATTCTGTAAGAGTTTTATACTTGCCCAGGTTAGTCTAACTATTTTTTGGTAAAATTGATGTTTTGTAAACAAATATTACTCATAGATTAATGCTAACCTATTTCTCATTAGATTCTTGTACATTTATCTAGCTCATAAAATCTGTGATTTGACTTCTGAAAGAATTCAGCCCTCCATTTCTTTTTATAAGACATTATGTCTTGAGAGCAACCCATTATATTTAAGGTAAGATTTGGTTCTAGTGATGGTATTTTAGGCCTCAAGCTCATTTTAGCATTTGGTTTTATGAATATTTTGAACAGTAAGTGGTGATTTCTAGACATTTTTCTTATAATCTATTCTTTTAATGAATGTCTATGATATTAGATATCCCCATCAACTGTGGTTTCAGGCATTTCTTATGTCTGAACCTCCTACCTCAATAACTGTCAACATGGGAAAAAAGTGTACTTCATAATTAATATATTTGATGCAGTCACTGAAGTGATATCTTTTAATTGAAAATTGATTTTGATCAAGAGATATTATACAACACAAAAGAAATGTGTTTTATATATTTACAAAGCATCATGAGATACTTCTGTTTATTTGGAAACTGTATTAAGAAATATAAAAGGTCCAAGGAAATCCATGATGAGTAAAAATAAACCAAGAAGAAGAAACCCAGAGGCCAGTGTGGGGAACCAAATATTATTTCTTCCATCACAAAAATATAGATAAGGGATATGCACTGAATCAGGAACCACATGTATTAAAAATTAAAAGAGATTTAGTCAAATGATAGAAGAGGATTGACTGTGGTTAGAAGATAGGAAGGCTGATCTTTGTTTAAAGTAGGTGGTGAGAAACTGAGTACATGTTTATGAAGCCACAGATTTTAACAGAATATCAATGCAGCAGTAGAGTTAGAGGTACAAAATGTTTTTAGCTGACATTTGTGCAATTCATAAAAAAAAAATAATGTGTATGTGTGTGTGTGTGTGTGTGTGTATGTGTATATATATTATATCTCAATTCGCTTGTTAAAAACCTTCTGAAGTCATCATTATGTTCTTTCTCTTGAATGTAAGAAAAAGATGTGGGTAAAGGGCATGCGCAATCTGAAAGCATCGTAACCATTGGATTTCTAATTAATGACCTCCCTATCCAAGAAAACTTCAACAACAACTCTAATTAAAAACATATTTGTGTGATGAAAAATCCTATATTCAATTTGAAATTTATCACTACAAAAGACTCATTTACATCACGATTATCCGACCTATTTGGACCTATGGCATTGAGCTATGGGGGTCCACTAAACTATCAAACTCCTCCCGCATCCAATCCTTGCAATCCAAAATCCTACGAAAAATCCTCAATGCTCCTTACTTTGTAACTAATAAACTCATCCATAGAGACCTAAATATCCCACTGGTTGCAGACTTGGCCCGCGATAGATACACCTCCTTTAATTCCAAACTACCTGCCCACTCAAACCCGCTTGTCCGTAACCTCTCATCTACATCTATTCCCGGTAATCCTCCGAGGCGCCTGAAAAGACGGTGGCCTCGAGACCTGCTCATGAAATAAACTTTGAAGTACTACCACTGGGTAGATTCTTTACATGTCTATTCATGCCTGTTATTGTAATTCAGCCATTTTACTTATTGTATTTGTATATACAGTTGTAAAAAACAATAAAATATATTATAAAAAAAAAAAAATTTGAAATTTTGACTTTTATCTTACTTTCCTCATACTTCAGGTCAAACAGACATTTTTTTAAATATATATTTCAAGGAAAATATATTTGCCCATGCATAAGAGAAAGTATCAGATAGGGTTCAAAAAGTTAATATGGGGACCAACCTGCATAATCCCTAAAAAAATCATTAAAATTATTCTAAGGGTAATGGGTGTTTTGACTGCAGACATGAAATACAATTTATCTCTTACTCATTGTCCAAAGTGGAAAATGTTGATTCTAAGATATGATATACATTTTTTTCACTTAAATTCTTGCATGAATAAAAAGCTTCCTTAAATTTGATTGAGAGAAAGAAGTTTTAAAATTGTTATGGTGGATAATAATTTGCTGATATATTCGACCTTTAAATAGTACTTACTAAAAAAATTTGTTAGTTTTGAACTATGTAAAAGTAATGAATCAGTGGACTCCTAATATTTTACTTTTTGATTATTAGCTTAGGTTTATGCTGTAATATAAAATATTGGTGTTATTGTAATGTAAAGTTATATAATATTATAGTGCATATATAATCAGGTGTTGGCCTTGATTGGAGCTTAATTTAATAATTTATGTAGAAACTCCTCCTACATTAAATGCGGTCGTTCCATATTGGGCTTCTGAGATATGTATGTGTGATAATCATTACAACATTAAATTGACGCATACATTTTAATTTGATCCTGTGTAGTAGGTGTAGTTCAATTATTTTCAATCTAGCTAAAGAAAAATTTAAAAAGGATTTTTTTTTCTGTGTATATTTAATAGAAATTTGGTCTTCTAATCTCAACATATTATTTTGTAATTATTCATATTTATTAATGGTGACTCATGCTGTAAGTTTGTTTATTATTAGATAATCATCTGACCTTAGTTTTTGTATTTATTTTGATTTTTTTTTTCTGACACACACACACATTATATATGGGAAAACTTATTGAATTTAAAATATGTTTATGCAGTTATTTATTATCTTTGTAAACTATTTTAGTTTGTCATTTGACAAATTGCTTTAAAGGGAAAGTGGATGTCTGGTTTATTAAACTTTTTATTTAAGTAAAGTTTAGATATATTTTTGTTAAAAGATTGATCGATGAATTGTCCTAATTTTTAGGATTACTTATTTTACTCAACATAACTCCCTTTTCTATTGCTCAAGGTGTTAATTTTAAAGCGTAATTAGTAATTGTCATTGTTCGATCTCTGCAATTGGTTCAGCTTGTTAGTACTCACTTATTTATCTGGTGTTCCATTTTGTTGAGATTTCAATAAAACCCAATATGAATCAACTAATCACTATTTATTTCAAAAATATTTTTTATTATTTATATTTTCTATAAATTATTTAAATAATATTCTGAATTTTCAAGTATTTTAAGAAAATTTTATAATAAATAATCTTTTCATTTGTTGAAATTAACTTATTCAGTTTTTATCGTACTTACACCATTTTTCAACAATAAATAAAAATAAATTAAGTTATAAAAGTAAAGTATTTAATTTATTATTTTTTTAATAGTTACTGTTAAAGTTTCACAGGCCTATAATTGGTACAAATTATCATTAAAGTTTTTTAAGTATTTCATTTTTGTTTAATTTATTTTATTTATGATGATGTTCAGTTTAAAACTGAATGAATGACAACTCAGAATTTGAATTTAGCTATACTCATGTGCAAATGCAAAGGATGAATGTTTAGTTTTTCCAGAAAAATAATATTTGTTACAAAATTTCCCTTATCTCATGACCAAGTCAAGGTGTATGTATGAAAGCTGAATGTACCTATAATTTTGAATGTTGGGAAATTCGTGGTATGGGCATTCAAAATCTGAGACACTCGAACTGGGATTATACCAACGCCCTGCCTATGTTTTCCAGCTTCGAGTAATCAGAGCATTCAAGTCAACGCTAGAAGACCTGGAAGAGCGCAGATCAGTGCATAGTTTACACAGTTTGCGCAGCTCTCGCAGTCACACAGGCCCTCGACCACTCTCAGATATCACCTATATTGATGAGGATCCTGTGAAAACACCATCACCACATAATAACTCATTTAATTATCCACGACTGAATCATTCGACTTTAGCTCCTCCTTCTGAACCTTATCGTTTCTCCTCGTCCAATAGTCTTATTCCTGATATTAGCAAAATTCCACATGAGACGAGTATATAACTTTAACAGAAACTAGTACATTGGATGGAGTCCATATTTTGCTATGGACCCACTTGATCAATCTGTTATATGTGTAAGATATTTTGCATTGAAATCAAAGGCTCTCTCTGGATTATATAAGGTGCATTCTCATACAAGACTTATTTCTTCCATTACGAACTGCCTTCTATACTTCATAGACATTCCTTTATTACTTCCTGTATTTGACTTAGTTTATTGCGATTTATAGATTATTGATGGTAACATTTTTTTTAAATAAAAAAAAAATAAAAAAAATAATGTTAATACTTACTGCATAGCTTACTTAAAACTGGCAATAATTACAATCTAAGTTTGAATGTTTAGATATGAACCAGAAAGATATATTGTTATAAATACAGTAGATTTATAAAAAAACAAAAATATCATGATCAATAATAGTATTATTGATTCATTGATGTATGCATATGCACATAGGTTTTATTTTGAATCAGATATTTAATGTATTTGTATTTATGGATTTGTTGCATTGACTTAAACAAGTTATGTTTAAGTTTGGAACATTGAATTGAATGAAATAATGTTTGTGTAAAATGCTCTTATTTGTGCATATGCATGCCCACTGAGGTATACAGTGTGTGATGAAGAGAATTTTCTTATAAATGTGTTCTCTACTCCAGATTATGGATCCAATTAAAAAGAAAAGATAATGTATTTTAAAACTTTTAACCTAATATAAATCATATACGAACATTTTTAAGAGGTAATAGCTTTTTATTTTTAAATATAAGGGAACTATCTTGAAATGTGAATATAATAATGTAAGTTTATTTTATTTTATTTTTTTTGTTCTAATGAAGTATTGACGTTTTACTGTTATCGTAATGTACAAACATTTTGTTATAATTTAATTTAGTTCTTTTTTTTTTTTTTTTTTTGTTTTGGTATTTCTAATAAAACAAAATGTTAAATCCATAAATCCATGAAATACAAATGTTTACTGTTTTTCTTTGACCATTCTCCTTTATATACATATTTTAGTTTATGTTAAAACATACACATGAATATTTAAACATTGTGTTTAAATCAATTGTGTATGTTTTTTGTATATTCTAAAATAGTGTATATGAATCAACTATATGTCAGCAAAAATAAATCTCTCATTAATTTTCTGATCTAACTATGATTTATTATTAAATTTTAGCAGTATTGACTTTGGTTAAAGTTACCAATCATATTTTAAGATTGTTTTGTTCTTTCAATATTTATTGTTCATTGAATGTAACTAATACATATTTTATTAAACAGAATATTCTTTCTTACAAATATAAAAAAAAAAACTGTACACTTATTTACACTCATGTATGCATCCTTAAATGACACATTCAGGCATTTAAACACACATACGCTATAAGTCACACAGACACACTGTGTGTGAGAGAGTGTACTTGCAAGTGTGCTTATGTGAATGTGTGTGTGTGTGTGTTTTGTGCCTGTGTAAGTAAATAAGTGAATGCATTAGGATTCATGTAAATTTATATTTCTATGTTATTCTGCTAATGCAGTCTGAAATCATCATTTGTGCTGGAAATAGAAAATTCCACTCAATAAAAAGAAACAAAACACACACACACAAACACACATATACATGCACATACATTCACACATCACACACACACACACACCAAACACACATACACATGCACATACATTCACACACACACACACACACACACACACACACACATACACAAACAAACAATTATATATATATATATATATATATATATATATATATATATATATATTGTTGTGTGTGTGTGTGTGTGTGTGTGTATATACATACATGTATAAAATGTATTTCATCTATTTCCTCTTTTTTAATATATTTTTTCATGAATCTTCTGATCTAAACCATCATTTAGATCTTTGCTGAATGATTACATTTATTATTAATTTTTGTCTAAGTGACAATAAATGTTTTATAAATAAAAATAAAATAAAAAAAAAATTACATCAGGCGCATTAATGATTATTTGTAAGGATATTTAATAGTATTTATGAAATTATGTAAGAAGTATATTCTAATAAATATCTATTTCATTTGTTATTTTAATTTTCATATTTAAAGAAATGTATTGGACTAGGATTTAAAGTTAAGGAATTTCCACTCAGAAGTACATATTTGTTAAAAATTAATAAAAATTGATTTTTTTTATAGGTTTTTGATTAACCTATCATTACTTCATTAAATTTTCAGATTTCTACAGCTTTTTTTTTTATCTTGTGAAGATAAAGAAACATCAAAATACATAATATCAAGGGAGTGAAAGAGGGGCTGCAACAATTGCAAAATCCAAAACCTTTTTTATTTAGATGAATGTTGTCTTGTTCTGGATTACTGATCTTTCGTGACAGCTTTACCTCCATTCTTCCTTATCCTAGTTGTATTCTATCTTTCTGCCTTTCTCTACTTAAAACTTCTTTAAATATTTTTTAAGGTTTTATTTATTTTTATTTTTTTTTTATCATGCATTGCCACCTAAGCTACCTTTTAAACGTAAAAATATTGTATTTGTGTACTGTGTAGAACTATTAACACATAAATTGCCACAGAAATGCGTCTACATTCACATATTGTTTAATTCCGTGCTGCTCACATATGTAGCATATTCTTGTCTCCATTTTATGCCTCTTTACTTTCTTAATGTTGTTTTATAATGTTTTCACTTACAGCATCACAGTCTATTATGACACCGTTAGTGTAAATGCTTATACAGGATGCTTGCTAGAGATTATTCAGAAATATGTAAATAACAAGTGTAATAGCAGGCCAACAAAATGACAGTCTCTTACTGTATAGGCAATTTCACATTTAAAACTATTACTTGGTTATGTAGTAAAGCACCCTATTCTCCCTTTTTTCTTTTTTTTATGTTCTCATCATTTATGTTCAATCTTCTCACTGCTGTATTGGCCTTTACTCTTAAAGGTGATAGGTGGTGAATTGCAAGAGCGTTTGATTCCAGTTCCCTACAGCAAGAGCTCCACTGACCAAGCTGTAAGACACTTTCCTACAAACTACTGTCCGCTCGTTCGCAGATTGTAATTGCTACTGCTATTGCTGTTCTTATAGTATTTCTATTGTTAACTATGCATGCTGCCTTCAATGTCTTCTAATTCTTCCTCAAGCGAATGCAAAGTTTTCCAATTTAGAAATGTCATTAATAATGATCACTTCGTTAATTTGATAAAATTATAATTAATTTGTAAGCTTTTGGAAATTGCCAAATAGAAAATTTTTGCAAAATACATTATTTGAGTTTTTTTTTTTTTTTTGTTAGTTTTTTCTTTTCGCTCAGCTAGTGATTTATATTTGTGTGAATTGTGCTTTTTGAAATTTTATTTGACTTTTCTATTTTTTGTTGTTGTTTTTTTATTTTATTGTTATTATTTATTATGATTATTTTATCAATTTGTTTATTTTTGTGCATGAAAACAGGTTTCACTGAATCTACTAAAAATTCTTAAATTATTATTTTTAATAATTATTTGAAAATACAAACAGATTTCTTGTACACTAACAATTATTAAGCTATTACCAGTAAATGTGAAGACAGGTAAACACTAATAAACATGAATGCCATCTTATCGATTTTATTTTTAATTATTTTCATGGTAACAAAGTATTGAATACCTCAATATCTTTATAATAATTATTTTGTTTATACATTACTCTTTTTTTTTTTTTTTTCATATTATTCATACATACATATTTCCAGAACTTTTGTTGTCAAAACTTAAATTTGTTGTAATAGTATGCACTCCAGAGCATTCCAATATACAATATTTCAGCATGATGACAGAGAGGTATATTAAACATTATGAAGAAAAATACGTTTGTATATGTTTTTGAATGCTCTGTTTGTATTGTCTTGATTTTGTTTTTTAGTATTTTTTTTTTTTAATACTTAAAATACATGGGTTTCTTTTGTTCAAGGTAGGTGAATTTTATGGTAATGCATGCTTCATTTTTTTCTGATGAAGATAAGTGATTTTGCTGCAATTCTTTCATCTGGCGTGTTTTGTTTCTTCTTTTAGTACCTGCATTTTTTATTTTATTTTGGTAGTTTTCAACTGTAATCCTGCCATGTGTGCCCAAAGGCTTTTTGTTTTTTTTAACATGTTTCATCCTTTTCATCCCTTTCTAGTGTTGCAGTGGCTCCTCTTTCCCTGCCTTACCAAAATGATATTGAATACCAAAATTAACTTATCCTTCTATGCATACATATTGATCTATGTATGTATTTCGCATGTGTGTTTATGAGATATAAACCATTATTCACACATGCATAATTAAAATTCCAGATTTGAAGGTAATTATAAAAATATATTGAAATGTAATTTGTCTTTGACAATAAAATTTTTAATTAAATTTGCATGAAATGGGATAAACATTTGACAAAATTTTTCTCTATAAAAAAACACTGCTATACTATTAATAATTTTAAAATAACATGTATTTTGGCATTTAATGCCTTCTGTTTTTGCTATTTTGCATTTAAATGACTGTATGTATGGTTTTTACATCTGGCAATGCTAAAGCTGCATGATGCAGCAAGCTCTGCGTGTATTTTAAATTTATTGTACTTTACACAATAATTTTTTTTTTTGTGTGTGTTGGTGTAATCATTTGTTTGCCTATATGTGTGCTTATTGGTGTGTTCCTGTACACACATATCGGCAAATATACACATATTCTTTGCTTGACTGCTGCGTTTTTCTATGCAATTGATTGTTTTATTTATATTTTTTATTAATTAGTGATTATTAAAGTAGTGTGAGAGATAATACAATATAATGCTGCATTAATTGTCTAGCAATATACTTATATTTTTATGCTGAATTAGTTCTAAAATTATAATTTTAATGAAAAATTATTTGTTGTTAAACAGATGCTTTTTGCATTTTTCACATCTATGCATATAATAATTATGCAATTTGATTTAAGCTTTACCACACTTATCTATTTTAAAGCAATAGGCACTTTTAATTTAAAATGTTAAGTTTAATATTGTAGTGCACTCAGATCACTGTTTAAGTTCATTAGAATTAAAAAAATAAATTAATTAAAGTAAAACTAGATTAAAAACAAATATATATCTTTTTATTGCAAGTAAACTCTACTTTAAAAATTATAATAGTTATCAGATAGTAAATTTCGACATTGTTATTGTATATAATGTTGATTTCAGATGCAGTGCACAATCAGGGGAGCCGTCCTCTCAGAGCACAAATTCTTATAATTATTAGTGCTAATCTAATTGGGGTTAAAGTGGATTTATTATCAAATCATCTGTGTGTGTGAGTGTGGTCATTTGTGTAGCAAAGAATTTCATGGTTTTTCTATAGAATGTAGAAATGCCAGGATTGAGTTTGCTTATGAGATTGCACGCTTTAAATTGTTTCAAGTATTTTATAAATTGGTCCAGATCATTTGAAATCTTAGGTTTCACTTTTGTGCATATTTTAAACTGCACATATTATAGTAAAAGATCTTTCAATGGTTTAAATTAAATTGTTGTTTGGTCTTCCATCAATTATAGAGGGCTAAATTTCATGATTATTGGCTTTCAAATTTACATTCTTTAGAAATGTCTTTGTGATATTAATATTTTAATAAATATTTTTCTTTTTAGGATAATGGAGTTTCTAAATTATTTCTTTATAATTTTTATTTTATTTTTAAAATTTAAATAATTCATTACACCTAAAGACTTAACAGATTTAAAAAAATAATGTTAATGTTAATATTGAGCTTTAGTGCATTGGAATTTATGGGTATTTATTTTATTAATCTGTACAGTAGCATAAAAAGTCATTTAAGTGTATTTATGTTTAGTGTATATGTTAATTAATCATTTGATTGGATATAAAAATATTAATATTGAAAAGACAAAGCTAAAAAATATGTAATATCCTCGATGATATTTACGTAATTTTTTAAGAAAATTTTATATTCAATAATTCACTTGTATTTTTTTAAAATATGTATGAGTCATGGAAATAATTAGTATTATAAGATTTGTATCATAGAAAAATATTTTGTATTTTCTCAATTATATCTTATGCACTTATTATTTTCAATAAAATAAAACAGTATGATATTGGGTCACCAAAAACTGGTTGTATTGTTGGCATTTATCATTTAATTATAAATGTCATTTACATTTAATATATTCTTAAATGTTTGCTTTTTTTTTTTAATTTTTTTTTTTATTATAAAATTTCGTTCGTAAGGAATGTGCAACTTGTTAATATAGGCAAAGTATTATAATTTTTATTTTTTCCTAGTTTCTATGTTTTAATTTTTGCCCTCACCATATTTAAACCTAAATAAGTGATCCTACATTAACTCTAACTATAATTATTAAGCAGTATTTTATTGTACATTAGTATATGACTAATAAGTATTATTATTCATCTTTTCTCTTATTCATATTCTGTTTAAAATGTTTATATAGTATAAATATTCCCAAATAGTGAATTGGATGCTGTAAAAATATGGATAAACTTTCTATAAAGATGAAGAAGGGGGGAGATTAATATAGATGTAACATGTTATGTTATTACAAGTATAATGTTAATTTATTATTTGTCTACTTTAATGATTTAATTGTATATATACATTTTGGTGTATACTTACATATACATTCATGTGAGCTCAAAGATATGTTTATCACTTATATGCATCAAACTTGGTTTATATTATAATTTACAGGATCGTCATTTTAAAATCAATTAATATGTAATTTTCATGTGTGTAAAATATTTCCAGGATAGTAAAGTAAGAGGTTTATCATTTAGTAATTTGAGTTCTTGAGATGAAATCCTTATACTTATTTAAAGTAAGTAATGTTATTTATTTTTTATTATACTGTGGTGCCATTCTACTAGAAAATCTAATACCATTCTGAAGAGGGAAATTATTGATAGGTCTCAAATGATACAGATGAAGAGAAAGTAATAGTCTTGCTTATCTCTTTTTTTTTTTTTTTTTTTTTTCTTTTTTTTTTAGATTTTTATATATTTTACTAAATTTACAAACATTTGTCATCATAATTTTTTTTTTTTTTTTTTCAAGTAGCCTATTGTATGATTTATAGATTTATATAAATTTAGTTAGTGTGACTTTGATTGTATTGGATGATTTCTTTCTTTCTTCTACATTAATAAGTATACGGCACATTGACACCTAAGGCTGTTGTAACTTACCCTTAGTCTGAAGCAGCCAAATGTAAACCTTCATGATGCACAATTTATGATAAATTTTGTATTTATACTTTATTAATCACTATCTATTTTAGCATTGAAATGTTATTAGATTTTTTTTTTCTCTCAGTCAAACATTATGAATGTGTGTGAGTTATACCTTGATCATGTTTGCAAATTGATATTCAATATATATGTTTGCTTATCAACTAAGTCTGAATGTGCGTATCTAAGGAGGATACCCAAACCCTTCTCTACCACACGATGACTTACTCACAATTATGTTTATATTTGTGAGGAGGTAATTAATCTGTGAATACATATATATTGACTCTCTTGTATTCATGTGTAAATAACTCATGCTCATTTGCACTCATATACAGACCAACACACACATATTTATAAATATCGATTTCACTGGACATTTATAATATATCTTTGAGGAAAAGATATAAGAAAACTAAATTACTTTTAAAATAAATTGAGGAGCATATATTTTGGCATTTTGAGTATTATATATATATTTTTTTATTTTTTTTAAAATCTTGTTTTAATTTTTTAAATATCATACTAGGTTATATGCATAATCGTTTTCTTAGTTGGTTTCTGTTTAATCTTCTATTTATTACAGCCGTTTTAAATTTATGTTGTTTTCCTTAGTTTATATACCATAGTTTCGGAACTTCAACTAGGAATTGAACATGGAAATTTATAATGAACTTAGCGCTAACTTTTGAGTATTGCAGAATTTTGTGGCGGATACATGGCCTTCTGCGCATCATCTTGTTACATTAAATGAAAGCAAAGTGGCCCCATCGTAAGCACTGCATGAGACCACTATCACTATCGCGCTAACGCCCTGCTTTTATTTTGTGAGTATAATATCCACTGTATTATGTTGGGCTTAAATTGTGCTTTTCTCTGTGCTGATTTTTTTTTCTATTATTTATTTTACGTGACATCTAGTAGTCATATAACAGCAGTGCAAAATTATTACTTTTTTAATTTGATTTTAATTATATTATATTTTAACCGGTGTTTTTGAAAAATAATTTATCATTAAATCACATACGGTATTATTAAAACAAAACATAATAGACGATAAATACTCAGTAATAGTACATAATTGGTTTTTTAATACATTTTATACGCTAAGTTATTTTCAAATTAGCATTTTTTTTTTTTTTTTTTTTTTTTTGATCTATCTTGAAGAACAAACTACCATGACTGAAGGTCCCATTGATATATTACAGATATGTTTTATCGTTATATATTTTATTTTGATATCTATTAAGCATGTTATTTCATATGTGTCTGCTCTTTGCTTAATCATAAGTGTTTTTATATCAGTGTATATGTGCATGGGTGTGCACACATAAATAATGAATTACAAATATTTTTCTAAATACACATTTTCAAAAATATTAAATAAAGCTACCACAGCATTAAGTGTCAATATACCAGTTTGCTTTTAAAGAAGTTATATGCATGGATATTTGATGTGGTTTTATGTTATAATATAGAGGATAAAGTTCTTCTGTTCAATTTTGGCTTGTCATTTCTTTTATTTTATTTCATAAGTTCTATGTTGGTCATGTTTTTTTTAATTTTATTTTTGTTTTTATGGATGATTGTTAGGGGCATAACCAGAGCTTTCAATGATTATTAATCAAACACTTTAAATGAAATACAAAACTTAAAATATTAATTTTTTTTATTATTTATTTAAGTATTTTTATTTACATTGTTGGTTATGTCTCTTTGAATGTATGTCCTTTAATTCTTTATTGTATAGTGGAGTACGTTCCTAAAAAGTCAGAAGACTAGGTAGGGAACTAATATGCTTGTATTTTTATTTTATATTTTTGTATTATTATTCCTCAGTTTGTAATAAGTTAGCAGTAAAACTTAATTATAATTATGCACTTTATATTATTCAGAATTAAGGTAGATTTTAATTTTCTTCATCTGTGTGACGGAAGTGTTACATGAAACTATTGCACTATTTGTGTGATTAATAATACAAACCGTCGAACAGTAATCTTTTGGCACGCACATCTCATGTGACAAAAGTGCATGAAATCTTCATTCATAATCACAGAATGCTTTTACATTATGTCATTTATGTGTTATTTTCATGTATTTATATCTAAATATGAGTAATGTAAATTTTTATGTATGTGTGTGTATGTCTCCATGTTTATGTATGTATATATATAAATATAAACATTTATTTATATATACACATGTAAGATTATAGCACCTGCATGGTCTCGAAATGTATATGAGCACTAAATTTTTATTTATTGATGGTAAATGTTTTAGAAGGTGCATTGTTTTGTGTACTATGTTAAATTATGGCAAATATTGTTTGATCTTTTTTCCATATGCAAGAGTTTTTATGTAATGAAAATCGTTTGAAAAACTTCTGATTGAAGCAGTTTTATTGATATAGTTAGAATTTTTACATATATATTAATAGTTATTGATAAACTGAAGTTAAAAAACATTTAAAAATAAGGTCTGCTTTTAAAACAACCCACCCTCTTATAATTATTTTTTATCTTCTTTTTAATAATTCTCTTCTCAGTAATTATTTTATTTGTGAATTGTGATTGAAATTTTCTATATAATTGCAATTTATAAGAATCTTGAGAGTACCACAATTTACTTAATTTCAGTATATCTCTTCATGAAATTCTTGCACATGGTCCATAATTTAAATTTTCTTCCTCTCATAACTTAATTTTTTTTAAAATTGTTTTTCAAAATTAATTTTGAATGAATTAACTTTCAGAAATATTGTAAACATAACTTCATTGTAGTTTAATTTTATAATCTAAATAATTTATAAATTTATTTTGTATTCAATTCTTGTATTATTGATTTTCAATTTTTATCTAAAATATATTAGAAAAAAAATTAATTGTAATTTAAATGTTAAAGCAGCTATTTAATACATATCGGTTACTAAGGTTATGGGTAATTAAATGACCGTGATATTCCCATTTAATAGTTTTCCATGTTAATGTTAATATATGTATCGGATTTCTTTTCAGGAAAAGTCTTTATATAAACTATAGGCAGGCGATTGCAATGAAAGATGTCAATAATGATCAGTAAGGCTCCATCATTTTTACTGAAGCCTGTGAGTACGCAATTAAATTATTAGTAACAGTATTTTCTTTTTTAATAATAACTGATTCATTTATAAGATTTAATGATCTAAAATAATGTCTGAAGTTTTAGGAAAAGTATTGAAGAGATTGTATATACTTACATTGTTAAAATAATTGTTCTAATCTAAGTTTTAATGTTTAAGAATATGTAATATTCCTATTACATTTATTCTATATACATATAAATATATATATTTTTTGTTTTGTTTTTATTAAATGTATAGAAAATTGTTGAAATTGAATATAAAATATAATATTGTATATACATGTTATTCTTATACTCATAGCCTAGTGTTAACTTCATACATGCTTTAGTGTCTATTTGTTTTATGTTCTATCAATGAAGTATTGTGTAGACTTTCACAAATCATAAAACATAATTCTTATATTAAATGCTATATTAGCTATATATTTTATTAGAAAATAAATGGTATTGAGATTATAAACCTATGTTACTGTTGTAAATTGTCAGAATTTATTATTTGTTGATATCTAATATGTAGTTTTTATGAATAGTTGTTATGGCTGAACCCACACACGTTTGTCAAAATAGCATTAGTATGAGTAAGTTTGTATGTAAAAAGCAATGTATGAGAGGGAAGTAAAGAAAAGAGTGTGTGAGAGATAGAAAGGGTTAGTAAATAGAGAAAGAGTGTATGTTTGCAAGATAGATAGTGTATGAATAGGTGTGAGGGTGTGTGTTTGTGATATATATATATTTATAAAGTGTTTATATAAATATATATATAAGAGAGAGAGAGAGAGAGAGAGAGAATGGTGACAGAAAGAGCAAAAAAATAGTTCCACACGTTATCTTCTGTTTTTAATTGTTACCTTAAATTTTAGATTCAATGATGATTTTTTAAACTAATTATCTGTTTGTATTTACATTAGTTCTGTACTATCACAATGAATTTTATATTATAATAAATTAGGTTTCTGTAATGTTCGATGTTATATTCATGTCTTTCTTATTTCAAATTATTCATTTTACAGATAATTAATGAAACTAATATTTTAAAATTTATTTTTTTTATTTTTTGACAAATATTATTGGAGATCAAAATTCTAAATTGTTCACATGAAATTATATATATTAATGTTTTAATTAATAAGATGGAATTTATAGTCTAATTTACACCACTGATATATATATATTTATATAAAATTAGTTTGAGTGTTCTTTCATGTGTGATCACATTATGAGATGTTTAGTGATAACATTTCTCTATTTAGAGAAGTCTATCTTATGTTTAAATGCCTAATTTGCAATAAAACAGCAAGTATGACATACTTTGCTGGATAGAAATGTTAATGGTCACAAAACCTTCAGTTTATTTGTAAATTGAATACTTGATATCTGGATGTGTATTTATGTATGCATATAATATATATATATATATATATATATATATATATATATATATATATATATATATATATATATATATATATATTATATTATATTTATATGTAATGTATTATTAAAAGCCTTTAAGACCCATTTTATATCTGATATAAATTAAAATGAAACTATTTACTTACATTTGTTATATAGGTTTTAAGGTTAATTAAATTATTTATATATTCTTGATTTATCAGATATTGTATTTTAATTAGCTATTGAATAGAATAAATAGTTATGAAATAAAAACTGTTTATTAGGTTATTTTGTATTTTTAGAAACAATGTTTCTTTCTATTAAGGGAAATATTAATTTTTTTTATTTAAATATTTTTTATAAATAGCTTAATTTTTTTATTTGATTTTCTTCTAAGTATGCATATAAAATAACATTTACACACTTACGTTTATCATTTACAGAGCCCTTAATTATTATTGTATTGTCTATCCTCTCCCTTGTAATTAATTTTTGATTCAATTTCTTTATAAATGTGTTATTTCTTAATCTTTAATTTAAAATAAGGAAATCCCTTCAAGAATAATATTGATTATTTGGTTTCATTAAAATTATTTATTGCATCATATAAGAAGATCAAGAGGCTTGATTAGTATTCATAATTTCATATATGAATTGATAGTGTTATATTTATCAATAGCTTAAATTAGACATAAAATATGTAAATAGCCCTTTAGGAAGCATTAATCGATTTATAGTGTTAATAACAATAAAATAAAAAAAATTAAACAAAATAAAAAAAAAGGAAAAGTCACAGAAATAGCAGAGGTTATTCTTTCTAACGTTCACACACACAGGTTTCCTGAGGACTATATTTTCTAAATTCTGATGGATGGCCCCTCTCAAAGTAATATTTTATTATATTGGTGATTATTATTGCAAGATGTAACTGCAGCAGCTCATATGCATGCAGCAGTTGTGCTTCTGTGCATTGGGCATGCAGTGAAAATGGAAAATGATGGGTATGTTTAAGCATGTTTCTCATGCCCAGTTATTAAAATCTCATTGGCCTCCTATTCTTCATTGTATTTGGTTTCAGATTCGAGTAGTAAATGCTTTTCGCCAAGGTCTTGATGCGAGGTATGGGGAATCGTTCGCAGAGGTGCTCAGAAAGCAGACTGCTTTGAATAAACGTCTCTCCCAAACCTCTTCCATTGAATATGCTGATAATGTTAATGATGAGTTGATGATTCCTGAGATAGACGTTGAGAGATTATCTTCGCACAGTCACACAGAGACAGCAGTCTAGTCACGTATTTATAACATCACTTAAAAACACTGTTGCCTAAAAAATTAATTAAAATAAATTAAAAAAAAAAAAAACAGGTCCTAATCACCCGTTGTTGTTTGTTCAAGGGTAAAAGGCTCTGCGCATGTAATTATTGTACATTTTATAGTCAATAACTAATATGTTGATTTAGCAAAAAGTATTTTAGTTAATTAGTAAGCTAAATTAAGTAGTAATGTCTAAACAATGCTGCCTCTATTTATATGATTAAAATAAAGAATGCCTGAAGGCCTTCATTCTTTCACCTTACTGATCATTCTCTCTGTTTTAAGTATTACTATTATAGTTAAAAGACAATTAAATTTCTGGACATTCATATAAATATTTGAATTTGCTACATTACATATTACATTAAAAATGGTCATTCATGTTTTGATGTTTAATATTTAAAAAATATATTAATTATAGGGAGGATGAAAAGTAAGTTTAATATAAATTTTATTCTTAAAAGTATTCTTGGATTAATTAAGATTGCTTGTATTTACATATAGATATATTAAGTCTTTTTCTGCTCATACATTTGGCAATGTATGTAAAAGTGAAAACATTAGTGTGAATCTATACCATAATTTAAATGAATATTTTATTTTAATAATGTGTAAATAATGTTTTAGATTTTAAAACATTATGTACATAAAACATGTTGAATGTGTCAAATTGTTTTCTAAAATAAAATTTTTAGAAATCGCTACTAAAAATTAGTTGGCAATAAATTTTGATAATAGGTTGTTATAAACTCATTTTTGAGGCATTTAAATGTACATTTGAAGAAAAAAAAAATTAAAAGGAAGATAAAGTCTGCCATTTTGTTCTGACCTTAACGACATTGTTCCACAAGAATAAAATGTATATATTAAAGTAAAACACCTAGTTAAGTATTATTTTTCATGTATCTTAAAGACATTGATGAATAAAATTCATCATTCTTGATTCATCGTTAAAAATTTCAGCTTAATACACCAATGGTTTTATAAAACGAATCATTTAAATTATTCTTGTGGTTGTTGTAATGGGGAACATAGTGTCTTAGGTAATATAAGAAAAAATATGCTAGCCTCTATCTTGGAGGGACTTTCCTTATAATAATATGTAATCATTATGAACTGTTTTTTCAACCATTTGTTGGGTGCTTCTAATTTGTGCCATGCAAATATTTCTGCCAAAGATTTTTAAATAGGAACGGAGGACCTATTTTCTTCTATATATCACTGGCAAAGTTTTAATAAATATTTATTCCAATATATCAATAAGTAGTATGTGTATGTATCATGTGTGGGTGTATAGAGTATATATGTATATATAAATATAAATATATATATATATATATATATATATATATATATATATTATATAATATATATATATATATGAAAGTCACACATTCTTATATATATATGTGCTCATGCACATGTGTACATGAACATACATACATATACATCAATACATTTAAAACATACACACACACACACACACACACAGACACGCGCGCACACACACACACACCACACACACACAACACATACACATACACATACACACACACTAAATACACTCAAATATACACATATATGTATGAATGAATTTATGTAAAATTGAGAGTGAAATTCATCTTTTTATATAAATATAGCTTGTGCCCAAAAAAGGTTCGGTCGCTCTACTAAGGATTGTGTTGTTGAATTTACTCAGCATTATGTGCCTTATGTCATTTGCTTTTATTGTTGAAATTATATTGTTTAATTAAATGAAATGGCATCTGTTCATCTATATTATATCTGTTATATAGTAATATGGACATAACAGTGATAACCTGGTAGTTACTTTGTTGACTTTTTATGTAAGTTGTAGGAAGTGACGTATATAACATAATGTAAATACACTATGTAATTTAACGTGTTATTAGTTTATGACATACACGTTAAAGTTAACTGATGTTGAAGATTGTGTTCATTGAAAATTATCATAACTGTTGTTATCTGCATAGAATACTATGAAAAATGCAGTATTCTTTTAACAGAATGCAAGTTTTTGTGACCATGTATAGCATAACTACTTATGTATTAAAGAACAAATAAATAAAAACATCATTTTAAGTAACTGATTGAAGACTTTTAAATGTCCTACAATTAAATACATAAATGTGTAGAAATGCATGTGGGTGTATTTGTTTGATATATATATATATATATATATATATATATATATATATATATATATATATATATATATATATATATATACATATACTTATATATAAATAACAACACTCATGGTAAATAATATGTTCTATATTAACTCATTATAAAAAAAATAATTCATATTGAGCTGAAACTGTCTATAGATAATAACCTATGATGGTATGCAGTCTATGGAAAATGAATTACTTTTTTGCATATTGCAGAAAATAATATATTGTTAATAAAATTGTATGATGTATACATTTTGCATGTTTTATTTCTATATTATATATGCATCCATATTACATACCATCATGGTAATGGCATCAACCACACATATTAGTACCTACCTATAACCTACCTGCTATAATCTAAACATCTTGTCACTTTTATTTATTATCCCAAATAATTGTAAAATTATTATTTGATAAAATAAAAGGAGGTCTGGATTACTTTTGTCTTTTCTGTGTATAATGTATGCACTAAATCAAACTCTTGTGTCAATAATAACTGTTTAAATAAATAAATACTTTACAGCCAATTACATATTTTTTGGGAATTGACAATTTTATGATTTCTAATATTATTTTATACTTTAATGTGTATATATATATACACGCAGACACATCAACAAATTTATGTTAAATTTTTACCAATAATGTGCACAATTTTATATTTTGCCAAAATTAACTATTTTATGAACGGTTTTAATTTTGAACATAGAGTCTGTAAAATATAGGCTTTTTGCCAGTATTGAGTTATAATAGTAATATTAAATTTATTATTTTATTTTAAAATGTGATGTTTTCAATATTATTTATTTTATTTATTATTATTATTTTTTTTTATTAAAGTGTATCAATTAAACATGTCCGCATGAAATTTAAATATTTTTTTAAAATGAATAAAATAATCCTGTGTTTAGGGAGTTTTTATATTATTAAAACCAATTACACTGATAGTTAGAGAATGATTAGATATTAAGTACTGTTAATCTGAAAACTGAAATGTATGAGAACTAAATATATGTATATAGGTAGGATCTGCCAATTAATGATCTATGAAGGTGTGTGGTATAATAAATTAAAAGATGGCCCTGGTGCACTGTATAGAATTAAGCTTGGAGTAAAGCGATGATATGTCTTCAATTGCTTGAGCTTTTATGGTTCTTTAGAGCAAAGAAATAAGGAAAGACTTTTCTATAAAGCAGTGCTCTATTAATGATTGTGTGATATTTCAGTTATGACACCATTTTTGAAGTTATTTTTATGTCTGTATGACATATTCTATGCGCCTTTTTTGTTA
Organism: Piezodorus guildinii; assembly: GCA_023052935.1. NCBI lineage: Eukaryota > Metazoa > Arthropoda > Insecta > Hemiptera > Pentatomidae > Piezodorus > Piezodorus guildinii. The sequence continues at coordinate 76,587,942 of CM041295.1, forward strand.
TTTTTTTATTTTATTTTAATTTTTTTTATAAGAAGGGACACGTTTAGGCCTAAGTCCACTGATTTTTAACGATTGTATTTATTTCTTTTGTGTCTGTGTTTAATGTAATTATTTTTGGTGTGATGCTTTGTTTTTATGTACATAAATTATACATCTACGATTTCCATGATTTTAGAATTCATTTAAATAAAATGCCTTCATATATCTATGTATTATATTTATGGAATATAAAACATTTAAAATGGATTGATAACAGAGAAAGATCTTTAGCATTCCTAGGATTTACCTATTTACATTAAAGAAGGCCTTCAAGCTTTGCAATAATTTAAAAAAAAATAATTAAAGAAAGGGATCAGTTATATGTTATAAGAAAAAAAAAAAAAAAATGTAAATGTTCTTCGCCTTTGGACCATTACTGCCAGTATTTAATTTAAATATAGTATATTTTAAGAAACACTAAGACAACTGACTTTACTTTTACAAAATAAGAAATCATGTGATAGCATTAAAATTAAAAATAATTAACATCTGATTGCTTTCAATTTTTTTTTTTTTTCATTAGTTTGATATAAGTAAAAATTGACACTTAAGAACTAATAGTAGGTTCATTAAACACTCCTTTTAAAAAATGTTGATAATGATTATTTATTCAATTCTATTGATTCTCAAAAAAGTTAATTTCTTACATTTTATACTTAAGTTTGTCTTAAATGTATTAAAGTTATATTTGTGTTGTTATTAATTAATTAGTGGCCATGAGTCTAAACCTGTCCCCTTCCATTTCATCCTTACTTAAACTTCAAGCTGATTTAGATAATTTAATTTTTAAGTTGGACTCAAAGATTTAGATTATATTGTTAATTTAATTATATATTGTAATATGTACAAACAAATAAATTCGAATATTGGTTAATGATGTTTATTTATTTACTTTTTCAAGATTAATTTGTACCTTTCTATTTTATCTGTTGTCCAATGTGTTTCTACAAAGAAAAATAATTGTTTATTGAACTGTCTGAAGATATTCTTTGGTCAAATTATATTCAATTATTCAATGAAAATACAATAAAAGTAAAAGTTAAGAAAGAATTCTTGCCTCAGTGCAAAGTCTCATAAAAATGTTTTAAAATTAACACGTTTTATGTTATATATATATATATATAATATATATATATATATATATATATATATATATAATAATTTTTTTTTTTTTTGCTTTTATATGGAAAATTATAAATCTATATTACTACTCTCATTTCTGAAAATTTGTTTTCAATTGGGAAAATATTTTTACAATTAAATGTCCTACATTAAGTCAGCCCTGATAAATTTTTTAACCTCATCATTGTATCATATAATATTTGAACAGTAGTACGTTTTCCTTAGATGCTGTCAACATTCTATCCCACAGTTATATATCACTATGTACTTCAACCCCTAAATGTGATATTAACATTCTCTTTTGGATCCACCAAAACGTTAATTATATTAAAAACAATCATAACTGGGATATGACTAAAGGTAAACATAATGAATAATTTATTTTATGTGTGCTAACATATACAACCACAATGTATACCACATTACAACTCTTCTTGATAGCTATAAAAACCATATACAATAAAGAACTAAACAAAATGAGAAGAATTAAATAAATTGGAAACCTGTGTTTCCAATATTTGTATAAATAAAAAATATTTATGTTTTAATCATCCAATATAGTACTGCCCTCGACCCCTAACCATTATCTGCTAGACAAGAGTGTACAAAGGATTTTCGTTATGGGGGCCAAGTGGATTGAAAGTGTAAGTTATATTTTACAGACACTGTCTATATACATACAAATTTGAAAAGTAATTACATACTTGGTAGTAAATACTCTTGTTAGGCTTTTATTTTTACTGTATTTTATGTTATTAATGATTATTGGTACTAATTGGGATTTAGAATATGTTGTAGTATTTTAAATTAGCCGTTATTTTTTCAGTGGTTTTGTGGAGATTAATGGCCTTCTTTCCCTATCATGAGATGAGACTGAAGAGCATAATCATTTTTTTTATTAAATTTCTGCGAGATCTTCAGTTGCCCCATGTTTCCTTACTAATTCAGAGTATGTCTAGTTAACATGTTGACTGCCAACTACAAGATAACTTGTAGGTTGTTAACCTGCCCAGAACACAAACTACGAGATACCTCGCAAATTCTTTACTAATAAATTTTGTACAGCTACGACAAAGGTCACATTATCTTGTATCTTCGGCAAGGAGATTTCTGTTAGACAGACCGACTACGATATTGCTAGTAAAATGATTTTTTTTTTTTAATCTATAATCTTTTTGATAATTAATATGTACTTAATTATTATATTTAATGATTAAACCAAATTGGGCCTCTAGGACCGGAATCCTTTGAAGTGTCATTTATATCTTATCCGACTTTTTAACCAAAAAAGCACTCTTGCATTCCTAATATCAGCCTATGTTCCTCGGGCTGCCCATTGAACATGAAATTCCAGTGATAAATCTCCCAATAATTATAAGTTTATATCCCAAAAATTCTTTACCATCTCTGGTAGTATATATCTTGATGATATAAGGATTCCTTACCCATTTTGTAATCCGTAAAACCTTATCTTCGTTTAAAGATCAATTATTTCTCTTCCTCCTCATTTATCCATCTTCCCCTTTATGTTGGAAGTATGTGTAAGAATAACATACTTTATATTGAAGAATACTTAAACTTTAAAAATTGATAGAGAAGTGGTACTATCTCAAAATAATTATAAATATTAGAGTCATTTTCTTTATAAATGGTAAGTGGGAATAGTTTACTAATTTAAATGGTATTATCTGAAAAAGTATTACCATAAAAAAAAAAATTACTTCATTTCATTATTTTTACTTAAATTTATTTTATTCGATTTAAACCCCATATTTAATATTAAAAAAAATTAAGATTTTGTCGACTTTGAAAGTGGTGTTAAAGTTTATTCGAGGTCATCAATAATACAAATAAATTCCTTTTAAATAATATCTTTAAAATGATCTCATTATTAACTTACATCCATTTTAAATTTTTTGATGTGATTGAGAGAGAAGTGCTGCGATCTCTTGACATTGAGTGTTAATATTGTATGATAAGTCACTATCGTGATTGTGTTGCACTATTAACGTATTTATTATAAATAAATAATAACCGTACTTTTTAAGTTGTTCAATCAACAACTGTACCTTTTGTTCCATTTGAAGAATTAAATTATGCAGGCTATGTAATAATAAATTTGTCGAGGTATGGTTATTATAATGGACAAGAAAGGGTATCAGTAGGTAAGAGATTACTTGGCCAGGTAGGAGGCGAACCCGCACCTACCAATTAACAGAGGGGACTGAACAGGAAGACAGCCCGTGTGGTAATAGCACAGCAGCAGTGTTGGATAAGAACCCTCATAGGTGCACATGGGTAGAAGCCATGCACCCCATCCTATGAGGAGGATGTGAAGGACAAAGGAGAAAAGGTAAATGAAGGAGGATAAATAAAGATAGACCATATAATATTACAAAGACAGAGATACTCTGACCAAGGGAAATTTCAGGTTAGAGATCTGATGTGTTGAGCTAGCTCTTGGGGATGTTAGTCATCCATGTCAATAATTAATGGTGAGAGCTATGCTATCAGACTAGCGTCTAGTCCCTAGGTCAAATTACCTTGACAGGTTTATTTATTTTTATAAATCAGTTACATAAACACAGATATTTACAATGGTGTTAATGAGTTACATTATACAATATTATTAAATTGTACGTCTTCATATATTCGGCCATGTGGCCCCCGCTAGCGCAATTTGTGAGCAAGCGTGTGAATCATCCGCCACAAATTCCTTGTTTGAGTGTAACTAAAAAGTGCATTACCCAAGACATATTTTTGTACTAATATTTATTTCTCCCTACATCTAAAACACCAGTATAAAGAGTTAAGAAGAAATCGAGCAGAAGGGGAAGCCATGAACCAAAGATAAACTGGCTAACAATTGTTCTATTTTATTTTAACATGTTTAATCATATTTACCACTGTATTTAAATAGATCAAGTAAGTGCTATGGACGTTCAGTAAACTGAAGTGAAATACACATAGAGACACTACCCATTGGCAGCACTCTAAAAATATTCTAAACTAGAAGGTCTCGGGGCCATCTTCTTCCTATCAGGATTGAAGAGGAAGAAAGGATGAAAACTAGTGGATTAGAGTAGGAATGGAATTTTTCATGGAATAATAGTTACCTGGTTCTTATGGATGAGTTTATTCGTGACTAGGTAAGGAGCATTAAGGATTTTACAAAGGATTTTGGATTGTAAGGATTGGATACAAGAGGAAATCAATTGTTTAGTAGAGCACCATAGCTCTGCTCCTTAAGTCCAGATTAGTCTGATGATAGTCATGTAGATGAGCCTTTTGTAGTTAAGAGGAAGGTTTGACCGTTTATCTAGTAAGTGTTGAAGTAGCCTAAAACGGCGAAAATTTTCTTGTCGTTTAAGTCTTGTATGATGATTCCAAGTTCGACGTTTGTCAAGATGAATGTGATCAAAGGAGATTTGAGGGCAGGAGCTAACAATATATATTCAATTTTCCATTGTTTCTTTTCTAAAGTTAATTTGAATATGTCTTTATAAATATCCAACACATTTTTTCAATTAAAAAACTTCTTTAAGTTCAACATTAAAGGACCAACACATTCAACAATGTTTATTTTTATTCAATATAAGTTTCTTTCTTCAGTTCAGATTTATTAATTTCCAAATCGTTTAACATCGCTGCCTCGAGTCTTCAATCTTTATGAAGTGATTGAACGATGTTTCATTCGAAAATCAACTATATAGTAGCTGTGGTTGACATTGGTGGTAATCCCACAGTAAGTACTGTTATTATTTACAGTGTACCTAATCCTGCCATAAATATTGTTACAAGGAAATAAATATTTATAAATATCAACAGAAAAAATATTTTTTTCAAAATATTTATTGAGAAATAAAATTTTTATCTATAGAGAGTAAAACAAAAAATAAATTACCCAAAATGTCTCCCTTTAGTCTTGACATAGGTATTAATATCCTTGGCCAGTGATCAAAAGCAACACGCAGCACTTCTTGAGAAAAGTGTTCCACTGCTCGGACCAGAGATTGTTTGAGGCTTTCCAATTTAAGGTGTGCTCTGTGGCATGCCATCCTCTCCAGTTCGGACCAAAGCCGGTAATCTAGTGGGTAGAGATCGAGGTTTTCTGAAGTCCAATCCGAGCCATAGATGTACGGTGGAATGTTTTTTTGCAGACCCTGCTGAGATGTATAGATTGATGTAAAGGCCAAGGAGCACTTCGTATCTATCCACTCTAATTTGTTTAAGGGATGTGGTTAGCCTTTGTCCTGTTATTCTTCAAGATGCACCCATCCTAAGGTCACTTTCATTATGCGAGAAAATGATCTAAAAAATTCCCATTTGCCGAAACATGAGTAGTTGTTTATAAATTAGATTTCTTCTGAATCGAGCAGCCTCTTCTCTCACTGGAATTACCGTTCTCACAGTGCGGGAACGACCCGGTCGAGGTCTGTCACATACAGATAGGGTTGCATTATCTCCATTTATAGTACGGTACAAGAAAATAAGGCTGATACTCAAAGGTTTCAAAGTGTTAAAAATATCTTACTTACATTTTTTAACTTTGCGTAAGACAACCAAAGCTATTCGGTTTCAATTATCATCCCACTCCATATTAACTGAGCGAAAGAGAAAAACAAACTAATTGGGATTATTACCCTGACATGTAAAGAAAATAATCTGACTGAGCTCAGGCTTATCTCAATAATACCTAAGGCTATAAACCAATTTCAACTTTTGTTACAGTATTTGTGGCAGGACTAGGTGTATTAATGAACAATGAAACTGTGTATTGGGGTGGCCTTATCGAATATCACCATAAAGTGCTCCTCCCCACTTCTAGGGAAGTTTCTAGAACCTGATCTTTTTGTCGCTCTCGCGAGCAATATCTAGCTCCTTTATTACTTACTTACTACGTCCTCGGTACTAGCCTTCTTTTAAATTACGTCCTTTGAGGCCTCGCTACACGAGGTGCTATTCCATGAGAGAACAGGCAAGTAGATGAAAGCAGGAAATATGAGACATGTCGGCGACAGTGAATTATCGTATACTTTCACACACTTTTAACATATATAATATAATATATAATAATTAAGGGATAGGTAATTAAAAATAATTTCCCCAGATGTACGAATGGAGGATTACTAGGTGGGACGACTAGGTACGTATCCTTTAAAAACGTATTAAAAATCCAAAAGGTACTAAATCCATATTTAATTCCAAAAGTTACTAAAAACATTTCCTTGAAAACATTCTATATACTCTGTAAACAGAGATAACGTTTCCTTTCATTTACATCTAAAAGGTACTATATTTCCTACAATACGCCAGAAGCACCTAACCCCGTAATATATTACCATTAATTTATTATTTTCTTAATTTTGAGCGTTTTTATAGGTTCATTTAGTACGTCTTGAATCACTGCTATTATTTTGATCAATAGTTTTAACCTAATAATCAGTTTTTAGGATGTTTTAAACAACTTAATTGCTTCGGTTCTCGTGAGGTTCCCAAATAAATTAAGATTTTTCAAAGTATTATTTCTGGAAGCTACATAAATTTGTTATGAAAAACTTAAGAAACACACATTTAAATAGAATAATGGTATTTTATCTAGCAAATGGTTGGAATTAGAATTCCCTGACCTTGCTAAATATGAGAGGTAAAACCGTGACTGATCTAACCTAATAGAATTTTTTTTTTTAAAGGTAATAATAATAATAATAGGCTTACCGAACCCGAAGGTTAGATGCCGATACCACCAAACTTCGCCTGCACAGACTCGTCCAATGTTCGCCGGTCAAACCCAAGCCCCCGAGATCAGCCTTAATGCAATCCTCCCATCGACGCTTCGGCTTACCTTTCGGACGCCTACCAGTCGGTTCAGCGAATACCAACTTTCTCGGAATCCGTTCCTCACCGAGCCCAACAACTTTACGCGCCCATTTGAGTATCCGCGATGCTATCAACTCAATTATATTCACAGGGAACAAACTCCGCAATTCCGTGTTGTGCAACCTTCTAAACTCCCTAGAGCCCTCATCTCTCTTCGTACCAAATATTTTACGCAGTACCTTATTTTCGAAAACCTTAAGCCGTTGTTCATCCTTCAGAGTAAGCGGCCACGTTTCACATCCGTAAAGAACCGTCGGAAGAATAATAGTTTTATAAATTCTAACCTTTAAGTTTTTAGACAGAAGCCGCGAGCTAAGTAATTTAGCAACTGATTAATAACACGCATTTCCCACCTTTAATCGGGACTTTATTTCTTCCTGGATTTAATTTTTTCTTGTTATCATTGAACCTAAATACTTGAATTTCTCTACGTGTTAAAAAGTATGCCCTGATATATTAATATCATCAAGATCGCCACCATTTCTGCTACTAATCATACTTCGTCTTATCGGTATTTAGTGATTAACATAGTAAAGACGTTAGTTAAGAGTAATGTAATGTTGAACGAGGGAGGTTATGATGACTGTTATCTCGCGTTATATTCTTCCAAAAAGTGCTACATCTCTTTTAATTCGCTTAAAAAAGTACTATATCCATGTTTCATCCCAAAACTTACTATATCCATTTTATATTGTTGAAAAGTCAAAGGAAAAGTGCAATAATGTGGGAAAATAAGTTGTTAATAAAGTGAAAAATGAAGTTTAGATTTTAATAAAAAAAGAATCAAGTAAATTGGTCCAGTAATAAATAAATGACAGATTTTTGCGTTTCCTGTAGAATTGTCTAAAGTGGAAAAGTACCTTTTGCAACTCAGCGTCTCAATTTTCTTCACAATTAATAGACCTACAGATTTCTTATACCACTCAAATTGAACCTATTTAAATGCTCTATAAAGTAGTTTATTACACTTTCTTCTGAGGAAAAATGTTTTCTGTGATATTGGTCTAAATAAAACTAAAAGTTAAAGATTTACCGTTTCTTACACACTATTAATAACAACAATTAAAAATAAAAGATTAAAAAAAAATAAAAATAAAAAAAAGGGTATTAAACTAATTTTGGATTTATTTAGACCAATATCACAGAAACTCCTCTACGAAGATGTATATAAAAAAATACTTGACAGAGCAGTTAACTAGCTTTCAATTAGTGGTATTTAGTAGTTTTATAGGTACCAAGAAAATTTGGTAATAATATTGTTTATATTAATTACAAAATTAATAATATATACCCCCATTTCCTGTTACTATCCCGAGCATACTTTCAGCATTGAAACTCTCACTGAGTATTGCAGTCTTAAGCGTTGTCATGGGGAGTTAGTTCAATAGCAAGGAGTCGACTTGAGGCATCCGCTATTCGCCTCAATGCTTTTTATCACTCTCATATCGTTTGCACTAATCAAATGTACCAATACACTAAACGGGATATAGTCGAATCAATATACACAGCAGGGAACGAGACATCATGTGAAAAGCAAGATAATCCGGGTAATAAATACACAACGTCGGATGTGACACTCAAGGAGTTTTTCGATTTTCTCTCGTCCGCATGTAAAGCCGCATTGGATTCAGAAGAGAAACATTACAGAGATCTATTGAATAACGAATTCGTTACGAAACTGCTCGAAATATGTGTTGATAAATTCAAACTTAACGTCGAACTCAACGATGGAAGTAACATATCGGAAGTGTATTCCCTGAATTGCGAAAGTCTTCAAGATTCCACCACACTCTGCTCGCCCAACGAAGATGAGAAACGAAATCAGCAAGGCATTCGTTCCTTATTGATAAGGATTAACAGGAAAAATGAAGATTTTTGTTTTTCCCATCTCCCGATACATGAGGCGGAGAACATTTTAAAACATAAAGTGGAAAGTGTTCTTAATGAAGGTGTTATGGACTCGATATTTCCATTTTTAATATCTAAGTTTAGTATTTATCTCAATTCGAAAAATGTGGATACTTACGCACTGTCTGGAGAGAGTCAAAAAACGATTAAACAATCTGTCAAACAAAGAACGAAGAAACCACAGGATTCAGAGTAAGTTCTCTCTTTTTTAAAGATTTATATTCCGTTTTATTATTTCCATGCATAGTAATAATAACAAAGCTTTTATTTACTCATTTAAAATTACAGAATGATTATTTACATGATTACAGAGTTAACATCTTTAAAATTGAAGAAATTTGGATTTGGTTAATGAATATAATCTCTCTCTCTCTCTCCCTCTCTCTCTCTCTCTCTCCTCTCTCTCTCTCTCTCCCTCTCTCTCTCTCAATCTATATATATATATATATATATATATATATATATATATATATATATATATATATATATATACTAGCTGTAACCAGCGGCTAACTGAGAAAATATCAATAAAACACACTTATTTTATTTTTTTTCTTACTGGTGTGTTTGCCTGGTAGCTGCGCCCTCAACCAACTTCTTTACCATATAGCCAAAACGGTCAACAACCACTCCATTATTATAAGACGTATACATTTTCAAGAAATATAAATATTATATTATTTACAATTAAATCTTTCAAAGTTGTTTTCAAGTGAAAATAGTCCTATTCGTTGGATCAATGTATATCAATCACATTTATGTTGCAAACGCGATTATATGTCACGATTAAGTTACAGCTAAAATATGTTGAGTAATTTTGGGTATGCCTACTTCTACTGGATCGTTATTGTATATTTAACAGAATAAAATGGTAAATTATTAGACTAAAGTTAGAATTATGGTTGATGAGGAAAGTTATTTTAAAACTACTTAACATATTACTATAATTAATCTAATATAACTATAAATATCTTGTTTCTCATATCGAGATACATTGAAAAAATATTACAAAAACTACATATCATTACCTTTGTTTGCGATTTGGCGAATTCAATTTGATTAATAAAATAATTTATATTAAAAGTTGCTACAAATTACGAAAGATGTTGATAGTGACTACGTTGAATGAGGTTATATAAAAGAAAGACAGGTGAATAGCAATGATCTACTCTGATTATGATAAATAAAAGATAATTATTCCATGTCAGATATAAATTTTATTTACTCTATGTTACAATAAAACACCAGAACCCAGTAGCAACATCCAAAATAACATAATTTTATCTTTTAAACATAACCTATGTATATCATCATAACTCATTAGCAACTTATATGCGTATTCGTCGTATTCGTGAAGTCTTCCTCCAGAAAAAAAAAAATATAAAATAGTGTTTTTTTTTAGGATCCAGTAATCCAGGATCCTCGTAGCCAACTTATATTTATGTTATCATAACTGGAAACTATGGAGTGAATGTATATTTTATATATAAGAACGCATACAAACTATCAACACACATTTATATTTGAATTAATAATTACACATGTAAATATATGGGAAGGTTACTGGGTACCAGTGTTGCCACAGTTAAACAAATTTAGGTTTACGTTTTAGAAAAATATATTTTTCAACCATTAAGAATAATAATAAAAACTATCCTATCTTCTTAGTTGGACCAAATAACAGATACTTACAAAGTTTGATCAAAGTCAGTTCAGTAATTTCAGAGTATATCGCGAACATACATCGTGACACAAGATTTTTATATATATAAATTGGGTTGTGTCACATGAAATGTCCCTTTTCAAGGTAAAGGATTTTTATTAAAAATACGATATGAAAACAAGATAATTTTATTCGAAGTATTTACCTTCTTTTTTTACTCATTTTTCCCAGCGTGACACCAACTTTTTTATCCCCAAACTTAAGAACTGTGAGCTATGTGGTGAAACAAAATCTGAAAACGCACTTTTCACTTGATCATCATTTTCAAAAAGTTTTCCTTTGACGAAGTTGTCTAAATTCCTGAACAGGTGGTAATCTGTTGGAGACTAGTCGGGAGAATATGGTGGGTGCGGAAGAACTTCGTTGCCCAGTTCTTTCAATTTTTGCACGGTATGTTTTGAAACATGGGGTCTTGCTGCCGCTCAGTGAGATCATGAGGTACCCATGTATCGAGCTTTTTTACTTTCCCAATACACATTAAATGTCTGGAAACGGTAGATGCACTTGCATTTAGTCGTGCTGAGAGTCCTTTAACTGTTTGGTAGGGGTTTCCTTCTAATGTATGTTTGAGGACATCGTTGTCTATTACGGACGGAGGTCTTCCTCGGGGCAAGTTTTCCAAGTCGTTATCCCCAGCTGAAAACTTAGCAAACCAACGGCGAATGGTCCGTTCATTAACACTCCCTTCCCCAAACGCCTTGCAAATATTTCTAGCGGCCTCAGCTGCTGAATGGCTGAGTTTAAATTCGTACAAAAATATTACTCGAAAATCCCGTGTTTCCATGTTCATATTTGGAAGTATACTAAAAAGTGGGTAATTGATTGGGAAGCTAATGTTTATAATACAAAGGTAGAGGATTAGTAACTGTTTACTTAAAATATGTAAACATTCGGAAGAAAACAACAGAGACCTGCAAAATCCTTTATGTATTTCAGAAACTATAAAAACGGATATTTCATGTGAAACAACCCAATAGATAATGGTACTCCGATTCTTAGTTTTCCGCAAACACCTAAACCACTGGAAGGATTTTGACATGGGTTTCACTATCAAGAAAGGTATTCTTTCTTGAAGGTTCAAGAGTAAAATAAATGGCAATTAGGTTTTTCTTTGGAAGGGGAAATAAAATTTTCTGTTATGAAGTCATAAAATAATTAATCCTGAATTATGAGTTGTAATATGGAAGTATAATATACCGCTGGAAAGCTCAAGGTTTTAGAAAAAAATAATATGCAATGAAATAAGTCGTGCAAGTTACAAGGAAATTTTCATAAATCCATAAACGAACATTGCAATTATTTCTACTGTTATATCATTTCATGAATACAGATGTTCCTCTGTAAACTAAATGGGAAACCTATAGAAACTAAATTAAACTTTTAAAATGTGTTCAGAAAAATTGTATTCGAAATATATAAAATAGTAATAAATCGAGTAAAATAGGAACCGTTCTACATAACAAACAAATAAATTTAATCAATTTGTATTATTTGATCAATTTATGTTCTAATTTCCACCGATGACAAAGTATAATAATAATAATGAATAGACATTATAAAACAAACATAATATTTTCTTTCTAAGTGCACTCTTCGTTACCATGAACTCATAATCCCAAAGTGATAACCTCTTAATTTATCAAACTAAACATAAAAGACACCACTTTTAAATTTTCCAAGGTAATAATAATCTTTGTGTGTATATATATATATATAGGGTCAGCTAGTATATAAATAAAATCGTATGAATGTGATATAAATGATAAATTGATAACATAATTTTAGTACAAGTAGCAGGAAAAATAAGGAAAAAACATACATATCTGTATGCCTAGTTATATAACTTTACCATGAAATACTACTTTTGCAAAATCTCAACAATGGAAAAGGAACATTTCAGGGCTTAAATAAAGTACATAAACAAAGAACCGACAGGAGTATATTCATAATATAATCCAATTGATTATATCCGAGCAAGTTATTTCAGATAAAAAATTACTCTAATCCTACACTATTCTAATAAAACATATTACTTAGTAATGTTTTATTTATTTTGTATTCTTAAGGAAGAGTTTAACAACTTATTTATACTCAGTTTATCTTTATTTTATCTTTTGTGACGACGTCATCCATTATCAAACACATATAAAAAAAAATATTACAACATATAATTCAATCTGTTTATACTTAAGCCTCTCATTAATATTATTAATTATTTATTTTACAAATTATTAACGAATAGTTTAATACTAGCTAATCAGGTAATTATTTCCTATATCTTCTTTAGGTTACTATCATCTTCTTAACAGTGCATTAATTAGTAACTTCTGCCGTATTAATTCTAATCAAATAAATAAATAAAGACTATTTGATAATTATAAATTGTTAGGTCAAAATACATTGCAAAATGAACTTGGTGTGATAGTCTATCGAGTAAGTTTAGCTGAAATTCGAAAAGTCTTACAAGAATAAAATACATATCTATTACATACTGCATGGCATGGGATTATACACGATTTTTTTAAAATAAATTCGATATACTTCTGTATCATTAACTCCACGAATATTAACCATGTTTTGTAAATTATACATTAACAATAAATTATTTTAAATTATTCTTGTTAGTAATGAAGCACTAATTAATTTTATGCGATGTGATTGAAAAAAAATATATGTTGTGTGGGATCTTCCAATGAACCAGCAAAAATATGCATGTGTCCCAATCGAAGATGGCCGACAAAAATGCCTTTAAAATTGTATCACTTACATTTTAGTAGAAAAAAAAATAGTTTTTAAAAAACCCCTAACATATATTTATTCTTGAAAACTGGTTGAGCCGTTCAAAAGAAAAAAAAAACGTTGTTTCTTTCATCCTGTATAACGTCCATCTATGGATGGGTCAATTTGTATCAATCAGACACTTTGTATCTGATACTAAAAATTAGTTGATACACGTAGTTAATACGGACAAAATGTATCAAGTACAGACCCAATTGACACAGACTGACCTTGAGGTTGTATTGATACACTACTTGATACTACTACTGAGTCGGCACACAGTGGTTCCAAACGCACTTTTTCGGGACTAAAGTCTGCACTAGTCGTTCTATTCAAGATTTATCAGCCACTTGAATGTCATTTTGTTCCTTATTAAATTAACTTTCAATGGTATGATGATCATATTTTTAGCTCATTTTCATATCATAAAAATATATAGGTTTTGTCGATAATTTCAGAGAAACGTCTCTGTAACTAATTAATCTTATATCCATATTTCCTGCATTTAACTTTGTTTAGAATCGTTATTAGATAACTTTAAGTAAACTTTGGGTTTCATATAACGACTTGGAGATTTTTAAAGAATCAAAAAAAAATTCAAAAAAATTAAAATGATTTTAAATATATATTTAAAATGATTTTAATTTTTTCGACATTTTTGAAATTTCTTAAAAAATCACCAAGTCTTTATATGAAACCCAAAGTTTACTTCAAGTTATCTAATAACGATTCTAAACAATGTTAAACGCAGAAAATACAGAGATATAAATATGTATATAAGAATAATTAGATAAAGAGACATTTACCTGAAATTATCGACAAAACCTATATATTTTTATGATATGAAAATGAGCTAAAAATATGACCATCATACCATTGAAAGTTAATTTAATAAGGAACAAAATGACATTCAAGTGGCTGATAAATCTTGAATAGAACGACTAGTGCAGACTTTAGTCCCGAAAAAGTCCGTTTGGAAACACTGTGCGGCAGATTGATACAGCTCGTGTCTGATACAAATGTATCAAGTACAGACTGACTTTGAGCTTGGATTGATACAGCTTGTATTGATAAAAATGTACCAAGTTCAGAATGGCATTGAGTTTGGATTGATACAAATGTATCAAGTAAAGATAACATTAACGGTAATAATATGATTATGATATAAATACGTATGAATACAATACGATATCACCCTACAGTATATCATATGAAGTTAGTCTAGCAACCAAGCCACTAATTAATTTATCTATAACGGTCTTTTATTGTGAAATAAGGGTAGGTGACTTTTACATAAATAAAATTTATGGGCCGATACGTATCGCGATTTCAATCCTTTTAAATATCATTATGGGCCGACAAAGTACTGTGAAGAATAAAGTTACTCCACAACTTATCTCTCCAATCAAAAAATTACTGAGGAAAGAAAATTATGGTTAAGATGGATTTATCAGTATCTGCAGGATTCAGCAATGGCTCTTCATACAAGTTATTTCCTTTCTGTTCCCACATCACCAGAGAATCACATACATCTTTACCAATGATTTTCAATGGCTTTCATAGAATATTTGTTTACAGACTTATGCTTTCCAGCTTGGTAAGTAAATTTTTGTCTATATTTTTCCTTGACTTCAGATATCCCAGTAACTATTCCATTCTTTCCGAATCCATAATGACCATTGTCGTATAAAACTTCTGGATTTTTGGTTTTCGGACCTTAGTAGTCATTTTTGTTTTAAAAGTCGGTTTGGGGCTGTTTGGAATTAGTCATATATTTGAATCTTTATATGTTCTGAGCCTAAGACCTTTCATGTATTGTTTATATGTATGGATTTTATATTTATGCATATATATTTTTTTTTACTAAATTTGATCGGGCGATAGGTCTGTAAAAAAATATAGACCGATCCATAGAATTTATATATAAATGAAATGAAAAAAGAATCTTTGTTCTGGACCAAGTCCCCTTAATACAAAAACAATGAAAAGAAAGAATTGCTTATGGTCTAGTTACTTCTGATAAAATATTTCAAATATCATCACCCTTTTTCAATTATGGCAACACAAAGCTTCATTTTTATGAAAAACGCTCAAAACTAGCAGGATGATATTTTGAAAAATGTTGTCAAGCCTCTAAATGATAATCTGTTTCCTTCGATTCATTGGGTTTTCCAGCAGGATTCCGCTGCAGCTCACAAGGCCAGGTCAACTCAGCAGTGGCTGTTCAAGAACGTACCAGAGTTCATCTCTGCCTCGGATTGGCCCTCAGGAAGCCTTGATGGCAACCAACTAGATTACCGACTTTGGTCCGGATGGCATGCGATATTTTTTCTGTTGAAATCTGTATATATTTCCTTCTGACAATATTTATGGCAAGACTAGGGATTTCCCTTCTGAATTTTCTAACGGTCAACAATTGATATTCATATTATCCCTTCATTTGCCTGTACATCCAGGGAGTTTTAATATTCTAAATGAAAAGTACGAAAACGATTGAGGTATATTGGGTTTTAAAGTTTAAATAAGATTATCAGAGGAGAGGGGCTTTGAACAAAATTATCGAGGAACAAATACTTCTTGAATTAGACATAATCATATTAAAAACGCTTTTAAGCACCACCATTCGAATAAATCTCATAAATTTGAAATAACAGTGGATAGAATAATTTCGTTTAATATGATAAATGTGTTTTTATTTATTTTAAGTTTCAAAAGGTTTTCTTAATTTTGAACGTTTTGTAAGGGTATGTTCATGAGTATCAAATGAATTTTATGGAGTTGGATATTTGGCTGTACATAGCCAATAGAGGGACATCTTTTGCATATGGCAGAGGTTTAAATTCCCATTTTAACATATGAAATTTTCCATAGGAAGGGATGTCCGTTGGAGGGAAGAATCCACTAACAAAGAAGAGTCAAACTTGTGACCAACACCGCAACACGAATATTTGCAATATAATGTTGCTTATTTTAAATAGAATTTTGTCACAAATTTTCACTTGTGCATATTTTTTGTATCATTTGAACGCGATCCCTGACCTGGTATACGTACTAGAATTTGATAAAAACAATTCTTTTCTTTTTTCTTTTGTCTTCGTTGGCGGGTAGGTTCATGGAGTCCATGGTGACCACAATCACGATTCAAGATGATAGTTATAGGAAAGAGTCCATACGCCTGTATTTGTGAGTCGCCACTAGTTGGCCGACGGGCCTCACATAACCAGGGGAGGCTGAGTGAATCCCCTTTTTATTATGTACTTGAAAAAGTCCTGTTGGGAGTGGGATTTGAACTCACAACCTTTACCATGGTAGGCTAGCGCACTCCCTTGTTTTTATACGTAATTATAATCACCTATTTTAATAAATTTGAATTATGAGTTATGATATTTATTAAATTTTACTTATAATAACTCATTTATATGCTTACATTTTCAGGGCTGAAATCGAGATACAGGTCTGTGACGAAGTCAATAACGTGTCCAAGAACTTCAAGTGCAGTCAGTCTTTACTGCTTTCGAAAATGGAATATTTTGCGGAAGTCACCGAAGGTACACATTAATATCTCATATGTTTAACCTCAATTGATATTTCTCTGGCAAATAGTTCATATCGAAGTCAAACTGTGCTCTCCAGACTAAGGGCTAACTAGCGTTATAAAAAATGCTCGAAGCAAAAAAAAATAAAAATAAAATATTATTTTGTTCATTAATCATATTATATATATTATCAGATCTCAAAACAATTATGATAAGTTTAAGGATATTTTCCAATATTTATTTTTTCAGAGGGTATATAGATTAATCAGTCACTGCAAAAATCTTGAAAAATCACTTTCTTTAAAATTTGATTAAATGGTAAGAAATGTTTGGATTGAAAAGATGCAAAATGATCTGAATGTCATGCATGATACGATAAACCCAGTGACGCCGATTGAGTTCTTATTTTTTTTTTTTTTTTATTTTTTTTTTTTTATTCGTATATATTACAATTTGTCATAATAGACAATAATAATAGTGATACAGGATCTCATTCATACAATATTTACAATATAAACAAAAGGAAAGTCAAATTACATAAAATAAAATCAAAATAAGTAAACGTATACAATAACAAAATTAAGTAGACAAAATAAATACAAATAAATGAAGTTAACAAATAAATAAACAAAACATGTCACATTCATACCTATGTACAATATTTACAATCAGCTCGGGAATCCCGGACGGGACTTGTCCCCCCACTTGTGGAAGGACAAGCAGAGTCCAAAGGATCCCAGCGCCTCCCTCTCAGCCGCTTATTTTGTTAGATTTTATGTTATTACCTATGTATTACGTTAGTAGTTAAAATTACGTTTGTAGATTAAAATTTTATGAATTTAATTATTTATAATTATAATGAATAACACCATTACAATATAAACGACGATGATTGCACTATTTTTTTTTTTTTAATAATTTAGTTTTATATATTATTCATTAATTAATAACGATGAATTCGCACTTTTCCATGGACCTATCACCATGATTACAAGACACTGACAACGGAACAAACAAATTTTTATTAATATATTACACACTTGATTCTAATTAATGGGGTTAGAGATAGGCTACAAAATTTAACTTCGGAGATGAAACACAAAACATAGTGCTCATTTCATTTCGTTTCATTAAAAAACATTGGAAAGAGATTGCAGCAAGAAATGGACGAACAAACATTAACGGGGAGTCGCCATTTTGGACGCGGAAGGTTATAACTGTGATAAGTTTGCTCTCTAGTTTTTTTCCGATTTTTGTTATGTTTTAAGTGAAAAAATTTAGTGTTTACAACAAACTTGCTTCCTAACTGTGTGCTGAACAAGCAAACAAGAAGAGAAGTAAAATTTATTTAGTGAAGTGGGTTCTCCCACTGAAAAAATGACGGAAGCCTCAACTTCAAGTGCTCCAACCAGTGGCTTAGACATTTCCAATAATGCTATCGAGCACGAAAATATCTCCTGGGAGCTTGTGTCAGGAAGAAAAAGACAATTAACTGCAGAAAGAGACCCCAGGAAAATTATGAAGGTTAGTCCACCTACAAATACTCAGAACAGGTTCGAACCGTTATCACCCTCAATAGATGAACCTGAGCCATCAACTAATCAACCTACCAACACCAAACCGCCACCCATACATTTATCTGACGTTAAAGATTACCCTGCACTCATAACATTCCTTCATAATGAGGGAGGGGCAAACAGTTTCAGGCTCAAGACATCTGTCAGGGGAGTAACCGTATACCCTGAAAACTCAGATGTTTACCGAAAGTTAGTGACTAGTTTAAGAAAGGGAGGTGCGTACTTCCACACATATCAACTACCAGAGGAAAAAAGTCCACGAGTTGTTATCAAAAACCTACACTACGGCACACCACTAACCACCATAAAAGAAGAACTGGCCAAATATGGATATGAGGCAACAAGTATTGTCAACGTCATTTCACGATTTAAAACACCCCTTCCCATGTTTTTCGTGGACGTCTCAAGAGCAACATTCAATGACAAAATCTTTGACATTGAATTTTTGTACTATACCCATATAAAAATAGAGGAACCGCGCAAAAGAAAAATGATTCCTCAATGTATTCGATGCCAGCAGTACGGACACACAAAAACGTACTGCAACTACCCACCAAAATGTGTAAGATGTGGACTGGGCCACGAAAGCAGTGCTTGCACAAAACCAAGAGAAACAGCTGCAACTTGCGCCAACTGTAATGGCGCTCATCCCGCCAACTATAGGGGCTGCCAAACTTTGAAAGAACTTCGAAAACATCGCTCGAAGCAGTACGCTCCTCAGCGACCTCCAACAGTAAGACATGCACCGCCTGCCCTCAATGAGTTTCCACCTCTTCCACAACTAAATCAACCTCAGCCACCTCATCCAAGAACTGACCGGGAGCATCAGAGGCAGTTGAATCAACCAGCTCTAGCACCAGACCATCAAGATCAGAGACCGCCACAACAACCAGCTCAAGCCCAGTACCAACAGCACCAGAGACAGCCGCAACAACCATCGCAAGCCCCACACCAACAGCTACCAGCTCAAGCGCCGCACCAACGACACAGATATACAGGTATGAGTGGGGGCACTACCCTACCGGTCCCGCCGGTAGATAACTCCTCTGGCCAGTTATACAATATTATCAATAACTTAAACAATCTCATTCAGCCCCTCTTCGGTCTTCTTCAACAACTCTCTCAAACTACCCTTGCCCTTAGACAATTATATGCCCATTAATCAGATGACTGTAGGCTCCATGTCTATCATACTATGGAACGCAAACGGACTTAATCAACATAGGACAGAACTAGACATATATTTACACGAGAAACGAATTGACATAGCACTAATCACTGAAACACATTTTACACCAAAATCCAAATTTTACATTCATGATTACAAAATCTATAGAACTGACCATCCAGACAATACTTCACACGGAGGCACTGCTATTCTCATCAGATCAACACTAAAACACCATCCTTTGCAATTACCCATATCACCTGACATACAAGCTACAGCCATTTCACTATTCTCTGAACATCACAACATTACTCTTGCTGCTGTTTATTGCCCTCCGAGATATGTCCTGACTTCCACGATGTTTAGTAACTTCTTCAAACGTCTCGGCAGATGCTTTGTCGCAGGTGGCGATTATAATGCTAAAGACCCGACTTGGGGATCTAGATTATCAACCCCAAGAGGAAGAAATCTCAGGTATGTCCTTCACGAACTTTCATTAGACACGATATCACCACACTCACCTACTTACTGGCCAACATCTAGACGTAAGACACCAGATTTACTTGATTTTTTCATAACTAAAGGACTCCGCACTACACCTCACACAATAAGTACGAGCACAGATCTTTGCTCTGATCATTCTCTTTTGCATTTAGAACTATTTGAAGAACCACTTGTAACTAAGAAACACACATCTCTCACAAATGGCATAATGGATTGGGATGCGTTCAGAAACTGTCTAAATACTGCTCTCTCCATTCCTTTGGCTATTAAAAATGAAGAAGAGCTTGAGGATGCTGTAGAATGCTTCACACAGAAGCTACAAGACGCTGCATGGTCCTCATCAATTCCTAGACGAAGAAAACATGAAAAGCTACCAATTTATCCACAGTACATAAGGGATTTGATCAGAGCAAAAAGAAGAACCCGGAAAATATGGCAGACAGACCGACTTCCATCAGACAAACAAATTTACAACCGACTCAACAACGAACTCAAACGACAAATTGCAAAATTTAAAAGAACAACTTATGATAACTACATTAGTAACCTTTCGACTGATGATGGCAGCTTGTGGAGGCATACTAAAAACCTTACTAAGCATCGGGAAGTGCCTGCACCCCTCCGAAAAGAAGATGGCTCCTGGGCCATGGCTGACGGAGAAAAATCCGAACTGTTCGCCGAATATCTATCTTCTATCTTTACACCACACACAGAATTCAACAACATCGAACATGATAAAATTGTACTTAAAACTCTGGATGAACCTTTACAACTGACATTACCTCCTCCTTCCTTTACACCTGCTCAAGTCGCTGAACAAATCAGAAAGTTGCCTAACAAGAAAGCCCCTGGACACGACTTAATTAACGCTGAGGTACTCCAGCAAATGCCCAGGAAAGCTCTAGTGTTTCTGACTTCAATCTATAACGCGATACTGAGGACAACCAAATTCCCGCTTCAATGGAAATACTCACATATTACAATGATTCACAAGACCAACAAGGACAAAAATACTCCCTCATCATACCGACCAATAAGCTTACTTCCGCTATGCTCCAAAATTTTCGAACATCTACTACATAAAAGACTTCTTGATGTACTAACTAACAACGACATCGTACCAGATCATCAATTTGGATTTAGAAGACATCACTCGACATTGCACCAACTACACAGAGTGACGGACTACATATCCACCGCACTAGAGCAGAAGTTATACACTACTGGCGTATTTCTCGACGTTGCTCAAGCCTTCGACAGAGTTTGGCACCAGGGCTTCTCTTCAAACTCAAGACTATCCTTCCGCCTACTTACTACCTCATTATTCATTCTTTCCTTTCTCACAGATTTTTCTCCGTTCGACAGGGATCAGAGCTATCTGCCATGAGATCTATCGCAGCAGGAGTACCCCAAGGTGCAGTGCTCGCTCCGTTACTCTACATTCTTTACACTCATGACATACCTTACAGCCCCAATATTCTAACAGCGACTTATGCCGACGACACGGCGATCTTAACAAAACATAAAATTGCAACCCACGCCTCAGAGATCCTACAACAACATCTAATAAAATTACATGACTGGTTCAAACTCTGGAAAATCCGATTGAATAATGACAAATCACACCATATCACCTTTACTCTTCGACATGACACGAGTCCTCCCGTTTTCTTAGACAACACACAAATTCCACAGACGGACACTGTACATTATCTTGGTTTGACGTTTGACAGAAGAATGACTTGGGGCCCGCATATTAACCAAAAAAAGAAAACCCTTAACCAAAGACTGAGACTTCTTTACTCACTCTTTTCAAAACACTCGAAACTAAAACTTCGACAGAAATTAAACACCTATACTTACCTACTGAAACCTATTTGGACTTACGCATCACAGCTATATGGGACAGCTAAAAAGACTCACATTAACAAACTTCAAATCTTTCAGGCTAAAACGTTTAGAACAATTACAAAAGCACCGTGGTACGTTAGCAACATAACTTTACATACTGACCTTAAGATGCCAACCGTGAATGAGCACATACGGACACACTACAAACGTTTCCACGACAAACTACAAGGTCACCCTAACACACTAATCAATGACATGGCCACAACACTCATGCCAGGAAATGCCTACAGAAGGCTGAAGAGGAGTTGGATGAGAGACCTTCTCCTTTAGTAATATACACTAATTTCATGCCAGGAGTAGGTACCGCTGGGTGCTGCTCTCCCTCATGCCTATCACGCCATGTTTCTTAAAATTGACCGCACATTCACTGATTGTTCATTGTATTATTTACAGGTGTGAATAAAGATTTAAAGTTAAAAAAAAAAAAAAAAAAAACATTAACGGATATTATAATAATATACATTGTAATAGCCTTCATTATTAAAAGGATTTTTGCACAATTATGGGAGGGTTTCGAGCATTGGTTTGCGTTGTAACGTTCCTAATTATAATAGGTACCCCATTCCAAAATATTAATTTGTTCCCTTGGTTCAAAAATAACCAAATGATTATTATTGAACTACAAATAAAAATAATTCAATAAACACTCGTACACCAAACATAAAGACTATACATGGAATCACGAATTTACAGGGTGTCTGGTCATATTTTAGGAACAGATACTAGACTTCAAGAGAAATACAAATAAAAGTTCAATGACCCATTCGATTCTGTCGACCATAATATCCTCCTAACTAAACTCCATAGACTCCCAGTATCCACAGGCGCTCATCAATGGTTTCAATCATTCCCTACCGGCCGTTCCTAGTATGTTGTAGTTCCCAATACACCCCGCTCCGACTCACTGCCTCTAACAAACGTGTACCCCAAGGTTCCTCGTTATCACCATTTTCCCAATACCATCTCTATGCTGACGATATTCAGATTTATATTTCCATTACCCCAAATGACTTTCTTGATACTATCTCTAAACTTCAGAAAGAAATCAACAAAATAAGTGCTTGGTCAAACAGCAACAAACTCCTGCTAAGTGCTGAAAAAACAAAAGCCATCCTGATAGCATCAACCGCTCTCCTTTAATCCATTTCCAGCTCCCCCAACCTTTTCCTAAACAATACTCCTATCTCTTTACATTCATCTGTCAAGAACTTAGGTATTACTCTTGATCAAACTCTCACTAGGGAAACCGCACATCTCCCAAATATCCCGCCGAACCATATTTAACCCTAAACCAATTCCGTCGCTTCCATCACCTCCTACCATTCAATACTCGTGAACTCCTTGTTTACTCCCTTGTCTTTCCCCACATTGACTACGGTTTTGAGGTGTACAGCGGACTTTCAGGTGAGCTCGAAGCAAGCGTATTATGAAATGTGCAATACGATTTGTATTCGGGATCACCAGAGACACGCATATAACCCAGTATTACGCCGAGTTAAGGTGGCTTTATCCTCGTTACAGATGCCAGTATTTCCTAGCTTTACCTATTTCCTAGCTGATAACTTCTACTAGGTTATCAGAACTCATCGTTCCAGCTATATTTCCCAATCCCTTCAACTCAACAATTCAGTCCCGTTCTACCAGATCCCGGCTTTCTGACCTCTACCCTCCTCCTCACCGTACTGCTGCCTTTGACAAGTCCTTTCTAGCCAAAGCAATCTCTCTTTGGAATTCTATCCCTCCTGAGTTCAAATCGCTCCTTTTAAACCACCTTCTCCTTACCCAGTCAAACAAACAATAACCTCAAACTGCAGATGCTAGAAATACCAATTTTGTCGTGTTTATATTATGTAAATTACCACTGATGAAGTAGCAATTTCTGTTTTGTTTTTTTATTTTTATTTTATGAGCCTGGTTTGTAAATATGTACATATATCACAACCTTAATTATTGTTTTTTTTAATTTAGTAATTTGTTGTTCAAAGCTATGACCACATTGTTCCGGTCATCAATTCAGCATTTTTATTTTATTCTTAAGGGATTTTAGTCCCAGGGTAATAAAGAAGTTTTTCATATCATTCATTGTCAGATTCAAAGTGGTACTAAATGAAAAAAAGATAAAATTTATCAGAAGTTTAAAAGTCGAACCTTCCAAATAGGAAAGTAAGTTTCCCACATTTGTATGAAAAGAGTGATAAAACGTTGTTCTTAATAAAACAAATCGCTGTCTCAAAATGCAGTATATTTTGATCAGTTACTATACATTATTCTTGTTCTTATAATTAATTAAATAAGGCAAATAACTGATTATATTCATTTTGATAAACTTTGCATTACAATATAAAATTTATATAAAATAGGGCAGCCAGTGTAGCAGGGTGATTTGGAAACGTGGGTCTTAGCAGTGATGGTTCGAACCACCAATGGGGGTACTACGTATTTTTATTCGACTACTATGACGTCAGAAAAAAAATAAACTATAAAAAATGCTAGTAAATGAAAATCAAATCGATGAGGTAACCCGTTTTTGGACGCGGAAAGTTATAACTGTGATAAGTTTGCTCTCTAGTTTTTTCCAATTTTTGTTATGTTTTAAGTGAAAAACTTTTGTGTTTACAAACAAACTTGCTTCCTAACTGTGTGCTGAACAAGTAAATAAGAAGAGAAGTAAAATTTATTTAGTGAAGTGGGTTCTCCCACTGGAAAAATGACGGAAGCCTCAACTTCAAGTGCTCCAACCAGTGGCTTAGACATTTCCAATAATGCTATCGAGCACGAAAATATCTCCTGGGAGCTTGTGTCAGGAAGAAAAAGACAATTAACTGCAGAAAGAGACCCCAGGAAAATTATGAAGGTTAGTCCACCTACAAATACTCAGAACAGGTTCGAACCGTTATCACCCTCAATAGATGAACCTGTGCCATCAACTAATCAACCTACCAACACCAAACCGCCACCCATACATTTATCTGACGTTAAAGATTACCCTGCACTCATAACATTCCTTCATAATGAGGGAGGGGCAAACACTTTCAGGCTCAAGACATCTGTCAGGGGAGTAACCGTATACCCTGAAAACTCAGATGTTTACCGAAAGTTAGTGACTAGCTTAAAAAAGGGAGGTGCGTAATTCCACACATATTAACTACCGGAGGAAAAAAGTGCACGTGTTGTTATCAAAAACTTACACTACGGCACACCCCTAACCACCATAAAGGAAGAACTGGCCAAATATTGTTACGAGGCAACAAGTATAGTCAACGTCATTTCACGATTTAAAACACCCCTTCCCATGTTTTTCGTGGACGTGTCAAAAGCTACATTCAATGACAAAATCTTTGACATTGAATTTTTGTACTATACCCATATAAAAATAGAGGAACCGCGCAAAAGAAAAATGATTCCTCAATGTGTTCGATGTCAGCAGTACGGACACATAAAAACGTACTGCAACTACCCACCAAAATGTGTAAGATGTGGACTGGGCCACGAAAGCAGTGCTTGCACAAAACCAAGAGAAACAGCTGCAACCTGCGCCAACTGTAATGGCGCTCATCCCACCAACTATAGGGGCTGCCAAACTTTGAAAGAGCTTCGAAAACATCGCTCGAAGCAGTACGCTCCTCAGCGACCTCCAACAGTAAGACATGCACCGCCTGCCCTCAATGAGTTTCCACCTCTTCCACAACTAAATCAACCTCAGCCACCTCATCCAAGAACTGACCGGCAGCATCAGAGGCAGTGGCATCAACCAGCTCTAGCACCAGACCATCAAGATCAGAGACAGCCACAACAACCAGCTCAAGCCCAGTACCAACAGCACCAGAGACAGCCGCAACAACCATCTCAAGCCCCACACCAACAGCTACCAGCTCAAGCCCCACACCAACAGCTACCAGCTCAAGCCCCACACCAACAGCTACCAGCTCAAGCCCCACACCAACAGCTACCAGCTCAAGCCCCACACCAACAGCTACCAGCTCAAGCCCACACCAACAGCTACCAGCTCAAGCCCCACACCAACAGCTACCAGCTCAAGCCGCACACCAACAGCTACCAGCTCAAGCCCCACACAAGCGACACAGATATACAGGTATGAGTGGGGGCACTACCCTACCGGTCCCGCCGGTAGATAACTCCTCTGGCCAGTTATACAATGTTATTAATAATTTAAACAATCTCATTCAGCCCCTCTTCGGTCTTCTTCAAGAACTCTCACTAACTACCCTTGCCCTTAGACAAATATATGCCCATTAATCAGATGACTGTAGGCTCCATATCTACCATACTATGGAACGCAAACGGACTTAATCAACATAGGACAGAACTAGACATATATTTACACGAGAAACGAATTGACATAGCACTAATCACTGAAACACATTTTACACCAAAATCCAAATTTTACATTCATGATTACAAAATCTATAGAACTGACCATCCAGACAGTACTTCACACGGAGGCACTGCTATTCTCATCAGATCAACACTAAAACACCATCCTTTGCAATTACCCATATCACCTGACATACAAGCTACAGCCATTTCACTATTCTCTAAACATCACAACATTACTCTTCCTGCTGTTTATTGCCCTCCGAGATATGTCCTGACTTCCACGATGTTTAGTAACTTCTTCAAACGTCTCGGCAGATGCTTTGTCGCAGGTGGCGATTATAATGCTAAAGACCCGTCTTGGGGATCTAGATTATCAACCCCAAGAGGAAGAAATCTCAGGTATGTCCTTCACGAACTTTCATTAGACACCATATCACCACACTCACCTACTTACTGGCCAACATCTAGACGTAAGACACCAGATTTACTTGATTTTTTCATAACTAAAGGACTCCGCACTACACCTCACACAATAAGTACGAGCACAGATCTTTGCTCTGATCATTCTCTTTTGCATTTAGAACTATTTGAAGAACCACTTGTAGCTAAGAAACACATATCTCTCACAAATGGCATAATGGATTGGGATGCGTTCAGGAACTGTCTAAATACTGCTCTCTCCATTCCTTTGGCTATTAAAACTGAAGAAGATCTTGAGGATGCTGTAGAATGCTTCACACAGAAGCTACAAGACGCTGCATGGTCCTCATCAATTCCCAGACGAAGAAAACATGAAAAGCTACCAATTTATCCACAGTACATAAGGGATTTGATCAGAGCAAAAAGAAGAGCCCGGAAAATATGGCAGACAGACCGACTTCCATCAGACAAACAAATTTACAATCGACTCAACAACGAACTCAAACGACAAATTGCAAAATTTAAAAGAACAACTTATGATAACTACATTAGTAACCTTTCGACTGACGATGGCAGCTTGTGGAGGCATACTAAAAACCTTAGTAAGCATCGGGAAGTGCCGGCACCCCTTCGAAAAAGAAGTGGTTCCTGGGCCATGGCTGACGGAGAAAAATCCGAACTGTTCGCCGAATATCTATCTTCTATCTTTACACCACACACAGAATTCAACAACATCGAACACGATAAAATTGTACTTAAAACTCTGGATGAACCCTTACAACTGACATTACCTCCTCCTTCCTTCACACCTGCTCAAGTCGCTGAACAAATCAGAAAGTTACCTAAAAATAAAGCCCCTGGACACGACTTAATTAACGCTGAGGTACTCCAGCAAATGCCAAGGAAAGCTCTAGTGTTTCTGACTTCAATCTATAACGCGATACTGAGGACAACCAAATTCCCGCTTCAATGGAAATACTCACATATTAAAATGATTCACAAGACCAACAAGGACAAAAATACTCCCTCATCATACCGACCAATAAGCTTACTATGCTCCAAAATTTTCGAACATCTACTACATAAAAGACTTCTTGATGTACTAACTAACAACGACATCGTACCAGATCATCAATTTGGATTTAGAAGACATCACTCGACATTGCACCAACTACACAGAGTGACGGACTACATATCCACCGCACTAGAGCAGAAGTTATACACTACTGGCGTATTTCTCGACGTTGCTCAAGCCTTCGACAGAGTTTGGCACCAGGGGCTTCTCTTCAAACTCAAGACTATCCTTCCACCTACTTACTACCTCATGATTAATTCTTTCCTTTCTCACAGATTTTTCTCCGTTCGACAGGGATCAGAGCTATCTGCCATGAGATCTATCGCAGCAGGAGTACCCCAAGGTGCAGTGCTCGCTCCATTACTCTACATTATTTACACTCATGACATACCTTACAGCCCTAATATTCTAACAGCGACTTATGCCGACGACACAGCGATCTTAACAAAACATAAAATTGCAACCCACGCCTCAGAGATCCTACAACAACATCTAGTAAAATTACATGACTGGTTCAAACTATGGAAAATCCGATTGAATAATGACAAATCACACCATATCACCTTTACTCTTCGACATGACACGAGTCCTCCTGTTTTCTTAGACAACACACAAATTCCACAGACAGACACTGTACATTATCTTGGTTTGACGTTTGACAGAAGAATGACTTGGGGCCCGCATATTAACAAAAAAAAGAAAACCCTTAACCAAAGACTGAGACTTCTTTACTCACTCTTTTCAAAACACTCGAAACTAAAACTTCGACAGAAATTAAACACCTATACTTACCTACTGAAACCTATTTGGACTTACGCATCACAGATATATGGGACAGCTAAAAAGACTCACATTAACAAACTTCAAATCTTTCAAGCTAAAACTTTTAGAACAATTACAAAAGCACCGTGGTACGTTAGCAACATAACTTTACATACTGACCTTAAGATGCCAACTGTCAATGAGCACATACGGACACACTACAAACGTTTCCACGACAAACTACAAGGTCACCCTAACACACTAATCAATGACATGGCCACAACACTCATGCCAGGAAATGCCAACAGAAGGCTGAAGAGGAGTTGGATGAGAGACCTTCCCCCTCAGTAACTCACACTAATTCCATGCCAGGAGTAGGTACCGCTGGGTGCTGCTCTCCCTCATGCCTATCACGCCATGTTTCTTAAAATTGACCGCACATTCACTGATTGTTCATTGTATTATTTACAGGTGTGAATAAAGATTTAAAGTTAAAAAAAAAAAAAAAAAATCGATGAAGATATTAAGCGCAAATTTTCTGTTTGGTCTTTATTTTTTAAAGTCTTGCCTCCTCGCATCCTTGATTGGCCAGTGGAAGTATGCTTGTTTTGCACACTTTAAAGTTAATTAAGTGAAGAAGTTTTTTTAAGATCCGAGAAATTTACAACCTAACGACCTGCTTGAAAAGTTGGATTTTTTTTTTTTTAGGCTTAAACCACTTGGGTCCGAAAATTCTTTCCGAAAAGGACGTTTTGCGACACTTACTTTTGAAGGTTGACCATTTATTTGGTACCGTTTAGTTTTCTATGCTTGCATATTAAATAGATATATTTGAGTTTTTTCTAATGAAAATCCTGGTTAACAAGAAAAAACTCAAAATTTGTGCCGTAACTTTTGAGAATCGAACCATGGGTCACATGAACTCTTTTGTTCCTCTTCAGGTCAAGTATCAGCTCCCTTAACATGACTAGACATTTATGAGATACGCTTTATGTAAATCAATATTTGTAGTTCCAATGGTCCTTTTACGTTTCTAAAAAACAAAAATTCATAAATCTGTTTTACTTTCACTATACAATAGTCTTTTGCATTGAAGATTAGTATAAAAAATTCTCTGACTATATTTCTTTACCTCTTTACTCATGGTTATGGAACCTTCTGCCTTGAATATTTTTGAATACCGACCACGGCCGACTATATAATTAATTGGCCTACTGTATATACAATTGGAAGTAATAAAAAGCAATGAATATTATCCTTAATTTTAAATAGATTATTTCAACCGCAGATGATAGAATTTAACTTAACTAAATTGGAACAATATTCATTTTTAACTTTCTATTTTAGTGAAAACGGAATGAGAGGAGAAATGGGGAAAAAATACTTAGGAAGAGAAGACAGTTGGACAACCTTCACTGACATTTCAGAGAATGTGTACAGGAGAGACCCGTTGGGCGGTAAGGAATTTTAATTCCACCTTAATATACCGGCACTTAGAGAATTAAATAATTCGTTATATGGTTCACCGGTTAACAAGGATGACGAACCGTAAGATGGAGTTAAATTCTTCATTTTTGAGAGCAAGTAATGGAAATTAAAAAGGTGTTTATGCTGTGTTAGTTTAGTGCGGAAGTTAAAACTTTCTTTGCGATTTAATTTAGAGAGCGGAAAAAAAAGTGTCATGAGGACAGAAACAGATAATATCATAAAAATGCAGACATTAGATCCCACACCCCTCATCAACAGTCTAAACATGACAAATAATCAGTAATGAAATCACACGTAAATCACTCCAAACATTTCAACATATCGCTTAGCGGCTAGAATAATAAGGCAACTCAAAAATGATCATTTTTCGAAAATCTCTATTGAAACAGTGGTAAATTTGAATTACTAATCAATAGATAAATTGATTTATCATTAATCATTCAAGTCCGAAACACATGATGGAAAAAATTACCTAAATTTCTATTTTACGACTATTTATGTTTCATTGGGTTGTTCACAAACATTTTTTATTTGCCATATTATTCAAATGAAATTTATTTAATCTTGTACGCTGAACTGTTTAATACATATATTTCATAATTCGGTCTTAGGCTATTAATATGAGGTCTATACCTACTAAACATTTACTGTCCTGATGGAATTTGGTCTGAACTGGCGAAATATTTACTGCATTTTTAACTTTTGTACTTTGCTTGGGTGTTCCATAGCAATAGAATATAACGTATCGAATTCACAGAAATTGTGTGAAGTGAATTTCTAAAAAAGTTAAACCGAATGGTAAGCGTCTAAAAGGTTGGACGAGGCGTAGGGGGAGTGTCCGTCTAAGCTGATTCTGTCCAATCCGATCTGGAAGACCTAGTACACACTGGTAGACATGTTGCGTGATTTTGGTCTAAGGGCGCGTTTATAATGCACGCTTTTGGAGGCTAAAACGGTAGTTGGTTCCTAGAATAAAATAGGAGCCGCTACCGCATGAGCCTCTTAAACGCGTACAGTATAAACGCGCCATAAGTGACGCGACTCAGGAAGTCTAAGTAAACATGGCTGTAGACGAAACCCCGTCCCAGAACCTCTTGCGAGACCAAAACTCGCAGGTCTAAGGACTCCTGATCGGAATGGGAGACCGTCGTAACTTTTGGCACATTGCTCAACATTTAGACGTCACTTAGCTCTAGAGGTAAGAAGTCCCAGTCTTTCTCTAGCTTCCAAGTAGTGTACACTGTCTCAGTTTTTTTTTTTTTTTTTTTAAATCAGTAGGTGTAAGCCAGGTGAAATCCTTAAAACCATGGCGTATTCCAATCTTAACTTATTTAATAGTAGCATTACCGTATCAAGGGAGCACTAAGCGCGTTCACCAACGCTTACATTTTCGCCTTCTTTCACTTCAATTATCCTAAACACGCCCTCATCCACACAAATCAATGTCATACATGGTTGTTAGCGAAGACGAAACTGAGAAATTCACATCATAGTGTAGACGCTAGACGAAACAAAGGTGGGTGTCTATAGACCACTTCTTAGTCCCAAGCCTTGACAGTATGAGAACATCTCTAGACCTTCTAGAGCCAAATCGCACAACAAGGTCTACCAGTGTGTACTAGGCTTATGAGTTTTCGATTTTGTCGGTGGTCACTGAGTGGAATTGTGTAGCAAAGAGTCGTTGTAGAAGACTCGAGCTTAGGGCGCGTTTATACTGCACGCATTTTAGGTGCTAAAGCCATAGCGGGTTCTAGATTATTCTAGGAATCCGCTAACACTCCAGCCCCCAAAATGCCGGCAGTGTAAACACCCCTTTAGGGTTCGCTAGGCCTACTGTTTTTATTATTATTAGTCGACATATATTAAAAAATATCGGGGATAGACGTGAATCTTTATGTAGATTTGGAAAAATCAAGAACAAATAACGAATGGTGTTTAACGAAACCATGAGGCTTGATGGTAACGCCAGCACACAATCATCCACTGAATCCCAAGATTTTAATACCAAATATAACAGAATCATTAACTCATAAAACGTTTATCCGCCAGTTTAGCGCAGACTATCCTCTCAGAGATAGAAATTTCGAAAATCTTACACGATAACTTTAGATGCCAAGAAAGTATCCCTGTGTATCAATAACCGATTAAATAAAGAACTAGCCAGCTAGATATGCTAAAATAGATCTTCACCTTCTCAATTTATTAATGTTCTAATTACTGTTTTATTTCCAGGACAAAAGCTGGAGGACATGGACATATCAGTGCACTGTGACGTTGCTATTTTTGAATGGTTAATGAAGTGGGTACATAGGCCACTGAAAGGAACACGCCCTGTATTAAGTAAGGAATTTCGTAAGCGCAAAAAAGGACACCAGTAAAGTTCCTTTGAATCATTTTGCTGTATTTTAGTGTATATGTAGTTTTCCTTTTTATTTATGTTTATTTCAATAATGCCTCACCTTTTCGGCTTCTGCTGCCAGTTATCTGATCTTGATTTAGATAAATACTTATCCTTTACAACCAGGAGAAAACGTCAAAATTCGCTATCGGACTGCGTATAAGTGCTTCAGCAAGTAATCATGCGGAACCTTGCAACGGAATCTTTTCGCAGCAAATCCATCGTTACCCGTTCTTCATAAGCAGTTTGTTCCATTGGTTATTTTTAGTAAATTATCTTTAAAGAATCCCTTCGTAAAATAAGATTTGCTTTCTTAACTTCTTTTCTATTTCTATTCAAGGGCATTTGATTTTCTGGCTGATCGCAGGTTAGCTCGATTGAAAAAGACTTCTATCGCAAAGGGTTAATTGTGTTTTCCTGCATTTCTCATGGTCGATCCGATAACGTTTTTCAGTTCTTCCATACAATTAATATATATCACAATATATATGCCCTTTTCTAAAAATTGAGCACTAACATTTCTTGGTGTTAATTGATGCGCAGAGGGAATTCGTTTGATGCTACCAATAGAGCATCGGCAGTTATCTGACGTTTGCTGGGTATTTAACTATTTGCGTAAATATGAACCAATATTATTATTTTCCCGCCAGTTTCACAATGTGATCACATATCAAGAATTAATGATTTACAATTAGAAAGCAACTATGTTGCTGTGTCTTTTATATCTCCAATAAGGGACTTTGATATCAAAGAAGATTTCTCATTTAGCAAATCTTCCGTATTTTTTTTAACAGCATTTATATTAATAAGTACCACCATTTATTCATTCAATTATTGTGTCCCGCACTACGTTTTTTAATTTGTAAGAGGCCCATCTTAAAAATGTTAGCTCGTCCTTTCTCTATGCTTTAAATATTAAGGAACTTTATTCCTTACGAATATTGATAGGGCGAAAACACTGTATATTCAGCATGTACACAACGGACTATGATACATTTAGAAATAGTAGACCTCAATCAGATCATGTACATATAAACAAATATTGTAGTCAGACTAAGATTTAAAATATATACTTTAGTAGACTGTATATTAATATTATTGACTTAATGCTTAAATGCTTTTTAATTAATTGTTATATTCATATTTATTCTATATGTTTCAGACATTAACAATGTAACTCCAATATTGATATCAGCTATGTTTCTTAGAATGGAACCTTTAGTGGACGAATCTGTTCATTTTTTCAAGAACAATATAAAAGAAATCATTGAAACTACGACCAGTTTATCTTGCCTTAGTGATAATATATTGGAGAAGTTCGTAATATAGTTATTGATTAATTTATTTATTTACTAGTTGCTTAAATTAATTTTCAAACTATTTTTTATTATGTGATGTTATCTGGCCTTGACCTTTTTTAGATACCTTGAGAATTCACTTTTTTTTTTTTCCAGAATAGCGGATACTTTAACTAATATTGAATTAGATAGCTTGGACGATCCAACGGATAAAATACAGTCGAAACTTTTTACGAAATTCATCATTTCTTTGGGGAAGAGAAAAATAGACAAAAGAAAAGGTCATTACTCAAGCCTTGCTAGTTTGTACAGATGTTTTTATTGCAAGCAAATCCTTCATGAGGAGCACGGACAATCTGTTCCCTGCATATCTGATCTTTTAGCAGTTGATTCCTTCGGGAATATCAGAGGACGACACAAAGAGTATGATTTTTAAATATTTTATTGATCTAAAGAAGCTTAAAAATAAAAAATGAGAAATAATAGTAACGATATGAGTAGAAGATTCTAAAAACAACGCCTTAAATCTCTGACGTACCAGTAGAGGCCCAGGACTCAAGCTTCTTTCCTTCCCTTTTTAATTTTTACATCGATGATCTCCTAATTCAATAGTCCACTGCTCCCACCATCTATATGCTGAAGATTGCCAAATTTACTTACCATTCCCTCCTTCCGATGGAGTTCCTATTCAGGAAGACCTAGATAAGATCAGTGCCAAGGCAAATCTGAATAAGCTAACCTTAAACGCTATGAAAACATTGAGCTGTGGCTGTTGTGATTGGTTCCAGTTCCCTCCTCAAAT
Organism: Piezodorus guildinii; assembly: GCA_023052935.1. Taxonomy (NCBI): domain Eukaryota; kingdom Metazoa; phylum Arthropoda; class Insecta; order Hemiptera; family Pentatomidae; genus Piezodorus; species Piezodorus guildinii. The sequence continues at coordinate 76,622,669 of CM041295.1, forward strand.
CCAACGCCACCCATCCAAACTTATTTTCTAAATTATTACCCTATTGCATGCAGTTCCTCTGTCAAAAAACATGGAATTACTATTGACCAAACCCTGTCCTGGAAACCCCATATTGCCCAAATTTCCCTGTAGTTCTATTTCTTTTTTCAGGTTTTTCCATCGCTCCTGTCACCCTCTTCCACAATCCACGTTTCCTCACTCATTTTCTACCACTTCACAGTCTACGGCTGTGTGGTGTACGGTGGCTTCTCTATGCTACTTGAGAAAAGTTTGAAGCGTATTATAAATTGTTTTATAAGATTTATTTTTGGTAGCTCAATGCGGTCGCCTGTAACTCACCTATACAATGAGTTAAAGTGGCTCCTCCCCTCCACACGCAGACAATACTTCCTTGGGTCAATCCTTTAACAAAAAATAAAAACCCAGAATTACTTCTGTAATTCACAGCCTCTTTCAATTTAAATCATCAGTCTACTTGCTGGTAATAAGATAACTCCATTCCCACTTTTATATCCTATCCCACAGAACTAAAGCCTTCGATCGATCCTTTCTTGCCCGTTTCACTGCATTATGGAATTCCATTCCTTCCAATATACGCATGATTCATGCTTATCCATAGTCAAAGCTCTCCTTTTCCAACACCTATTATCCCAAATGGACGCTCGTTGATTGTAAAACTTTAAATTATATTTTTTGATTAGAAGTTTACAACTATTATAATGGCTGATTCTCTTCCTTATATTTTAATTCAAAATTAGTTGTTTTTAACTTTTCATTCTATTGCTGTATTTGTTTATATATATATATATATATATATATATATATATATATATATATATATATATATATATATATATATACATATATATATATGATTATACTATTATAATGGCCGATTCTCTTCCCTTTATTTTAGTTCAAAATTAGTTGTTTTTAACTTTTCATTCTATTGCTGTAATTGTTCATATATGTATGTATATATATATATATATATATTATATATATATATATATATATATATATATATATGTATGTATATATTTTTTTTTTTTTATTATTTTTGTTTGTTTTTTTTGTTTTGTTTTTTTTTATTCTCCACCTCTTTTACCTTTGTAAATAATTAAGTCAGCCATATTTATTATCTCTATCTGTAACATTTATGTTATTCATACAGTACCAAGTCCCGTAATAAATAAAATCATTTTCTTTCTTTCTAAATAGCTGCCAATGTTTCGCTGATTCAGGTTTCATCAGGAGGGAAATCTAAAACAAAAACACCACAATTCAAACAGAAAATCCCCGAGAGACACCACATAGCTCCACCTCGTACTCAACATTAGTCGATGCATAAATACTGTCGATCTGAGTAGTTAGAAATATTTGTGCCTATTTTTTAATTTATCAATGTCCTGTTTTATATTTATGATGTCTTATTTGGAAAATCGTTGTCTAATTGGTTGTTTACATTATCTTAGAGACTCAAGGCTTTGTTTTCCAATCTTCTAATTATATCGTAATAATACATATTTATTTTTAAGTCAATTATCTAACTCTCTCCAAATTACATCTCTTTAATCCAAAATATTATTCATTTTATGGATACTTGAAACTTATTTCAAATGCAAATAAAATTCATGGCTACTCAGTTTTAGATATTTTCTATATTTACCGTTTGTATCGAAAATTTACTATTCTTCATTCAAATCAATTTTTCTAATAAACTTCAAAATGTATAGAATTGGAAGTTATAGACCACTACTTAGATAATAAAATATTTTTTAGAGACACTAGTTGGAATCTGAATTCCTACATGAAACAGCTAAAAAGAGAATTAAACAGTTGGCAGAACGTTTACTGGCAGCTATGGGGAACATGCCATTATTTAGAATGCATTAAATGCAAGGTAAACTATCCAATAGTTTCGTCAATGAGCTGCCGATATCATCCAAATGGAGCACATTTCGGAGTTCGATCTGATTCGAGTAATCTTCTAATTCCTGTAGGTGTGTTAAGTATTTGTAGAAGTATTCATGTATAACTTATATAAAGTATTATGTTATTTACACATGATCCTTTAAATTTACAGAATTCAATTAGCGCTATTTTACTTTATTAAATCCTGAATTATATGGAGTAATAATCCTAGAATATGTATTGTTTAAATTTACTATTTTTAATTTTCTACGTATAAACATTTAGTGCACAAATAATTTACATAAATCCATTTCACATAGATGAGGAAGGTATTCTAATAAGGTTGGAGGTTTCTTATGCAGTTACAATGGATTTATGCGTTTCCAGTAACACTTTAGTTTCTACAGAAATCCCTTCACTTTTTTAAAACCATCTCTTTCCTATTCAATAATAATTCAACCATCAAACTCTTCCCGTATCCAATCCTTACAATCCAAAATCCTTCGCAAAATCCTTAACGCTCCTTACTTTGTCACCAACAAAATCATCCACAAAGACCTTAATGTTCCATATGTTGCTGATTTGTCCTGTACCAGGTACCACTCCTTCCATGAAAAACTTCACTCCCACTCTAATCCACTAGTTTCAATCCTTGCTTCCACTTCAATTCCTGACAATCCGCCGAGGCGTCTGAAAATAAGATGGCCTCGAGACCTTCTTGTGTAGATTCACTAATAGAGTGCTGCCAATGGGCAGTTTCTCTTCGTGTTTTTTTTCAACATACAGTTGTAAATTTCAATAAATGAATTATAAAAAAAAAAAAAAAAAATTCATATTTGTAGTTTGTGAACAATGCTTTCCCTTACTTTATATTTCATATGTAGGTAAGTGAAAGTAATAAGATGTAACAATAAAAAATATTTTATTTTTATTTCCTTTCACTTACCTATTTATGGAATATATAGTAAAGGGAAATATTGAGATTGTGAAATTTTTTTATTTCGAGTTTTTGCCGGAAATACTAGTTTTATAAGAACCCCTGAGTCCAAATGACCAGAAAATGACTTGAAAACGATAAGTTGTATGAAAATGAAACTTTATATTTTAGAAGCTTATATGCCTGAGATGTTACCGCTACATTTTCACCAAAATTGGCGAACTAGAATAGCCACTTTATACCACACATTTTGAACCTTTTTACGATTTTCACAAAAACGGCTCTAATAATTTTGATTAATCTGGCTTAATTTAATATCATGCATGTTTCATTCTTATTGGAATAGTCTGACGTGGCTTAAATGCCGATATTTTAAATATTCTTCCTCTTAAGTACCTTTAATTTTGTAGATTCTAAAAAAATTATTGTAATAAAGTTTTAGACATGCGAAATTTGCATTTTTAAGAATGGTATACTGAATGCTTGTAACTTTCTATTTATATTTTCTAGTTTTCTCCTAATTAATAGCCTTAACATGGTATGTAAGAAAAATTGTATTTTAACAATGAGGAACTTTTAATAACAGGTAACTACGTTTGCTGTGGAGCAAAAACATATAGATTCGACGTATTGGGCCTGCCAAACGTAAGTCTTTTCAAGTTATTTTATATCATGTTGTAATTAATAAAGTAATAATACAGTAATTATATTAACTTATGAAAGATCTCTGATAAATTGCCGTAAATGGTTCACCGACGAACTCTCCAATCAGATCATTCTGCCAAATGGGACACGGAAATAATGAAGTGCGAATTGCTTCCATTATTTTGGATTTGTTTCTAATTTTTACAGACTAAGTTTTAAAAACATACACTGATTTCTACGATTTCATTCAACAAAGCGTAGCGCGAGTTGTCTATACATTCTTTTCAATGGGAGTACCAGAAAAAAATTGTAATAGATAATTGAGACGTTGATTTCCAAAAGGTACTATATCCATTCTAGGAAATTTTACAGGAAGCGCGAAAATCTCTCATTACTATATTATTAAACTAGCTAATTTGGGTCTTTTTGCCTTAAAATTTAGAATTATTTTTTTACTATAATAATAACATCATATTAAAGCTATGAAATGAATTTTTTTAGAATGATTTGGAACGAAAATAAATGCGTAATTAGTACTTTTAGAAAATTACCGCATTTCTAAATCGCGTTTTTTAAGGACTTGAGAATTCATTAGATAACATCAAATAGAATATTTAGATAAAATTAAATGATGAGAATACAAATATGTAAAAAAATCGATTTCGTAAAAAATGTCCTTTAGTACCTTTTGGAAATCAACGTCTCAATTAGTAAAATGTCCAGCTAATGTTTTTAGGTGAAAAGCCATAATGAAGTACTACCCGGAAGTGAGATACAACTACAAATGTGTTTGTGTGGGGTACTTTCCTTGATTTCCATTTTCCTTGAATTCAATATATCCGATTTAATGCGATATTGACCATTAAAATTAATTACGTAAGTGAATAGCCTACCACTGGGTAGTTCTTTCTCAAGACATTTTCAAGACTTTCTTTCACCCCGCATACTTACACATTGTATTGTATAATACAGTTGTAAATTACAATAAATAAATAAAAATTAATTAACTTGCATGTCAGATGAGGCAGACTTTATATTAAAAAATAAAGATAAATTCTGCTCCGAAACAAATTCGACTACCGAAACTGGCAATACTGCAATACAGTGGTGTCTTTCGGTTTCAACTCACTCTTCAAATATGTTGGGTGGCTCCATAAGTTCCTTCTATTTTTGAAGGGTGAAATAAACCAAGTTTTTATCTTACCATTTCCAACGATTTCATTATTCCGCTCTCGTAAAACATCTGCGGCTTAGAAGCGAATATCTGAACGATAAGTTTTCACATATCTCTCATCAGCGAACGATTTCCCGTTGGGGAGGGAGAGGGAGTGGAAGAACACCTTTGCGATTGACTAGTTCTGTGCGTTTCTATAGCAATATTTGGTCTAATTTCATTTGCTATCTGCAGTAGATCTTCAAACCAATCGTTTTTCCTTGTGGAAGTATCTCGTGAAACAGAACAGCACTTTAATCCCACCAAATCTCCATTTGGAGAGCAAAATCTTATTCGGACATAGGTCGGTCTTCGGGTTGGATTAGGGCGGCACATCAGCAGTCGCTCACAAGATCCTGCACCCTGATGAACCAATTTTTGTTACCCGTCACTATTCGTTTGTCAAAAGGGTCGGTTTTGTACCGGTCAATACTCAGTTGGTCAGGTTTGCTTCAGTCAGTTTGTGTGGATTTCAAACGTAGAGTCGGGATTACATAGACAAGCGGTTTTAAATGCCTTTGAACGGCTCAAACCCCTATTTCCAATATCTCAGCAATTTATCGTATATACCAGCTATGTTCGTTTAGAGCTTTAATATCTACCGAAACAACCTTGGTGGATTGCTGCTGGGTTGCATCTTCGAGTCTCGCATCTCCGGAACGAAACTTCGGCAAAATATTTTGGAGATTGACATTATGTTAAGACACCGCTGTTCCATACCTTACATATCTTTTGCTTTGGGCCTCCTGAGTTCAGTGGCCAAATTTTTTTATTTAAAAAAAATGCAATTAATCATTAGACATATTCACTACGTTGTAGCACAAACAAAACTTAAGACAATGAAACCAAATAAACTTTGACTTTGAAAAATCCGTAATCTATTATTACAGTCAGATGAGGCAAAGAGAACTTAGGATATTCGAAAACAAGTCGCACTACTGACAAAAACCGTATGAACTTATGGATCCACCCAATGTTTGCATCTATTAAAAAAAAAATCTTATTATCTTAAAATTGCGAAAAAAACACAAAAACGCTTTAAATAGTTTGAAGTCAAAAATTCAGTTCATAATTTAAATTGAAATGATTTAATTACATTGTATTCAAAATCGAAACATTTAATTTAATAAAAATTATATTATTTATTATTTAGTAGGAATGTTTTGACAATAATAAAATTTTCCATTTTCTTATATAATAAGCAAATATGCAAACAATTGAATAGAAATACAAACAAATATAAGACATTAATTTAAATAATTAATGTAATTTAGATGGTTTTTATGTTGCATTAATTATAATATGAATGAAAAAGGAGTGATCCAATAGATGGTTAAATTCCATTATGACTGTACACTAATTACTAGCATTTTTGAACCCCTTAACGTAATTTTTATTACACTACTACAACTGTTCCATTTTACTTTCACTTATTTTGTGGCGATCCCACAGAATGTATCTATACACAACATTTTTCAATTCACATTGACCAGTTATAGTTCTTCAAAAATAGTTCTTCAATAACAAAATCTTATTTGTTTTTTATCGGTTATTAAAATCAAATCAAATGATTCTAGGGATGTATGGTAAAATCGCATGTCCCATTGGAAAATGAAAATACTAGTCAATTAATTTCTATATTAGAGAGAAAAAGAAGAATTATATGTGATGGTACACCAGTGCTCAGTACACAGGAAAAGAAATATGAAGAATTAAAAGGTAAGAATAGCTAAAATAAAAATGGAAAAGGGTTAAATTCCTTCTGACTAAAAAATACAAAATAAATTAAATTTGATTTGTGATAATAAATATCAGAAAAATAACATTGTTTTCTTTCTTTTAATTTTATGGACAACATGAGCTTGTAATAGGCAAAATGATAGATTTATATATTTATACTTTGTTAAGGGTAAAAAGATAAATTAATATTTTATATAAGTTCAGAGATTCTTTCTTTTGATATTTGGAAAAAATATATATATAAGCATAAATCATTGTATCATGCAAAGTTTTATAATATGACTTTTCCATATTTTAATTAGTTAATTAAATAATTATAATATAAATATTTTATCCTGACCATTTTAAAAACTTTTCAGAAAATGTTTGGAAATCACATACCTGAATATTTCAATACATGAACTTTTAAAAAGATTTTGAGCAAAAGCTAGAGTTTGCTACCAAAAACTAAGTTTTTATATTGTCTGCTTGAATTTCTTCACAATATGTTTTAATAACTAAATATGTTATACTTTGAAAAAAGTATATAGATACTGTAGTACTATACTCTTAAGTGAACAATTACTAGCATTTCAACAACAGCAAAAATTTACTGTACATTGTTATAAAGAAGTGTAGTTTAATAAATAAAAAAATTAATAATACAAAAAATTGAAAAAACCTTTTTCAAGGTAAATTGTTGACCAGCAAACAATTATACTAAGGCTGATCTGTGTTTTTATTTTCACTACTTGGCTATTTCTGGAATACGAGGTTTCGGCAGTGCTGGTGTAACGCGTGGAATATACATAATGCAGGGTATTCCAGAGTGAGGCATTGTACCTTCAGAAGGAGCTACACAATTTTGACTCTTCCTTCTTTATTCTTGAAGTTCAGAATCCAGTTTAGGATAGATGTAGCTGCCCTTAGCCTCCTCCTTGCAATGCCCTAAGTAAGCATTAAACTGTCTCTACTAAGATGCTCCTTAGATAAATGGTTCTCAGCTCTCTTCAGTCTCTTCTTTGAGCAGAAAGTTCTTATCAAGGGTGTGAAATGGAGTGGCCCACCACCTCTCAGAAACTTTCTTTATATTCTCCAAAGAAAAGTTAGGTCCAACCTGTGGAAATCTGCCTCGTTGATGGCGTAGATTCTCTTTCTTTGATAGATCCAATGTTATATCCATTCCAGCATACAACTGTATGCTTAGCTGCTTCGAGGAAACGAAAAGTGAGGTCCGGAGCTTTGATATAGTGGACTGCTCCCCCCTACCCTCTATGCTTCTTTCAGTCTAGAAGAAGCTATCACAGTCCTTAGATCCTTTCATAGATTGAGAAAGCGACTTAAGTTAAAGTACAAAGAGTTCAAATCACTGGGAACATTTAACTCAAGGCACCTGAGAACATAAGGGCTGTCATACACAAGATGGAATATATATATATATATATATATATATATATATATATATATATATATATATATATTCTCTACCCATATCATCCACCCTTCCTTAGTGTCCCTCTGCACTGACTGATCATAGATATGTAGTGATTAAGTGTTCCAGGGCTTAGCTCTCAACCAAGAACATGTCATTAGATAAGCCTCAGACTGCTCTAATCAAGTAAGCTAGGGATCTTCATATAGTTCAAGCAATATTACCTATATTTAAGTTCCTACTTGATGTGCAGGCACTTTTCTTCAAGGAGTCCGGCTCCTCTGTTTGTTTATTACCTGACAAAAATTCCACATGTCTCATGGCACACACATTCAGTTATCATTGGTTATTCTCTGGCATGCTAATAATCTTATCCGCTTGTGTATGAGGGCAGATCATTTGTGGGCTAATCTCACATAATAACTAGGTCACCGGCAATGGTTTCAGTCATCCCTCAAAGATTTATCACTTTTCCCTTCACTAAAGGCCTGCTCTCGAAAAAAATTTCAAATCACTTTACATACATATATCCTTTATCTTCATAAATCACTGAGATAAGAAATGGGTGAGTAAAACCAATTAATTGGCTGCCATTTTGAAATTATGGTATACTATTTATATTGTGACAAGATAATAAAAAATTGATTTATTATTTATTGCAGAAACAAGTGTAATGAAGTTATATATTTACTATTATTACTTTTCTCTCTTTTTTTTTTTTTGTGACTAATAGATTTATTTTCATCCATTAAAGTGAAATATAAGTTGAAAAAATAGTAGGAAAACCCAAATATAAATGTTATATATAATGTATACACACTAAATATAATCTTATTTTCAGAAATGTATGGAACCATGGTTGGGTGTAGTTCTACGTGGCGACCACTGTCACGAGGGAACTATATTGATAAAGTGTACTCATTTAATGATATATTAAATGCATTAGATGAACGGGAGTCTGATGGTGGTAAGCTTTATTTGTTTTAAATAGTTCACATAGTAGGAATTTCATGTTTTATTAATAATATTAATTCAATTGAAGTATTTCATCTTTTTAATAGCAATAAGCACAAACTAGTTTATTTTTTTTTTCATTTCACTATGACCTTATTATACTAAGCGGACAAAAACATAAAAAGAAGTATTTTGGGGGCTTAAATCAGATATTAAAGGAAAGTAAAATTAAAAAAGGAAAGAGGAAAATGTAATCATTGGCATTTACACTATATTTTAAACAAACTAGGAGAGTCACTGGTAAATAGTAAAATCAGGGAAGAAGTGAACTTATACTGTCATTTTAGCATGTTTTAAGTAAGCATTATAAAATACATAATCTTAAATTTAAAACAAAATAATAATTTTGTTAGTAAAAAATTGCAATTTTGTATTCAAAACTATTATGTAATTTTAATAAAAACCTTAAGCGTTATAGAAAAACTAAAATATAGGACCTAGATTGAGAAATATTTATAGCACCAACTTACAGTGGTCAGACTTTATTCCAAACATTTAAAAATGTAGCATAGTGTCATTATAAAACGTTTTATATTACGTTAATAGTAATAATGTTGAACAGATATCGATTACGATGCTAACTGCACAAGATCAACAATAGATGAAATGGATAATGTAAGTTCTGAGAGTGAATTTAATGACATTGCTAGTATTGGAGATGGTGAGGATTCAGATGGTTCTTCTTCCTCTAAAAAATACTCTCCCCAGAACAAAAGGTAAAACATTAATCATAAGTAAAATGTGCTTTCAGAATAAATATAATTACTTACTTTCTATTTTTTAGTGACAACAATACTAAATTATGGACAATGCATCGATCTATAAGATTTAATCAGGATAATCAGAGAGAAAGAGAAGAGAAAATTATTAAATGTATTATTAATAAATTGAACCGTTCCAAAAATGACAGCGAGTTTGATATATTTTTGGCCAACAATGGCTATGATCCATACCATACCTCAGATGGTGAATTTTTTTAACAAACATTGCTTAAGCAAAAATACATGCATTTGATATTATTTTATTTATATTTCTTTCTTAGGTGGGGTCTATGCATTTCTAGAGGAGGAGTGGAGAGAAGAATCAGTACAACCAGAAATTAGCAATACATGTTTTACACCATCAAGATCTCCAAAAACAAGAACTACGAAATACACATATAGCCAGTGAAACAAGATCACAGCCTAATCAATAAGATGCCAAATTTTAATGTGTTCAAGAATTATTTATGATAATTATAGATTAATTTTTAAGAAGTACCTAATTTATAATTTTTAGCTATTATTTTACAAATAATTAAATATCTAAAAAAAGACTGAATTATTATTTATTCCCCCCACTACAAAAAACACAAAAAAAAAACACTACATATCCTAATCCTAATTGATAACATAAAACATATTTTGACAACACTCAGTTTCTAACACGGGTATATATTTAATAATTATTAAAATAGGTACAGAACACCACTTTTTTGGAAATATTTAAAAATATTGGCATAGTAGCATCTTTTTGGGCGATATTCTGTACAGATGCTCTTCGTCATCTCGTATTTATTCACAAATGAAGCCTTCAATGACACTTTTCAAGGTGATTCCCTAAATCTTCATTCATTGTGTCCTTTTCATTCATTCTTATGAAAGACCATATCCCAGAAATTTCCTTTATCAGAAATAATTTTTACATATAGATCATATTGCCCCAAAGAAAGAAATGCTCATGACAGAAACACAAGCGGCATGATTTTATAGAAGACAAACGTGTGAGAAAAATGGGAGAAAGTAAAACACAAATTCCATGGGTTTTAAGAAACAAATCTGGAATAAATTGTTTTTACTAATCATATCTCACTTATTATAAAAAATTATATGTTATTATGAATGGATTTTTAATAGTAATTTATACCGAAAACGCCATTTTTTATTAATTTAAGTAAAGTTTTACTAAATCTTTCATTTTAATCAAATAAAGTAAATATTTTATTTTATTTCTCGTAAGAGTTAACCAAAACTGGTTATTTATAACCAATTCTGAGAGTAGGGGCAAGTGGTTTTAATTTACATTTTACACCAAAAAAACATTTTTTTTTTAATACAATAAAGCAAAGAGTTTTAAAATTGTTTTATTTAATCCATCTTATTTTAATAGAAAGATGAAGACAATGTAATAAGCCAACTTTCAGTACTGTGATATTTAATAATGCAATATCATAATGCACAATATTACAGAACATAAAACAGTTAAAATTAATTCAGTCAACTGTTACATATATATCAACTTCCCATATAAAAAATTCTCGTTCAAAAAGCACTTTAAATCAATAGATTGATTAAATACAACAATAATTTTATATACATCTATTAACAACCATTATTCTCATCAGCTGAGAATAAAATGCATCGTAATATTATAACAATTTCAACTAATTTGATATATTTCTTTACTTTCTATACCACATCTGAAAGGAATTCATCTTTTTAATTTTCTTTTGCAGTTGAAGAACACCATAGAGGAGGGCTTCAGCTGTAGGTGGACATCCTGCAAAATTATTAATATTAGCATTAAGCTAGATTGCTATAGTAAAATATTGGAACTTAAAGCAAACTACAAAGAAAATTATCTTGTTCCTTCCATTTAACCAGATCAAAATTTTAACCCCAATCTTAAAATAATATTTTTTACAAGAATAATACAATATCATAAATTTAATTAAAAATTAATGGATATGACAAAAGATATATAAAACAAATCTCAAAAGCCTGAGGAAATTAAATAGTTTTAGTATGATCTACAAAAATTGTAGCATTTCGTAACCCATTAAAGTCTGCCACATTATCTTATTATCCAATATTCATAATCCTCTAAAAGAACATAACCATAAGTTGTATAATAAAAATTTCATTATTTTTTCTTTATATTAACTTGGGTACAGTATGTTTTTTTTATATGCTCGGTAGGAATTGAGGTCAAGGTAGAAAAAAAACCAATCACATACAGATAAACCAGGAATAAGTAATAAACTAAGGGAAGAAAAAGTTAAAATATGAAAATTTCATTCATTAACTAATGGTTAAAGTATAACATATGAGAATTCATATGCCATAAATTGATCCTTCATAGTAAAAAGATCTATTATTTCTACCAAATGATTGGAACATCATAAGCTTTTTAAATACTCTACTAATTAATTTGGTAATCTAAAATGAACATATCATAAAAAAATATCTTTAGTTACTTTTTGTTAGAGAGACCAACATTACTAAAATGCAAAAAAAAAAAAATATGTAGCAATATTTTAACCTCTTCACACTTAGATTGAGAGAATGAATGAGGTATTGTAAAAATAAAAGTTATCGATTTTGTTTCTTGTTGTAATTTTCTTTACATCCTCTTTGAACATTCACAACAATGATAATCAAACGGTTATTTTTCAGCATGAATTTTCAATGGTGAGTGAGCAAATTGGTTAAAATTGTAGTTTAAATAAAATGTATTTAATATTTAATGAATCCTCTTCATCAATCACAAAAACAATTTAGTTATAAATAATTAAAATGGATGAATTCATTCAGTTATAATTTTTTTCTTCCTTTTGAAAAACTTGACATTTTTTATGACTGAAAATTTTATTTCGTTCTGGTATCACAAAATCTCTACTAAAAAGTAAAATTTGCATTAAGCATATTACCTGGAACATAAATATCCACAGGGATTATTCTGTCACAACCACGTACAACTGAGTAAGAATAATGGTAATAGCCACCGCCATTTGCGCAGCTTCCCATAGATATAACCCACCTTGGTTCAGGCATCTAGGAATCAATTTATTCAGTAAATCAAATGAAAATGATGATATAAAAAACTTTAATAAGTAAATTAAAGTTTAAAATAAATAAATATATATGAGCAATCTTAATAATTACCTGATCATAAATTTTTCTTAAAGCTGGAGCCATCTTATTAGTAAGTGTTCCTGCTACAATAATAACATCAGCCTGTCTAGGTGAAGCTCTAAATACAACACCGTATCGATCCATATCATATCTCGGAGCTGCTATATGCATCATTTCAACAGCACAACAAGCTAGACCAAATGTTAGAGGCCATACAGAACCCTTAAAACATCAAAATAGGTTTTTGTTTTTTTAAATAAATAAATAATATATAAATTAATAATGCAGTAAAGTTAGTATATGTCGGTTATATATTGTAAAAATCATAAGATTATTATTTTTTTTTAAATCAATACCATTGTCATCTTGTATATTACATAAATTCATAAAATTTTAGTAAAAGTATTGAATCAAGTAAAAGAAATTTAAATAAAATTACGTTCACTACTCATTGTTAATATTTATTTTTGTATCTAATCAATAAAGGTATTTAACGGAATGAATGGATTGTTTTGAAAGGAAAATCCCAAGACGGATGAAAGGGCCTACATTTGAAGAAGAAGTTTCATGGTTACGAACTAATAAGCATATCTAGTGTATGGCAATCTAGCTATCTCACAGTTTATTCAAATCCAATCTATTAAATGATTAGGATATGTCCTAAGAATGGATCAATCGAGGACAGCACGAAGGCTTTACCATGGTAAGCCAAATAGAATTAGGTTAGGGGAAGACCGAAGGCATGATGGATGGATAACATAAAAGAGGATATAAGAAAAAATGAAATATCCATCAGCCAAAGGGGATGACTGGGCAGGTCAACGACCGTTGCATGCGATTGTTACACCTATAATGAATGAATGAATCAATAAAATTGAAATGAATAGTGATTACTTTAATACTAATATTGTAAAACAAATCAATAAATAAATTAAAAATAATATACAAGTATAAAATAATATTGTTGGGTTCAACAATGAGCCCATGTATGACAGGGCCATAGGGTAAGATAGGAATGTTACGTAACAGAAGATAGATATTGTACCTTTTAACTCAAGTAGTTGACCAAAAATTATGAGCAATTTTATGATTTAAACAGTTACTTTTATCATAACATTTCTATTAAACAACACATAGTTTATTAAAATGAAAACTTAATTTTTAAAATTAAAACACTTGTTATTATTGCTGTTCTAAGGGGATAGTCTTTAAAAGAAGCAATCCATGAAATATAACAGCACATTACAATAAACATGAGAGAGAGAAAAAAATAGTAAAATTATCATGTTTTAAACTTACTTATTGTATGTGTAATTAGGTACTCACTACTGTTAAAAGTTGTAAATAACATTTATTACACTAGCTTCTAAAGGCTAATTTTCATTACAAATTTTAATATTTTGCATTAAAATGCATCTAAACAATTGAGACGTTGATTTCCAAAAGGTACTAAAGGACATTTTTTACGAAATTGATATTTTTACATATTTATATTCTCCTCATTTAGTTTTATCTAAATCTTAAATTTGATTGTATTTAATGAACATTCATGTCCTTTAATAACGTGATTTAGAAATGCTATTAATTTCTTAAGATACTTATTACACATTTAGTTTCATTCCAAATCATAACAGAACAATTCATTTCATAACTTTAATTTGGTTTTATTAATATAGTAAAGAAATAATTCTAGATTTTAATGCGAAAAGAATAAAATTAGCTAGTTTAATAATATAGTAATGAGAGATTTTCATGCTTCCTATAAAATTCCCCAGAATGGATATAGTACCTTTTGGAAATCAACGTCTCAATTATTGAGGTTGAATTTTGTGTTCATTAAAATGCCCACAATTTTTTTTTTTTTTTTTCAATCTCAAGAAAAGGGACATAGCAAGAAAATAATTCCTATTAAAAATAACTATAGTTGGCACAGCAAACCAACATTTGTCCAAACTGCGACAACAAATCACTAACTGACCTCATCACCAGTACCCATGAAATAAATGCTGAATAGTCTAAGAGTTGAACTTGTGAAGTGGAAATTAAAAGAACTAAGAAAATAAGAAAAATGTTCTCAACATAAATGCTTATTTGAATAACTAACTAAATAGGTATGATTCAAAATAATAAATTCTTTATTATTTTAAAATACAGGCCAATTAAAATAAAATACTAAACATATAGAACAATTCTTCTTTTTACAAATTAGGATACTTCTCAGGAATGTTTGAAGGACAAATGGAAATACTTTTTGAATTTGGAGGAGACTTTCATTGTGCGAGGTAACAACAATGGATTTACCCAAGTCACTCACCAAGGATTCTGTTGCTTATCCTTGATATATTTTCACACACTGCCCTTGACAGTTGTCAGCATTTGGTCAAATAATTAACGGATTTACTCAAATATAGATTAACAGCACTTTGTTTTAAAAATTAAAATATATTTTATAAAAATTAGTCATACCTTTCTTCCCCAGTTGATTAAATCATCAAGCCTGGTAATTGCATATTCTGCTAAGTTGCTTGGTTTGCCGAATGGAGAATAAGGCCTCTTTTCTGGTTTCTGTTCTAAAGAGTAAAAAAAAAAATAATGAACAATTTTTAGAATTAATTTTTAAATGCTACAGCTATTATCATAATTAAAAAAATAAATAAAAAAAAAGGGACAAAAAATCAAATTGAAGAGTAAAAAAATAAATTAACATATGGTAATCTATATTAAATTCTTTAATCAATTTTAACAACAGAGGCAAGTGAAAGTCGTGGGGCAATACACTCGTGGGGCCCCAGATTTTTTTAATTATCTGCTTGAAAAATCTGTAATTGGCCTCGATTACAGCTCACATTTGGCTCTGTTGGCTGACACCCTGGCCACTAGCTCCTCCGATCTACCTAAATAAGCTTCTACCTTAACTAACCACCTACGAGAAATAAAACTTTATATATTCGCTTGTTCTCAATGTGTTTTAAATTTAACCTCGCCTACAGACAGATAAGCTTAACATAATAGTATATACGTACCTGTCGAAGGCTGAACAGCTGAGGACATGTGTTTGTTACAAATTGATAATGCCGGAGTCAACTTAAGCAGCTGCTGATTGCAGGTCACTGAAATTAAGATTTAAAACTTAGTAATTTGAACACATTCATCTTCTGATGACCAACTTATCTCAGTACTTAAGTAGTTTTTAAAACAATTTAAATATTATTCATATTAATGTAACAGCTACTGAAAATACATAAACTGAAGCAATTAAACAACAAAATCTATAGCCACATAAAATATATTTTTGATTGTAAGGTTATACCATAAAATTTATAAAACAAAACTAGGATGCACATTTTAGCACTCAAAAAAGCCAAAAACAAAATGATGAATATTAAGTTGCATAATTCATAGCAAAATATTTACTTAAAGTTCAAAGATTTCAACTAATAATACTGTGCATACACATATTTGTTTGAATTTCTACATTGACTTGAAATAAATCACAATTTAACAAAATAGTCATTATCTAGTTATTACATCTCCTATCGATACTATAAGATCGTGTAGTTAAGACTTAATTGAAATTTACTTAATTTAGAAAGCACAATCTGTTGCAATAAGCAATCAGGTATTTATAATTTTCAGAAAAATCTCATAATTATCTTTGAAACTATCAACAAAACATTGTGCTTTCAACAGTTTTTTTATCCTAACAATAACTTTAAGCTGTCATGAATAATAAGACTATTTTTTATCAAATTTTAATTCCAACCCTAAATTTTCAAGATTAATAGGTGACAGCAGTTACCTATGGATAAAAGTTGCATTAGGCAAGCATTAATTAGAACAGGAACAAGTTATTCTTGTTTTAGTCAAACATAATGGAATACAACAGATACTTGAAAAGTTTCTGACTATTGTTGAAAAATTGATTAAACAGACACACTTAGGCTAAAAAAAAGTCCAAAACGTAGGTAATAAAATAAAACAATTTAAAAACCAAACAATTGTTGACTAAATTAAAGGTGTCATAGGTTTAGAAAAAAAAAAATTTCATTAAAACAAACATATTTAAATTGAAAGGTGAAAAAAAGCAGGCAAGAAACGAAAAACTTACTAATTTTTGATAAACCCCTCATGTTTACAAGGAGGAAAATCTAAATTTGCAACTTAGAATTTGATAAAAATATAGTTATAAAGGCCTACAAAGAACGGTTGACACAATTCGAACGGGTATCCAAAGAGTCAAAGGTAATCTAATACAACAAAGTAATGGGACATTTAATGAATGTTCACATTACGGATGAAAAAGTTATATGTTAATCTTCTAACAAAAGATTACATTACTATTTACACTTTTCTTTTCTTGACAGCTTATGTCTTTTTATTTTTATCTCATAGACAACATTATGAGCTAGAGAGCGTTTGATAATTAGTGGAGTGCCTCGGTTTATACCTCGGAACCTGGGTCAAATGAATGGATTATTGTGAAACGTATTTTAAACACCAAGTACTAAATTTTTTACCTATTAATTTTTGCCGATTTCAAGTTTTTAATAATTGTAATAAATAATTGATATTTTGTTTGGATTAGTACTGTTTTCGCTCCTAAAAACTTAATTATTAGTGTCTTCGTTATATAATTGGTGGTAGGGGAATTAGAAAATCATTT
This sequence comes from Piezodorus guildinii, assembly GCA_023052935.1. NCBI lineage: Eukaryota > Metazoa > Arthropoda > Insecta > Hemiptera > Pentatomidae > Piezodorus > Piezodorus guildinii. The sequence goes on from CM041295.1 coordinate 76,640,099, forward strand.
ACTACGGTTTAAGCTGAAAATAAAATAGATCATATGTCAAAATATGGATAAGCTATAGCAAAATGTGCGTGCGCCTATGCTTCTGCACCTGGCTTTATCAAAAATAATTTTGCTGATCTAATGCAGAATAATTAAGAATCTGATACTTTAGATACTGACGAAAATAATGCAAATATTTACAAAATGATTATGAATACGAAGTTGTAACATTTGACGGTCACCAGAAAATTTGCACAAAATTGTTGGAATGAACTCGTCACTTAAAAAATAAAAGTATGTAATGACATCATATGGGACAAGGACATGCCTTTAAAAGTAGGATAAGTAAAATTTCTTAGCTAACCCTAAAAATAGAACTAGCATTATAAATATGTTACGAAACACACTTGGAGTTATGAAATATTTTCTTGTCAAGCTAAAGCTCATGACGGCAAATTAATAATTGTAACTGCACTAAATTTACAATCTAGAAACATTGTTGCAGTTTCTGAGAACGTAGATGCTCAATTTTTATTGACTTCTCTTTTACCAACACATCAAGAAATTTGTTTTCTGAAACCAGCGAACGGCAAAATATCACAAAAAGTGTTCAGGGAAATTGAATTAAATTGTACTGTAGCTTGCTCAGAATGCAATGGCAACAGTTGCATTGATACGTCACATATCAACGAAATTATAATATAAATGAGGCAATACAAATTTTGTATTTTTTATGTAATATAATACTAAAAAAACACGTAATTTATAAAGAATAATTTACCTTCCTTTTGAATCTTAATAATCGCAGTTTCTCCCTCTATTTTATTTCTTTTCTTTGAAATTGTCTTCAGTATGCTGCATACTCTCATAGCAACTCAGCGGAGTTGAGCAGCTGTTGCGAAGTTCTACATGTATAAAATTGTAAGCCATTCAACTAATAATCAATTTTTTTTTTTTTTTTTTTTTATTTTCAGTTCGAAAAAACAATAAATTATTATAGAAGAAGAAATTCCTATTTGGATCAGCTGCTCAACTTCGCTGAGTTGCTATGAGAGTATCAATCCTGAAGACAATTTCAAAGAAAAGAAATAAAATATAGGGAGATACTGCGATTATTAGACATTACTAATTTCGAAATTGCTTATGGAGATATATAAATCCAGCCTAGCCTCAATATATGTGGTGATGCAGGATTCCCAGTGAATTCAGGATTATGGTCTCCGCTATATTTTGGAAATGATTTCTTCCGAGTCCATACTTTTCCAAAAATTATCTAGTAACTACTGGGATGCCTCCCCCCCCCCCCCCCCTGCTTCCAAACCATAGGCCTACGACTGTAAATTCTCTTTCGGCGAACTCTTCACGAAATTTTTCTTGCAGGTATGGAATACAATGTGCATTAATGTTTTGAATTTTTTGCCTTCTTTTCGGTCATTTTTTTTTTCATATCTTATAGTGGGCTCTACTATCAGTGCTTCCTTTTCTGTGGCACTAAATTCCAAGATGTCCACAAATCTTGTTGACCCATCAGTATCAAGGCAAAAACTTCTTGAAAACATTTTTATTTTTTTTTATTTAAAGTTCTCCTTTTTTTTTATATGGTTGTGCCGGCGGGTAACGAGAAGCTGTTATGTGGACATTTACCTAACACAGGTGCAGGGGGTTTCGGACTCTCGACTGCATCTGCGGCAAAGGGATCCAACAGCTTCATTAGCCTGGCATCTTGATTGATCCCGGGACTCCACGAAGTGGAGCGTAGCTCATGTTCAGTTTAAGTGCGTTGGTCCACTCTAACCCTGTAAGAATCTTTCGATCGAATATAAATCTATTACCGCATGGGCTGGCTTTAAAATGGTCCACGACAACGCCCTGCCACTTGCATTTACTGAAGACATTACCCTCAAGAACTGTCTTTACCGTGAGAGAGGCCTCCATAGTATTTCTTTCAATCTGCAACAGTTCGGTGCACTCGTAGATCTCCTCTGTTAAGTTGAAAATATTTTGATACAGGGCGTCCGTTACTCTGGCCAATCTTTGGGAAATCGCCCAATACTGAAGAAGAGCTTCCCACAGACACAGTAGAAGTCTCAGACCCCTGTATCGTCTAGGCGAGAACAGCATAAAGGAGCAGTAGTTGGCCGGTAATCCTATGGTAGCCTCTATGCATCCTCGAATAATAAGGTCAATGCTTACAGTAAAGATGGGCGCAGCTTTGTCAGTGGTGCAGTCTGCAACGGGTATATCATGGAAGAAAAAACATATCTATTTACAATGTTTATTTTTTGGTCTGGCTTTATGAGATTAGAATAATATTACTTATTATATATTACATGAAAACCATTGGTTTTAATGTTACTATTATAATTTTTTAATTAATTTCTAAAAACAATTTATGCAATTTATATCGGAAAATTTTGATGAGTAAACTTTTTTATTAATGGTTTTAAGAACACAATAGATAAGGCTTCACGAAAATCCATTGATCGGAACCGGGTTCCGAGGTTTTTACATTTTTGGCTCTTAAGACACTCCACTAAATGTGAATGTTGAACACTAAAGTTTCTGCATTGTGTAGATCGAAAAATAATAACTTATGATAAAAACTGCAGGAGAAAACCATCTAAGTTTTATTTGTTTTCCAATTCTTTGTATACAGATCTCCTAGGAAAATTCTAAATAACTTGAGTTCATACCATTGCCGAGGTATGGTTGTTATAATAGACAAGAAAGAGTATCAGAAGGCCTCGACAACTGCGTATTCATGCAAGGAAGAGAGTTTAATGGAGAAGACTTGTAATGAATTAGCAGAGAGGACTGGTCAGGATGGGTTACACTCTGTGTGGTTGTAGCACGCTAGTAGTGTGGGTTGAGAATGATTTCGCCCTGCGTGGTAGTAGCACGACAGTAGCGTGGATAAGGAGAGAAATCGCCCTGCGTGGTAGTAGTATGACAGTAGCGTGGATAAGGAGAGTATTAGCCCTACGTGGTAGTAGCACGACAGTAGCTTAGGCAAGAAGGAGAGGAGGTACAAGAAGGAAATGAAATAAAGATAGACCACATTATGATACAAAGGCAGGGTTAATCTGACCTAGAGAGATTCCGCTGGGTTGACCTGAAGAGCTGTGTCAGCTCTTGGGGATGTTAGTCATCCATGTCGATCATTAACAGTGAGAGCTTTGTTAGCAGACTAGGGTCTTGGCCCTAGGTCAAATTACCTTGAGTGCTTTATTTATTCTCATAAAACAGTTATATAGATATAAATATTTACAATGACATTGACTGGTAACAATATACAATTTTATAGGATATAGCGTCTTCTTATATTTGGCCGGTAAGGTATGTGGACGCCGCTAGCGCTATCTGTGAGCGAGCGTGTGTAGCATCCGCCACACCATGGTAAAAAACAAAACAGGTTTTCATTAAGAAGTTATTAAATGCTACAATCATAAAGGATTTTTGTCGATGATAAAGTCAATAAAATTAATTAATTATTTTCGATTTGACAATTTTATCTAATGTCCCCAAGATGTAAGATTTTAATAACACATTTTCAGAAAACTTGATCAAGGTGTATGGTTAAGACTTAACGGCTTAACAATGAAGCAACTCTCATAAATGCATTCCCCATAATTTTATGATGATTTGTTTAAATTTTACTGTTTAATCATACGAAAAAAAAAAATATTTAGGACCTCAAGTCAGTTATCTCCGGGCCTAAAGACGCGAGGTTCAATAGCTTGGAATCAATTCTTGTAGAATTTAACTTTTAATCCATGAGTTTTTGTCGAAAATCATTTACTGAGAAGCTAATAAGCTGATAATGCCTAAAAAGCAAACCAAAAAAGGGTTTTCTGTACTACCTCCTTAACTGCGCATTTTCGGAAACCTGTCCATTTTTTTTCTTGTTTTGAGGTCCTTCATTCATTCCTGACGTCTAGCCACTAAACCCTGGAACACCCTTTATATTTATAAACTGGAAAGCGACTCGCTGATTGGTACTAGAGAGGTATATGTAAAAAGGATGATTAAATTAGCAGCTGGCTTACGCAGACAAATTTATAGGTAAACACGGTCTTGTATTATGTGTCATGGTTCAGTTTCGGTAATGACCTCGTAGTAGTCCAGCACTGTAGTAGAAAAAGGTTGCAAAGTCGCGAAAAAATCCATTTTAAGAAGGCTTCTATTTTGATATACCTGATCGGGATTTGAAGGAAGGGGGAGCAGAAGTAGAGAACATTTATTTTAAAAAGTTTTTCCGCGTTATATCCAAAACTATTTTGTTTATCGTAAACATTGTAATATGCAGTTATAGAACTATCCAAATCCTATAATGTTTCTATAACATCCATTCCATCCAAACTATTTAGCCTACTGCACTTAAGTAAATATACAGCCTTTCCATGCCGAACTTTTATTGTGCAAGCTAAGCCGACAAAATAAATTGTAGGGAACAGACCTATACATTTTTACTCTCAAATAAATTGTTTTGAAGATATGGGGATAAAACATATGGGTTCTCCACTTTGAGTAAAAATTGCCTAACAAACCTCCTAATGTATCTTAAGTACAAATTGAAATGTTAGTGAAGATATTAATAGTATTACGATTTAGAGTTTTATTGAAACGTCAAGGTTATGTTGTCTCTAGGATCGATTTTATCTTATTTCAATGTGTATAGTATCTTGGATGTTTAATATCTATCTCATCCCAAGATTCAATACGTTGCGGCCGTTGGTTGGCCGGTGTGTGGTTACGATAAATTATGAGTACAAATAAACCTATATTGTTGTGATTGTGTTATAATTAATCTTTTACACGATGTCTCCACATGCTTTAATTTTGACAGTTATAGGTATTTTTTTTACTGGGGAAGGTTCGTATTTTTCAATCTATTTTCTGTTTTCCTTTCTAAAAATTTAATATACACTAACATTTCCAGAGTATTTTTAATAATGAATTATTGATTTAAATATTTTTAAATCAAACTTATAGTACAGTTATGCAGCTCTCAAAACTTTAATTTTATAATCAAATCAAAACTGCTGGAGATCAATGTATTTTGAATTGACTAGTCACCTATGAACTTTATCAATGCCATAAATCAATATCTTAATAATATTTGAGTGTGTTGATGTACAAACATTTTGCTGTAAAAAAATGAGTTTCATCGTTTTCTTTAAAATAACTGATCTAGTTATATCAGCCATAAATTGCTTGTATTCTGATTTTTTATTTTAATTCTAGAGACTGAAGTATGGCATATAAGTCAAGGTTTTATCAAACAATGAAGTTCATTAAAATTTGTTTTGGTTAACGGCCAATATTGAAGTACTTATTATTTTTCTTATGATAGAAATGAGAAATTAGAGTTTTATGCAATGAGTTTATGTGTAGTTTATATATCCCTGAAAACAAATCTTTTTGAATTGTGGACTGAAATTTCTTTTTATGTATGCTCATAATCATTTATTTGTTTTATTTATGCATTTTTTAATAAATGTTTAGATAGCTACTGAGTAATCGAAACGTTTATTGGATACCTTCACTAAATATATGACAGACTATCAACAGACTGCTCTTAACCTAATGAGAGTTTTGTTTATGGTTTGATACTGTTTTTATCAAGCCGAGGGAGGTAGATTTGTGCCCCCTCAACCTAATAAATATAGTCTAAAAAGTAAATTATAAACAAAATTAAAATGTGTTGAAGAGACTTTTGGTGCTCAGACTTACATATCTGGATGTAAACTTAAAAGTTAATGTATGAATGTAATTTTAATATGTTTAATGTACTTTGGGTCTTCAAATAACCTTAAAACATGTCATGAGATCTTTCAGTTTAACGAAGACATATGGCTCAGATTGTTGAACTAAAATTATGAAAAGGGAAAGTGATTCATAGAATATATGGTGGTTTTTACGAACAAGACTACTGGAGAAGAACTAATGAAAATTTAAATGCAGAATGTAGGTGGGGGAGGGATTTTAGAGAAATAAATAGCTAGATTATTACTCCCTGAGTATTGCAGAATGTAAAGAGGTAGATGTCTCAATTTGTGTAGGAAGACTTGGCCAGGTTGGTCTTGTCACTTGAATGGAGCAAATGAAATATCACTCAGAGTCCTTTCAGAGAAAATTAATGGCGCCAGACGACTTAGACATCCAAGACTCTATTGGGAGTAGTGTGTGACTACTTTGACCAAATATGTGATTGGTATCAGGATCTGGAAGGCAATAGCACAAAATAGAGAGGACAGGGGGTCTCTGATTTAGGAAACTATGACTCGTCAACTGGCTGGAAATAGGAAGAAAAAATATAATGTTTCCTATTTTAAGGATGGTAGTAAACCACATATCATATCATGACCTCTCAAAAGTATAGAGCATGGTAGTGTGGTTATGAGTCTGAAATACATAGCCACTTGAGAGACAGAATAAATTGAAATATATATTCAAGTCTTGAGAAAAATGGTATATATCAATAAAATTGTATTTTATATAATCTGTAATAACCCTGAATTCCGCATAGTTATTCACGTTGGAGCTTAATTATTTATGGTTTCATGGTATTCTCTTTTAAAAAAAAAATTCTGAATGCTGATTTTCATTAGGTTAATTTATCAGACGTTTTTTTGTAAAGTAAGAATATATTGATTTTAATATTTATTGTTTTTATTTCATTAAATCTCTGTAGGGACTTCAATAATTTAGATTATATTAATACTTGAATTTTAAACTTTACCAATTACCTTTTTCTCTTTGATTTTAGTTTCAGCCCGTAAAAGTGAATTGGTGACATGTGGGAGTGTTTTAAAATTAAAAAACATTGATTATAATGTTCGACTTCACTCACATGATGTTAAATATGGAAAAGGAAGTACACAGCAGTCAGTCACAGCAATAGAACAAATGGAAGATGTGAATTCTCATTGGGTCATTAAGGCACCTACAAAAAAATTGTGTCCTCGTGGGTAATAACCATTTTACGTATTTAATACAATATCAAAATTTAATTAATTGTTTTAGTTAAATTATTCTTTTATTATTTATTACTCTTATTTGTTTTTGAAATATTGAATTCTAATACTTTACCACCTTTGACCTCTAACTTTTCTTTTATATGTCAAGTCTCTTATGTAATACTCTTCCTTGAACTTTTTAGGTGTAGGTTCCTGTTAAAATTTTAATAAATCCGGATTTAGAATAAATTAAAAATTATACAATCATATTGATAAAACACAATACATATATAGTACTAGTTATAACCATCTGCCATAAACTGATTAAAATACCTTTTGAAGATGCTAAGAATTCATAATAACAGTAGTTTTTAGGTGGGACCAATTCACCTTTGGTGAATAACATAGTATTTTCTGCTGGTAATAATATTTATGTAAATGGTCACTGATTTCATTCTACTGGTCTTCCGAAGAACTAACTGGAATCAAACTATATTTTTACTTTTGAAAATTAATTTAAGAGGGATTTTTTATAATATTTTTATCTAAATTAGTCTTGTGAAGATACAGTTAAATAAAATTGTTACCACTCAAATAATTCTCACTGGAAGACAATATCTTGTTATCCTTATTTTTTTTTTTTTCTGGCTTATTCTTTGCACTGTAGCCTCAACAAGGCTTATTGTGTACCGCCCATTATTCTGTTAATACAGGACTATTGCCTTAGTGAATCTGATCGAACTGTAAGGATTTGTCACCTCACACAGGATCTGAAATACGTTCATTGCCAAAATGGTAAAACCGTATCCTAACAATCTCTGCACAACTGCATATCACATGCATTTTCATCTTCCTTTTTTGCAGAATCTGCAAGTTGGTGAGGCTACCAACCCCCAGAGTTATCCTGTCCATTGAGAGAAGAGTACAGCTTCTCTCTTTGCAGGTTCCCTCCAAAAACATGCTGCTTTCCAGTATCTCTCCAATAGAGCCATCAGTTGCCTTGATCAGACCTTTTGCATAGCTGAGGATGATTCCTCAAACAGACCCAGGTGTGAAGGGCATCTGAGCAGAACCTCTCCATGCGAGGCTATCGGCTTTATCATTGCCTAAAATGCCTTAGTGACCAGGCCCTCAATAAACTGGGACCTTGTTCTGCAGGGACAGGTTGTTCAGATTTCTTTTACACTTTTCCACTAGTTTGGACCGAGTCATATAGCTACCTAAAGCTCCAATAGCAGCTTGACTATCAGTATGGATAGTTATAAGTCTGCCTCTCATCTCTTCTAAAATTAATGTTTGAGCACAGATATTTATTGCCATTACTTTAGCCTGAAATACTGACTTATGTTTGCCTAGAGAGATGGAGATACCAATCTTTAGGTTTATCCATTCTCCATATTCCCGTCCCTGAGCCTAGTTCTGTCAGTAGTTATTATTTTATTTTTTTCCCAGTGGTTGGTCAAGTTATATTTATTGTTCTGCATTATTAAATATTTGAGTTTTTTTAATTTAAATTTACATAGCTAAGTATTATTTTGTGAATTTCAGAGAGCCTATAAAATGTGGAGATATTGTACGACTTGAGCATCTTTCGACATCAAAAAATCTTCATTCTCATCACTTTCAGTCTCCCTTATCTGGATATCAGGAAGTTTCTGCTTTTGGAACTAATGGTATAAATCTAATAATCAATTTTAATTTATCAGTATTTTATGAAAATTGCATTTTATTTTTATTCTAGCAGTTATTACAAGTATTTTTTTCAATTTGGTGGTCTTTGCATTTGTTTTTATCACCTTACATTCATTGCCGTTTGTAACAACAGATCTGATCTGAGTTTCTTAAGTAGCATATTGTTGTTAATTTGTTTTATTGAGCGGAAAGACCTGTATTTACTGATTATCCAAATCATGTGAAATATTTCACTACCACATACTACTTTTCACAGTTCTCTTAAACCACCTACTCAGGATTGTGTAGGGGATAGAAAAACTAAATTAAAAAGCTCTTTAATGATTTGCTTTATTTGGGAAAAAATATCCCCTGCAGCAGCAGAAAAAAGTATCCAGTTAATCTGAAAATTTATCCAGATTAACTAGTATTCTCTCATGATAAATGTGAAATCCCTTATAATTTTAGTCGATATTCCTTTATTTTTTCATAGTACATACCAATAGTTAATCAAGGTTTCCTCTCAACTATTAGGGCCTTTTCACACATACACGGCTGCCGTAAAAAGGCTTATATGCCGTGCCGTTCATTAATCCCCTCCTTTTCACACGTACACGGCTGCCGACAACTTATAGTTGCGGAGAGATAGGGAGATGTGCCGTACACGGCAGCTGTATGGCTCTATACGGCAGCTACGCAATTTTTTCTTCTTTCAGTTGTTTTATCTTTCAATTTTCAGTTAAATAATGGAGCACGAACAACTCGCAGCGGCCTGTTTGCTTATTAAAAAAATTAAGAGACAAAAAAATAAAAGGTTATATTGGGTACACCCTTAATTAATTCAGAGATAATGGAGTATAGGGCTTATTATACTCTGTATCAATTTCCATTATGTATTAAGAACTGACTTATGACAAATGTAAGAGATGATAAACAATAATACATTGTTGTTTCATTATCAAATACAATAGTAATGTTGGATTAGTATTGTGTATTTTGAATATTTAATATAATAACCTTATGCGGTTTAATATTCACTTTTGTTTGTAATGAATATATAACAAATTGTATTTAGTAATTCTTTTTATTGTAATGATCAGAATTTCATTGAAGATTCGTTTATTAATTTGAAATATATACTTATAATATAATATATTAGTAGTTTGATACATAAAATATTTTAAAGTTAATATAATTTTTTTTTTTTTTTATTTGTTATCCGCCTCTTCCCAACGGGGTCATTGGCCTCATATTAAATTATACTCTGTTGTAGTACCCTACAATCTTTCAATATTCAAACAGTGTGAAATATAATATATATAATATAATATATATATTATATATATATAATATATATATATATATATATATATATATATAAAATTATAATTGATAATTCTACTAACTTTAAAATATAATAATCCTTATAATTTAATATAATAGTCTTGAATAAGGATTGCATTGATATAGTAGCTCTAAAACAAATAGTAACAACAGCGAAAAGAAACGGCAGTTATGTATTTAAGGTTCCTACATATTTACACAACAAAAGGAGCTCTTGACACCTTTAATTATATTTAAGTAATTATATTTTTCTCAATCTTAGTGATAAAAAAAATGGATAAATATAAACTATAAAACAATTTGTTGTTAACTAAAGAAGGAATATTTCCCCGTGCTGAAACTAATCCCATAGTTTTCAGCAATCAAAGAATATGAATTCTTAACATATTTGAATTATTTATTAAAAGGGATAATAAATTTCCAACCATAAGGAAAAGTTTACGTCACTGAATTTAGCAAATAATAAATAACTAAGTTTTATGATTATTAAATATAAATAGCATTGCAGATATTAATTAATTCATTTAGAGAATTTTCTTTTATATACAATTTTCCTTTAAGTAGGTTTTCATCTATCCTTCTTTTATTTGTAAACATCTATTAAATTTTTTAATTCAATAAAAACTACTACTTAGATTATAATATATAAGAGTGAAGATATAATGTTGAAAAGCATTTTTTTATAAGAATTTAAAAATGATAATTTCCTTTTGTTATTATTATAATTAATTGCAATTACTTGTCAAAACAATTTTAAATTAAAAGCTACCATTTTAGTTAGTTATTAATTAAATAATATTTCTTAGTTATAGATTTGTGACGAAATAATTATTTAAATCATAGTTTTGAATACTAGAAAAAAATGTTATTAAATTAATATTTAAAAAAATTAAGTTATTCAACATTTATTTACGTAATTAATTAATTTATGCTAGTACAATGATATTAGTTGGTCTGTTTTGAAAAAAAAAATTAATTATTATTCAAAATAAATTACACGGCGCCGTGTGGTTTCAGTGGTAATAGCACGGCTGCTACACGGCAGCTTCACAGCAGATAATTCTTTTTACGGCAGCCGTGCATGTTTGAAAGCGCCAACTATGTTCCTATCTCAACGACCGTATATATAAACGGCTGTTTTTTCTATACGGTCCCTACACGGCTATAAAGAGGATTATAAACCGTCCCAACGGCAGCCGTGTATGTGTGAAAGTTCCAACTATGTCCCTACCTCAACGACCATTTGGCCGGCTGATAAGCCTAGGATTATAAACCGTTTGGACGGCAGCCGTGTATGTGTAAAAAGGCCCTTAGTGTGGGATTACATAATAGATGCAACTTCACAAAAACATTCAGGCCATTTAAAAAATATATATATATAGATGTTGAATACTTATGATTGGAGACTGGATTTTTGTGCAGTAAAAAGCCAAAAAAAACGTGCAATATAGTGCAGTAAAAATATGGAGACATGCAAAATAGTGCAACAAAACCCAAAAATATTAAACTGAGGGTTAATACACCTTAAATGTCCAAAAACTGAACTAACCTAAATTTGTTTGGAAGAGGAACTTTACCTTTAAAAGTTTTTATCTTGAGAAATTACTTCTCTATACTTAAAAATAATAAAAACACGAATCACTTCAATGAAAGATCTATATACATTTTTTTTTTTTCAACTAGACAAAATTATCTAAATCATTGAGTTGTTTAATCAAATAATTGATCATTAATTAAATATTCATCTGATTCGTTCCTTCAATAGTTAATCAGACCCTAAATTTACAAAACATGTAATAAGCCAATCTAGAAGAACTCACTGAAAACAGTTTAAAGAACTGATCAGAAATCCTTGTGAATAATAAATAGAGGTATGATGTAAACAAGGGTATAAATTATATATATATATATATATATATATATATATATATATATATATATATATATATATATATATATAAATATATGTAAAGTTTAATTTTAAATAATCTTTAATGGCAATTGAATGCTGTTTTTGTATAGACCTATTTTTTCTGCTTCAATATATGCTCGTGTCCAGCTAACAACAAAATAATAATAATTTTTATAAATCACACCCTAAATCGTAACAAGGAAGATTTTGTTGTTTATGGTGTTATAACAAGCGTCTGTTAAGGATTTTCTTTCACACCCCATTGGTTTTGACTGATCACAAGCAATGCAAAACAGTTTTTCCATCCGATCAAAGCTCAGGGTAATTAGATATCCAGGTTTTAATTTTCCACAAGACACTTGTTCTCCTTTCGGAATTATTTAAACATTGATATTTAACTATAGTATTCACTACAAATTCTGAAGAATATCTGAGATTTATTTGAAATCGCACTTAAAACTAAATACTCAGAGAGACGGTTGTAAACAGAGGATTCAGTATGACAACAATAACAATAAACTTCTTATAATTAGATTGGGTAGTGGCTAATTTGAAATTGATGTTAAACAAATGAAACACATTAAGTTAGACCAATGTTTTTACTTACTTATATTTACTTTCTAATATTTCCGTTAATTTATTTCTCTTCCTAACTAATAATTTGATAGCAGATTTAACCAGAGATATATGATAAAATAAAATTTTAAATATTTATTAGTATATCCATGTATTTTTATAACCGAAAGTTTGGTCCGATCAATCGTGATATTTAAACGTAATAATAAAATTTAACCTAAAAGTGCAAATAATTCAATTTAATGCAATAATTATCAAAAACTTGTAATTTCGCACAGTATAAAATTGTAATATATTATTCCCTAACACATGAATGGGATAGCTGTCTTGGTTTGAAGCTGATATATGCAAGCAAATAAAACGGGCAAAATCCGATCTATGCTTATAATCATATCACAGATTTAAACTGTCAGGTAACTAGAGTGAAAAAATAAGGAAAGTATTTTAACTTGAATTTTTAACTTTAAATTCCTAATTTTTGTCTAATTTCTCCACGTACTAAGTGTTTCAGAGGTATTTTTTTGTATTTGATTACATAAATTTGGGCCTTAAAGTATTTTAAACTAATGAACCAATGAAACCAGGGGTTAATATAAAGTTCTAGGGTAATATTCAAGCCTATATGATTCATTTTTATTATATCAAAGACCATTAAACATTAAATCATAATGTTTATTGTTCTGTTTTATTCTTATTGATTTCGTCTTCTTTTTTTTTCCTCGTCATAGGTAAGTTAATCGTCTTCTGAAAGATGTTTTGGGCAATTATAACCACTCGCAGTTTTTTGCCCTTAAAACCAAAACAACAACAACAAAGACCATAACATTCAACTTGATATTTTGCATGCTGGAAAATGTTCCCTGATTAATATTTACTTATATTGATACTTTGAATTTCTTTTTAGGTGAGGGGGATAGTGGTGACCATTGGACGATTATTTGTGATGGCAATGTTTGGGAACGCAATGATGAAGTAATGTTAAGACATGTGGATACTTCAATGTAAGTATCAGCTAAGTTTTTATAGAAACAATCCTATGGTTTTTATATTATTATTAATTGATTAAATAACTAAGCAATTGAAAATAACTTTTATTTCTCACGTGTAGGTAGTAATAATATAAAATATGAATATTTTATATTTCAAGTTTAAATATAAAAGTAATTTCTTTCCTATTCCTGAGAAATAAGTGTTATTTTCAATCCTAGTCCTTATTGTTTGCTGAGATGTTCACCTATGTTTTAACCATATCACCTGAAAGAACCAGGGTTTAAAACTATTTAGCCTAACAATTTTTTATATTGTTGGACAATATATTCAGTATTTGTAATAATATTTTGAAGTCCATCCTTCAGATTTATATACCCTATGAGGTTTACCATGAGATAATTTTAAGTTATAAATTTAGTCTAGCAAAAAGTTCATCTTTTATTATATAATTTATGTTTTCAGGTATCTATCTGTTAGTGGTGAACAATATGGACAGCCAATCAGTGGACAGATGGAAGTTGTTGGAACACCACGCGTGATGGCTTCACAGTGGAAAGCTGCCGAAGGACTTTATGTACATACTAGTGACTTCAATCCTAAAGAGAGTATTTTAAGCCATTCCCATACTGAATTATAAGTATTTTATTGCACATATTGCTTGTGCTTGCTCAACATTGCGAGCATGCATTTCCTTTTTTTTAAATTATATGTATATTTTTTGTTCATTCAGAATATTTCAGATCTATAAAGGATACTTTCCTACATATAACTTTTATATCATTTAAAGTATTTTTTAATATGTCTTTCACATTCTTAAGAGCTTGCAATGGATATTTCCTTCATTGTAATTTATTAATTCTTCTGTTATATTATATAAACTTAGTAATTATTGATTCAACAAAGCAATAATTCATCCTTTATTGTTTTTTCTATCAAAATAGACTAATTAAGTAATAGAACTGAAAAATATTATTACAAATATAAAATGTCACTTGAAAAAAAATATATAATCGTTAATTCAACAAAGAATCCATCATTTATTGTTAGAATTCTCTGATCAGAAGTTAATTAATGCACTTTTGCTTTGATCTTTAGTTCAATAAAGAACAATTCACTCAAGAGTTAATCGAGCAATAACACTATTGTAGCTCTATAAAAAAAAATAAAAAAATGTTACTTTACAAACATATTTTTGTAATCTTTGGTTAAATAATGAAATAATCTGTTAACAATTTTTTTTTTAAAGTCAAATAGTCACTCTTCAGGAGTCATTGAAGTATTAACGCTTTGCACTCGGCACCATTTTGCATGCTACCTACCAGCAATTTAACACTACGAAAACATAACACATTGGAATCGTGATGTGTGTAAAATTGTAGAGAAAAGTAATTTATTGTTATGAAATTTGGTTTATATGTATTTGAGGTCAATGAAGAACGCACATAAAATAAAATTTTATTTTTTATAATTTCCTACATGGTAAATTCTGAAGCGATTTCTTATATAAATAAAAGATTAATGTTTGAATGTTTAATATTAAAGGGAATCTGAATGTTCCACTAATTATACATATTTCTCAAATGATTAGAGAAGGTGAACTTGGCATTTATTTATCATGCATCTTCATATTTTTATCATAATTTGATCTACTTTTTGTGCTATTTTAATAGAAAACTACAGGAAAATATGTCTTTCTAGTAACACTTAAAACAAATGGTGGTCTAAGTTCATTTAACATAATAAAATGCAACCGACAACCGAGTGCAAAGGGTTAAAACTTGAAAATATTTATACAATAGACTTTCATGATATTAGTTAATACTTACAAAACCTGAAGTTTTCAATTGTGAAATAATAATATTGTGGGCTTTAAAGTGTACCTTTTGATTTTATGTTTTATAAAATCGTAATTTATTATTGAATCAATCATTGATTACTTAGTCATTTACTATTAACCTTAGCACTAATGATAATAAAAGTGATATTAGAACTTAAAGTTTATACTTAATATATGACATTAAATGTTTTGTCTATATATATATTTGATATGTAAATAATGATTTCTTATCATGTTTGTATTATAAATTCCCTTGGTGTATCATAAAATGTATAAATGTATCTTTCTTTTTTTAAAAGAATTTTTCAGAATGTTTGATCATAAGATAGTCAATAGAATATAAATCTAAATATTTAATTTATTTCCCTTTTATTGAATATTAAATAGTTGACCGTGTGGTTAATATAAAAGAATATTATGTTTCAATTGGCAGTCAAAAATGATTATAGAATAGTATAAAAGCTATTATTTAATCAATATTTAAACCCACATTGAGGGTCATAATCAGAGTTTACAGGCAGGGCCAAGAAGCAACTGACTTTCGCTTTGTGGATTCTATATTATAAATATCCCTCTATAAAGCCCTTATATTACAAATTATAAGTTTGTCAGTTGCTTCTTAGCTCCTCTCTGTAAACCCTGATAATGGCTTCCAATGTGGGTCGAAATTTTGGTTAAATAAATGTAATTTAGAATTATTTTAGACCGCCACCCAAACCATCTCATGCCTTTATGTTTTTCTTTTAACTTATAATATGAATTAAGTCACTTATAATAAGGACAAACTCTCTATACTTTTTTGAATATATGAAAAATTATCAAAAAATTTTTATTTCTACATTCTCACTTCATATTTAAGTTAGGTATATGCCTGGTGTTGCACTTTTAGCTCTTAATTTTAAAAGGCATTCCCTTACCTTACCTTGCCTTCTTAGGGCCACAACTTGGATGGGTCTTGACCTCCTACATGAGCCGCAGCCACTCTCCAGTTTAAAAAATACATCCTTCAACACAATGAATTTTAGCCAGTTCCTATGTTGAAGTGAAAATAATATATATGTTATTGAAAAGAATCTGAAAGTAAATGAATCAGATGCTACTAATAAATGCATTCTCTAGAACTTGAATATAATGCAAGATAATCTAGCATATATTAAATCACTTATATTTTTGTTTTGATATTATTAACTACGTGAGATTAATGTAAAAAATATATTAAAGCTATACCACATTAAAAAAAATTAATAATTCTATATTGGATGTTATATCTTCCACATTGGAGTGTGGAATGTATTATGCTGGAGCCATTCTCGATGTGGAACAGGCTTTTGATCGAGTTTGGCATCCAGGTCTGCTATACAAACTCCGTCAATTCCTCTCTCCAGCGTACTTCCTTTTAATTTGTTCCTACCTCACTGATAGAGCCTTTAAGGTCAACCATAACCTTTCTTACACATCCTTATTTACTCAGTCCGATTGTGTACCTCAAGGTAGTATCCTCTGATCCTTTATACGGTATATACAGCTGATATCCCCATCCATCCTAGCACTGTCCTCACTACGTATGCTGATTACACATGTGTGTTATCAGTAAACAATGACCCAACTGTCGCATCACAAAACCTTCAGTCACACATCGACTCCATTGAAGAGTGGTGTCAGAAATGGAGAATGAAAATCAATCCTAACAAATCCCATCAAATTACATTTACCCTTCGTCGCAAACTTATGACCTGTCCCACTGTATCCTTTAGTAACATCCCCCTAATTCCTGTTGAAAATATCTGCTACCTAGGACTCCATCTTGACAAACGTCTAACTTGGAATCCTCACACCAGACTGAAAAGACAAGAAACTGCTCGCAGATACCGATTGTTACAACACTTACTTGACAAACGTTCAAAACTTCTAATCTACTACAAAAAAATTATTTATATAGCCATTATTAGACCTATTTGGACATAGGGTATTGAGCTATCGGAATCCACCAAGCCATCAAATTCCTCCAGCATCCAATCCTTGCAATCCAAATTCTTCCAAAAGATCCTAAATGCTCCTTATTTTGTCACTAATAAAACTATCCACAAAGACCTGAATATTCTGAACTAGGTATACCTCCTCTTATTCCAAACTACCAGCCCACTCAAACCCGCTTGTCCGTATCCTCTCATCTCCATATATTCCTGATAATCCTCGGAGGCGCCTGAAAAGCCGGTGGCCTCGAGACCTGCTAATGACTTAAACATTGAAGTGCTACCGCTGGGTAGCTTCTTCACAAGAGTTTATCAAGCCAATTGTTACTTTTTTTTCACATTTACTTGTTTTATTTTTTTACCTATACAGTTGTAAATATAAATTAATAAATAAAAAAATAAATAACAATAATTCAATTAAATATTGATTTAATAAAGTGCCTGAGTCAATTTTTTAAGAGAAAAAAAAATGCTATAATTAATGGAAGATCTACAATTTCAGTTTCATATGACTAGCTTAGTTTTTTTAACTGAACTTAAAATACAGATTCAGGGGACTGTAAAACGTATTATATATTTTTTTTATGTTTAGCATTCACAATGTTTTTACCTACTATATTTAGAAAATCGTTATTCCTTCTATAGAATTCAAATTAGTTTAGTAGTCCTTTCAAATTTAAAGTATTAAGAGTTTTTTCAAAAAATGCTACTAGATTTAACTGA
This sequence comes from Piezodorus guildinii, assembly GCA_023052935.1. Taxonomy (NCBI): domain Eukaryota; kingdom Metazoa; phylum Arthropoda; class Insecta; order Hemiptera; family Pentatomidae; genus Piezodorus; species Piezodorus guildinii. The sequence goes on from CM041295.1 coordinate 76,658,063, forward strand.
GTTGCCGAACTTAAACTAAGAGTTACTGACCGCATACAAAAGAAAACCGATCATTAATTATTTATCTAATGGTGACTTTTTGGCTAAATTTAGAAACATCAATTTGTCCACAAATTGAATTTATAAATTCTCAGAACCCCGTTCGAATTACGAAAGTTGACCTAGTTTTCCAAGGGTTGCAATGGCTGGAATTAGTGTCAATACCTAATCGGGACCAGCAAAAATTAAAAGAACTAGAGCTCATACTGGGAAACAGTATTTCCATAATTTTTATAAGCTATACTTAATTTCACATGATGAAACGGTTTTCGAAGTTTTAAACCTTAATTTTTTTGTTTTTATGTTTCTTATACAACATTGTTCAATATTGAGCCGCATTTATACAAAATAAAACTTATATCCTCCTCTACAAAGCATTAAAGTAAATTGTACGGTTTGACGAAGCTTGTCATTCCCAAAAGCTTGACCGCCATTTCACAATGTGTACCATTTATAGCGTCTCTAATCTTTATATTAGACATTTAGTATTGCTTTCAAATAACGAAGTCTCGTAGAATTGTTTGCACCTGGAAGCTATTATGCAAAACGAATAACTACATCAAACTGAAAGTACTTATTTAAATGCGTGGGATGTTATAACTTTTTCATTATAGGTAGAATGGTCAGGAATCAGTCATTTTTAAAAAGTTTTTAATTTTGCCAACGTTTCGGCTCAAGCTTGTGAGCCATCATCAGGGCATTACTGAGCCATGTCCAAGCATAAACCAGTTTATGCTTGGACATGGCTCAGTAATGCCCTGATGATGGCTCACAAGCTTGAGCCGAAACGTTGGCAAAATTAAAAACTTTTTAAAAATGACTGATTCCTGACTATTCTACCTATAATAGTTTCTACAGTCGACTATACACCCTCAATATAACTTTTTCATGGTAATCGACTTACCGGAAGTGCCATTTTATGTCTTTGATTTTACTGAAATTTCCTATTAAAAACAAAAAATAGCTCTAACAATTTTGGTCCAACTGATAGTGTTTTTAGCATATAGAAGAATAGTTGACCGCATGTTAAAAATGAAAGATAATAAACATTATAAAGATTGAAAAATTATAAAAAAACTAAAAAAAAAACTATTTATTAGCCAACGTTTCGAATATCGTTACGGGTCTTCATCAGTGCATCTTCCCGCTAACAAGGAGAAGATCCCAAATGTGTTCTACCGATTTTGATGATTTTTTTTGTTTAGATAAAACCATTTAACCATTAGGCTGTGCAAAATTTTAGGGAACAAGGCACCCGAGGAGTCCCGTAAAAAAAATTGATGTGTAACAGCTTTCCTATCTTTTTCCTGCAATTTGTGAGAGTAATTTCATAAAAAGGGACGGAAGTATGTCCCCGGAGAATGAAAATCTAAATGTTTCTTATACTAACAGTGTTAGTGCTATTGACACAGTTTTTAAAAGGTTTTTAAATACTTCGAAATCACAAGTTATATGTATGATATTTCAGTTATCATAGTCAATTGTGACGTTGATTTCCTAAAAGTACTAAAGGACAAGGATATTTTGACGTATTTGTATTCTCATCATCTAGTTTTATCTAAATCTTTTATTCGATTCTATCTAAAGAACACTCAAATCCATTAAAAAAGATATAGAAATGTAATTATTTTCTAAAGGTAATTATTACACTTTTACTTTCAATTACCTATATATGAAATATATAGTAAGGGAAATTATTGCGATCGTAAACATTTCCGAATTCCAGTTTTCATTGGGAATACACGTTTTAGGGTCTGTTACGTTACAAAACCCTACATCCCTGAATCAGCACTTTCCCCCTCCTTCTAGTATTGTATGAATATCTCTCCTAGAGATGTAAGCATCCATTCCAGTCTGTTAGTCAGATATATGTAGTAGTTTAGTTCTCTGTAAATAGTAGTGTAGTGCTTGTAAACGTCTGTTTTTACCAATAAAGTTTTTTTTAAGTTCATCGAGCGGTTAAGTTCTTTATCTGTCCCCTGAGTCCAAATGACCAAGTCCCGCAAAAAGGTCTGTGCGTATGTGTGTGTGGTAACTGCCGTTAACCATATTTAATACAACTATACGCCTAAGATGTTACAGAAACTTTTTCATTAAAATCAGCTAACCAGAAGAGCCATTTTATACCATGCATTTTGCACTTTTTTACGATTTTGATTAAACTCAATATATCGATGTAAAATTTGATGAACTTCAATTTGATGTAAGATGAGGAAGATGGTTGGGGGTGCGGTCATAAATTAGAAACACACATTTAAAATAAGTGTTATTTTAATTATTTTAAATTTGTGTTTCTAATTTATGACCGCACCCCCAACCATCTTCCTCATCTAATTTCTCAACGGTCAACAAAACTCCATCATTATCAATTTGATGTAGGTTTCATTCTGATTGAAAAAGTTTGACAGAGCATAATTGCCGATATTTAAATTTTTTTTTCTCTAAAGTGCCTTAAACTTTGTTGATACTAAAACAATAATAATATAATCTTGTTATCAACGATAAAAAATAGGTAAATATATAAGTTCGATATATAACGAATTCGATAGCTAACTTATGGAGAAAACTGCAAACATATTTTTTAATGCAAGTTTTTCGTTTTTGAACATAAGAACAGTGATATAGATATATAATATACTGTTGGGAACCTAAAGATTTTAGAAAAATATTATCTTATACACAAGCTTTTTAAAGTTAATAAAAAGTGTGAAAAGCCAATAAAACTAACTGATTATTTTAGATAATAATATAATAGATTTTTTAATAGAACACATGTTTCTATAGAAATTCAATTTAATTAATTCTTTATTAGTTTCACTCATTTTTATCTGTAACTGTATTTGAAAATTCTTTAATCAATTTTAACGACGGCGGTGAGTGAAGTCGTGTGTTGCCCGCTACAGATTTTTGTTCCAAATCATACTAAAACATTTCATTCCATAACTTTAAAATATTGTTATTAATATAGTAAAAAGACAGTCTTAGATTTGAATGTGAAAAGGATTTAATAAGCTGGTTTAATAATACAGTAATTAAAGATTTTTTCGCTTCTTGTGAAATTTCTTGAAAGATGTATATTAAATACCTTTTGAAACTCAACATCTCGGAATCACTTGTAGTAGGGGGACTAGCATAACAGCCTATTCCATAGTTCATGGGTTCAAACCCGCAGGTGATCCTAGAATTTGAAAAAAAAAAACAAAAAAACTGTACCACTTCAACCCATGAAGGGTCTTGGGCTCAGTACATATAGAGATTCGTACTGTTTCTAGGCCAACGACCGTGTAATGAGGTGATTAGGCCTTAATCACGCCCAGCCGTCAGGTTTTATCTCCAATGTTTTGGGTACCCACCTTATAGAGGCTGTGTCTACCTCAGGAGGGTCTCCATACCCTAGGGCCACCCCCCGACTGAAGTAACAGAATAAATAATATTCTGCCACAGCCGGGATTCGAACCCAGGACCCGGAGAACAGTAGACTAGTGCTCTATCCACTAGCGCTCCCTTAGGATTTTTTAATGGTAGTAAAAAAAAATCCTTAGTTATGCCGTCCTTCGGAGGGGACGTAAACAGGTGGTCCCGAGGTGGCGATGTCATGCGCTTGTTATAGATTCCTATCCTAATTAAACCTGGATAGATAAAATTAAGGACTCCCATTGTAGCATCGTCCAATTAGTCATTAGTGGTAGCATAAAGTAACATTAATAAACAAACAAACTAACAGTAAAATACATGTATAATATACCGTTGGAAAGCTAAAGATTTTAGAAAAAATATTATGTTATATACTACCTTGCAAAAGTTTATAAAGAGTCATAAAAATCTAATAAAAGTAACTTAAATAAACAAACAAACAACAACTCAACATCTCAATTGAGACGTTGAGTTCCAAAAGGTGTTGTATCCATTCTAGAAAATTTTACAGGAAGAGCGAAAATCTTTTATTACTATATTATTAAACCGGCTTATTTGATTCTTTTCGCATTACGATCTAGAATTTCTTTTCTTACTATTTTAATAACATCATATTAAACTTATGGAATGAAATATTTGAATATGATTTGAAACGAAAATAAAAGTGTAATTAGCACCTTTAGAAAATAATAGCATTTCTAATTTGTGATTTTAAAGGACTTGAGAGTTCATTAGGTAAAATCAAATAGAAGATTATGATAAAACTAAATGACGAATATACAAATAAATCAAAATATCGATTTCGTAAAAAATGTCCTTTAGTACTTTTTGGAAATCAACGTCTCAGTTGTCTCCAATATTCCCAGAATTGAAGAAAAATAATTGTATTCAATACAAAATTTTATTCATATTAAAACAGCACAATTTTTTCTTCCATATCTTTTTTATTTTCATTGTTGCACAAATTGTCAACCTTTTAAGCAGATGTAGCTGTGTGCTATAGAAAATTAGTATGTACAGATAAAAAAGGTAATTTGTAATTAATGATATATTATGAACAATAATTATTTAATATATGTAACTAAAAATATGTTTTAAAATTTTTTTTTTGTCTTGATAATGGGGAAAAAGCCCCGAAACTTGACTATATGTGACAATTTGTGTAACAATGTAAATAAAAAAGATATGGAAGAAAAAATTGTGCTGTTTTAATATGAATAAATAAGTAAATCTTCCTCAAGTCGTACTGATCTAGAACACTACAAACTTTTGTTAATCCTTGGAGTCATATGGCTCGCTGGGTTTTTTTTTTTTTTTAATTTGCTTTTATTTTATGTGTGGGATTTTATATTTTCTTTTAAAATGCTCTTGTTCGTAGTGGGACTTACTTGAGCTTGGAAGTGACACGTGTAGGCCCATATCCGCCCCCACGAATTAAGCGTGCGGGCGATGACACATAATAATGAGCGTATGAAGGTTTTGGAAGGGAGCGGTGATGGTGTATGCCGAGCAGCGACAAGGCAATAACTTTCGGAGATAGCTCCCGAGGGGAGAATCATCCCGCCCTGGCTCCAATCCCCCGCTTTTCCGACCCTACATTAACTAACCAATCGCTAACAAGGCTTTTTTGCCGTAATTTACCAGAGAGACATTCAAAAGTTATCTTTTTATTAAGGTCACCAACTAAGTCCAAAGCGTTTGAACAGGAAAAATCTAAGACGCGAATCTAACAACTTTCACCTATCTCATTTGTTAAAATAAATTCGAAAAATTCTAAATATACTAATATATTTATTTTATATGAAAGTCATAAAGTCGTTGAAAAACTGCAAAGATTTTTTTCTTAAAAACTATTTAAATTGCCAAAATATACTCCAACTCATTTTCTCCACTTTGAAACAACAATAAATCCATTATTTATGTTCACCCTAAAGATGCATTTCGATTATATTATTAGAATAATGAATCTACCACCACATATATATCCAAAGATATTAGCATTACATATAATCAAGAAAAAAATAGCATGGATCAAAAACATACTTTATCTGAAAGAATCGCATGGATTAAATTGTAATTTAAATCTATCTAACTGTGATGATATTGAGTTATGGAAAAATAGTCTAGCAACATTAAGGGTTCAAATGCAAAAAGATATTTATAGTCAAAATATTATTAAAGTTAGAAATTCCAAAACCTCTCCCTTTTAGCCACAGTAAATTACATTACTGACAAATGCTCTCTGGAAGTGATTAGTTAGGTAATTAAAATCAGGGGTGATGTTTTAAACCTAAATTACGAAAATTTCATGAAAACAAATAATAAATGTAGTTTGTGCAATACAAATGAAACAGAAGATCTTTTTCACTTTTTGGCTGCCTGTCCGAAACTTTCAGAGTTAAGAAAAAAATACTTTAATTTCAAAACTAAAGCGGGAGTTGGCGATCTTCCGATCCCAATCCTACAATACCTACCTCTCCTCTCTCTCGACTTGTGACAATTCCCTGTGGAATCCTAATATAGTGGAATAGGAGAATCCTAAAATCCCCCCTGATATCCCATCCTCTCAGGCGTAGTGATAATTCCTGGGCTGCTTCTGACAAAGATAGGGCCCAGGAATTTGCACTACACCTTTCCAAGGTATTCACTCCTCATTCTGATCTCAATCCAACCCATACCGCAATAGTTGAAGAGTTCCTTACGTCACCGATACCAATTTCCTTACCACCTAAAGCAATCAATCCCTCTGAGGTCAAATATCTGCTTCAAAAGCTTCCTCTCCGTAAATCCCCTGGATACGATCTCCTTACTCCTCAAATCCTAAGACAACTTCCACCTAAAGCCATTACATTCCTTACATATATCTATAACTGTATCCTACGCACTACCTATTTCCCTCTGTTGTGGAAACACTCGACTATCATCCTTTTCCTAAAACCAGGCAAACCATCCAACTGTACGTCATCCTACAGACCTATTAGCCTTCTTCCGATCCTCTCCAAAATCTTCGAAAAACTCCTATTAAAACGAATCCTAGCCAAATTTCACAATTTTCCTTCACACCAGTTTGGATTCCGTCCTCAACATTCCACGGTTCAGCAAGGACTCCGAGTTGTAGACCACATTTCCTCCGCCCTTGAGTGCAAGGCTGCCTTTCTGGACATAGCTCAAGCTTTTGACCGGGTGTGGCACCCGGGACTGCTCTTTAAGCTCAAAACCCATTTACCTCAATCCTTATACCTAATCCTCCGATCCTATTTATCCAACCGCTCCTTCCGAGTTCGCTGTGGTTCCGAATTTTCCGAACAATATACTGTTGAGGCCGGTGTTCCTCAAGGCAGCGTCTTAGGACCCGTCCTCTACATCCTCTGCACCGCCGATATCCCTACCGATCCCAATACCTTTCTGGCAACATTTGCTGATGACACAGCCATTTTATCATCCAATTCCGATCCTGAAGCAGCATCGCTAAATCTCCAAAAGCACCTTTCCCTTGTCGAAGACTGGTGCAATGCTTGGCGCATTAAGGTGAACGAAAGCAAATGCACTCACGTCACATTCACCCTTCGACGCAAATCCTGTCCAACGGTTAATTTCAATTCCATACCGCTTCCTTCCTCAGACACAGTCCGGTATCTCGGCTTTTTACTAGACAAAAGACTGACGTGGAACCCACATACAAGACTAAAAAGAAAAGAACTCAACCGCAGATTCGGCCAGTTATACAGACTACTAAACAGAAAATCTCATCTTACAATTGACAACAAATTACTAATATACAAGACAGTACTGAAACCTATATGGACCTACGGACTTGAACTGTGGGGAACAGCTAAACATTCTAACATCAAACGCATCCAATCCTTCCAATCCAAAGTCCTCCGAACAATAGTTAATGCTCCTTATTACGTTACCAACTGTACCCTACATCATGACCTTAATATTCCGTTTGTTTTAGACCTGGTACCATCTAAATTTTCCAAATTTCATCAAAACCTTAGTCATCATCCTAACCCTCTAGCGCAATCCCTATCCAGCACCACCCATCCCTACAATCCTCCTCGAAGATTGAAACGGCAGTGGCCACGAGACCTATTGTAAACATTTAAACTGGAGTTCTGACAATGGTCAGATCCTCCACTCATGTACGGTATGTTTGTGGCTACAGCGCCCTAACTCAGCCTCCACTGGCTCAGACCAGTGATGCGGCTGAGATAGAGGCGCCGGGATCTCTTGGGTTCCGCTTTTTCCTCCACAAGTGGAGGGAAAAGCGCTTGTTGGGGTCCCTTTAGCAATTGTATACATTGTATATAGTTATGATTGTGTGTAAGATGTTTATTTATTTGCCAACTTTTTATTTATCTCAATAATAGGTTTTTGTTTCGATTTGTTTTGTTTTTTATTTATTATTATTATTTTATTGTATATATATGAATTTATTTATGTTCTATTTTATGTAATTTGACCATTATTATTATTTTCTGTATATATAGTATGAATGTGGTCTCTTATCAATATTATTATTGTTCATTTTGTAACAAATTGTAATATATCTCAATAAAAATATATATATATAATTAAAAAAAAAAAAAAAAAATTTCAAAAAATTTAACTTGGGATCAAATTTTAGAGTTAATAAATGGAAAAGATTGGCTGGCGTTAGTTAATATCTCCAGATCGGCTTTCTCTTATAGAATGTTGCTAACGATAGAATTTAACTATTAGTGAATTTGTTAAATTCAATTTAACAATTTGTAAATTTGACGATTTGTGTATTAATTTTAGTACATAAATAACATCCGAAATGTTGTTTCTTATTTTGTGATTAATTATTTATATTGATAGATTCAAGTTTAATTTTAACAATAAACACAGACTTCACGGACGGTCAATAGACCATGTAGTGTGTCTTATTTTTATTATTGTATTTTGTAATTTGTTTAATTTTTATTTGTTTATTTTCTATTTGCTGTAATTTTGAACAATAAGCAGACTTTTCTATCTATCAATCTATTTTGGACTTGTGACCAGCCCCTGCATCTTACGTGTGCAATTTGAATGTAGTGTCATTTATAGTGGATATATTTAGTTGACCGTTGAGAATTACTAGAAGGAATCAGTCCGGGTGGCGGTCAGTAAATGAAGCAACTAAGTAGTTTTAACTATTCATTGAACTTTTTTTTCTATTTGAACTATTTATTTATTGAACTATTGATTCAACTATTATAAATAAATATTTGAAACTATTTAGTTGTTTCATTTACTTATCGCCACCCGGACTAATTCCTTCCAGTAGTGTGATTTATGTTTAATAAGCAGTGCTTGACCGATTTAGAGTATTTCTCTTCGGGACCTTTGAGACTTGAAGTTCATCTCAACGAAAAGTGCTCTACACAAGAAAAAATTAAGTTGATTTTATTACTTCTAGTCATTATTATATTTATTCATCACTAAAATTGATAAACATAAATTGGCCAACAAATATAATTGATTCAATTTATTTGTTCGCTAAACGTAGGTGTAAACTTGTTTGGGTAATTTTAGATATCATTGTCAAAGTTTCGTCCTTGTTGCCAATTATCATGAAATGACTTTCTGTACAACGTCTACAGATGACTTTCATATGATGTTTGGAAGTGACTTCTAAACAAAATACATAAATCGGGTAAGTAGATTAAAAATAGTTGGGAGGGTGGAGCAAGAAGTTAAAAATCAATGATTACCTTTGAAAATCAATAAAGATTTGAAAGCAAAAATATACAAAAATATCATTTATTGTTATGAAATAATTAATGACAAATTTGGTTAATACATTTGCAATATTTTTCCATTTATTTTAACAACTTACGTATGATTTAGTACGTACTATGTTTTTCTAAAATCTTGCCTTCTGTGTGGAAGCATATTACTTTTACTGTACGGTGGCAACCCTCCGTCATTAAACATTGCAAATGACATATGTTCATAAGTTTATGAACTTACAACAACTTCTTCTATTGCTTATTGACTTTTATAAAATGCAGCGCTTCCCAACGGTATATTATACTTCTATATTACATTTTATATTTCAGGAATAATTTTTTGATGAATAGATTACAGAAAATTAATGTTTCATTCCTAAAGAAAAACTTGATCGTATTGCATTTTACTTTTAGGAAACCTTTAGGAAAGAATCCCCTAAATGATAGCGCAAACCGTATCAAAATTCTTCGCGTGGTTTCATAGGAGTTTGCGGAAACCAAGAGTCACGACATCATTTTATTGAGGATTTATAGTCGACTGTAGAAACTATTATAGGTGGAATAGTCAGGAATCAGTCATTTTTTGAAAAGTTTTTAATTTTGCCAACGTTTCGGCCCAAACTTGTGAGCCATCATCAGGGCATTATTGAGCCATGTCCAAGCATAAACCCAATTTTATTTTATAGCATTTTATATATGTGGAGATTGAATGGTGCGCTCTACATAGGACGTTTACTTACCCCCCCCCCCTCCTCAAATCAATTTTAGAGCTTTTATATAAATTTAAGATTGAAAATATAAAAAAGGAATTTATTTTATTTTCGATCGGAAAATTTATTGTAAATTAAAAGATTTAACAATGAAAAATATTATCAAAAACAATTACTTAAATTGTGCGCTTTTCGTCACTATCTACCGTAACGATTCATGACTGAAAGCAGTGGGCAGGTGTCAGTCCACGACCCCCTCCTAAAGGTTGGTAAGACAAATGAAAATTAAACTAATAAAAAAAAAATGGAATAAGGAATTACGATAAAAAGTGTAGTTTGAGATTGTTTTGTTTGTTTCCTCATTCATTTAACGCCACTTTATACTAATTTGGTTAATCGGACAATGCTATAGTGGGAATAAATTAGGTAGATATGTTAAACAGATAAAAGAGAAACTGGGAAGCCTAAAAATTACGAACAGGGACTGCTTAGATAGCGTTCGGGGCAAAACTAAAAAAATTTGATCATATTAATTGGAAACGATCTCTTCCCTATTTTGTTCATATGTATCCATTTATTAACACATGTTAAACTTTATAACGTTTCGAGGCTTCACTTGCCTCATCTTCAGATATTATCTAAAATATAATTGTACAATTATTTCAACTAATTATATATATATTAAGTATATATTATTTATAAATTAGAAATAATTTATAATTTAACTATTTACACTATGTATAAAATTTTATATATACTCACATCTATTACCACATTTTTATACAATATAGGTCATTAAAATAAATTTAAATCACAACATTAAATCCTGATACTTCATTATCACATATATCAATATGTACTGTGCATTTGAATGTGTTCTCAACTGGTCTCTATCTAATGCCTTCCTAATCGGACAATGCTATAGTGGGAATAAATTAGGTAAATATGTTAAACAGATAAAAGAGAAACTGGGAAGCCTAAAAATTACGAACAGGGACTGCTTAGATAGCGTTCGGGGCAAAACTAAAAAAATTTGGGGTTCTTGTGGGAGGGAGGAAGAGACAAGAGAGAAAATGGTCGATGGAGGAGCCAGAGGAACAGTCCTGGAGGATGAGAGAGTATTGGAGTAGAAGGAAGGCGGAAGGTGTGAGGAGGAATTAGTAATGGTACTCGCATGGTCGTCCTTGCAGGCCGATTCATGCAAAACAAAAATGATAAAATAAAACTTTTAAAAAGAAAAATGATAAAATTTAACAGAAAATGCGGTTATTAAATATTTATTATAATACATAGAAAGTGTGTGAGAGTGTGAGATATTCTATTATCACCGACATCACACCAAACCTAGACAAAATTTCGTATTTTACTTTCACCTGCTCTCGCCATGTATCACGCCCTTTTTATTATGTCTGTCTCCAATAAGTTTTAGGGTGCCGCGACCTTACCAGCGTACGCACTTGACCGTTTTGGATGAAGCCTCCAGCAGCCGGGCGGCACAAGGGTTATTGGAAGTTCCTAAACAGGTCAACTTGTCGGCAAATATCTTGATTAGTTGAAATGGAGACGAGAAGCAGAAGGCCCTAGTGCCTGGGCACCTTCCGGCGACCGGGGTAGAGAGGAAGGAAAGATTTACAACCTTGAGGATCTTGTCGGCCAACTTCAAAGAGCCCTACAGTTTCCACGTTTTCCTTTCTTTACCTGAATATATTCCCAAAACAGGAGTTTTACAACGTCCAGGCCTAAAAGGGAATGGCGGGCGGCTGTATTTGAACACAAGATTCTTCTTAGGACCGCACGACACAGCAAGAGTATGTTAAAGTAAAATATGAAAAGGTTTGATATGATGTCGGCGGTATAATATATAATAATTAATACAGAAAAACCCTATATTTATACATAGAAAATTATAACGCAATTCTTAGTTTCAGCGAACTCCTTCTAAATTACGTGACAGGTTTTGATACGGTTTTTACTATCATTTCGAGGACCCCTTTACACAATCATTTCAATGGCAAAGATCTCCTAAATCCTATATATTAGATATATATTTAGAATTTTAGTGGGCCACACCGTATCTCGTACATTTCGTACGAATTATTTCTACCTTAACTCTATTGAGGATGTATAGTCGACTGTAGAAATTATCATAGGTAGAAATAATCGGGAGTCAGTCTTTTTTAATATTTTAATTTTTCTCACGTTTCGGCTCAAACTTGTGAGCCATCATCAGGGCATTACTGATCCATGTCTACCATAAACTGATCAATCATCATAGGTAGAACTAATCGGAACGTCGGCAAAATTAAAAAAAGACTGACTCCCGATTGTTTCTACCTATGATACCTTAACTCTTAATTCTAAAAATTTCCTAGTTGGGCAGATGGAAATGAAGAAAAAATAACCACGCTTTATGAGTTTACTTTAAGCCGCGAAACAATGAATTACTAAAATCTAATATTTAACTAGCCAGATGGTCTTAGATTTTTTTCAAAGGAGTGAAAAATCCCTCGTTATACCGTCCTTCAGGGGGAACGTAACATGATGGTCCAGAGCTTGTGCTAAGTCAAGTACTAGTTACAAATACCCATTCTAGTTAAACCGGGATAGCTAAATTTAGGACTTCCAGTCGGTTCAGCGTGTACCGACTTTTACGTATTCCGGTCCTCACTGAGTCCAACAACTTTACTCACCCTAAAAAAAAGTCTCAGCGATACTATCAACTCAATTATATTCACCGGGTACAAGCTCCGCTATTCCGCGTTGTGCAACCTTCTAAAACCCCCATTTGCCTCATCTCTCTTCCTTATTTTCCTTAAAAGTACCTTATTTTCGAAAACCTTCAGCCGTTCGTCCTTCTAAGTTAGCGGCCACATTTCACTTCCGTAAAGGAACGTCGGAAGAATAATAGTTTTATAAATTTTAACGTTTCAGTTTTTAGACAGAAGCCGCGAGCTAAGTAATGTAGCAACTGAATAATAACGCGTGTTTCCCGCCTATAACCGGAAATTTCCACCTGGATTTCATTATTTCTCGTTATCATTGAACCTAACTACTTAAATTTCTCTACTATATGTTCAAAAGTATGCCCTGATATATCAATATCACCAAGATCTCCACCGTTCCTGCTATTAATCATATATTTCATCTTATCAGTATGTATTTCGTGTCCTAATTCTTTCCCGGTTTTTATTAACGCACTTGTATTTATATGAGGATGTATAGTCGACTGTAGAAACTATTATAGGTGAAATAGTCAGGAATCAGTCATTTTTTGAAAAGTTTTTAATTTTGCCAACGTTTCGGCTCAAGCTTGTGAGCCATCATCAGGGCATTACTGAGCCATGTCCAAGCATAAACTCAATATTAGGAGTTTATGCTTGGACATGGCTCAGTAATGCCCTGATGATGGCTCACAAGCTTGAGCCGAAACGTTGGCAAAATTAAAAACTTTTCAAAAAATGACTGATTCCTGACTATTCCATCTATAACACTTGTATTTAGTTGTATAGTTTCCGTGTCTTCAACTAGCAATACCAAATCATCGGCGTATCCCAGAACCGGAATTTCAGCGCCCAGATTTAAACCTTTCTCGGTACATGTACCTTTTCTATGACATAATCTAAGGATATATTAAATAAAATAGGGATAAGGGAGTCACCCTGTTTCAAACCCGATCGCACCTCAAATCTCTCGGAGTAATTATGACCGATTCTAACTTGATCGTATGTATCCGAAAAACACGTCTCTACTAGAATAAAAGATAATATGCAATAAAAATAAGTTATGCAAGTTAATATATAGTTTTTATTAGCGCATGAACTTATGAGCATATGTTATTTCTAACGTTGTAATGAAGAAGGTAATGGTCATTCCAATGGGAAGCTTCTTTACATGTATATCATGTCATTGTATTATTTAACACATCACATTTACTTGATGTTTTTTTTGTTAATACAGTTGTAAATACCAATAAAATGATTTTTTTTTAAATATAAGTTTTAAATCTGGAAGTAAAAAAAAATATATTATAATATTTAATAGTGGAAATAATTAGTTGACCGTTGAGAATTACTGGAAGGAATAAGTCCAGGTGGCGGTCAGTAAGTAAAACAATTAAGTAGTTTCAACCATTTATTTTCTGCCAACGTTTCGACCCCCCATTGTGGATCATCAATAGGGCTAAGAAAGAGATACGTTTACAATAAAATTAAATACACTATTTAAAAACTATTGAGCTAGAGGGTGTCAATATTAAATCATAAAAAGGAACTAGATGTGTAAAGAAATCGATTAATTAAATTACAATGACTAAGGTATAATAATGAGAGGGCTATACAGAGCAGATAATGTACAATGATATAAAACACTACATGAAATAAGAAAAATTGAAATATGGAGTAGAGTGGAGATATTGAGTATATTGCCGGATTAAGGTAGACTAAATAATAAGGTTGTTATTAATAAAGAATAATAACTTAAAGGTTTAGTAAATAGTCTTTAAATATATATATATATATATATATATATATATATTTAAATATATATACCTTTAGAGTATATATGTGTTGGCTGTTTCAATAATAATCCCAAAGATTCTTTTAAACTTTATATAGATGGGAAGACACTAGAGTGGAGATATTGAGTATATTGCCGGATTAAGGTAGACTAAATAATAAGGTTGTTATTAATAAAGAATAATAACTTAAGGTTTAGTAAATATTCTTTAAAATATATATATATATATTTAAATATATATATATATATATTTAAATATATATACCTTTAGAGTATATATGTGTTGGCTGTTTCAATAATAATCCCAAAGATTCTTTTAAACTTTATATAGATGGGAAGACACTAGAGTGGAGATATTGAGTATATTGCCGGATTAAGGTAGACTAAATAATAAGGTTGTTATTAATAAGGAATAATAACTTAAGGTTTAGTAAATAGTCTTTAAATATATATATATATATATATATATATATATATATATATATATATATATATTATATATATATATATACCTTTAGAGTATATATGTGTTGGCTGTTTCAATAATAATCCCAAAGATTCTTTTAAACTTTATATAGATGGGAAGACTTTGGAATTCACTTTGATGTTCCATAATGTTAGGACAGCTTGCACCTGACACTGTAAAATATTCCGGTTTCTAGGTCAAAAGATTTTACCTGTCTTAATCTTTAAAGTGTTTACAGATCCCTTCGTCGACAGGTAAGAAGAGGAACAAATCAGGTACAAGGTATGTTTGACTATAGGTAACCCATGGAAACAATTCTTGAAGTCAACATAGTTTCAATATAGATTTAATATTTATTGTTCTGGACTGGTTGAATTTTTAAAAAAATATAATAAGTATCTGGTAAATAGAGAAACAAAAAGTACTACTAGAAGGAATTAGTCCTGGTGGGGGTCAGTGAATGAAACGATTAAGTAGTTTCATACATTTATTTTCTGCCAACGTTTCGACCCCCATTGTGGGTCATGATCAGGGCGTATTGTAGGCGAATGGAAACGTTGGCAGAAAATAAATGGTTGAAACTACTTAATTGTTTCATTCACTGACCGCCACACGGACTAATTCCTTCCAGTAATTCTCAACGGTCAACTAATTAAATCCACGAGAGCCAAAAAGGTATATAAAAACAAGCGGATGTTTCGGGGGAAGTAAGTTAGGTCCTCCGGCGCTTAATGATGATTATTTAATCACGGATTGTTTTATAG
Source organism: Piezodorus guildinii (assembly GCA_023052935.1). Lineage (NCBI taxonomy): Eukaryota > Metazoa > Arthropoda > Insecta > Hemiptera > Pentatomidae > Piezodorus > Piezodorus guildinii. The sequence continues at coordinate 76,673,712 of CM041295.1, forward strand.
TTTACACTACTAATAATAATACTTAATAGTCAATTATTCTTAATAAATAAAATTGTGGGTAGTTTAGAGAAAGGGATGATGAAAAGTCAATATCGATTCATATAATATAGGAAGTATTCAATTATGATAAAACCTATCTGATATTTTAGTCCGTCTAAATATACATAAATAAATATAAAACGTTTAATTAACATCTTTATAGCGAATTTCGAGAAGATGTCTTGACTTGAGAAGAAGAAATGTGTGATTTTCCTTTTCATCATTCTGCATTACCGTTTACATTTATATATGCATTTTCACTTAATTTAACTGTCTGATAAATTTTTATAAAAAGCCTTAATTTTATATATTTTTTAAAGGTGTATAATACATCTATATTACTATTCTTATTTAAGGAAACAAAATTAACCCGGAAATATATTTTGGTTCTTTTCTCCTTCAGTTAAGTGTCATGCTCTTTCTACTGCTTATTAACTCATTTTTCATCAAGGCTAACAAGTAGAAATAGTTAATAGTTTCTAATCAACCCAATTAAAGGTACTTTAGAGAAACAAATTTTTAAAATCCGGATTTTACTGTTACTGTTACAGTAATTTTAATCAGAATAAAACTAACCTTACTTAGTCAAATTGAAACTGTTTGAGCCGATTTAAAAAAAAATATTTAAGTATATTAACTAATTGTTTAATATTTAAGCCCTGTCAGACTATTTAAATCAGAATGAAACGTACATCATTTTAAAGCCTATTAAATTTAACATCGATATAGCGAGTTTAACCAAAATCGTTTGAGCCTTTTTTGAGAAAATCGCAAAAAGGTGCAAAATGCATGGTATAAAGTGGCTCTACTGATTAGCTGATTATGATGAAAAAGTTTCTGTAACATGTCGGGCGTATAGCTGTCTTAAATATGAAATTTAAGTTTCATAAGACTTTTAGTTTTTCCGTTAGACCTACTACATACGGACACGGACACACACAGACCTTTTTCAGGACTTGGTAATTTGGACTCAGGGGACCCTAAAACGTGTATTTCCGTTGAAAACTGGAATTCGAAAATTTTCACGATCGCAATACTTCCCCTTACTATATATAGTAAGTGAAAGTAAAAATATTTTTTCTGTTTTCTCCTTTAGTTGGGTATCGAATTTATTCAATTTATATATTTACCTGTTTTTCATCAGCTTTAACAAGATAATCTAGTTATTATTATTGAAACTACAAAATTAAAGGTACTTTAGGGGAAGAAAATTTACAATATCGGCATTTAAGCCCTGTCAGACTATTTTTATCCAAATAAAACCCACATGATATTAAAGCCTATTAAATTTTACATCGATATAGCGAGTTTAATCAAAATCGTCGGAACCGTTTTCGAGAAAATCGAAAAAAGGTGCAAAATGCATGGTATAAAGTGCCTCTTCTGGTAAGCTCATTTTGATGAAGAAAGTTTTGTCACGTCTCGGGCGTATAGTTGTCTTAAATATGAAATTTCAGTTTCATAGGACTTACCGTTTCCGCCCGGGAGTTACCACACACACACAGACCTTTTTTCGGGACTTGGTAATTTGGACTCAGGGGATTCTAAAACGTGTGTATTTGCGTTGAATACTGGAATTCGAAAATTTCTACGACCGCAATACTTTCCCTTAATATATATTTCATTTATAAGTAAGGGAGACTTAAATAAATAAATAAATATAAGTAAGTGAAAGTAAAAAGGTGTAAAATGCATATAATAAAGTAGAGAATAAGAAACATATATCTTAGGGCCGCGAGAGTAGAGGAAACTAAAAAATGAAATATTGTGATGGTTTAATGTGATGGCAATAGTAAATTTGATTCACTATCTCTCACTTTCATCGTATTATAATAAATATACGATTACCTTATTTTCTATGAAAATTTATCATTTAGGTTTTTATTAATTTTTACATTAGTTCATTTTCAATTTCTTAAAATGAAATTTATATTTAAAAAAAAATCATGTTTTCACTATGTGTATATTAACATTGTTTCTTTTGACATAACTTATCATTTATTTTATTTTATTAAGTTAATATTTAATGATATAAAGTTTTTAAAAAAGTAATCGTTGATGTTATTATCCTATTTTTTTTTTTTTTTAATTATACCTCCCGCTACTTTCGTGAACTCTCACAAGTACTTTCGATTTCCCGTATTCTTATCTCAGTGTGTAGCGCGACCTTTAAATTTACGATTCCAGTTATATATTACAGGAATCACTAAATACACACTCAGGCTACTTTTTAAGACGTTCTTTGGTAACAGAGAATTCTATAACATGTATTTTAAAGAAAACTCGGTAAGTGAAAGTTAGAAATGGGAAGTCCGATGTTACGCAAATCGAGTGCATAATTAGGTTTATCTGTGTTGAAGATTTAATTCTTTTGTTTAATTTGACTGGATTGGTCTCGTAAACGACAAAAACATGTATAATTTAATTTGTTTTCTTGACATGTTGTAGCTAAACGGGCGTGTAAACTGTGACAAATCTTTGGGAAGCCAAGTCTTTAGCTGACGTCCGTCCCTACTTGTCAGTCGGAAAGGTTTTGACTTCCAGGTACCCGGCCTTCCATTGAAGCACTTACCCTTTCAACACTTACAATCCCAAAGGCTCTGTCTTTCAAAACATTTTCACTCAAAACCTTTGTCAGGTGTCTAAAAGCCGCGCTACACGGTAAGAGTATCAGTTTTCAAGGCCGCTATCCAGCGAGAGAAGAGACAAGTGAAAATATGTGAAAGCGAATGCTTGTGAGTGTTCACGAAAGGGGAAGGCTTATTTAAAAAAAAAAAAATGTCGGATAATAACATAAAATGTTACTACATTTCTTTTTATTCGTGAATGAGTCACTTAGGACCACGCGGAATAACAGTTAAGAAAGAAAATTAAATTTTATTCTGTGAACTTCAGTCCCCTAAGAATAGCAGAAAAGTACAGAAACTGAGACTTTTGTCTGGCACAGAAACAAAAACATTAAAGAAATAAAAACTTAAGTTATACTTATATTATTTATAAAAAAAGTACTACGACTACTTAGTATATATATATGTTTATAATTATATAATCATATGTGTCTATGTGAAGAGATGTGTAGAGAAAAACCAAGAGAAAGAAAAGGAAAAAAAAAATTGTTTACATATTTGTAGTGGTCCTCATTTGAGAAAGGAATATGACCGTTATTTTAACATTTTGTTACCAATCAATCGCAAAATAGATGGCTGAGAAGATGAAGGAACAGTTTGCTTTTAAATGAGGTTTGCGTAAGTACCTTTAATTGGGTTGATTAGAAACTATTAACCATTTCTACTTGTTAGCCTTGATGAAAAATGAGTAAATAAGCAGTAGAAAGAGCATGACACTTAACTGAAGGAGAAAAGAACCAAAATATATTTTCGGGTTAATTTTGTTTCCTTAAATAAGAATAGTAATAAAGATGTATAATGTACCTTTAAAAAAATATAAAATTAAGGCTTTTTATAAAAATTTATCAGACAGTTAAATTTGGTGAAAATCCATATATAAATGTAAACGGTAATGCAGAATGATGAAAAGGGAAATCACACATTTCTTCTTCTCAAGTCAAGACATCTTCTCGAAATTCGCTATAAAGATGTTATTTAAACGTTTTATATTTATTTATGTATATTTAGACGGACTAAAATATCAGATAGGTTTTATTATAATTGAAAACTTCCTATATTATATGAATCGATATTGACTTTTCATCAATCCTTTTTCTAAACTACCCACAATTTTATTTATTAAGAATAATTGACTATTAAGTATTATTATTAGTAGTGTAAACTATAAAACAATCCGTGATTAAATAATCATCATAAAGCGCCGGAGGACCTAACTTACTTCCTCCGAAACATCCTTTGTATTTATATACCTTTTTGGTTCTCGTGGATTTAATTAGTTGACCGTTGAGAATTACTGGAAGGAATTAGTCCGTGTGGCGGTCAGTGAATGAAACAATTAAGTAGTTTCAACCATTTATTTTCTGCCAACGTTTCCATTCGCCTATAATACGCCCTGATGATGACCCACAATGGGGGTCGAAACGTTGGCATAAAATAAATGGATGAAACTACTTAATTGTTTCATTCACTGACCGCCACCAGGACTAATTCCTTCTAGAGGTTAGTGGACTGGGATCTTGTATTAAACGATTGTACTGATGAACAAGGGATGAGTTGGTCAAGAATATAGGATGGATTTTTGGTATTGAAAGTACGAATAAGGAAAACTCCCTAGAAATACTCTCGCCGGGAAACTGGATTGAGCCACTTCAACTCGGCATACCTGTCAGAGCACCTAGGGACTCCGAAGATAAATCTAATGAAACATTTCATAAGTCTTTCCAGTCTCATCTCGAGTCCATCAGACAATCCACCGAACACTAGGCAGCAATAGTCGAAGTGGGGGAAGACGGGGGAAGAAACAAGGAGCCGACGAACATTGAAAGGCAAGTGCATCACGCAATCTTGAGAACAGTTAGAACAGTCCCGATAGAATTGCGAATGATATAAGAAACATGATTATTTCAACAAAGATTTTGGTCAAAGATGACACCAAGATTTTCAACGGTAATATGAAATGGATCGGTAGTCCGTTAAGGTATAGTAAGATGTTTGGAACCTATGATCATGGCCTTAGTTTTATCGACGTTCAGTCTTAAATCATTCTTTAATGCCTATGCGTTAATATTATCTATATCTTCCTGCATGTTACGAATCGCCTCAAATCTCTCGCTGGAATATATAAGGAAAGGGAGATCTGAAGATCATCGGCATATAAATGATATTGTGAAAGTTATTGGCCTTCTTTTTTGCCCATTAGTCTCTCATACGCAACGAATGGATCTGCTTTCGTTTCTCGGAGCATGTTCTTCGTTTGACTCTCTTTTCCTCCTTGAAACCATGAGATTTCGTACCTTTTCTAATCATATCACAATGTTGTAAATTTGGAGATCTTAATTCTTTAAGATCCTTCTCTGTTTGTCCTTATCAGTTTGGTGTAGTGGCTTTAATTTTCAAGAAAGTGTAAATCTAATGTGTCAACCTGTCGTCCATTCTTTCTAAATGTCCCATAAATGTGATTCTTCCCGTTCGCATTGAATCTGTAATTTTAGAAATTTGTTTGTAGATTTCCTGATTTGGTTTCTGATAATTTATATTATTCTTGATTTTGGAGCTAAAGATTTTCTTCATAATTTTGCGATTTTAACTTTTAACTGTTGTTTTAAAGTTATATATTGAAGGTGGAGAGTTTCTGAGTGCTTTCGGTTCGATTACTGTTTGTTAGTAGCGAATTTTGCAGTTCCATGGCAACCATTTTTGGTTTGTTGAAATGTTTTTTCCATTTTTTTTTAATTCTTCCTTTTATTGTTTTATTCTCATTAAAATTTTCAGTAATCCATTCTCCTAAGTATTTGAATTCTGTAGGACGGGGCAACTACATTTCATTTGAGAAAACTGGATTCTTTCGTTTAAAAAAACGTAAATTGCAAGTTGAACACAAAATATAATAAAGTTAACATGGTATTTAAAAAATCTCACAGCAACGTCACCTCAAAAAAATTAAAAATGGATAGGGTTAACGCAAATCCTCTACAACAGACAAAACAAAAAATTGAAGACATCAAGAAAGAAAAGAGTAAGATCATCAGAAAAAATCCACGAGCAAGACAAACCCAAGACGGTTATAGACTCCAATAAATTAAGAAAACTTAAAAGTTCCCAAAGATCCAAATTGAAATTAGGAAAAGGCGAAGAAAATTCTTTGGTCACCTCAGCCGGCTACTAGAAAAACGATTGACTAAGATAATAATAGATTCTGTAATCTCACTTAAGAATTCTACACCTTCGCTAGATTTAATTCGAAAGAACCTAAGTAATGCAAACATAAGACGAGCCGACATTCTAGAAAGAAACACAAATTAGACAAATGGGAAGTTCTATCAGGACAACCAAAAGAAAAGAAGGTCGGATACCAAAAACAAGCCTTTTTGAAAATAATGAAAGCCAACTAGAAGAACCCAAAGAAAAATTGATCGAAGTATTTGCTTAATGTCCTCCATTTCTGGGAGAATTCTCCAATAATAATAATCAAATTTTATTATATTTAGGATAAATGGTCAACTGTTGAAATTATAATAGGTGGGAATAATGAGGAATCTGGTAAACAATATTTTAATTTTACCGAATTTTCGGATCAAACATGTGAGCCATCATCAGGTCTGCAAACAATCAGAAAATAAAAGAGATACTTATCAATACGGTATCACAATGAAACTTGGGTTGTCACGGCTCATTTATGGTACGTATATATATAATATATATAAACAATATTTTTACTTCTTATTTACTTCTAAATTCTCTAAATTTAAATTTCTTAATTACTTATCATTATATTTGTATTTATTAGATTATTATGTGTGCTTATTATTTTATCTTTTTATTTCATTTATTTTAATATTATTTTATTTTATTTTTATTGTAATCATTGAATTAAAAAATAAAAATAAATAGTAATATTGATTTCAAAGTCATCATGAGTTTTGTATATTTGTATTTTTTCCTCATTTTCTTTTTTCAATCCCGTCATTTTTATATTCATTAGTTACATTGTCATGCCGTACAAACTGTATTGCACAAGAAAAAAAAATAAATAAAAGGAGAAAAACAAATTATTCCATACATTGTTTATTATTATTTTATTAATGTTCTAAAATAACTTTCCTTTTTCGGGGAGTCTTAAACAAGAGACAGTAGAGGTTCTTGAGGTTTATAAACTTGGTACGAACATAAGAACAATAAAATCTTGAAAATGTTGTCCAAATATTATATATTTATATACTGAACCCCATCACCATAAAAAAATTAATATGTATTTAATACAAAAAGTAAACAATGAAAAAAAAAAAAGTTGGTTAGCCTAACTTAGTTACCGGAAAATCGACCATTTCATGTCACAAAGCTCACCGAACACTTTTAACGAACTAACCGTAGGTCAATAAGAAACATTACTTCTAAACCTTGACAGTTTCAAGACCACCTTATGACACTTATTAAGATATATTGCACTTCATTCAGCTGTAATATTTTATGGTTTCGTTTTACTACTGAATCGTAAAATATGATTATTAGATAACTATTGTGGGATAAGATTTATGGTTTTGGAAATATTTGTATTCTCATATTTATAAAGAGATACTTAATGCTTTATCTTACAATGTGTTTTACATATATTGGTAAGTGAAAGTAATATATATATATTTATGAATAAACCTAAGATTAGGAAGAACTGAAATTGGAACTGTAACTGTATAGTACATTATAAAACAAATCAAGTAGATAACTTCAAAAAAATGAATTTATAAGTATAAAATGTATAGATTGAACGGTATGTTGTGTAATGACCCGATGTATTTAAACATCATTAAGAATAAAGTATTTCTCATTTTTAATTAAGAAAATATCGATCAAGGAAACTACTCGATCCATTTTTTAAGATTTGGGACTAATGTTACACGCAAGACCCGATGAACTTCGGAAATCGAAATTACCAACAGCCACTTTGTTGAACGTAAGTCATTAGCTGTATGATTACTTAGCTTTGGCAAATATATAAATTTAATTAATAGAGCTAATCTATGTTAAAGATTTGCAATAGAAAGATTTAACTATGATGATGGGGATACGACCTCAAAATGCCTATGGTTGTAAAAATAAAAGTATTATAGACAAAATAAAACATTTTGGCTTACTTTTTAACATCCTTTTCTTATGCCTTCTAACTGTTCACATGAAGTTTTTTCAATAATTAAAAAAAAATCGTTTTAGCATATTTTGTTGGTAATTTTTCTCTCTTTTAATTGTTTATTAATAATAATATAATAATAATAATAATTTTTTTATTTATTTGTCTTAAGGGCAATCCCCATACAAATAGAGCTGGCTGGCACAGCACAAATAATGAATTTATCACCAGCAAATACACATTATTAATTACAAATCGAATAAATGTTTAAAACAAAACACATATACAGCATTAAGCATAAAGGTGCTGCTATTTTTATGATTACTTTCATCCAACATATACATAAATAACATAAATTAAATATAAGAATATCAATAAATAATGTAATAATAATAGTACTATAACAAATACTTAATCCCTACAAAATACTAATAAGTCTCGAAACCTTTAAGAATGATTAACATTCTGAGAAGAAAGATGTTGAAATCTTATTTTAAGATTATCTTTGACAAAAATAAATAATGATTTCAGGTCTTACGTGGGGTTCCGCAAGAATTTCATAAAAGCCATCAATACTCACATCATTTAATACGGGCTTGAAATGGGTTCTATTTTCATGGTATGCGGGACATCGAGCATTGTTTATTAACATGTCATAGATGATCCTAAATGTTCGAAGCATCTTAATTTAATCTGTTTACAATGTCATGAATTTAAGTTATAATGAAGAATGCTTACGTTTTTACAGTTATTTTATGTATATAAACAAATCGTTGAATAAAATAAAAAATATTTCAAATTCGAAACCTTGACACGGAAAACGTATATCATGAATTTTCAAATTTTCTTAAATGTTCTTATTTTTATGCTGCAAATTGCTTACTGTTTATAAATCAAGTAATTGTTTATAATATGGTAGGAATATGAGAACAATAAAATCTTGAAACGTCACTAAACTATTATATATTTATATATTATACCTCAGCACCAAAAAAAAAAAAAAAAAAAAAAGAAAAGAAAAAATTAATATATGTTAATAGGTATTTAATACAAAAAGTAAACAATGCAAAAAAAAATGTTGGTCAGTATAACGTAGTTACCGAAAAATCGACCATTTTATTTAATATTAAAGTGATATTGATATTTACAAGCTCACCGAACACTTCTAACGAACTAACCGTAGGTCAATAAGAAACATTACTTCTAAACCTTGACAGTTTCAAGACCACCTTATGACACTCAATAAAATATATTAAACATCATTTAGCACTAATGTTTTACGGTTTCCTTTTACTACTGAATTGTAAAATATGATTATTAGATAACTATTGTGGGCTAAGATTTATGGTTTTGGTAGTATTTGTATTCTCATATTTATTATGAGAGAATATATATATATATTTTTTAAAATTATTTTATTGGTATTTACAACTGTACACAGTACAACAAGTAAATGAGCTATTTACAGAACATTGGCTTGGAAAAGGACGCCTCGGAGGATTATCGGGAATAGATGCCGATGAGAGGATACGGACAAGCGGGTTTGTATGGGGGGGGGGGGGGGGGGGTAATTTGGAATGAAAGGAGGTGTATATTTTTTGGGCAATTTCTGCAACAAGTGGGATATTATTTTTATGGTCTCTATGGATGAGTTTGTTGGTAACAAAGTAAGGAGCGTCTAGGATTTGTCGAAGGATTTTGGATTGCAAGGATTGGATGCGGTAAGAATTCGATGGTTTAGTGGAGCTCCATAGCTCTATGCCATAAGTCCAGATAGGTCTAATTATGGTTGTGTTAAACAGTTTTTGAAGTATAGGGAGAGTTTTGATCGTTTGTCAAGTAAGTGTTTTAATAGTTGATATCTACGAGCAGTTTCTTGTCGTTTAAGTCTTGTATGAGGATATGAAAGAATATATATCGATTTTTCACAATTTGTTTTTCTTCTGGAATTATTAAAACTTAAACAGTCTTACAACGCAAAAGCAGTTTTCTCCGTTATTTATCCGTTATTTATCAATTCTAACAATATATATACTGGTAAATTTTTCCGAACCAATAAAATTAAAGGTACTTTAGAAGAAGAAAATAAAAGTGCATATTAATATTTAAGCCCATAATGCCATTGAAGTCATTTAAATTCCACATCGGTATGGCGAGTTTAATCAAAACTGTTATAGTCTTCTTTGAGAAAATCGTAAAATGGTGCAAAATACATGGTATAAAGTGGCATTCCTTGTTCGTAGATATTTATTTAATACAAAACGTAAACAATGAAAAAAAAATGTTGGTCAGTATAACTTACTTACAGGAAAATCGACCATTATATGTCACAAAGCTCACCGAACATTTCTAATGAACTAACCGTAGGCCAATAAGAAACATTACTTCTAAACCTTGACAGTTTCAAGACCACCTTATGACACTTGATAAGATATATTGCACATCATTCAGCTGTATTTTATGGTTTCCTTTTACTACTGAATTGTATCTATTGTGGGATGAGATTTATGGTTTTGGTAATATTTGCATTCTCATATATATTTAGAGAGAATATAAATAGTTTTTTCAAAAATGTTTGCTTTTTTGGAATCATGAAAACTTAAACAGTCTTACAACGCAAAAGCTCATGAATTATAATATAAAGCTCATCATTGTATATAATCTTCTAAAATTTAGTTTACATGAGAATATTCAATAGCACATGCAATACAAATTAAGTAGTGAGTGTGTTTATGCATGCATATAAACTTAATTTTTTTTTTTTTTTTTACATATTTATTGATATTTACAACTGTATTATTATATACAACAAGTAAATGTGATGGACATAATAAACTGACATGAAATCCATGTAGAGAAGCTACCCATTGGCAGCACTCTAAAAGTATTTTAAACTAGAAGGTCTCGAGGCCATCTTCTTTTCAGATGCCTCGGGGGATTGTCAGGAATGGAAGAGGATGACAGAATAGAAACTAGTGGATCAGAGTGGAAATGGAGTTTTTCATGGAATGATTGATACCTGGTTCGGGCTAATCCAAAAACATATGGGAGATTAAAGTCTTTATGGTTGAGCTTATTCGTGACAAAGTAAAGAGCGTTAAGGATTTTGGATTGTAAGGATTGGATACGAGAAGAATTCGATGGTTTATTAGAGCCCCATAGCTCTGTTCCGTAAGTCAATATCGGTCTTATGATGGTTATATAAATAACTCTTTTGTAATTAAGTGTGAGGTTGGAACGTTTGTCCAGTAAGTGTTGAAGTAGTTGAAAACGTCGGGCAGTTAAACTTAATTTAATTAAAAAAAAAAAAAAAAAAAAATATATATATATATATATATATATATATATATATATATATATATATATATATTAATTGCAATTTAAAATTGTATTATGGAATACAACTATTTAAATTTGATTTGTTTTTACATTCAAGCACCAGTAGTTAGCCAAGAAACATTTCCATAAATTGTTTGTTAAGTAAAGGATTAATAAATCAATTAAAAAATTCCTACCTTACTGGCAGAACCTTTAAGGTAAACCATAACTTTTCCTACTCATCCACATTTTCCCTATCTGCTGGAGTGCCTCAAGGTAGTATCTTAGGACCTATCCTCTACTCCCTTTATGCAGCTGACATTCCACTCCATCCTCGTACTGTCCTCAATACTTATGCTGATGACACGTGTGTCTTATCCGTCCATAATGATCCAACTATTGCATCCCCAACCCTTCAGTCCCACATCAAAGCCATTGAAGAAGGGTGTCAAAATTGGAGGATTAAAATAAATCCCAACAAATCCCACCAAATCACCTTTACCCTTCGTCGCAAACCGATGATTTCCTGCCCCTCCCCCCCCCAGTATTCTTTAATAACATTACCCTTACTTCTGTAGAACAAATCCGATACCTAGGTCTCCATCTTGACAAGCGCCTTACTTGGAATCCTCACACAAGACGGAAACGACAAGAAACTGCTCGAAGATATCGATTACTACAACACTTACTAGACAAACGTTCAAAACTTCCAGTACATTACAAAAGACTCATCTACATCACAATTATCAGACCTATTTGGACATATGGAATCGTGCTTTGGGGCTCTACGAAACCATCTAATTCCTCCCGCATCCAGTCCTTACAATCCAAAATCCTTCGCAAAATCCTGGATGCTCCTTATTTTGTCACAAATCAACTCCTCCATAATGACCTAAACATCCCTTTTGTTGCAGACATAGCCCGTGATAGATACTCCTCTTTCCATTCTAAACTCCCTGCCCATACAAACCCACTTGTCCGTAATTTATCTTCCTCAGATATCCCTGATAACCCTCCAAGGTGACTGAAAAGGTGGCCTCGGGACCAAGATAAAATAGTATTAAAATAGTTTGTGAAGTGCTACCACTGGGTTATTCTTTCTCAAGACATTTTCATGACTTTTTATATTCATTCTACATATTTACTTATTGTATTCTTTAGTACAGTTGTAAATTACTATAAATAAATAAAAAAAAAAAAAAAATATATATATATATATAGAATAGAATAGAATAGAAAAAAAATTTTATTCTGGGACTAGGTCCCCTAAGAATAATAGTTATGTACAATAGAAAAATATAATATGTCTGGCCAACAGACAAAATAAACATGAGTACTTATTAATTACAACGATTATTTACAAATACAATTATTAACAATAAGGAGAAAAGCTATACATAAAAAACAAACAAATTACTTCAAAAAAAATAAAATAAAATAAAAGATAAAAATAAAAAAATATATATATACATATATAATATCTTCTAAATATTGTCTTCTGAGAAAATAAAATCTAATTTTAACAAAATCAAATTAAAATTTGGGCGGTAAACAAAAATCGTCTTTCATTCAATGTAGACTTCTAGATGAAATTGACATATCATATTTGCTTATCGTCTATTTGGGATGACAGTAGGTAAAGGAAAAGTTGGGATTTGAATGAGGATAAAGAAGTGGCATGGCGGATATGGTTCGGTAGAGAATTCCAGAGTGCAGAAGAGCGAACAATAAAGGAACGATCAAAAGTTTTGGTTCTGTGGGTAGGAGCATAAAGGTCAAAATGTCGGGATCTAGTTTCGAGTAAGTGGACTGAGGATTTAAATTGAAGGAGACTATGGATGTAGGATGGACGCTGGGAGTTGATAGTTTGATAAAGGTATGATCCAAGGAAATATTGTCTGCGGGTGGAGGGAAGAAGCCACTTTAACTCACCGTATAAGTGGGTAACATGAGATCTCCTTGAAGTGCCGAAGACAAATCTTAAGAAAATGTTCATAATGCGCTTTAATCTGTCTTCAAGCACAGTCGGGAGGCCGTCATATGCCACACAACAATAGTCAAAGTGGGGGAAAATGAGTGAGGAAACGAGGAGCTTACGAGTGGATAGTGGGAGAAGATGACGGGAGCGATGGAAAAATTTAAGGATACTTATTGTTCTTTGGGAGATTTGGGCAATATGTGGTTTCCAGGAGAGGGATTGGTCGATTGTGATACCTAGGTTTTTTACAGAGGAACTGAAGGTAATTGGGTAATTACTGAGGATTAGACTTGGGAAGTTGGTATTAGATTTGATAAGGGATTTGGAACCTATTACTATTGCTTGCGTCTTCATAGTATTTAGCTTAAGTTTATTCAGATTTCCCCAGGCGCTGATTCTATCCAGGTCCTCCTGAATCTTCAGAAATGCTGCTAATGTCTCGGAGGGGGAGAAGGATAGGTAGATCTGGAAATCATCAGCGTACAAATGGTAGGAGCAATGATGGATAGAGTTGGGAAGGTCATTGATGTAGGAATTAAAAAGGAGAGGAGATATACTTGAACCCTGGGCCACACCTGCCGAAACGGTAAGAAAGGAAGATAGAGGTTGATTAGGAATATTGACGGCTTGGGTTCTATCAGAAAGAAATGAGTGAAACCAACGGATAGTGCTGTTGGAAAAGGATAGGGATTGAAGTTTGGAGTAAAGGATGGAGTGGTCCATGGAGTCGAAAGCTTTTGAAAAGTCTAGAAGTATTAGAGTACAGTCAGTTTCTTTTCGTCCATAGCAGTATGTATGTCGTTGGTGATTTTGAGGAGAGCAGATTGTGTGGAAAAACCAGGCCGGAAACCGGATTGGAGAGGATCAAGAAGTTTAGACTTTTCAAGGTAATTAGATAATTGGGATTGGACTATTCTTTCTAAAGGCTTGGATAGGTTAGATAGGATGGAAATTGGGCGGTAGTCTTTAGGGGATATAGGATTAGAGGTTTTATTAATAGGATGGATTATTGCTTTTTTCCAAGTAGTTCGAAATATAGAATTTTGGAGGGAAAAATTATATATGAATAGAAGGACTGGTAGGATTTCGGGAAGGCATAGTTTTAATAATTTGACGGGTATTCCATCAAATCCTATGGAGTTGGTATGGGATTTCATTAGAGAGGAGATAAGGTCAGTTGGTGAAATATCGGAGAAAAAAAAATTATCTGGATTAAATGATGTAACTGAAGAAAAGTCAGAAGAATGCGGAGAATGGTTATCAGTGGAGGAAGATGAAAAGTATATATTTAATTCATCTGGTGAGGATTGATAGGATGGTGAGGAAGAGGATTTGCAAAGAGACAGTTGGAAAAGGAGTTGCCATTTTGACTTTGAATCGGGAGCAGAGGAGAGAGTTTCGTGAAAGTAGTTAGATCTTGCTTGTCTGAGTCAGATTGCGGAGTGCCCTGAACGCTTGATAGTCTTCCGTTAGTCTAGTACGTCTAAAGCGTCTACGGGCTGCCTCACGCCTCTTTTGTAAGTCTTTTATTTCTGGACTCATCCAAGGAGCGGGGCGGCGACGGAAGGTGCAGGTTTTGAGGGAGCATGTTTATCGAGGATACTAATTAGGTTAGAGGTGAGGATATCGACCATTGAATCTATAGAGGTACAAGAATATATATCGTCCCACTTTAGGACTTCAAGATCAGATTGGATAATTTCACGAGTAAGGGAATTGATATTACGGAAAGTTGTTGTTTTAGGAAGGATTACTGGAGTTTGGATATTGTATGATATGTGAATTAGGTCGTGACATGATAAGAATGGGACTGGTAATTGAGATGAAGAGAGAAGGCTATGTGCTGAATCAATTACATGAAGGTCGAGCCAGGTATTTGAACAACGAGTATGATGGGTGGGAGAGAAAGGTACAATGAAAAGATTAAGAGAAAAGAAGAGATTTTCGAGGTACAGTTTGTCATTGGAGTTGGAAAGGAAATTGGTGTTGAGGTCGCCGGAGATTATAATATTGTTATAGAGAGGAACGTAACTGTAGAGGGTAGTTTCAAAAGGAGCATCGAACGGAACTAGAGGAGGGCGATACACTACTGCAAATAGGAGAGGATGATTGTTACAAATAATTTCAAGGATAATAAATTCAATATGAGGATGATCGGATGGGGTTGAGACATCTAGGATACGGGATTTTAGGCTATTATGAACATAGAGACCGACGCCTCCGCCGGTGCGGCCTAATCGGTCATGACGTAAGAAGGAGTGGTCGGGTAAGGAAATAGAAGAGGAAGGAATGTAGGGTTTTAGCCAAGTTTCTGATACTGCAATGATATGGTAAAAGTTCTGGGTAAAGTATTGAAGGAATTCATCATAATGAGTGGGTAAGGATTGGGAGTTGACATGGCAGATGGTTAGGATACTAGTCATAGGGACGGGATGGGGAAAAACTCTGATGGTAGGAAGACGATGTAGCTAGATTTTGGTTAAATTTAAAAATTAGAAGAAGATAGATACAATAATATACAATCAAAAGTGTTGAGTGAAGAATACTTGATAAATAAAATAAATGATGATTATTGAAGAAAATAAAAGCTGTATAAAAATAAAAATAAACCGCGACATTAAACATAAAAGTCAGTAAATTGCATATAGAATCCGTGGTGTGAATTCGTTGGTAGCCAGAGAGCAGACGGTAGCCGGGACGTCAGCCGAAGACCTCTAGGTCCTGCGCTCGGTCGATGAAGACCACCGGATGTCCGTCGTCTTTACGACAGCGAACTCTGCCGGCGGAAAACCAGACGTATTTTAGTTTTCCAGGCGATCTCTTCTGTCGGGCGAGCCAGTAAAGGTGTCTGTTTCCAGGAGACATTTCCTCACTCAGATAAATACGGTGGCAATCATTAGATTCCCACCCGATATCCAGCGTGGTGAAATCCCTTTTTACCTTTCTTTGCTTCACCAGCTCGTCCCTCGTGATTTTCCTGACGAAACGGACAACAACAGGAGGTGTTCTCTCGTCACCCGGCTTCGATCTGCGTCTTACCACCGTGTCCAGGTCCTCGGGAGAAATCTTCATACCTAGGCCCGCCGCTACACTGGATATATATATATGGCTCAGTATAATAATGACAAAAAATTAAGAAATAATAATGAAATAATGGTAAAAAATTAAGAAATAAAAATGAAATAATGGTAAAAAATTATGATAGAAAAAGATTTTATTTTTTCGGTTTATAACGAGCTCTGGTTTATAACGAAAATAATAGGTTTGTAGTTATTAAGGGCTGGGGTATTTTGTTTATTTATTTTTTTACTAAATTATTCCTCATTTCAAAATAATTTTAAATTATTGTTATCAAATGCAAAATTGACTTGGGGGTCGAAAAGTTCTAACACCTGTTATACTAATTGTTAACTGAAAGTCATAAAGATAAGTTAATGAAAGATAATATTGAAGTTATATCAGATTTATTTGTTTTTAATCAAAAATTAAAAAAAAAAGTTTATCCTTTTTTTTAAATGTATATTTAAATTAAATAAATACGTGCAATTGATTAATATTTTTATAAGTCATAGCTGGATTAATATTTTTATTTTATCTTTTCTCCGGTCCAATATTATAGTATTAGAGAGTGATACATTTGGCCAGTAAAATTACAATTTAAACATCTTGAGTAATAAAGAGGGTTTATTCATTGTGATATTAGCCTAAGAGCTTAGTAATTAGGTAATTAAATTGACTATTAGAGTTACGACTTAACGATCTTTATAAAATATGAACTTTTTATTGCTAGCACACGCATTGCTCCTAAACACGAAACTAGAAAAAAAAGTCTTTTCATTCATCATATCTCGTAATACATAAATTTTATTCATCATAAAAGAACAAATATGGCCAGGCTGTTAAACTGATGCCCTACATAATAAACAAATATAGGCAGATGATATAAAATGGTAGAATATTAAACATTTAATTAAGAGCATGATTAATCAACAGCATCCGTATGTGTCGATTCACAAATGCGAAATCTATTACATTGTTTTTCACAATTTATTGTAAAAGAAGTGCTTAAAAATCAGGGGGTAAAGAAAATACGAAGCTTTTAAAGACCGGAAAACCTCATTTCTTTCTCTCTCTTTCCTTATTAATATATTTTTTCGTTATATATCCTCACATATAATTGTTAGTTTGATATTACATAACTTAAAAAAAAAATATTCTTATGGTTCCTCGTTTCTAATTATTATGTTTTTGTTTTTTTTATATACTACCTACGTTCTTTACTATTTTCTTTTTATATACTACCTATGTTCTTTACTATGTCATTTTTTACATACGCTTACTATATATATGAAGGGAAAGTATTGCGAGCGTGAGAAGTTTCGAATTCCAGTTTTCGACGGAAATACACGTTTTAGGGTCTTCTGAGTCCAAATGACCAAGTCCCGAAAAAAGGTCTGTGTGTGTCCGTGTCCGTGTGTGTGGTGTGTCTAGCGCAAAAACCCTAAGTCATACGAAACTGAAATTTCATATTTAAGACAATACGCTGCGATGTTACAGCAACTTTTTAACTAGAATCGGCGTACCGGAAGTCCTACTTTATTCCATGCATTTAGCACCTTTTTACGATTTTCTCAAAAACGGCTCTAACAATTTTTATTAAACTGGCTATGTCAATGTAAAATTTAATAGGCTTTAATATCATGTAAGTTTAATTCTGATTGAAATATTCTGAAAGGGCTTAAATGCCGATATTTTAAAATTTATTCCTCTAGTTTAGAGAAACTACCTTTAATTTTGTACATTCCAAAACATTAACCATATCATCTGATTGTGGACGGCTAAATATCAAAGTTGAGCGAATTTGATAAACAACCAAAGCAGAAAAATGCAAACATATTTTTTTTTGTGGAAGGAATTAGTCCGGGTGGCGGTCATTAAATGAAACAACTAAATAGTTTCAACTATTTATTGTTTGCCAACGTTTCGACCCCCTTTGTGGGTCATCATCAGGGCGCATGGTGGGAGAATGGAAAACTCTTCTTTCTTACTTAAACTTTTTCTTAAACTCTTCTTCTTAGAGTTTTCCATTCTCCCACCATGCGCCCTGATGATGACCCACAAAGGGGGTCGAAACGTTGGCAAACAATAAATAGTTGAAACTATTTAGTTGTTTCATTTAATGACCGCCACCCGGACTAATTCCTTCCAGTAATTCTCAACGGTCAACTAAATATATCCACTATAAATGACACTACATTCAAATTGCACACGTAATATGCAGGGGCTGGTCACAAGTCCAAAATAGATTAATAGATAGATTACATCCACAACAATATTTTTTTTTGTTTTTGAACTCCAGAAGAGTAGATGTATAATATACCGTTGGATAGCTAAAGATAAGAGAAAAAATATTATCTGATACACGGAATTGTAAAAGATAATGGAGAGTGATGAAAAGCCGATAAAACTAACAGTTTCTGGTTCCTGAAAAGGGAAATCCATGTTGACCGTGCTGCCATTTGGCGGCATGTCAAAGAAGCAGCGACCCTAGTTGTGATCATTTTGACATTTGAGTTGGAGGTGATTACTCCGAACACTAACTGATTGTTGAAGATAAAAATAAAATAGATTATTTAATAAAACACATGTTTCTATTGAAATTCACTTTAATTAATTCTTTAACAATTTATTTTTATCTCTACATGTATTTAAAAACCCTTAAATTAATTTTAACAACGGAGGTAAGTGAAAGTCGTGTGTTGCGCGCACCAGATTTTTTGTTGTATACTACCGTCAAATACCACTTTAAAATTGTTCATATCTAAAAGTTTAATCATTCCCATATTTTTCTTCTTTCAGCATTTAATTACTTGCTTATTTACCCTTTACAGTCTTCTAATATTCTTATTGCAATATTATCATCTTATTTTATGTTTGCATCTATACTTCGTTACTGTCATCTTGTTATAATTATACATTTAATTTTAGGTTTGTTTCCATACTGTATTACTGTTATCATATTATTGTATCTAACTAATCACATTGGTTTTTATCTTGTCTCTCTTAGCACTGATGAAGGCCCACAATGTAGGCCGAAACGTCGACACACAATTAAAAATAAGTTCTACTCGCTCCCAACCACCTTACTCATCTTATATCAGTTTTTAAGGATGGAGTTTTTTTATGACCGTAGAAACTATACAGAGTGTATTTTAATTTGACATCATTCAAAATAAATTTTAGAAATATTAAATTTTGAGAATTTGCTGTTAAATGAAGACCACGAATAACGCTAAAAAAAACTTCACTTTCTTCCCAAACCGTTGAAAATCGGACAATGGGTCATATCAACTTTTTTGTTTCTCTTGAAGTCTATTATCGGCTCCAACAATATGACTAGATATTTAGCTGACACATGTTAAATAAGAATCTTCTTTTAGGTCCTTTTTTTTTAATTCTTACCACTTCGCATCCTTGATTGGACTATGAAGGTAGGTTTGTTTTGCACCATTTTAAAGCTTATTAAATTAAGAAGTTTTTCTGAGATCCAGATCGTAAGGTTTTTGTTACGATAGAAGAGTAATAGCTTTTTTAAATTTCCGAACATTTTAAGGAATATTAAAATTTAATTTTCTGCATTAAGTGCGACACTTTCTTTATTTTGAGGGATTGGCTTCTTAAGCTTCTGAAAAAATTTCTCTTCTTCCATTTGGTACCAATTTTTTTTCTGTGCGTGTACAACAAGTAGATAAATTTGATTTTTTCGGATTAAAACCATGAATAAAAGCAATACACTCAAAATTTTATTTCCCTCCCTAACCATTGAGAAACGGACTATAGGTCATATGATTTTTCTCCCTAACCATTGAGAAACGGATTATAGGTCATATGATTTTTCTCCCTAACCATCGAGAAACGGACTATAGGCCATATGATTTTTCTCCCTAACCATTGAGAAACGGACTATAGGTCATATGATTTTTCTCCCTAACCATTGAGAAACGGACTATAGGTCATATGATTTTTCTCCCTAACCATTGAGAAACGGATTATAGGTCATATGATTTTTCTCCCTAACCATCGAGAAACGGACTATAGGCCATATGATTTTTCTCCCTAATCATTGAGAAACGGACTATAGGTCATAAGATTTTTCTCCCTAATCATGAGAAACGGACTATAGGTCATATGATTTTTCTCCCTAACCATTGAGAAACGGACTATAGGTCATATGATTTTTCTCCCTAACCATCGAGAAACGGACTATAGGCCATATGATTTTTCTCCCTAACCATTGAGAAACGGATTATAGGTCATATGATTTTTCTCCCTAACCATCGAGAAACGGACTATAGGCCATATGATTTTTCTCCCTAACCATTGAGAAACGGACTATAGGTCATATGATTTTTCTCCCTAACCATGAGAAACGGACTATAGGCCATATGATTTTTCTCCCTAACCATTGAGAAACGGATTATAGGTCATATGATTTTTCTCCCTAACCATCGAGAAACGGACTATAGGCCATATGATTTTTCTCCCTAACTCATTGAGAAACGGATTATAGGTCATATGATTTTTCTCCCTAACCATCGAGAAACGGACTATAGGCATATGATTTTTCTCCCTAACATTGAGAAACGGATTATAGGTCATATGATTTTTCTCCCTAACCATCGAGAAACGGACTATAGGTCATATGATTTTCCCCTAACCATTGAGAAACGGATTATAGGTCATATGATTTTTCTCCCTAACCATTCGAGAAACGGACTATAGGTCATATGATTTTTCTCCCTAACCATTGAGAAACGGCATTATAGGTCATATGATTTTTCTCCCTAACCATTGAGAAACGGACTATAGGTCATATGATTTTTCTCCCTAACCATTGAGAAACGGATTATAGGTCATATGATTTTTCTCCTAACCATCGAGAAACGGACTATAGGCCATATGATTTTTCTCCTAACCATTGAGAAACGGATATAGGTCATATGTTTTTTTTTTTTTTTTTTTTTTTTTTTTTTTTTTTTTTTTTTTTTTTTTTTTTTTTTTTTTTTTTTTTTTTTTTTTTTTTTTTTTTTTTTTTTTTTTTTTTTTTTTTTTTTTTTTTTTTTTTTTTTTTTTGGGGGGGGGGGGGGGGGGGGGGGGGGGGGGGGGGGGGGGGGGGGGGGGGGGGGGGGGGGGGGAGAAACGGACTATAGGCCATATGATTTTTCTCCCTAACCATTGAGAAACGGATTATAGGTCATATGATTTTTCTCCCTAACCATCGAGAAACGGACTATAGGCCATATGATTTTTCTCCCTAACCATTGAGAAACGGATTATAGGTCATATGATTTTTCTCCCTAACCATCGAGAAACGGACTATAGGCATATGATTTTTCTCCCTAACCATTGAGAAACGGATTATAGGTCATATGATTTTTCTCCCTAACCATCTGAGAAACGGACTATAGGTCATATGATTTTTCTCCCTAACCATTGAGAAACGGATTATAGGTCATATGATTTTTCTCCTAACCATGAGAAACGGACTATAGGTCATATGATTTTTCTCCCTAACCATTGAGAAACGGATTATAGGTCATATGATTTTTCTCCCTAACCATCGAGAAACGGACTATAGGCCATATGATTTTTCTCCCTAACATTGAGAAACGGACTATAGGTCATAAGATTTTTCTCCCTAACCATTGAGAAACGGACTATAGGTCATATGATTTTTCTCCCTAATCATTGAGAAACGGACTATAGGTCATATGATTTTTCTCCCTAACCATTGAGAAACGGACTATAGGTCATATGATTTTTCTCCCTAACCATTGAGAAACGGACTATAGGTCATATGATTTTTCTCCCTAACCATCGAGAAACGGACTATAGGTCATAAGATTTTTCTCCTAATCGAGAAACGGACTATAGGCATATGATTTTTCTCCCTAACATTGAGAAACGGACTATAGGTCATATGATTTTTCTCCCTAACCATTGAAGAAACGGACTATAGGTCATATGATTTTTCTCCCTAACCATTGAGAAACGGACTATAGGTCATATGATTTTTCTCCCTAACCATCGAGAAACGGACTATAGGCCATATGATTTTTCTCCCTAATCATTGAGAAACGGACTATAGGTCATATGATTTTTCTCCCTAATCATTGAGAAACGGACTATAGGTCATATGATTTTTCTCCCTAATCATTGAGAAACGGATATAGGTCATATGATTTTTCTCCTAAACATGAGAAACGGACTATAGGTCATATGATTTTCCCACCCTAACCATTGAGAAACGGACTATTGGTCATATGATTTTTCTCCCTAACCATTGAGAAACGGACTATAGGTCATATGATTTTTCTCTCTAACCATTGAGAAACGGATATAGGTCATATGATTTTTCCTCCCTAACCATTGAGAAACGGACTATAGGTCATATGATTTCCCTCCCTAACCATTGAGAAACGGACTATAGGTCATATGATTTCCTCCCTAACCATTGAGAAACGGACTATAGGTCATATGATTTTTCTCCCTAACCATTGAGAAACGGACTATAGGTCATATGATTTTTCTCCCTTACCATTGAGAAACGGACTTTAGGTCATATGATTTTTCTCCCTAACCATTGAGAAACGGATATAGGTCATATGATTTTTCTCCCTAACCATTGAGAAACGGACTATAGGTCATATGATTTTTTCTCCCTAACCATTGAGAAACGGATATAGGTCATATGATTTTTCTCCCTAACCATTGAGAAAACGGACTATAGGTCATATGATTTTTCTCCCTAACCATTGAGAAACGGATATAGGTCATATGATTTTTTCTCCCTAACCATCTGAGAAACGGACTATAGGTCATATGATTTTTCTCCCTAACCATTGAGAAACGGATTATAGGTCATATGATTTTTCTCCCTAACCATCGAGAAACGGACTATAGGCCATATGATTTTTCTCCCTAACCATTGAGAAACGGACTATAGGTCATATGATTTTTCTCCCTAACCATCTGAGAAACGGACTATAGGTCATATGATTTTTCTCCCTAACATTGAGAAACGGATTATAGGTCATATGATTTTTCTCCCTAACCATCGAGAAACGGACTATAGGTCATATGATTTTTCTCCCCTAACCATTGAGAAACGGATATAGGTCATATGATTTTTCTCCCTAACCATCGAGAAACGGACTATAGGCCATATGATTTTTCTCCCTAATCATTGAGAAACGGACTATAGGTCATATGATTTTTCTCCCTAATCATTGAGAAACGGACTATAGGTCATATGATTTTTCTCCCTAATCATTGAGAAACGGACTATAGGTCATATGATTTTTCTCCCTAACACTTGAGAAACGGACTATAGGTCATATGATTTCCCACCCTAACCATTGAGAAACGGACTATTGGTCATATGATTTTTCTCCCTAACCATTGAGAAACGGACTATAGGTCATATGATTTTTCTCTCTAACCATTGAGAAACGGACTATAGGCCATATATGATTTCCCTCCCTAACCATTGAGAAACGGACTATAGGTCATATGATTTCCCTCCCTAACCATTGAGAAACGGACTATAGGTCATATGATTTCCCTCCCTAACCATTGAGAAACGGACTATAGGTCATATGATTTTTTCTCCCTAACCATTGAGAAACGGACTATGGTCATATGATTTTTCCCCTTACCATTGAGAAACGGACTTTAGGTCATATGATTTTTCTCCCTAACCATTGAGAAACGGACTATAGGTCATATGATTTTTCTCCCTAACCATTGAGAAACGGACTATAGGTCATATGATTTTTCTCCCTAACCATCGAGAAACGGACTATAGGTCATAAGATTTTTCTCCCTAATCATTGAGAAACGGACTATAGGTCATATGATTTTTCTCCCTAATCATTGAGAAACGGACTATAGGTCATATGATTTTTCTCCCTAACCATTGAGAAACGGACTATAGGTCATATGATTTTTCTCCCTAACCATTGAGAAACGGACTATAGGTCATATGATTTTTCTCCCTAACCATCGAGAAACGGACTATAGGCCATATGATTTTTCTCCCTAATCATTGAGAAACGGACTATAGGTCATATGATTTTTCTCCCTAATCATTGAGAAACGGACTATAGGTCATATGATTTTTCTCCCTAATCATTGAGAAACGGACTATAGGTCATATGATTTTTCTCCCTAAACATTGAGAAACGGACTATAGGTCATATGATTTCCCACCCTAACCATTGAGAAACGGACTATTGGTCATATGATTTTTCTCCCTAACCATTGAGAAACGGACTATAGGTCATATGATTTTTCTCTCTAACCATTGAGAAACGGACTATAGGCCATATGATTTCCCTCCCTAACCATTGAGAAACGGACTATAGGTCATATGATTTCCCTCCCTAACCATTGAGAAACGGACTATAGGTCATATGATTTCCCTCCCTAACCATTGAGAAACGGACTATAGGTCATATGATTTTTCTCCCTAACCATTGAGAAACGGACTATAGGTCATATGATTTTTCCCCTTACCATTGAGAAACGGACTTTAGGTCATATGATTTTTCTCCCTAACCATTGAGAAACGGACTATAGGTCATATGATTTTTCTCCCTAACCATTGAGAAACGGACTATAGGTCATATGATTTCCCTCCCTAACCATTGAAAAACGGACTATAGGTCATATGATTTTTCTCCCTAACCATTGAGAAACGGACTATAGGTAATATGATTTTTTTGATCCGCTTAAGGTCTAGTATCTGCTCTCACAATATGATGAAATATTTATAAGAAACCCTGTTTGTGTGATGGAGAATTTGGTCGGAGATGTGGTCATTAAGAAATAAAACATTAATAAGTAAAACTTATTATATTTGTGTACCAACGTTTCGACCTACATTGTAGGCCTTCATCTAAGAACAACGAATTCAATTAAAAGAAAAAATAATAAGTTAGGTACAACAATAAGATGTACAATCATAAGAAGACAGTAGTAAAAATAAAATATGGAGACAAACATTAATATAAGCCGATAATATATGAAGGCTATAATAAGAAACTAAGCAACTAATAACAGGTTAATAAGAAAATTTATGTAAACAATTAAAGTTTTAAAGAAAAACAATTTTCAATTAATATTCGACGGTATTTTTTAAAAAAGACCCTCACATATAATTGGTAGTTGAATATTATACTACTTAAAAATTGTTCTTTTTTTAAAGATACCGTCAAACATATTATTAACCCCACGAAATTTTCATTTCCTAATTTTTGGCCATTATTTTAATTGTAATTCTACTTTTGTATTATCTTTCGTTAACTTATCTTTTTGACTTTAAGACATGTTAGAACTTTTTTGCGTATCACTTTTTAACCCCCAAGTGAAATAAATTTTGCTTCTGATTATAATAATTTAAAATTATATTGAATAATTAAGTAAAAAAACAAAAAAAATAAAATAAAAAAATAACCCAGCCCTAAATAACTAAAAAGCTATTATTTTCGTTATAAACCAGAGTTTGCCGAAGAAATTAAAATCTTTTTATATAATAATAGACACATCTATTATTTTAGACACAACTCAAAATAATAGAAATAGAAAACTACTAGAAGCGATCCACATTACCAAAAATAATAGCAGGACAATAAATTATAAAACAAATACAAAAAAACCTAGGAACACATTACACAGATATCATAAATAAGATAAAATTTTAAAATAAATAAAACGATAGCCCAAGAACCATAATTAGGAAATATAATTAATAGAGGTAAAAATAAAAATAAATAAAAAGCACAAGCATTACACAGGAATACTGGAAAGGTACAAAGTTTAAAATAGAAAAATAATGGAAACAGTGAGCCAATGAACACCAATATGGACAAGTAGCAGTGTGCTATGAGATGGAATGAAGGGTGTAATATGATATAGTAATTATATAATGGAAAGAGAACAAGGTAATTAATGTTAGTTAGTTTTAAAATAATTATGACAAATTGCTGAAGTTAATTTTTCAAAGGCAAACATTTAAATAATGTAATTTTATTCACTAATGAAAGTTTAAAAAAAAATTGTTTCAGTCTTGAAAATGGGGAAACAGCCCCGAAACGTCGACTAATATGAAAAACTGATAAAAAGTTGTGAAATAAAGTGATTGGGTGAGGAATGGAAGGCAGTGTGTGCTTTTTTAAATGTTTATATTAAGAAAACTTTCAACAAAATTAAAAAAAAAAGAATTACAGGAAATGTGTTTCATGGCTAACTGCTGGTGCTTTAATGTAAAAAAAAAAAAATAACTAGTTGTATTCCATGATACAGTTGTGAATTGCAATAAATATATATTTTTTAAATTAAATAATGCTTATATGCATACATAAACACATTCACTAGTTAATATATCTATTGCATATTCACTTTTGAAATAAATTTAGTAGAGTTACAATATTCAATACAATTATGAGTTTTATATTATAATTCATGAGCTTTTGCATTGTAAGACTGTTTCGTTTATTAATTTCAACCAAAAAAAAAAATGTTTCTGAAACATCGATTCATATTTTCTCTTAATAAATATGAGAATACAAATATTTCCAAAACCATAAATCTTATCCCACAATAGTTATCTAATAATCATATTTTACAATTCAGTAGTAAAAGGAAACCATAAAATATTACAGCTGAATGAAGTGCAATATATCTTATTAAGTGTCATAAGGTGGTCTTGAAACTGTCAAGGTTTAGAAGTAATGTTTCTTATTGACCTACGGTTAGTTCGTTAGAAGTGTTCGGTGAGCTTTGTGACATGAAATGGTCGATTTTCCGGTAACTAAGTTATAATGACCAACTTTTGTTTTCATTGTTTACTTTATGTATTAAATACATATTAACATATATTCATTTCTTTCTTCTTTTTTTTTGGTGCTGAGGTTAAGTATATAAATATATTATGTTTAAGTGACGATTCAATATTTTGTTGGTCTTATATTTCTTCCATATTATGAGCAACTAACTACGTGATTTTACAAATCGTAAGCAATAATAAGCATAAAAATAAGAAAACTAAAAAAAAAAATATGATAATTCATGACATAGGTTTTCGAATTTGAAATATGTGAACGATTTGTTTATATACATAAAATGATTGTAAAAACGTAAGCTTCCTTTATAATAACTTAAATTCATGATATTGTAAACAGATTAAATTAAGATGCCTCGAACATTTACTATAATTTATGACATGTTAATAAATAGTTAAAAGAGAGAAACTTACTAACAAAAATATGCTTTTTCTTACCAATAAAAAATGATTATTCTTAAGTTAATTTTTTTTAAATTATAGAATAAACTTCATGTGCCCTGTTAGAAGGCATATATAGGTTATTAAAAAATAAGCTAAAATGTTTTATTTTGTATATAATATTTTTTTAAAACCATAGCCGGCGTTTTGGGGCGTGTCCCCATCATCATGGTTCAATCCTTCTATTACACATCTTTAACATAGATTAACTCTATTAATTAAATGTATACATTTACCAAAGCTAGGTAAACATACAGCAAATGAATTAGTTTAAAAAAGTGGCTGTTGGTGATTTCCAGTTCTGAGGATCATCGGGTTGTGTCGTTTAACGTTTAACGTCCCAAATCTTGAAAAAATGTATCGAGTAGTTTTCTTGGTCGATATTTTCTTTATTAAAAGAGAGAAATACTTTATTCGTAATGCTGTTTGAATACATCGGGTCATTACACAACATACCTTTCAATCTATACATCTTATACTTATAAATTCATTGTTTAAAAGTTATCTACTTGATTTGTTTTATAATTAAACCATACAGTTACCGTTCCAATTACTGTTCTTCTTAATCTTAGGTTTATTCATAAATATACACATTTTACTTTCATTCACCTATATATGAAATAGATTATGAGAAAAAATATTGTGAGCGTGAAAATTTCCGAATTCGAGTTTTCAGCAAGTTTTAGGGACCTCTGAGTCCAAATAATCAAGTCCTGCAAAAAGTTCTGTGTGTGGTACCACTTAAAACCAAAAAGTCGTAAGAAACTGATATTTCATATTTTAAAAGGGTATATGCTTGAGATACTAGGGTATATGATTTCACCTGTTTTATTTAATATAGCTTTTATTTAAATATGTCATAGAAAAGGTGATGTGTACCGAAAAATGCTTAAATATGGGTGACAAGATTCCGGTTTTGGGGTATGCCGATGATCTGGTACTGCTAGGTGAAGACACGGAAACCATACAACTAAATACAAGTGTGTTAATAAAAACTGGTAAAGAAATAGGACTCGAATTAAATACCGATAAGACGAAATATATGATTAGTAGCAGAAACGGTGTCGATCTTGGTGATATTGATGTATCAGGGCATACTTTTGAACACGTAGAAAATTCAAGTATTCAGGTTCAATTATAACTAGAAAAAATTAAATCCAGGAAGAAATAAAGTCCCGGTTAAAGGTGGGAAATGCATGTTATTATTCAGTTGCTAAGTTAATTAGGTCGCGGCTTCTATCTAAAAACTTAAAGATTAGAATTTATAAAACTATTATTCTTCCAACGGTTCTTGTTGTTTGTTTTGTTTATTCGTTTAACGTCACTTTTATGCTACTATGGCTAATTGGACGAAATTGGACGGAGCCTCCGACAGTATATCGTGCGCAACGCTCAAACGGTTCTTTACGGATGTGAAACGTGGCCGATTACTTTGAAGGATGAACAACGGCTTACGGTTTTCGAAAATAAGGTATTGCGTAAAATATTTGGTCCGAAGGGAGATGAAGCCACTGGGGAGTTTAGAAGGTTGCACAACGCGGAATTGCGGAACTTGTATCCTGTGAATATAATTGAGCTGATTGCATCGCGGAGACTCAAATGGGCGAGTAAAGTTGGGCTCGATGACGAGCGGATTCCGAGAAAGTTGGTATTTGCTGATCCGACTGGTAAGCGTCCGAAAGGTAGGCCGAAGCGGAGATGGGAGGATTGCCTTAAGGCTGATCTCGGGAGCTTGGGCTTGAATGGTGAACATTGGACGAGTCTGTGTAGGCGGAATTTGGTGGTATCGGCATCGAACCTTCGGGTTCGCTAAGCCTATTATTATTATTATATGCTTGAGATGTAAAAGGAAAAATTTTCATAAAAATCGGCGAACCAGAAACGTCACTTTATTTAGGTCTTAAATGATCTAATTTTTTTTTTTTTTTTTTTTTTTTTTTTTTTTTTTTTTTTTTTTTATAATTTATTCTTCTAATTTACCTTTAATTTTATTGATTGACCTATATATATTGTTAGAATTGATAAAAAACGGATAAATAGAAAAGGAGAAAACTGCAGAAATATGGTTTCAGTTTTTTTGGTTGCTATTTCCATCATAAGGACAGTAGTATAGATTTATATTATATTAGATTAATTAATCTAAAATATATGTATCCATAAAAACTCAATGTATTTTACTTTTTCTATTTTTACTAAACTTAAAATTTCTTGAATTCATTTCAACAGGATATATACATATATTATATATATACAGATGTATAGAATAGAATAATGTTTATTATACAATATATATACATCATTACTTTACATTATTAGGGCTTAGTCTTACTTGACCGTTAGCCCGGAGTCGGAGTCGGATCTATTTCATAATTCCTAAATATAAACAAGATAACATAATAATAATTACTCTTACACCCATATGCATATAATATATCAAATCTATGACCTAAATAACATAAGTGATTTCAATACACATAAAAAACAGGAAGAAAAATATCTATGAAAAACAAGAAAAATAAATCACACCCAAAAAAGCACTCCTTAACTTTCTTTTCTTACAACATTTATTTGTCTGCACAATTTATTACATAGTTTTTCTACGTTTCGTGGTTCTTTGTCTATCATAAAGACTTTTTTTTAAAAGCACTTTTTAACACACAACACATATATTACATTTGTAGCTTACTGCTATTCTTCCTCTTTGATGTTTATTGGCTAACTGTTTCTATTATGAGTGGGAAATATTAAATAAAACTTCCTAAAAAATTACAAAAGAAAAGAAATAAAAGTAAATAAATACATCATGTCAACATATCTTGTGTCACATTTACTAAATGTATTTTATAATTCAGTTGTAAATACCAAAAAATATATTTTTCTTAAATAAAATAATAAAACTAGTTATGGTCACTCTCATATAGTTTTTTTATTTTCGAGTTGGTACAGTTACTATTATATATATATATATATATACCGATCTACAGACAGACATTCTCAGGGGCCATTTCCTCATTTTACATTAAAAACCATTTCTTCCCTAGCCGCCCACTCTTCTTCCTGTATTCTGGATTAATATAATGAGATACTTCTTTGCCCATTTGTCACTCTTATCCTCATAATTGTCTAAACTATGAAAGCCTTCTTGTTTCAACATTATATAACTTCTTTGCTATACACTGCTTGTTAGAATCATTATAAGATGGAAGATGGAAATATAGTTGACTGTAAGTAGAATATAAAGGGAAGTTGGTTGAGATTCCGTAATGGAAACATTTGCCAATTTTCAGTCTGAATTTTTGGCTATCTTCAGGAACATGAAACTCAAAAGATAACAACCAGTTGGATAAATGTTACTACGTCATCTTGTTTCACTATACTTCATATTTTAATGTTTCCTATTTTATTTGGAAATTGATATTTTGTATGTCACAAACATCATGTTTCAGTATTAAAGGCTAGAAATGAATTAAGGACCTCAAAACAAGAATAAAACGTCATCTGGGCATGTGTCTGGTAATGAGCAGTTAAGAAGTTTGTATCAAAAACCCACGTTTTTTAGTCATTGTAGGCTTATCTGCTATCAAATATAAATATTTTAAATGATTAATTTGTTTTAATTAATTAATGTATATAATATATTATGTATTTTTAAGTGTTTATATTCTGATATGATCTCATTGTGAAGCATTAATAGAAAGCTTATATTAATGAATTGATGATTGTATCCTTTTAGATCAAAATTGTTTTTGGTCACCTGAAGATGCTTTTTAGCGGAAACTTTGTGCATCTTCTCTCTCTAATTATAAAATGACAACGCGATTCTTGGTTTTCCTGAACTCCATCTGAACTACACGACGGATTTTGAAACGGTTTTCCAATCATTTTTGGCATATTTTTCCCAAGGTTTATAAGTAAAATACATTGCAATAATGTTTATTTTTAGATGTAAAAATTCAATTTTATTTTATCAGGCACCAAAATATCTTTGCTGAAGTATATAACATTAGACGTAAAGTGTACCGTTGGAAATCTCAAGCTTTTAGAAAAGTTAATTTGCAATAGATTAAGTTATACAAGTTAACATAATGTCATTATGAGCCCAAAAACTTATGAACATATGTTATTTGTAATGATTGCAAACATATGTTTCCATGAAAACTCGATGTAATTTATTTTTTTAATTTTAACATAATTTAAAAGTTCGTTAATTGATTTAAGAACGGAGTAAGTAAAAGTCGTGTTTTGAGAGCACCAGATTTTTTTTGTTTATAAATTAAACTAAGCTAAGAATTTAATTTGAACAACAAAACTAGTTTTAGCACGCTCATAAATTCCTTTATTTTTGAGTTAGTACAGTTACTTTATACATTTCCTATTTTTTTTTCAATATTTATTTTTATTTCTCAATTTTTTGTCATTAATATATTGAGCCATTCTTTTATTTGTATTTATTTATCAATGCTTGACTTAACAAACAATTTATGGAGTCATATGTTTTAGATTAAGTAAAATAATAATATAAAATTTTTATGTACAATAATCACTTAAGTTTATGCCCAATTCGTCACTTTACAAGTACCTTCCACAACTTCGTATATAAGATAACATTTTTTCTACTTTTTCTAGCTTTCTGACTGTATATTATTATACTATTTTATGTTCTGACAAAAAAAAAAAAAAAAAAACTACCAAGAAAAATATGTTTGCTGTTTGCTCCTTAAGTTAGTAGTTACATTCGTTCAACTTGTACTAGCCATATTTTACCAATGGTAATAAAATGATAAGTTTAATTTTTTGGTACCTACAAAATCAAAGGTACTTTAGAGAGCGAAAACTAAAATACTATGGATGTAATTAGTTGACCGTTGAGAATTACTGGAAGGAATTAGTCCGGGTGGCGGTCATTAAATGAAACAACTAAATAGTTTTAACTATTTATTGTTTGCCAACGTTTCGACCCCCTTTGTGGGTCATCATCAGGACTATATAATAGTAAGAACAGTGATGGAAGATGTATACGGAGAAAAACTGACTGTACCTCCCAACTTAATTATCCCTAATTCTGTTAAAGGTATCCAAATATAGCAGGGTGGAAAAAATAAAATAAAAATAAGAAGTGAAATAATAATGGAACATTGTAAAATACACTAATTGACACATCTTACAGGTTGAT
Source organism: Piezodorus guildinii (assembly GCA_023052935.1). Classification (NCBI taxonomy): domain Eukaryota; kingdom Metazoa; phylum Arthropoda; class Insecta; order Hemiptera; family Pentatomidae; genus Piezodorus; species Piezodorus guildinii. Next base: position 76,706,313 of record CM041295.1, read on the forward strand.
AAAAAAGTTGAATAAACATAAATACAAGTTGGAATAAATTGAATAGTGAAGACATTTAGAAAATTTTAAATACATAAACAAAACAGTATTAATAAATTTTCATCATATTACTTATACGTAACCGGGAGATTTCTTTATCCTCCTCACTTATTTTGAAAATATCATCTTTATAAATATATTCCAGATCCGTGATAAGTTGGGGAATCATTTTTGAAGAGTTAGAAGAAGTAGAAAAATTGGGACCTAAGATCAAAATATTGTTAACATTAGGGGGGACGGAGGTAGAGGAAATATTTTGGATCCAATCATCCGAGCCTTTGGGATACGGTTTTTTATTAATACTATTTTGTTTATGTATTTAAAATTTTCTAAATGTCTTCACTATTCAATTTATTCCAACTTGTATTTATGTTTATTTAATTTTTTTATCAACCTGTAAGATGTGTCAATTAGTGTATTTTACAATGTTCCATTATTATTTTACTTTTATTTTTTCCACCTTTGGATATCTTTACAGAATTAGGGATAATTAAGTTGGGAGGTACAGTCAGTTTTTCTCCATATACATCTTCCATCACTGTTCTTACTATTATGTAGCCCTGATGATGACCCACAAAGGGGGTCGAAACGTTGGCAATTAATAAATAGTTGAAACTATTTAGTTGTTTCATTTAATGACCGCCACCCGGACTAATTCCTTCCAGAAAACTAAAATAATCGGCATTTAAGTCCTGTCAGACTATTTTAATCAGAATGAAACTTACATCATATTAAAGCTCGTTAAAGTTTACATTGGTATAGAGAGCTTAATCGAAATTTTTTGAGCCGTTTTTGAGAAAATCGTAAAAAAGAGCAAAATGCATAGTATAAATTGGCTCTTCTGGCTCGCCGATTTTGATGAAAAAGTTGCTATAACATCTCGGGCTTATAGTAGTTTTAGATATAAAATTTTAGATTCTGTTTTTCTACTAGACTTACTACACACACTTTTTGCGCGACATGGTTAGTTGGACTTTATGTACCCTAAAACGTGTATTTTAATTGAAAACTGGAATTGGAAATTTTTTATGATCGCAATACTTTCTCTTACTATGTATTTCATATATAGGTAATTGAAAGTCATTGCCAAATAAATATGGGTCAATCCATTTGAAATCGTCCAATTTTCATCAATTTTGCCGCTCGACATTTTTGATTTTCGTGATTTTTTGATCAAGTATTCTCTATCCTTTCGTGGATATAAAACCATAAATAAAAAAAAATGTGGCCAATACTTTGAGTGTTACAGCCGTTTAAGTCAACTTCACGGGCAAAAATATGTGATGGGAAAATCTTTCTAATTCTTGTATTTTTTTCAAAACAAAAATTAACAATGAGATAAGGACAAACTTTGTATTTTTGTCCGCATGACTCATTCCCTAAATAGTGAAAAAAGTTGTTTTAAAAAATTCTCAAAAATAAATAAAAAACGAGACTTTTAGCGAGATAAAAGCATGTAAAGAAAAAGGAGACTCATGTTTGATTATTTTTTCTTTAATAGTTTAGTCATATTCCTACATGCTGTGAAAATCTTAAGAACATAGTCCTTTTTTGCATATGAATTTTCATAATTCGCAAAAATTCACTTTTCGCGATGTTTACAAGGAAATATCTCAAAAGGGACTGAGTGAAAAATTATGAAACCAGTACAAATTACCTACTTATATATACGATTTGTTTAAGTGATATAAAATTGGTCTTTAAGACTAAGCTGTTTTCGGAGTTATAAAATCGTATTAACTGTTAAAATAACGTTTTCTTTGAAAAATATACTCCGGTAATTTTGCATAGATAAGAAACAAACAAAAACTAGAATGATGATGAGAGTATTTTATATGATTTTGGTCCTTACAACAAATTTTTTAAGTAGCCAAGAAAATGTTTTCAAATATCACAACAATTACTTTAACTGAAACCTTTGGCGCGCTACGACAAGGGAGGTTAGAAATGATATTAAAGCTTTATTATTATGGATAGCCTTATCATTGCAGTACAGGTTTTAGAAATTTTGATCGTGTACGATATGTCCTTTTTTTCAATGTAAATTTTCAAAAAAAAAAAAATTATTTTCCGGCTCAGTAATTTATAGTAAAATATCTCAAAAACGACTGAGTGGAAGATAATGAAACTCAAACAGATTATACTTCTATATGATGAGTTCTACAGGATCAAATTTAGTGGTTGCCTTATTAAAATATACTCCTGGACAAATTAAAGCGTACAGCCAGATTCTCGATAACAGAATTTTAAATTAGATGAGGAAGATGGTTGGGGGTGCGGTCATAAATTAAAAACACACATTTAAAATAAATGTTATTTTAATTATGTGCCGACGTTTCGGCCTACAATGTGGGCCTTCATCAGGGCTAAAAGAAACAAGACAACAACCAATGTAATTATAGACTTAATAATGCGTTAGGTATATAATAATAATATGACAGTAATAAATTATGGGAACATAAATAATATTAAATGTAAAATGATAATAAGATGACAATTATAAGGTATGGAAATAAGGTGACAGTTATAAAGTATGGAAATAAACAAAATTAAGATGATAGTTATAAAGTATGGAAGTAAACATAATTGAGATGATAATATTGTAATGAGAATATATAAAGAGAGACTAAGTAAATGAAAAAAATGATAAAGGAAAAATATGTGAACAATTAAAAGAGTGTTTTTTAAACTGGGAAACATCACTCCTGCAGGCAACGCCTTCACGTAGTCACGTATGTATTTTTTTCTTATTGATAAGGGTCTTTTTTCATCGCCCATCTCTTTCTCCCCCTTCCCATACTCATATCTTTCTCCGTTACATATCCTCACATATAATTATTAGTTTAATATTACATTATTTTAAAATTTAAATTATTTTTTATTCATACTGTTTCTCTTTTGTAATGACTATATTTTTTTTATATATTACCTATACTCTTAACTATGTTTTTAATATATTACCGTCATATATCAACTCAAAATTGTTAATATTTAAAATTTTAATTGTTCACATATTTTTCCTTTATCATTTTTTTCATTTACTTAGTCTCTCTTTATATATTTTCATTACAATATTATCATCTCAATTATGTTTACTTCCATACTTTATAACTATCATCTTAATTTTGTTTATTTCCATACTTTATAACTGTCACCTTATTTCCATACCTTATAATTGTCATCTTATTATCATTTTACATTTAATATTATTTATGTTCCCATAATTTATTACTGTCATATTATTATTATATACCTAACGCATTATTAAGTCTATAATTACATTGGTTGTTGTCTTGTTTCTTTTAGCCCTGATGAAGGCCCACATTGTAGGCCGAAACGTCGGCACATAATTAAAATAACATTTATTTTAAATGTGTGTTTTTAATTTATGACCGCACCCCCAACCATCTTCCTCATCTAATTTCTCAACGGTCAACAAAACTCCATCATTATGAATTTTAAATTAATACTTTTTTATTTTTCATAAGTTCAGTTTTGAAGTAAAAAAAAAAAGTTATTTATTAATTATATTTAGAATAAGATAATTATTTAATAGATCAGCTGATTACAAAGATAGCCACGATAAAGTGTACATGTAAAATAAAAAATTTTAAAACATTAATAATAAGCCAATTCCAATAATTTATAGTTTCTCCTTTGTTATCAAATACTTGTAATAAAGGACGATTCATAGAGCCACACAGATTTTTGAAAATTGTTTTTGTTTTTTATTTTAATGCTACAGCAGCATCCTGAACCGCTTTCCATAATTGTTCATCTGATTTGAACGATCCCTTCAGGTGGACTTCTTAGGAGAGACTCTGCCATTAGTACTCGATTGGATTTAGGTCTAGGCAGCGAGCTGGCGACCTAAGCGTTTGGATATTCATCTCCGAAAATCTCTGTTTAGTAGCTTTTGATATATGGATAGGAGCATTATCTTGAAAAAATTTAAAATTTCTGTCAGGAAAGATAGTGTCTAACCATGGTAACACTTTTTCTCTCACCAAGTTTAGATAGCTTTGACTATTAGGTCTTCCTTCAATTTTTTTAAGGAGGTAATCCCTAGATGCTTCTATGACTCCCCAAACCGCTATACCTCCTCCTTTCATCTGTCGCTTTGGACGGTTAAAATATGTTTTTTTCCCACTTTCCATATAGCTAAATTCATTATCTGGAATTCATTATAAATTTAGCCCTGGATAGCCATTCCCGGGCTTTGGCGACCCTGATCTATTTGCGTTGTTTTGTCAGGGAAATGTTTTTTCTCGATATTCTTCCACTTAATAATTATTTTTGATAACGCTCTTCAAATCATTTGTGAAGAGGAGGCTAAATTCAAATTTTCAGGTTGTGACGATTTCACCATCTTTAGCCAAAAAACGAATTTCTTTTTTTATTCTTGATTCTTCCCTTCTTCCCAACTTAGGATGGGGTCCAGGCTTCTTTTCAGCACGGTTGTAGTCCATTTTGAATATTTTAGCCACCGTTGAGTGGGAGGCCAAGTTTTTCTCCAACAGCTCAGTAACTGAACACTTTGTTCACCTCTTTCTCGAATCTTTGAATTAGATCCTGAGAATAAACCTTCATTAATTAGGGATGGTTCTTCTATAAAATTACTAAATAAACTGCCTTTAATATGTCAGTTTTGTTGATTTCTCACGGTGTACACTTTGTTTTGCCCAACTATTGTTTGTTTATTTTATAATATTGAGATTAAAGAAAGAATAAACTGTCTTATTTCAATCTAAAAATTGTTCGACTCATAAAACTTATTTTAGACAACATTAAGAACAACTAAGGCTAGTTGTTTCTTCAGACAGCCTCTTTTATAGCGCGTTATCTGTATAATAAGAATTGTACACTTTAATTTGTCCTGGAGTGTACCTTTATCGAAATTTGACCTAGATATTTATTAATATCTCAAAAAAAGGATTGGGAAGGGATGGGAATGTTCGAAAGCTTTGTAGCGCAGCCGACAGAAGCATCCATTTTGAAAAACTTTTTATGATGGTTCCAACAAGGAAGGCGACGCCATCACTTGAATAATCGAGTCGGGAGGTGTAATTTATGCGGGATGTTAATTGGAGCCGGCTGGAGGCCTCTATAGAGTCACACTCGAAAAGAAAAAAGTAAAATTTTTTTTAAGTACCCAGATGGTCAAGATACATTCCACATCGGGGAACCATTAAGACCTTAGAATGGCTTTTATCGTCTAGGCAAACAGTGTATCCCATTACCTGGGTCCTCCTATAGAACCCTATAAACTCTGGTATAAGAAAGAGCTTTGATACCGCTCAGACGACCGGATGCGATTCGGTCTCTACTGATGATTGCTTAATGGCTGGATTGAACTGTATCTAGGGATCGGAAAAAGAGTATATATTATTTTTTATTGCTTTAAGTTTTACGATGAGTAAAGTTAATTTAAGTGGTATAGGATGAAAGGGATTGGTATTATAGTGCTCAAGGGATAAAACCATTAATATTTTATTTGTTAGCCACATAAATGTCTCAGATATTTTATAATAATTTATGAATTACTAGAGATCTGTCCTTGCTTTGCCCGGGTGCAATTTAAATGTGGTGTAATTTATGTTTAAAAAACTTTAGTTTGACCAATTAAGAGTTTATCATTTGGAATTATGAGTTCAGAGTGAAATTATGAGTTCCAGAACATAATACTGTTGTTTTTATCGGTTATTTTAATGTTAAGAGGAAGGAAAAGTAGGCTGAATATCGTCCCTTTAATGCTGTCTTGGATTCAATGGACTTTGGAAACTTTGAAAATTGAGATATAGATCTAACAACAGTACAAGGGCAAGGGCGTGCGCTGGTTTTCTTTAGCGGGAGCATGTATAATAATACACACACAAACACCCAATCAATATAGATGGAACACTAAAAGATAAATTAGGATTGTTGTTAAAGATATGGCGCTAATAGAGCCTGGTCCAAGCTCATCTGTCTAGGCCCATCCGCAGAAAGAGCAAAATCACCAATTTAGGTGGATAAAAGCTTGGAATCCAGTGCTTCACCTTTTCATTATTAGTTGACAAGACCCTTTATACTAATATTTTACGCCATTCAGTGTTCACAAATACATAGTAAATGAGTGAATCATTCCTGTTCGCACAAGTGCCTAATAACCGGCAGTGGGATTATCATTATTCGATGGTCATTTATTGTATTCAAGGTGTGTTTAGTGCAAAGTCTTTTTGCTTTTATTTAACAATGGACATTGCTGAGACAGGTAAGACATTATATTTTCAAACTGATTATCGAACATAGTAATAGAAATAGAAAACAAACTTTATTCTGGGACAATGTCCCTTCAGAATAACATTAATGAACAAGATAATAATTCATATCTGGCCTAAAACAATATATAACTACATTTAAATAACAAAAGAAAGAAGAAAAAATATATAAAAGGTCATTGTGACATCTCTATGTAAATATTCAAAAATAAATAAATAAGAATCAACCTAAAATATATCTTTTACATCTCATTAAAGTATATAAACAAATCACCTCACATGTTTTACTCCAATATTACATACGTTGCAATCTACCTGTAGAGTTAATTTAGCAATTTGTAAATGTATGCCCCTATTCAATAACGATAAACTATATAACCCCCAAGTTACCCCAAGGATTTGTTATAATTTTTTTCAGACACAACACTCCGAATCAATAGTTTTACAATATATAATTTGAAGAGTTTCCTCAATGATATAAAATACATCTATTAGCAGGTTTCAGCAACTCCGAACCATAATTAGATTTTTTTCCCCCCTATTCCGGAATTTCAAACGTTTTTAACAAATAATTTTGATGTTTGACTAGTGTGTGCTCGCCAATCGTGCCAAAAAATTAATTAGTTTGTATAGTTTTTTTTTCGTAATCTGGGACCCCAAAGGTTAAATATGGAAAATTTTCAGAATTTCACCTAAATCGGTCATATTTTCCACTGTGAGCCGCCCAGGCCTGCTTCACTCCATGCATCTCCTCTTGAAAGCAGCTCTGACGCCACCCATGTCTTTCTGTTTACATGCCCAAACCATCGTAGTCTTTTTCTTCCATCGTATTTTCGACATGTTTTACTCCAATATTACTCCTTATAGCGTGGTTTCTTAGTCTATCCCTTTTTGTTTCCCTCTCTATTCTCCTCAGGAACCGCATTTCCATTGCTTGAAGTTGGCTTCGGGGCTTTGAGAAAGTCCAAGATTCGCTTGCGAGGTCATTATAGGGACGAATGTGTTTTGTTTTTTATACAGCCTTTTTGACCTGCTTGGACACTTCTCTTTTTCCTAAGAAGCCTGTTTTTACTTTCACTTACTATTACGAATTCCGGTTTTCAACGGAAATACATGTTTTAGGGTCCCCTGAGTCCAAACAACCAAGTCCCGCAAAAAGGTCTGTGTGTGTGTGTATGTGGTAACTCCCGGGCGGAAACGGTAAGTCCTATGAAACTGAAATTTCATATTTAAGACAACTATACGTCCGAGACGTGACAAAAAATTTTTCATCAAAATTAGGTTACCAGAAGAGGCACTTTATACCATGAGTTTTGCAACTTTTTTTGATTTTCTCGAAAACGGTTCCGACGATTTTGATTAATCTCGCTATATTGATGTAAAAATGGACTTTAATATCATGTAGGTTTTATTCTGATTAAAATGGTTTGACAGGGCTTAAATGCCGAAATATATAAATTGAATAAATTCGATACCCAACTAAAGGAGAAAACAGAAAAAATATATTTGTGGATGTAATTAGTTGACCGTTGAGAATTACTGGAAGGAATTAGTCCGGGTGGCGGTCATTAAATGAAACAACTAAATAGTTTCAACTATTTTATTGTTTGCCAACGTTTCGACCCCCTTTGTGGGTCATCATCAGGGCTAAAAAGATACAAAAGAATATAATTTCAATGACATTACATACAATATTATATAACCTATTTAGCTAGAGAACGTCGGTATTGAAAAAATAACAGAAGAACTGTATATGTAAAAAAAATACAATGACCATATTACAATAATGAAAGTGTTATACAGAAAAAATAAAAATGTTCACTAAACAAAATTTACACAGGTATCAATAATTTACATGAAATATGAAATATAAAAATATGAAGTAGAGTGGAGATACGTACCGCATGGTGGGAGAATGGAAACTAGGTACTGTTTGGTAGATGGGGGGTAGGTAGGATGGAAAATACGTAGGAAAAGGTGGAATGGAAAATACGTACTGATTTATGGACAGGGCCTGACAACAATGACTAAAATTCTTAATACTACCATACAAAGAATCAATGAAATTTAACTTATGATTATAATAATGATACAGGATAAAAAATTATGATTTAATTCTTGAAATATCACCTATATAATAGTAAGAGCAGTGATGGAAGATGTATATGGAGAAAAACTGACTGTACCTCCCAACTTAATCATCCCTAATTCTGTTTTAGGTATCCAAAGATAACAGGGTGGAAAAAATAATAATGGAACATTGTAAAATACATTAATTGACAAATCTTACAGGTTGATAAAAAAAAAAAATTAAATAAACATAAATACAAGTTGGAATAAATTGAATAGTGAAGACATTTAGAAAATTTTAAATACATAAACAAAACAAAATAAATACATATATAGAATTATATGGATACCTAAAATAGATTTTAAAATATTAATAAAAACCAACAAACAATAATAATGAAAAACAAAACAATATATATGGTGGGATAGACAGAGAAAATATGCTACTTAATAGAGTTTAATATGTGGCTATATGTGGAGGAAATGCATTGTTTATCGGTTTTAGACTTACTTATCACTAGAAATACCGACGGTTCTATTTCAACTGACTGGTACACCAAATCCACCTATTCCGGTAGACTGCTCAACTTCTTCTCCCAACACCCATATCATCAGAAATTAAATGTTGCCAAGAATCTCGTCCACCGTTGCCTATCCTTGTCTGATCCAAAGTACCATCCTAATAATATCGAACGTATTAAAAAAATACTAACCTTAAACAGCTTCCCAAAAAAAGTAATTAAAAACCTTATAGATTCTTATAACACAAAAACCACCGTTACTTCCCCTACAATTCCCGACCATGATTCACCCATGATATTTTTATATAGATCCCTACCTTACATTCCGCACCTTTCTGAAAATATAAAAAAAATCCTTAAATTTTCCTTACCTTCCTTAAAACTAGGACTAAAGACCCAGAACAAGCTTTCTCACCTTTTTACCAATACAAAAGACCCGATCACTCCTATATATCGTTCCAATATTGTTTATAAAATTTCATGTTCAGATTGTGATGTATCCTATGTAGGAGAAACCAAAAATTACTTAAAAACCAGAATATCGCAACATAAACTCTCCGTATCCTCTCGAAACCCTCTAGCCTCAAAACTTTCTGAACACTCCATACATTTCAATCATTCCTTTAACTTTGACGACTGCTCCATTTTAGATTATGTTCCAAACCATAAGAAAAGACTAATCGCAGAATCCGTCCACATCCACCTCCAATCCAATCCTGTTAACCACAAAACCGATAAACAATGCATTTCCTCCACATATAGCCACATATTAAACTCTATTAAGTAGCATATTTTCTCTGTCTATCCCACCATATATATTGTTTTGTTTTTCATTATTATTGTTTGTTGGTTTTTATTAATATTTTAAAATCTATTTTAGGTATCCATATAATTCTATATATGTATTTATTTTGTTTTGTTTATGTATTTAAAATTTTCTAAATGTCTTCACTATTCAATTTATTCCAACTTGTATTTATGTTTATTTAATTTTTTTTTTTTATCAACCTGTAAGATTTGTCAATTAATGTATTTTACAATGTTCCATTATTATTTTTTCCACCCTGTTATCTTTGGATACCTAAAACAGAATTAGGGATGATTAAGTTGGGAGGTACAGTCAGTTTTTCTCCATATACATCTTCCATCACTGCTCTTACTATTATATAGGTGATATTTCAAGAATTAAATCATAATTTTTTATCCTGTATCATTATTATAATCATAAGTTAAATTTCATTGATTCTTTGTATGGTAGTATTAAGAATTTTAGTCATTGTTGTCAGGCCCTGTCCATAAATCAGTACGTATTTTCCATTCCACCTTTTCCTACGTATTTTCCATCCTACCTACCCCCCATCTACCAAACAGTACCTAGTTTCCATTCTCCCACCATGCGGTACGTATCTCCACTCTACTTCATATTTTTATATTTCATATTTCATGTAAATTATTGATACCTGTGTAAATTTTGTTTAGTGAACATTTTTATTTTTTCTGTATAACACTTTCATTATTGTAATATGGTCATTGTATTTTTTTTACATATACAGTTCTTCTGTTATTTTTTCAATACCGACGTTCTCTAGCTAAATAGGTTATATAATATTGTATGTAATGTCATTGAAATTATATTCTTTTGTATCTTTTTAGCCCTGATGATGACCCACAAAGGGGGTCGAAACGTTGGCAAACAATAAAATAGTTGAAACTATTTAGTTGTTTCATTTAATGACCGCCACCCGGACTAATTCCTTCCACAAAAAATATATTTGTTTAATGCAATTTTTCGTTTTTGAATTTAAGAGCAGTAATATACATGTATGATATACCGTTGGAAAGTTAAAGATTTTAGAAAATATTATCTCATACACAAGCTTTTAAAAGTTAATAGTCGATAAAGATAAAAAAGTCGATAAAACTATGTGACTGTTCTAGATAATAATATAATCGATTTTTTAATAAAACACATGTTTCTATAGAAATTCAATTTAACTAATTCTTTAATGGTTTCACTCATTTTGATCTCTTACTATAAATTCTTTAATCGATTTTAAAAATGGAGGTAAGTGAAAGTCGTGTGTTGCCCGCACCAGATTTTTTGGGAATGGAAACATTTACTGAATTGTTTTACTGTTTTCTAATGTCTCTATCTAACCAGACTTTTTCGTTAAAATGGCCACCAAGATATTTGAAGTCACTGATTTGTTCCAAGTCTTCTCCTTTTAATCGGAAGACTTGATCAGCCCTTTCTTCTTCTCTCTTTATCTTCATTTCGTTTTGTTTCTATTTCCATATTCAGCATCTGTAATTCATTCTGCAGGCACGGAGATTATATTGGAGATTCCTTCCATTATTCTCAAATACAATTATGTCATCTTGGTAAGCTAGAAGGGTGAGATTAGCTGGTCTTAGTTCTCTGTGACACAGTGTATACAGGCCTCATCCGTAGTTGAGCCTTCCTCAATGCAGGGTTGAGCACAATTATGAACTTAATTTATGTTATATTTATATAAAACTAAATATAAAAAAATTATATGTGTATACGCTTGGCTATCCGTGAAAGAATAGTACTTCCAAGTGACAACTCAAAATTGAGGATGGTTCTATTGAAATAAATAAGTGGACTGTATAGATTTAAAATAAATAAAAATAATGAAAGCAAACGACGAATCACAATACATTTAATACAATGAAATACATATAAGGATGATAAGAAACAAATTAACCTAATAAATTTATATAAGAAAAATTAACCTAATTATAATTAAACAGCTGTAAGAAAATGTAGGAAACAAAATAAACCTAATTAAAATATTGTAAAAATAGAAGAAACAACCTTAACTTAATTAATGCTCAAAGATGTAAAAAAAAAAATAATAGTTATCAAATTAAACAGTTTCTTGAATAAGAATTAAGAAATTAAATGTTTCCATTAATGGATAAAGATAGGTTATATTTACGTAAAGATGTCCAGTTGAGTGTTGAAGAAAACGACCGCAGGGCGGCTTGAACGAAGTCGTCTTGAGTATTGAAGAAAATTACCGCAGGGCGGCTTGGACGAAGTTCTCTTGGGTGTTGAAAATGACCGCAAGGCGGCTCTTCCAAGTTCAAAGGGGAACGATGAGAAGATGAAGAAATTTTCCAAACGTTCAAACGTTGAGAGGAATCTTGGGTCTATATACGGCACATCTTCACCGCTCAGACGCTAGCTTAAGACTCTACTTGCCACGAGGCAGTCAAAAAACAATTTAAGTACGATCGTCTTCTGTCTTTCTCTTCTACTGCTCTCGTTTAAAAACTTTTAATTATATTTAAAATAACTATTTTAAAAAGAAATTAAAAAACAAAGATTTAAACAAAAAAAATGATCTTATTATAAATATCATAAAAATTATGAACTTATCATTTTTCGATTGGAAAACTATAAAAACCTTATCAGGCCATAACATATGGCGTGAACAATATGTTTTTGTGAAGTAAAAAGTATATGTCTTAAATATGTAATTCACTATTGAATATATATTTATTTATGGCCAAATTAAAGAAACTATATTATTTTTAAACGATTCCTAAGTTTGAAGAATACTAATTCATGATCTGCACTACATTACGATTCGCATTCTCACGTTTATTATGCTCTTTTGTCACACACATACGTTGTGGAAGACATGTTTGGTTTAATTTCGGTATGATTACTTTAATTGCAGTATATAATATGTTTATATAGTAAGTAGTAGTAGTATTTTACAACTATAGCTCTGCTACGAGACAACAAAAACAGTTATTGGTCCGTACTATGAGTATGTTAACAAACTTGGGAAGGATAAGCTTGGCAGTCTCTCACAAAGAATATACCATAGTACTCTTATTTTTATCAGATATTTTAATGTTAAGTTGTGAAAGGATTAGGCTGAATATCGCCCCTTTGTCTTGGATCCATAATTTCATTTTGGAAAATTTGGGAATAGAAATATCATCTAATAGCAGTACAGGAGTAGGGTGCGCTGAATTTTCGTTAGGGGCGAGCTAATACAAGAACACTAAAAGATGAAGATAAAGTAAAAATGTCGTTACAAATATGTAAAGACTGTTTTTTCAACCAAACACGAATTCGATTTTCAAATTTATATTATATTTATATAAAATTACAGATAAAAAAAAATGATTAAAATCGATTGATGTGTATAAAACAAAAAAAAAGTGTGTAATCGATTATTTGAACTCCTGGCCCTTCGAGTAATTTTATTTCCGTGATAAAATGACGGTAAATTCCTAATGATATTGGATATTTGAGACATGTATATATCTTAAATATGTGATTCATCCTAGAATATATTGAGGATGTATAGTCGACTGTAGAAACTATTATAGGTGGAATAGTCAGTGGTTTCCAGTTTATGCTTGGACATGGCTCAGTAATGCCCTGATGATGGCTCACAAGCTTGGGCCGAAACGTTGGCAAAATTAAAAACTTTTCAAAAAATGACTGATTCCTGACTATTCCACCTATATCCCAGAATATGTATTTATTTATTGGTAAAATAATATAAATATAATAGATAATAAAAGAAACTCTATAATTTTCTTTTGTGTAAACGATGTCTATGTTTGGATATTGCTAATTCATTATCTGAACTACACTACGATTCTAACGTCAATTATGCTGTTTTGTCACATCTATAAGTTGTAGAAGTCATGTTTAGGTTGATTTCGGTATTATTACTTTAAATGCACTTTATAATTAATATGTTTATGTAGTATTTTACAATTATAGCACTGCTTTGAGACAACAAATTTATTGGTCTATACTAGAAGTAAGTTTGCAAACTTGGGAAGGATAAGCTTGGCAGTCTGTCTGAGATAATATAGTACTGTTATTTAGTGTCAATATAACTGTCAGCTACGTCTGGCACCCTTTAGTTATATAGAAAGGGCTGTCTGTACCTTTCCTTGCAACTGTGCAGAACGTTTCACTACCTGTCCCACTTAACAGTACTACGAAACGGGTTACAAAGTGAATCTGTCTCCCTTTCTCAGCTAAGAACGGTATTCTTTCTCATTCATAAATAGCAGCAGGCTTTGCCAAAATCAATGAAATCAGATTGAAATCATATGCAATGGAGAAAACTACTCCGATCATGTAGGTTCTATTTTGTGTTATAAAAAAACAAAAAAAAAAATATATATATATATATATATATATATATATATATATTTGTATAGAATAATGTTTATTATACAATATATATACATTATTACTTTACATTTTTTAACATTATTAGGGCTTAGTCTTACTTGACCGTTAGCCCGGAGTCGGATCTATTTCATAATTCCTAAATATAAACAAGATAACATAATAACTACTCTTACACCCATATGCATATAATATATCAAATCTATGACCTAAATAACATAAGTGATTTCAATACACATAAAAAACAGGAAGAAAAATATCTATGAAAAACAAAAAAAATAAATCACACTCAAAAAAGCACTCCTTAACATCCTTTTCTTACAACATTTATTTTTCCTCACAATTTATTACATAGTTTTTCTACGTTTCGTGGTTCTTTCCCTATTATCAAGACTTCTCTTAAAAAGCACCTTTTAACACACAACATATATATATATTACATTTGTAGCTAACTGCTATTCGTCCTCTTGGATGTTTATTGGCTAACTGTTTTTATTATGAGTGTGAAATATTAAATAAAACTTCCGAAAAAATTATAAAAGTAAATAAATACATCATGTCAACATATCCTGTATCACATTTACTAAATGTATTTTATAATTCAGTTGTAAATACCAATAAATATATATTTTTTTAATAAAATAAATACATACATATATCTGTATAAATCACAGTAACACTTGATAATTTTAATTCATTGTAATACATACAACATTTCATAGCTCAATAATTAAATTCCTTAATAACTTCAGCTCTATATTTCCATGGTATTTTACAGTACTTAATTAATCTGAACTAATCACTGCCATTTAAATAATCTATTGATTCGTCATTCCCTAAATAGTTTTTATTAAAACAGCATCTACGAATTTTAGTTAATATTGACCTCGTAAACCTATAAATTGTTCTGCATTTTTAATTTATTTGTTATTACACAGAGAACATACTTTAGTTTGGTCTTCTTTATGAATTTTATAATTCAAATCTAAGAACTCTCCTCTGCTTTTTATGATCTACTTAATATCAGTCATGTTTACATATGTATATATAGATATATAATTATTGTTTTTTACTTTATGTTTGTTTACGCTTGACATGGCTCAGTAATGCCCTGATGATAGCTCACACGTGTGAGCCGAAATGTGGGCAAAATTAAAATATTCAAAAAAGACTGGCTCCCGATTGTTTCTACCAATGGCAATTTCTACAGCCGACTATACATTCTCAATTAATTAGAATCATGTCGAAACCCCATTAACCCTGATCACTGAGGTTATCCTGTTTGGCTCTGAGTCGATCATTTTTTTTATTTTTTTTCGCTAATCTCCTCATTGCACACCTTCTTAATTTTTTGCTTTAGCACATCTTTATTCTAAGGCTTTGTAATATTTTTTTTTTCATGATCGTCCACAAGTTTTATACAGGATTTAAATCAAGGGTATTGCCTGACTATTGAGCGTGAATATCTCGTTTTCTTATAAAATCTGTTTTACCTATTCAAAAAAGCAACGGTGAAGGCAATCTCATCTGAAAGGATCTCTTTCCTCCAGTCATAAGATGTCCAATTTTCAAAATACGGTGCTCAATTTAGGCGAGATTTTTAATTAATGGCTAGTTTTCTTGCCTATAAACCTTTTTCTCTCAATCTTCGGCCTACAGTTTCTCGACTTACTTCTGTTAAATTGTTATCTGCAAGATCTGCAGATATTTCTTTAGCTGTTTTGGAGCGGCTTTCAAAGCATAACCTCATCATCGTGTGATCTAAACGCTCACCTGTCTTCCTTTTCCTTCTAGTCCCTTTATTTCGCCGCACAGTGCGGTATTATGGTCGAAAACCTGGCCAAAACCATTTAGGCACTTTTTACGGTTCGGATGAGCCGTGAAAGAATAAAAAACATATTTTTAAGGATATTAGGAATTTTAAAAAATATATGTATATTACCCAAAGTTATATTACTTATATTCACGGAATATAATAAAAATGGTATAATTAAACTTACTAAACTAGCTTAAATTTAAATACAAAATAAATTACAGCTTTACTTAAATGTTGGGTACCTAATTATCATTTTTCATCTTCATTATTATCAATTCGCGTAATAAAAAAATCTAGAGCTTCCTCAGTAAAATACTGTTTTTGTTGTATCTTGATTTTTGATCTTATACTACTAAGGTTAGGATCTGATGTTAATAAGAGTCAGTTTAGTACATCTTCATTGCATCCTGTCCTAGAAATCTTCCGAGAAAATCTTTTCCTATAATGGCGAAAGTGTTTGTTCCTAGCTTCTGCAGCCTCATCTGATAATTGGCCAATTGGCAATAATGCGTGGACTATGACACTTGAAGAGTAGATTAAAATGTGGACTGTGGGTGACATTGGTTGCCATGGATCCATAATATAATATTTTACTGCATTCATAGTGAAATTTAAAAATGTTTGGAGTTCCATCTCGAAATCTAAATATAATACTTCGAGAATAATTTTAATTAATTAATAAGAGAGCCACTTCTGTCATGCCAACCTATTCCTCTGGATTATTGAAAATTGATGATTATATCTTCTCGATATATTCCCATCATTGGTGTTGACGTACCCAAGTTTTGGAATGTCCACCAATAAGTCCATTTTATTTCGGTAATCTTTTTGAATAGATGCCTTGGCCAAATGGAGCTTTTCTCGGTCATTTTTTTTCAGAAATGCGACCTTTTTATGATTCTGCTTTTATTTTTTATGATAGATGTAGCAGAACGAGCCATTTTCGTATACAATTGGCTTTGAACACCTTGAATGATTCGTGAAGTTCATCTTTTTTTTCTGTAAGACACCATGTAATATCAAATTGTTTCTTTTTAAATCTTCAAGTTTTTTATCCAACAATCGTTGTGAGATTCCTCTAACTAACTGATAAAGCTGAATTCTGGTCATAGAAATGACAGATTGAGAAATATCTAGAAGAATGTAAGCACTGGTTAGTTAGGATCGCAAAAAAAGGTGTGTTATCAAAGTTTTAATTTTCATTATGTGAAAACTTGAGAATGTCTTTATTGCTAAAGTTATTCTAGATATCCTGTATTTTACAGAAAAATATATCAGATACCTTTGCAGTGAGTTGCACATAAACAAAAACAATAATGTTTCATTAAAAAGACGAAAAATTATCTGTTTCTTTTTTTTTTTTTGGTAGAAAGTTATACTGTTCGATACGACTAAATAAAGTCCGATACACAAATAAATATAAGTTCTAGGTATTGTACATACCTTGATTGACGATACCCTTATTCAATTTTTTCACCAAAATCACTTTT
Source organism: Piezodorus guildinii (assembly GCA_023052935.1). Classification (NCBI taxonomy): domain Eukaryota; kingdom Metazoa; phylum Arthropoda; class Insecta; order Hemiptera; family Pentatomidae; genus Piezodorus; species Piezodorus guildinii. The sequence goes on from CM041295.1 coordinate 76,723,706, forward strand.
AAGATAAAAAAAGTTCACTGAAAACACGGTTTTTTACGACGCGTAATGACAAGCCCTAAGTTTCAACTAGTGGTATCGCGCAATACGGTGGCCTATTAAGGTAGCGACTTAACCATAAGGTAGGAGATTTATTTTATTTTATTGATTTTATCAACCATATTGGGGCCCAAATCTAAGGTCTGCGACTCAAAGTTTGCAAATCTAAGGTCTGCGACTCAAAGTTTGCAAATCTAGGTTTTGGCCAGGTTTTCGGCCAAAATACTGCATAGTGCGCCGGGTAGATCCCTGAGAATGATATTTTTTATTATTCAGACCACAGAGGATTAGTTGCATCTTACCCTCTTTGCTATTTCACCTGAAGAAATACCAGCTTCAGCAAATGCAAATGCCACTATTTAAACTTTTTCCTCATTAGTTATTTTTTTGAAACTTAGTCTATTGAACATATTATCAGGATATTCTGTGCTTAATATTGGATACTCTAGGTACAAATAAACTATGAGTCACTGATTCCATTTCTCTCTGATACTAGTAAGTAAACAAAGGCAATCCTACTAATCGTATACACATTTAGGATTACAATGATAACAATTATATGTAATGCAATTTCAGTGACCACTACTGTATATGGACTAAAAATTGCTATTCTAGAAAATGTAAAAGCCTTCAAGGATAGAAACAGTATATGTAATATCAGACAGCATGACGGCACATATGGCCTTGTACAGTCAAATTATAGCTGGTCTGGAATAGCCTCAACATTCTAAAGCAATCAGCGTGAGGTAATAAACATCCTAATGTGGACTCCGGTGCACGAATGTATAGAAGGCATCTAGAAAGCTGATGGTACTTCAGCAAGGAGTCGCTTAGACTCAATATTAAAAATCTAGTGCGGGCAACACCCGACCTTTCACATAACAAAATTGTTTCAATCAGTTTGAGAAATATTAAAAGAAGTTAGAGTTGAAACAACTTGAAAGAATCATATTCATTTTCGTTGGAAACATATGTTTAAGATTAAATAACATAAAGGCAAGAAGTGGACTGATGAAAGAAAGGAGGCTCACAGAATAAGAATGTGCAAAACTGAAGAATAACGTGGTACACAGCAGGTCAAACGAATTAATAATATATAGCATTTTTTTTTAAAACATATATATTGATATTTACAACTGTATAATAAAATATATTTAGTAATAGTGAAAATATGAAATATGAAAGGAAAATATAATGTCATGATTCTCATGTAGGGGTACTACCTATTGGCCAACGGGTTTAGGGTCATCTTCTTTTCAGAAACCTCGGAGGATTATCAGGGATTGTAGAGGAAGCAAGGATTGAAACTAGTGGGTTAGAGTAGGAATGGGGTTTGTCATGAAAGGACTGGTACCTGGTTCGCGCCAATTCAGCAACATAGAGAATAATAAGGTCTTTATGGATAAGTTTATTTGTGGCAAAATAAGGAGCATTGAGGACTTTTGATTGTAAGGATGGGAGACGGGAAGAATATGATGGTTTAGTAGAGATACAAATCTTTACTCCGTAAGTCCATATCGGTCTTATGATAGTCATGTAGATGAGCCTATTGTACTTAAGTGGAAGGTTTGAGCGTTTTTCCAGTAAGTGTTGAAGTATTCGAAAACGTCGGGCAGTTTCTTGTCGTTTCAGTATTGTATGAGGGTTCCAAGTTAGACGTTTGTCAAGGTGCAGTCCTAGATATCGGATCTGTTCAACCGGGTCAAGAGGAGTGTTTACCCAAGCATACTGTTGTGCAGAATTTCACAGGTTTACGACGAAGGTTTAAGGTTATTTCGTGGAATTTATTAGAATTCATTTTTATTCTCCAATTCTGATACCATACTTCAAGGTCTCTGATGTGGGATTGAAGTGTTTGGGAGGCAATCGTTGAATCGTTGTTGACTGATAACACACAAGTGTCAGTTTATAATGTCAGCAGTATAAAATGTGTAAAGAATGGGTCTTATAATACAGCCTTGAGGAAAACCAGTATACTGATTAAAAAGGGATATATAGGAACTATATAATAACAGTTTAAAATAGGTTAGTAAACTTATTTTTAAGTGATGCAACTTCTATTACCACGACTGTATCTCAGTATGGATATGATCTCATAGATTGGCTCGTTATACACTTTGGCAGTTATACAATTTATAGTGTAGGGTCATCACTCCCTATGCCTAATTTTATAAGTGGCCACCATTTGGCTGACGGGTCTCACATACCCGGGGGAGAGGCTGCGAGTGAATCTCCATTATATTACATCCTTATAAAAGCCCCGCCGGTGCTGTGATTCGAACTCGCAGCAACCTGTAGCATGAGAGACTAGCGCGCTAGCCACTCAGCCAAGGGTTCCCCCAATTAATAAGTAGTAGCGTTTAAAATAACTGTCAATAATCATCATAATAATTTCCTCTTCTACCGCTGTTCGGTGTGAGGGTCCTGCTTATTGAGTCTGGTCCAGCTGTATCTCTCCTGCACCAACTCTGCTCTCCTGTTCCAAACTATTCCACGTCTCCTACATGCCTCTTTTACACTATACCTCCCAGGAGATGCGAGGCCTTCCTCTGGGTCCTTTTCCTTCCGTGCAAGTCTCGTAGGTCTTCCTGGCACTTCTTACCGGATCCATCCTAAGATGTCAAACCACCTTATTTTTTGCTCCTCCAGTATGGTCTCCGCCGGATTGACATCGAGATTAGTCCGTATGGTGGCGTTCCGTATCTCTTCTAGTCTTCCTCTCTATTTTTTGTAGGTACCTTATTTCCATCGCTTGTATCTGACTCCTATGTTTTGTTGTGAGGGTCTACGATTCTGAGGAGTGCGATAAAATAGGGAGGAATGTCGATTTGTATACAGCTAGCTTGGTCCGCTTTGTCACTTCTCTTCTCCCCAGGAAACCCCGCCTGACCATACAGAATATCTTGCCTGCTGCTCCAATTCTTTGGGCCACTTCCTCGTCGAGATGAGCTCCCAGATATTTGAAACTGTCCACCTGCTCTAATCTCACTCCTCCAACCTTTCGTACGCTCATTATCCTTCGGGGTTTCTTTCCAATACGCATGCATTTAGTCTTCCCCGGATTGATCTTCATATTTATTGCGGATAATTCCTCTTTGAGGACATTTATGTTATTTTGGAGGTCTCGATCATTGGCAGTAAGACGATGTCGTCAACGAAGGCCAACAGGGAATATTTGGTAGGGTGCAAGTTCCTAATTTTCAATAATAAAAATAATAATTGTAAATAATTATAAAGTAAAGAAAAATAAAGTATTTAAAAATTATCTGATGTACAATGAAGCAAACCAATATATCTGGGCAGTATACTGTTTAATAAAGCATATTTTTCTTTAGTATTACAGAAAATGTATTATTATAATAATAAATGATATTGTATATAAATGGTATTGTTGTGAGTCCTGAAGATAGGGAAGGCCCCCGAAACGTTGACTCCTAATTGTTGCTAATGTAATAATAAACTCATAAGGAAGATAAAGGAACCATTTATTATCACTACATGTTTCTTCCGATAAATTAATTTTATTACGATTTGTACTAACGTTCATATCCTTTTAAGTTCGCATTTGAATTGGGCTCTTTAATAGGAAATATGTTTTATTATGATTTGTTTATAGCAAACAAGAAACAAACATAGTAAGTACAGAAAAACGATAATATATGGTATGGATAGAGGGGTTAGTTTGTTTCCCGTTTAGGTATTGCTTACCCGTTAGGTAACGGTACTAAGGGTGCCTCTAACCCAATTGCTGCTATGGGGGGTTAGTTTGTACAGGTACAGTTAAAACATATGTTGTTTTTTTAGCTCTTTGACGGGAACTTTGCCGCCAAACGCCGATGGCATCTCTTAATTTACAGCTTCTAAAGTGATTTCGAAATTATAAATTACAAATACACTCTAAAATTTTAGGAAGAAATTCTCTTAAACATAGGCTTGCGCAGGGAGAGGAGCTTTAGGGAACCGATGCTCACAGAAAATATTGGGAAAAGGAAAAAATAATTAAAATATAATTAAATTTCAGACTATTTATATATGTGTCAATCCATTAGAAATCGGCCAGACCATGCCGTTAGACATTTTTTCTTTTTATGATATTTTTACAAAATATTATTTTTCTGAATTTGAAACCGTGAAATTGACAAAAATTATCACTAATACTTTTAGTTCAGCTTAGCGGTTGAAAACGTGTCAGGAAAAACTCTATAGTAATTTTTAAGATATCGAATTAAAACAACAAATAACAGTATGATAAGTCGGCTCTTTTTCTTTACAAACTTTTAGCTCTCCAAAAGTGTAGATTTTTATTGATATTTGAGAATACTAAAACCACTTTCTCAGGTAATGTATTGTGACGGCAAAAATTGTAAAACACTACCTCATCATATTTTTATTTGTTGTTTTGATTTGATATCTTAAAAATTATTAGAGTTGGAAAGGTTTAAGCCGCGATGTTTATGTAAACGTACGCTATTAGAATTTCGTATGGAAAATAAAATAAGGTATTTGAGAAACTTCTTCAGTTTATGACGATGTTTTGCAAGCTTTGGTTGAAGAAATTCCCCGTACAAATGTTCGAAAACTTGATGTCAAAAACCAAAAAAATCGTCCGTCAATGTCCACCTTAAGACATTTGGAATTGCAAAATAACTCGACAATCAGCGTTATTATATCAGTGCCTAACTTCTTTGCCGAAACTACAATGATCCATTTCTATCCAGAATATTTACTTATGATGAAAAGTGGATGCCTACAATAGCATCAGACGTTCTGGGCAGTGGCTCAACTAAGGAGATGTAGCACAACTTTTAAAAATGTGTTTTATGAATTTATAAATTCTAAGAATTACAAATTTCAATGAATATGAAAAAGTTTGCAACAGGTTGCGAGAAATGTATTGACAGGTAATAAATAGAGACTGTTTTTATTAATAAGAAGAGGTATATATTTTTTTTCTTTCAAAACCTTAATCGGGACAATACAATACACACACACAGATATATATAAAGTGGAAATAAATATAAAATATACATTGACGCTTCGTACCTAGATATTTTAAACCTTTTAGCCAGTTATCTTCAATAAATACCTTTTAGGAATAAAATTAAAAAAAAAAAAGATATCCAGCGTTAGACTTAGAAAAACAAGGAAAATAATTTAAATAGACTTAGAGCTAGTTCAACATTTAACTCTGCTGGTTGTATACTACAGGTATTTTAAAAACTGTGACAAATATATCTGAATTACGCAAATGCAAAACCAAAAATATATTTGTAGAGATCAAGGCAAACCACGAGCCAATTATTATTATTTATTTAACTTCACTTTATGCTACTATGGCTAATCGGACGATGCTACAGTGGGAGTCCTAAATTTTGCCTATCCAGGTTTTATTAGGATCGGGATCTTTAACGAGACCACCTTTTAACGTCCCCTCCGAAGGAAGGCATAACCAATTAATTACTCCCATTAAAAAATCCTAGGACCACCTGCGGGTTTGAACCCGGGACCTTTGGCATAGTAGGCTGTTATGCTAACCACCATACTATAGGTAACCCCGAGCCAATTATCGAATTCCATGAGAAATTGTGTTCTTAATCAATACAAAATTAAAGCTTAATTTAAAAGAGAAAGTTGAACTATATATTTGCATTCATAAATAAACTTTTGCTATTATGCTTCCTAAAAGCATTTGTAGAACGGATATAATTAAGTCAAACAATTTTTTTAAAGGGGATTTTATCTTATTATAGGTGGAACAATCAGGAGTCAGTCTTTTTTCTAAATATTTTAATTTTGTCGACGTTTCGGCCTAAACTTGTGAGCCATCATCAGGGCATTACTGAGCCATGTCCAAGCATTACACGCTTGAGCCGAAACGTCGGCAAAATTAAAATGTTTTGAAAAAAGACTGACTCCTGATTATTCCACCTATAATAGTTTCTACAGTCGACTATACATCCTTAATACAAAGGGATTTTATCTTATTTTTAAGCTTTCGAGTGATTACCCCTATTCAACGTAACATATTTAAATAAAATATAACACAACTCTCGAGTTTTCTGATTTTCTTTGGAAAATTGAAGAATGGTCCTTTTGAAAATTCTTAACGTGCATAAGCAGCACCTAAAATGCGCGGGTTCTTATGCTTATACTCAGTATATTTATCAATAGTGGAAAGGTTGTAACACAGATTTTATTTTATTACTTGTAAACATATATTTATACATACACGATATATTATTTCCTCCTACGGAGATAACCAAGAAAAAAATAAACAAACAAACAATAACACATTTTACAATCATCCCATTTCTTTTTGTTTAATACCTTATATTAACATTGTTTCTCTTAATCTGATTTGTGAAAAGCGTGTTGATAACATTTTATAGCGCTGTATTCTAGCAATAAATCACGTATTGTGACCATCATAAATCTCTTTAAGGCTAATAAAATCATGTTTGGATATTAATTTCTTTTGTATACTTTGCCGACACATCTTTATTGCTGGTTAGATTCAATGCATTGTTTAAAAGCTAGTTTTAATCGATTTATTTATTAAGGAATAATTTATTTAATAAATGCTTTATATTCATTCTTCTGAGAGAGATGCAAAATTTGATCTCCAGGAAAATAATGTTGCTTGCAATGAAACCATTGCTTAACAATTTAAAAAAAAAATATTAATAACATTACCCTCTCAATATAATAAGCCAATTAATTTTAATTTTAATAATAATAGTTGAAAAAAATTATGTAATTATATACAATTATGGTACATACGGTAACTCTAATAAATTATAATGTAAATAATACGGTTCCTATATACAGGTTAGTTTTAGAGTATACTGGGATTTACTAGGTCCCTGCATTACATAATAAATCTTTTTTATATTTCCTACTTCATGTTTATTCATATTCATTCATTTTTCTTCTTATTTCATTTATATTCATCATTTATAATTTTTTTTTCATATTTATTGAGAAAAATAATACAAACAGCACATTTAAGGGCAATAGGTATTAATCAGTGTAAAATTGTAATTAAATTTCTAATAATATCTTTAATGTAAATTCTAATTGAAATATCCATTTACCTACTGTATATATATTCATTGTTCAATACATTCTTTTCTACATCTCTAAAAATAACATCATATATTAATTATTGTATGAAAATATTAATGTTCTGTTCTTTGTTTTTTCCACTGTTAAGGCATGATTATGAGAAAAACAAATCTGGTGCGGGCAACACACGACTTTCACATACCTCGATTTTTAAAATCAATGAAAGAATTTTCAAATACAGTTAGAGATAAAAATACGTGAAACTATTAAGGAATTAACCAAATTAAATTTATATAGAAACATGTGTTTTATTAAAAAATCTATTATATTATTATCTAAAATAATCAGTTAGTTTTATCTTCTTCTCATCACTCTCTATTAACTTTTAAAAGTTTGTGTATGAGATGATATTTTTTCTAAAATCTTTAGCTTTCCAACGGTATATCATACATGTATATTACTGCTCTTATGTTCAAAAACGAAAAATTGCATTAAAAAAATATTTTTTCTTTTTTCTCCTTTATTTGGGTATCGAATTTATTCAATTTATATATTTACCTGTTTTTCATCAGCGTTAACAAAATAATCTAGTTATTATTATTGAATCTACAAAATTAAAGGTACTTTAGGGGAAGAAAATTTAAAATATCGGCATTTAAGCCCTGTCAGACCATTTTTATCCAAATAAAACCTACATGATATTAAAGCCCATTAAATTTTACATCGATATAGCAAGTTTAATCAAAATCGTCGAAACCGTTTTCGAGAAAATCGAAAAAAAGGTGCAAAATGCATGGTATAAAGTGCCTCTTCTGGTAAGCTCATTTTGATGAAAAAAGGTTTGTCACGTCTCGGGTGTATAGTTGTCTTAAATATGAAATTTCAGTTTCATATTACTTACCGTTTCCGCCCGGGAGTTACCACACACACACACACATACAGACGTTTTTGCGGGACTTGGTTATTTGGACTCAGGGGACCCTAAAACGTGTATTTTCGTTGAAAACTGGAATTCGAAAATTTTCACGATCGCAATACTTTCAATAGCAAGTGAATACGCAATAGTAAGTGAAAGTAATAAATTCTCGAAACGTTGCAAAAATAAAATTGTTTATTTATTGACTGATACTTAAGAACAGTAGGAAATATATATATATATATATTTATATATATATATATATAAATAATAATAATAATAATAATAAAATAAAACAATATAAATTTAAGTTAGCTAATAACATATAAATCTGGTGGAGGCAACACACAACTTTCACTTACGTTGGTTGTTAAAATCAATTTTATATTAAAAAATCATGTCCAGTTTCGCTGAAAAAATGTGTTATAGATTAAATAATATAAAAAAAATAAATAAAAAAACTGTACTATAATCACGTATGTTTATGCCCTATACGTCACTTTATTGTATATTTAATTTTTTTTGATCAATGCTAGATGGTATGGTTCATTTTTTGGAATCTATTAAATTAAAGGTGCTTTAGAGAATACATTTTATAAATTCAGCATATAAGCCCTGTCAGAATCTTTGAATCAGAATGAAACCTACATGATATTAAAGCCATAAAATTTTACATCGATGTACCGATTTAAAACAAAACCTTAATAGCTGATTTTGAGAAAGTCGTAAAAAGGTTCAAAATACATGGAATAAAGCGGTTCTTCTGGTTGACTAATTTTAATGAAAAAGTTGCTGTGAAATCTCAGGCATATGCTCTTCTAAAATAAGAATTTCAGTTCTGTACAACTCATCGTCTTTTAGCTAGACTCACCACACACCTAGATCTTTTTGCGGGACTTGGTCGTTTGGACTCAGGGTATTTCCGCTTGAATTCTTATATTTTTAATATCGAAATACTTTCTTTTACAATATATTTTATATACAGGCAAATGAAAGTAAAAAAAAGATAAAGAAATCTATCTAGATATTAAAAAAATAAATAAATAATAAAGCAAGATTATTTCACTTATTATTGAGTAAAAGAACCACATTTTTCATAAATCAAATAGTCATAGTAATATTTTTTCTACTTTTGCGAAGTCCTAAAACTTTTTTTCAACCCTTAAAAGATAGTCTTGGATTATTTCTCCGTAAATGAGTTTAGAACTACCATACAAAGGATATTTTCTTTTTTAATTTTTCCCCTCTTCCTACGGGTTGCAGTAGATCACGTAATAGCGTGACGTTTCATAACCTCGTAGTTTATCTTGTTCAAATTTTGTATAATCCGTACCTAAAACATAATTGTTCTTAGTTTTTTTTTTTATCTCATACGCTTAACAATTTTTTTTTTCCATCTCGGTTTTCATCAAAGTTATAATACCGGTCTAATTAACTTTAGCATATAATTAACAAATTAGTCATAGATGGACTCTGTTTAGTTGAAGTAATTGTGCAAAAAAATAAATAATAATAATAAAATCGTTTTAAACGGAAAAGATCTATTTTAGAAAAATTCAATAAAAAAATCGCCGACCAGCAATATTTTGTAAGTATGACAAGATTATTGGAAGTGCGACAATGAAAAGAAAAACACCAACAAGAAAAACTTATCTTAATGTGCGCTGACGTTTTAAGCCTTTATTCGGTCTATGAAAAGAAACAAGATAACAATTATTGAAATAATAAAAAACTTAAAAGGAAAATATTTTGATATCATAATATTTTTTCATTTAGATATTTAGTGTTCTAGATTAATTACAAAACCTTTTTAATTTAATTTTCCACTCACTGTGTCTCCATTTCTTAGCTAACTAGAATATCACTAGATCTCGTATTTTTTTAATGAAGTTCCATTTTATATATTACTGTGGGGAATAGCAACATTTTCCAATATCAAACGAAACTAATCCTTTCAGGCTAAAGTCCTTAGAACAATAGTCGATGCCCCATATGTCACCAACAAAACATTACACACCATGACCTGAATATCCCATTTGTCCTTGATCTAATCCCATTCAAATTTTCAACCTTCCACCAGAAGCTTACTCACCTTCCTAATCCCTTGGCACCTATCTTGTTCCAAACATTCCTACAACCCTCCTCGTGGATTAAGGCGGCAGTGGCCCAGAGATCTCTTGTAAATATGTCATTGTCAATGAAACAACTTCTACACTCATGCCATGAGTGTATGTGGCTCTAGCCCCCTCGCTCAGCCTCCACTGGCTCTCAAGAGCAGTGACGCGGCTGAATGAGACGCGCTGGGATCTCCAGACATTGTACCTCGACATCCACTAGTGGATTTCGGGGTTTGATTTAGTGATCCCAGGGGCAGTTTGTAAATAGGCATGAATGTAGTCAAGGTTGTTATTATTATTTTCTTTATATATACATTATTTATTTTATTTTATATACTTTTCCATTGTTATTGTAATAGTTGTCCATTCTTTATTAATTATTCTTGTAATAATTGATTTTATTTTTGCTTACAATGTACATTTGGGATGAATATTTCTTCTAGCTGTAATACTCGTTGCCCAGAAGGTGGCGAATTGTATTATCTCTGAATAAACAAGTTTTAAATTTAATAATAATATTTTATATTCCCCTTACACTTTCCTTATCCTTATTATACCAACATAAATAATCGAGAATTTTTAAAGTATCTGAATGCTGATAATCCTAGGTTGTAATGAACTTGATAAGTTCGGGGGAGAATATTCCATTTTTTTTTTCTAAGAACTATAATAAATAGAGGCCCTAAAAATGAACCATCTTTATTTGGCGTCTTCAATTTTATTAGCTTTACGACTATCATACACATTTTTACTTTCTTTATAGTAAGAGAAAGTATTGCGATCGTGAAAATTTTCGAATTCCAGTTTTCAACGGAAATACACGTTTTAGGGTCCCCTGAGTCCAAATAACCAAGTCCCGCAAAAACGTCTGTGTGTGTGTGTGTGTGTGTGTATGGTAACTCCCGCGCGTAAACGGTCCTAAAGTCCTATGAAACAGAAATTTCATATTTAAGACAACTATACGCTCGAGACGTTACAAAACGTTTTTCATCAAAATAAGCTGAACAGAAGAGCCACTTTATACCACACACTTTGCACCTTCTTACGATTTTCTCGAAAACGGCTTCAACGATTTTGATTAAACTCTCTATATCGATGTAAAATTTAATGGGATTTAATATCATGTAGGTTGTATTCTGATTGAAATAGTGTGACGGCTTAAATGCCGATTTTTACAAATGTCTTCCTCTAAGTACCTTTCTAGATTCGAAAAAATTAACCATATCTTATCGTAGATTGAAATAATCAGGAGTCAGTCGTTTTTTTTTAATATTTTAATTTTGCTGACGTTTCGGTTCAAACTTGTGAGATCATCAGGGCTACAAACATCAGAACGAAAGAGTTACATATTAATAAGATAATGAAAAATTGAAAATGAAAAACTCGCTATATCGATGTAAAATTTAATGGCCTTTAATATCCTGTAGGTTTCATTCTGATTAAAATAGTATGCCGATATTTTAATTTTCTTCCTCTAAAGTACCTTTAATTTTGTAGATTCTATAAAAATTGGATTGCCTCCTGCTACCGCACAATCACAACCTTAAAAATGGTCATTATCTTGCATTTTGAAAATAACAAGCTTAAAGAACAGAACATGTAGAATATATCGCAGAAAATAATGAACAACATTTGATTTCTTTATGAGTATCTGAATAAATAGCTTTTTGTATAAGTTATAAATTGTAGGTTTATTCATTTAACGTCATATTAAAAAAATGTTCCATTATTGTTTATATTTAGATATAATTGCTTTTTAAAAGTTTATTGAGTTCCTTTCTTAATTGTTTTTATCTAGATAATTATTAACGTATGAGTAAATTATAAACAAATGTGAAATTTTAATGCTCCCAACAATAAAAAAAAAGTGTATTATACTGGTTCATTCACAGTTTCAATGTGATATTCAAAAAATAAAAAATCGCTCCATAATTATTTATATTTAGATATAAGTGCTTTTTAAAAGTTTATTGAGTTCCTTTCTTAATTGTATTTTTATAGTTAAATATTAACGCATGAGTAAATTATAAACAAATGCGAAATTTTAATGCTCCCTACAATAATAAAAAAAAAAGGTTGGATTTTACTGGTTCATTCACAGTTTCAATGTGATATTAAAAAATCGTTCCATAATTATTTATATTTAAATATAAATGCTTTTTAAAAGTTTATTGAGTTCGTTTCTTAATTGTATTTTTCTAGTTAAATATTAACCTATGAGTACATTATAAACAAATGTGAAATTTTAATGCTCCCCACAATAATAATTTAAAAAAAATGAAGTTGGATTTTCCGGTTCATTCCAGTTTCAATGTGATATTAAAAAAATAAAAAATCGTTCTATAATTATTTATATTTAGATATAAGTGCTTTTAAACAGTTTATTGAGTTCCTTTCTTAATTGTATTTTTCTAGTTAAATATTAACGTATGAGTAAATTATAAATAAATATGAAATTTTAATGCTCCCTACAAAAAAAAAAAAAAAAAAAAAAAAAACAGTGGATTTTACTGGTTCATTCACAGTTTCAAGTGTTGGAATATTTCGTTATTTACTTGATAAGATTTGAACACTTCCGACCAATTATAACATAGGTTAATAAAAGCCGGAGATTAAATAGTCATAAAATACAGAACCTAGTGACCATATTGTATGCAATAAACTCAAGAATTCGTATTGTGTTTCCATTATTTATCTCTCATAACTGCATTACTTTGATTATTCATTCATTGTCATGAAATCTAGTATATAAATTAATTTTTTTTTTTTTTGCACAAAAACTAGTTTTTTTCCGGTACTTGCTCAAGTAAAAATATTCATATTATTTGTTAAGTTTCTTCAATGTATTTAAAATTGAATTAATAATAATTTTCATAAAAATTAAATTCGTATACCTTGATGATCTATTTTGTCATAAAAATATTACATATTGTTAGAAATTTGAGAATTTCAGAACAATAAGCAAAACGAAAACTGATTTCTTTGAACTAATTCTGTATATTATCATCAAGTAATGTCCTCCAAAGCTTCAACTAAAAGATCTAGATCTAGTGGTTCAATCCCGTCACCTACAAAACAAAGACCCCGCCGTGATACTAATAAAAGATTAAATCTACAAGCAACCCCTTCCGGTACTAATTCAGAATCTGAACCACAACCTGGCACATCGTCACAAGGGATGACTGACGAATCGCCGTTTTTCACCCCAAATCCTTTTCAGATTTTACATAATGAAAAAGAAAACATGGAATCTACTCCTATACCTAGTGAACCACGGCCTCCACCAATATTTGTCAAAAATATTAGAAAGTTCCAGTTGTTGTGTGCGCAATTGAACAAAATTACCACTCCTATACCTAGTGAACCACGGCCTCCACCAATATTTGTCAAAAATATTAGAAATTTCCAGTTGTTGTGTGCGCAATTGAACAAAATTACCGAATCTACCAGCTACTACTGTATGAGTAGAATCAATGATACCAAAATATCTCCTACTACTGCCGAGACATATAGAAAAATAGTGAAATACCTAACTGAAACCAAAGCAGATTTCCATACCTATCAGCTACGCCAAGAGAGAGCTTTAAGGGTTGTAATCAGAAACTTACACCCCTCGACACCAGTTGAAGCTATTAAAGAAGAACTAACGGAGATGGGCTATAAAGTGCGGCAAGTCACTAACGTCCTAAAGGATAAAATTCCTCTACCTCTCTTTTTTGTGGATTTGGAACCAGCTGAAGGAGTTGAAAAAATCTATGACCTCAATAGATTGTACTATTCCAGTGTAAGAGTTGAAAAACCTTACACAAAGAGAGAGATAATTCAGTGCCATAATTGTCAAGCATATGGTCATACTAAAAGTTATTGTCATCACATACCTCGATGCGTGAAATGCGGTGAACAGCACAAGTCTGTGGAGTGTACAAAACCAAAATCAACACCAGCTGTATGTGCTCATTGCCTGAAGGACCACCCGGCCAACTATAAAGGATGCCAAATCTACAAGGAGCTGAGGACCAGGTTTCAAAAACCTCAAGTACTGGATGAAACAACAAGACAAGTAAGAAACAGAAGAGAACCCTCAAAACTTATTGATGCCAATTTATCATTTGCCCACTTACTTGGAGGTGGGAATCAAAGTACTGAAGCCGTGGCCCTGCCGGAACTACAAAATGTACCTCAATCCATTCCACATATACCTCTTTCTCAAAATGTAACCAATCCTAAGAATCCTAATCCACCACAAATCTCTCATATTCCTCCTCCTTCAAACGCCACAGACCTTACCAGTTTGATGACATCCTTTATTTCCGAAATTAAATCCCTTGTTATGCCCCTAATATCACTCCTTACGAATCTCGTAACAAATCTCATTCCTGCCTTAAAAAAACCATAAATGACCTCACCTAATTCCTTATCCATTCTCCTTTGGAATGCGAATGGTGTTAGAACTCACACTGACGAACTTACAGCCGTACTGCAGGACAAAAACATTGATGTTGCACTCATTACTGAAACTAGACTAACCACTAAACAGTACTTTAAAATACCAGGATACACGACATACCGGACAGACCATCCAGACGGCAAAGCCCATGCCGGTACTGCTGTCATAGTCCGCCGATCCCTCACCCATCACTTACACCCAATTTCCGCCCACGGTTACCTACAAGCAACTTCCATCGTTATCAAAACCTTTTCCTTTCCGCTTATCATCGCATCAGCATACTGCCCTCCTAAACATCCCATTTCCTCTGCCCAATTTGGATCCTTCCTCAACTCCTTGGGTAATCACTTCATTTTGGGTGCAGACTTAAACGCTAAGAACCAACAGTGGGGTTCTAGAACCACCAATTCTCGTGGACGGACATTGCAGTCTGCACTCAACTCCCGACGCTTTCATCTCCTACCTCCCGATTCTCCTACCTACTGGCCAACAGATCCTAACCGTAATCCTGACATCCTCGACTTCTTCATCCACAGCGGATTAGGCTCTCTGAATTTTTCCATAGCTCGCCTTGATGAACTATCCTCTGATCATAGTCCATTGATTCTAAATGTATCCATAACACCTATTCCTAAACCTATCCCACCGTCATTCATTAGGGGCCCTGTCAACTGGAACCTCTTCCGCGAAATTCTCACTAATGATATTGACCTCAGAGTGATTCTCAAAACCCCAAATGACCTTGACGACGCCGTATATTCCTTTACAACCGCTATTCAACAAGCCGCCTGTACTGCCTCCTCTCCCAAACAATCCCAAATAATTCCTT
Organism: Piezodorus guildinii; assembly: GCA_023052935.1. Classification (NCBI taxonomy): domain Eukaryota; kingdom Metazoa; phylum Arthropoda; class Insecta; order Hemiptera; family Pentatomidae; genus Piezodorus; species Piezodorus guildinii. The sequence goes on from CM041295.1 coordinate 76,739,116, forward strand.
ACAAAAGCCATTTACCATAACACCTGACAGACCTCATCAACAGCAAACGTCGAGCTAGAACATTATGGCAACGCACCCGCCACCCAGAAGATCGCCGCTCCTATAATTTTTTTTGTAGAAAATTAAAGCGGGAGTTGGCGATCTTCCGTTCCCAATCCTATAATACCTACCTCTCCTCTCTCTCGACTCGTGACAATTCCCTGTGGAATGTCACGAAGAGAATCCTAAAATCCCACACCATTTCCCATCCTCTCCGGCGCTGTGATGGTTCCTGGGCTGCTTCTGACAAGCATAAGGCCGAGGAATTCGCACAGCACCTTTCCAAAGTTTTTACTCCTCATCCAGAGCTTAATCCAACCCATACTGCAGCAGTTGAAGAGTTCCTCATGTCACCAATACCACTATCCTTACCACCTAAAGCAGTTAATCCCTCTGAGGTCAGATATCTTCTTAAAAAGCTTCCTCTCCGCAAATCTCCTGGATACGACCTCCTTACTCCCCAAATCTTAAGACAACTTCCACCTAAAGCCATTACATTCCTTACATATCTCTATAACTGTATCCTACGCACTACCTATTTTCCTCTCTTATGGAAACATTCAACTATGATCCTTTTCCTAAAACCAGGCAAACCTTCTAACAACACGTCATCTTACAGACCTATCAGCCTACTTCCGATCCTCTCAAAAATTTTCGAAAAGCTCCTACTAAAACGAATCCTAGCCAAATTTCAAAATTTTCCTTCACATCAGTTCGGATTTCGTCCTCAACATTCCACGGTTCAGCAAGGATTCCGAGTTGTAGACCACATTTCCTCCGCCCTTGAGTGCAAGGAGTATTGTTCGGGTGCCTTTCTGGACATAGCTCAAGCTTTTGACCGGGTGTGGCACCCGGGACTGCTCTTTAAGCTCAAAACCCATTTACCTCAATCCTTATACCTAATCCTCCGATCCTATTTATCCAACCGCTCCTTCCGAGTTCGCTGTGGTTCCGAATTTTCCGAACAATATACTGTTGAGGCCGGTGTTCCTCAAGGCAGCGTCTTAGGACCCGTCCTCTACATCCTCTTCACCGCCGATATCCCTACCGATCCTAATACCTTTCTGGCAACATTTGCTGATGACACAGCCATTTTATCATCCAATTCCGATCCTGAAGCAGCATCGCTAAATCTCCAAAAGCACCTTTCCCTTGTCGAAGACTGGTGCAATGCTTGGCGCATTAAGGTAAACGAAAGCAAATGCACTCACGTCACATTCACCCTTCGACGCAAATCCTGTCCAACGGTTAATTTCAATTCCATACCGCTTCCTTCCTCAGACACAGTCCGGTATCTCGGCTTTTTACTAGACAAAAGACTGACGTGGAACCCACATACTAGACTAAAAAGAAAAGAACTCAACCGCAGATTCGGCCAGTTATACAGACTACTAAACAGAAAATCTCATCTTACAGTTGACAACAAATTACTAATATACAAAAGTACTGAAACCTATATGGACCTACGGACTTGAACTGTGGGGGACAGCTAAACATTCTAACATTAAACGCATCCAATCCTTCCAATCCAAAGTCCTCCGAACAATAGTTAATGCTCCTTATTACGTTACCAACTGTACCCTACACTATGACCTTAATATTCCGTTTGTTTTAGACCTGGTACCATCCAAATTTTCCAAATTTCATCAGAACCTTAGTCATCATCCTAACCCTCTAGCACAATCCCTATCCAGCACCACCCATCCCTACAATCCTCCTCGAAGATTGAAACGGCAGTGGCCACGAGACCTATTGTAAACATTTAAACTGGAGTTCTGACAATGGTCAGATCCTCCACTCATGTACGGTATGTTTGTGGCTACAGCGCCCTAACTCAGCCTCCACTGGCTCAGACCAGTGATGCGGCTGAGATAGAGGTGCTGGGATCTCTTGGATTCCGCTTTTTCCTCCACAAGTGGAGGAAAAAGCGCTTGCTGGGGTCCCTTTAGCAATTGTATATATTGTATATAGTTATGATTGTGTGTAAGATGTTTATTTATTTGCCAACTTTTTATTTATCTCAATAATAGGTTTATGTTTCGATTTGTTTTGTTTTTTATTTATTATTATTATTTTATTGTATATATTTGAATTTATGTTATATTTTATGAAATTTGACCATTATTATTATTTTCTGTATATATAGTATGAATGTGGTCTCTTATCAATATTATTATTGTTCATTTTGTAACAAATTGTAATATATCTCAATAAAAAAAAAAAAAAAAAAAAAAAAAAAAAAAAAAAAATTCTGTATAAGTGTTATAACTAAAGATTTAATTGAGGGGAAGCTAGTTGATGGTGCAGTCAAATTAACACACAATCAAGTGCCGAAATTTATTATAAAGATTTAATTGTTCAATAATAAAAGATTTTAGAAAAAATTAATAATAATAATAAATAAATTCTTTATCATCCTGGGACATGTCCCTTTGGAATATACAGAATGTACAAAATGTGCTTTAGAATCTTAGAGTTAAATGCATATGTGTTGCCACCGTACACGTTATATTCTTCCATACAGTATTCAAGATTTTAATATTGCAATATTCCAAATCGTATATAATTAGTTTAAATAAATTTAAAATAGTTATAAACCCATGAACTAACATTTTTAAATAATTATATCAACATTTCATAAAAACCGATATTCCACGGTGAACTAAATGGTACACCCATGGAAAATAAATAAAACTTTAATATGTATTTTAAAAAGTACATTTGAAATACAGAATAGTAATAAATCGAATAAAATAGGAACCGTTTAACATAACAAACAAATAAACTGAACTAAATTTGATTTTATGACCAATCCATGTTTTTATTTCTGTCTAATATATATTAATTTTTTTAATATATTTACTGATATTTACAACGGTATAATAAAATACTTTAGTTAATGTGATGCAAGTTATACTGTCATGATTTACATGTAGGGACACAACCTATTGGCAGCTCACCAAAAACTATGCTGAACTAGGTCTCGGACCATCTTCTTTTTATACGCATCGGAGGATTATCAGGAAGAATTTGATGGTTGAAGAAATTGATGGCCCCAAATCTCTACTCCGTAAGTACATATCGGTCTTATGATAGTCATGTAGATGAGTCTTTTGTACTTAAGTGGAAGGTTTGAGCATTTGTGCAGTAGGTGTTGAAGTAGTCGAAATCGTCGGGCAGTTCTTTGTCGTTTTAGTCTTGTATGAGGGCTGTCCATAGTTAAATACAATAATGAATAGACGTTTTAAAATAAACATAATATCTTCTTCCTAAGTGCACTAGTCGTAACGATGAACTCAAAATCCCAAAATGATAACCTCTTAATTAGTCAAACTGAACTTTTTTAAACATAAATTACACCACATTTACATTGCACCCGTGCGAAGCAAGTGCAGGTCTCTAGTTAAATATATAAATCAAACATATATAATTATTATTATTCCTTTTAAACGAATATAAATCAATAATTTACATGAGATTTCGATAGTATTGTATCATTAGTAGTATACTGAAAGTACTATTAATTATATTGTTGATGTTAATCAAAATTAATGATATTTACATAAAGTGGATATTAAAAGGTATTTGAAACGTATAAATGGAAAATGGATGATTTTTTTTTCTTTTTTTTGATATGGCGGAATGAACCCGTTTTTATAGATTAAATCGAAGATGGAGGGGGACTAAAAAAGAGCCGATGTTGACACTGGGGGCCATAATACCCACATGGCCGTTGTGGTGTTTGCCCCCACGCGGCAATAAAATACCACATTCCACATTCCTCACTATGTAAATATTATATGGTCATGGAAGGGAGCGAAATTAAATCAGTCATCTAACTGGTTCCCTCATGGAAAGTTCTTTATTTTTATTTACTTTCCTTGTTGCAGAATTTAGGTAAGTGATATCACTTCCAGGTGTATGTTTATTTTTTATATATATTATATATATATATATATATATATATATATATATATATATATATTTCAATTCTGTTTAGTTAATTACTATTACTTTCACTTACCTGTACATGAAATATATAGGAAGGGAAAGTATTGCGATCGTGAAAATGTTAGAATTCCAGTTTTCAACGGAAATACACGTTTTAGGGTCCCCTGAGTCAAAATAACCAAGTCCCGCAGAAAGGTCTGTGTGTCTGTGCGTCCGTGTGTCTGTGTGTGGTAGCTCTAGCGCAAAAACGAAAAGTCGTATGGAACTGATATTTTATATTTAAGACTACTATACGCCCGAGATGTTACAGCAACTTTTTCACAGAAATCGGCTTACCAGAAGTCCTACTTTATCCCATGCATTTAGCTCCTTTTTACGATTTTCTCAAAAACAGTTATAACGATTTTGATTAAACTCACTATATTGAGGTAAAATTTAAAGGGCTTTAATATCATGTAGGTTTCAATTTTATTGAAATAGTTTGATGGTGGTTAAATGCAGATATTAAATGAAGATATGTGTGTGTGTGTGTGTGCTTGTGGTAATTCCCGGCCGAAAACGAAAAGTCCTTTGAAACTTAAATTTCATAATCAAGACAACTATACGCCCGAAATGTTACAGAAATTTTTCCATCAAGATCAGCTGATCGGAAGATCTTTTTTTTTTACCTTGCATTTTGCATTTTTTCCGATTTTCTCAAAAACGGCTCTAAACAATGTTGATGAAATTCTATATATCGGTGTAAAATTAGGTGGGCTTTAATATGATGTAGTCATTCTGACTGAAATAGTATGACGGCTTAAATGGCGATATTTTAAATTTTCTTCTTCTAAAGTACCTTTAATTTTGTAAATTTAAAAAAAAATTGGAACATCATCTTATTAACATTGATAAATATCGGGTAAATATGCAAGTTGAGCGAATTTGATAAAAAACTAAAAGAGAAAAGTAAAAAAAGAAAAAATCGTTATGCAATTTTTATGTTTTTGCACTCAATAATAGTAATATACATGTATAATATATCGTTGGATAGCTAAAGATTTAAAAAAAAATATTATCTCATTCAAAGGTTGATGGAGAGTGTGAAAGCCGATAAAACTAACTGATTCTTGTAGATAAAAATATAATAGATTATTTAATAAAACACATGTTTCTGTTGAAATTCAATTTAATTAATTCTTTAACAATTTATTTATCTTCAAATGTATTTAAAATTTCTTAAATTGATTTTAACAACGTAGGTAAGTGAAATCCATTTGTTGCGCGCACCAGATTTTTATTAGATTTTTTATTTATCTGTTGGTTTTTGTTTTGATATGATATCTAGAAATTTACAGGAATTAGAACAACTTTCCCTACACCTGTTTTCGCCCGCGAAGCTGACTTAAAACGGTGGCAACACTAAAAGTATTGGCCAGAATTTTTTTTTTATTTATGGTTTTATATTTACGAAAGTATAGAGAATAACTGGTCAAAAAATCACGAAAATCAAAAATGACGAGCGGCAAGGTCTGGACGATTTCGAATGGATTGACCCATATCATTATACACTCTCCTACTTTCATTTCTAATTTCTTACACATAAGTAGGCAACTCAACCGATTTCAATCTACTTTTTAGTTTATTACTCTTTTTATGATTACAGATTCCATATTTTTAGTCCCAACATGTACATCATTTACGTAGTACTATATTTCGGACAAACATTAATTTTCCCAATTAAATAAATTATAGTATTTATATTAAACACTATCCAAATAATCTAGTCCCTAAATTACCCACCATCTATCAGAACGCCTTCTTATATTTTATATGCGTCATTTTTTATTTCTTTACTCATCTAATAAATAAAAACACCTATTCAACATATTTTACTCATTATTTAATATTTTGACCCCATTTTTAAAACATTCGTTGTTTACCCAGTCTAATACCTTGATATGTATTTTAATTTACTATTTATTAACTCGAGTTAATGCTTGACATGGCATTACTGAGCCATGTATTTCTTACCAAAAATTCAGAATTAAATTAACACAATCTATTGTTGTCTTAAATATCGAGTTTCAGTTTCATAGGACTTTTAGTTTTCGCGCTGGAGTTACCACACACACAGTCTTGCTCGTTCCTAGTCTTCCTTAAAATACCTAGGACTCATGATTAATGCACGTCTACGCTTCAATGCTCACACCGAATACATCAGCACGAAATCTGCTAATGTAGCATCCTTAATGGCACGCCTTATGCCAAACGTTGGAGGTCCCAGGGAAAGCCGCAGAAGGCTTCTTGCTACAGTTGTCTCCTCGATTATGTTATATGCAGCTCCCATTTGGAAAGATGCGATGGGTACTAAATCATACCGGAGACAGATGGTTTCCATTTATCCCAGAATTTGCTTGAGGACGGTAAGTGCTTTTCGGACTGTTTCCTACGAGGCAGCGTGTGTGATAGCCAGAATGCCGCCGGTGGAGCTCCTTGTTGAAGAAAGAAGCAGGCACTATGAACGACGATTACACGTTCCCCGAGAGGAGGAGCGGAAAATAACTATTGATCAGTGGCAACAGTGTTGGGAGGCTGCAGATTCCGGGAGGTGGACTCGCAGGTTAATACCTAATGTGGGCTTGTGGTTTGGTCGCCGGCATGGTGAGGTGGACTTCTACATTACCCAACTCTTGACCGGACATGGATGCTTTAGAGTCTACCAGTACCGATTCAAACTGGACAATACTACAGAGTGCCCTGCATGCCGAACTGTCGAGGAAACAGCGGAGCACGTGTTTTTCGCTTGCACTCGCTTTGTGGAAGACAGAAGCACATTGGTGAGGGTGTGTGGAGGAACGATCATACCAGATAATGTAGTAAGCCATATGCTGCGATCGGAAGAACATTGGGACGCAGTAAAGAAATTCACCGCAGTCGTCCTGAAGAGATTCAGAGAGGAAGAGAGATCCAGAAGACGTGACTAACCGTATGAAAATCATGTGAAGAAATGAAGCGGCACTCAGCCATTTCCCTTCATGAAGTAATGCCTAGCGGCGGTCCCGTGGAGAGAAATGAACAGGTGTAGGGCGGTGGTTTTAGTGGGTAAAAATCCCACACACGGATAGGTACGGGCCTATCCGCGTCTTTTGAAGATTTCCACCGACCCTTGTAAAAAAAAAAAAAACACACACACACCTTTTTGCGGGACTTGGTCATTGGACTCAGGGGACTTTAAAACGTGTATTTCCTTTAAAAACTGGAATTAGAAAATTTCACAATCGCAATACTTCTTACTATATATTCCATATATAGGTAAGTGAAAGTAATATATTTAAAAGAATTAAATAAAATGTAAACAGATTTTAGTCATTGAGTATTTTCTGAAAATATTCTTAAATCCGGTTGTTGTAACCCTGAGAAAAGATTAAAGTTTGGATTCATTTTTTTCGGTCATATATATATAGAAAAATTAAAATTGCAAATAACACGTATTTAAAAATAAAATTTAAAATTAATAGGTAATATTAATGTATTTTGGTATAAGCTGACTCTTTACTCATGACTTACATTTTCTTGTAAAATCAAGTAATATTAATTAATTGTTTGCTTTCATCCCAGCAACCCAAAACTTAAACGCAAAAACATGCTAAAAACTACAGATAAAAGACAAGTAAAGACAAAAAAAAAAGTATTAAACAAATTTTTTATTTTAATATTGATTTGATGTATCTAAGAAGTAGAGATTTTTCATGTAATTATACAGAATGTCTGTTAATCCTGGCGTTACAGTCACGGCATCTTTAAAGGCATTTTCTACTTATTAACGTTAAGGTTTAAAAAATATTTTTATCTTTGGGTTTTTTCAATGAATGTAAAAGCTCATTTTAAGGATGGCGGTGAAATTGAAAATGGGGTGTTAAATATCCTTAAATCGCGATTTAATCCCACCGCTATTGTTAAAAAATCGATAAGGTTTTTGTGATCATATAATACATTTACAACTCTCTTAATAAGAGAAAATTTCAGTGCATCTCTTTTTATGTTCATTTTTTTCCTACATAAACTGATTTATGACTATTGTGGATGGAAAGAATTAAAATTCTTTTTGTAATCCTCATTCCTGCAATTTTATTACATCCTGCAGTCTGCTTTTTTATTTCCTACCCAAAGAAGTTTCGCGTGCCAAGCTTGAAAGTTGGAAAAAACAACGTTCTTTGATTCAATCTAGGTTTTTTTAATTCTGGACAGTAAAAAAATATTTTATATTGGATTTTACTTAATCAAACTCACTCTCGCATTTCTAGAATGGCAAGACTAGAAAAGTACTATAGCTTAGAAGTGCCAGGACCAAAACAAAGCTGAACGTTACATTCGACTTGTTCAATAGCCACTGTTTAGAATAATATTCTCACAAAAATCCTCCAAAGTATTACTGAAATATTAAAATATAGACGAAATCCCCCGTCGAAGAAAAAATTGCTGGATTATTAAATTAAAATCACATATTGTCAAAGATATGTCGTCCTTTATAATTTTCTGGCTTATTTTGATTGATGCATTAATGTTTATAATTGAGACGTTGACTTCCAAAAAGTACTATATCCATTCTGGGGAATTTTACAGGAAGCGAAAAACTCTCTCATTATTATATTATTAAACCATTTAGTTTGATTCTTTTCGCATTAAAATCTAGAATTATGTCTTTACTATATTAACAAAACCATATTAAAGTTATGGAATGAAATGTTCTGGTATGATTAGGAATGAAACTAAATTGTGTAATTAGTATTTTAAGAATTTATAGCATTTCTAAATCACGTTATTAAAGGACAGGAGTGTTTATTAGATACAATCAAATTTAAGAAGTAAATAAAACTAAATGAGGAGAATATAAATATGTAAAAATATCAATTTTATTAAAAATGTCCTTTAGTACCTGTTGGAAATCAACGTCTCGATTGCGTTTTTATATTATGTAGTTTAAGATTAAATTTACGTCCCTTTTATTTTATTTTGTATATGTATTCCTTACTGTTTTTGGTTTATTGGTTCATTTATTTACTGTTTTTTACTGTGTTAATGAAGTTCTATTGAATTGACGCAAGTGAACTTCTTTCTCACACACGAGCTTGATTTAGTAGGATTCTGACTTATACTTGCACTTTTTACATTTTACATAATTTAATTTGAATAAAGAAGTTAAAAAAAAATCAAATTTTCAATAATACATCGCAAGATGTGTGATTCATGTTTTTTTTACAATCAAATTTATTTGTAGTCATATTATAACCCACATTTTTATCTACCTCGTATTGGGTAAGGAAAAAAAATCGTGTGCAGGCCGCACACAGAAACATGTGTTTTAAATTAAATAGTATTAATCTAAATTTTTATGTACAATAATCACTTAGATTTATGCCCTATTTGTCACTTTACATTACCTTCCACAACTTTTTTACCAGTGAATTATTTCGATTTGTATCCTTTTATAAGGAGAATCTAGTCTAAAATGGTGGTTCTCTTCCATTTTGAATCGTATCCTAGTTACAATATATGTATAATTGCTAAGGATTTGACTTTGACTTAGAAAAAAAAAATTAAAACAGTCATTAAAATATGAAAATCTAACATATCCTTTGAAATAGTAAAATTATTCCTCTTTGTGCGTAACCCACCTTAACACTAATTTTACTATTTTGAAAGATATGCCTAAAATTTCATATTTTAAAGACTATTTTACTTATTTACTTTCACTTACCTAGATATGAAATATATAGTAAGGGAAAGTATTGCGATCGTGAACATTTTCGAATTCCAGTTTTCGACGGAAATACACGTTTTAGGGTCTCCTGAGTCCAAATGACCAAGTCCCGAAAAAAGGTCTGCGTGTCTGTGTGTCTGTGTGAAACTGAAATTACATATTTAAGACATCTATACGCCCGAGATGTAACAGCAACATTTTCATCAAAGTCGGCTAACTAGAGAGGAACTTTATACCATGATTTTCTAAAAAACAGCTCTAACGATTTTGATTAAACTCGCTATGTTGATGCAAAATTTAATAGGTTTTAATACCATGTTGGTTTCATTCTGATTGAAATAGTCTGACAGGACTAAAATGTCAATATTTTGTATTAGCATTGTATAATAACAGCTAAATATTCAAGTTGAGCGAATTTGATAAACAACTAAAGGGTAAAAGTGCAAACATATTTTTTAATGCAATTTTTCGTTTTTGAACATAAAAACGGTAAAATAGATGTATAATATACCGTTGAAAAGCTAAAGATTTTAGAAAAAATATTATCTCATACACAAGCTTTTAAAAGTTAACAGAGAGTGATGAAAACCCGATGAAACTAAGTGATTATTTTAGATAATAATATAATAGATTATTTTAGATAATAATATAATGATAATAACCTTTATTTGTACATAAAATATAACAAAAAAATATATATATACAAAACTTCCTCTTTTGTTCAAATGTATATGTACAAAATCTACCTTAAGTTGAGGTTTTTTGAGTTAGATTGCTTGAAAGTTATAATAGGCTTAGTCTTGCAACCACACTAAGTAATGAACCTGCCACATCCTTTTCCATTCTTTTCTATCCAGTGGCACTCTCTTCCAGGTTGCACCTCAGCAACTCTTCTTCATCTCCTGACCCCAGTCTGTCGGTGGACGTCCACGATTCCTTGTAAACTCCCTTGGGTACCACTGCATAAGCTGCCTGGTCCATGTTGTAATGTTTCTCCGGATAACATGTCCGGTCCAGGTCCACTTCCTTAGATGGACTTTTTCCATAATGCTTGGGAGATCGGTCCTTGATCTTAGCCACTTATTTGTTTTCCTATCTCGTCTCGATATTCCGAGAAGGTGTCGCTCCATACCTCTGACCGTTACTCTCAACTTGTGGCTGGTCTTCTTGTCTATTACCCATGTTTCGCAACCATAGGCCATGGTAGGTAGTACAGTGCTCATCCAGAGTTTCTTCTTCACTTCTAAGCTCACAGGCGACCTATACAGCTCCTTAAACTTGAAGATAGTTCTTCATCAAAAAGGCTTTAGGAAGAACTATTCTACAGTAGATCATATTTTCGTGATTAAATATCTTATTAAGAAAGCGAATGATTATAATCTGTCTGTATGTCTTCTATTTCTAGACTATGAAAAAGCATTTGATTCCCTGAAAACGGATCGCATTCTTAATATGCTAAAGAAGAGGAACATCAGCCCAAGAATATGTAAGATATTTGGAGACATGTATTCAAGAGCCAACGCGGAGTATAAATTAGGAAACTTAAATGTAAAAATAAAAATTTGCTAAGGTGTACGACAAGGTGATACCTTTTCTCCTAAAATATTTATAACAGTTCTGACTTAATGCAAACCATGAATTGGCAGAACAAAGACATAAACATTCATGGAGAATGGCTTAACCATTTAGAGTTTGCGGATGATCAGGTGCTGATAGGAAAAAACAAAGAAGAAATCTTAACGATGGCAAAAGATTTGATAGCAGCAGGAGAATATATAGGGCTAAAAATTAACTATAAAAAGTCGAAATATGTGTCAGTGAATGCAGAAGGAGATTTAACCATGGGTGAACATACCATTAAAAGAGAAGATTCATTTCTGTACCGTGGGCATCTTATTACTGTTACAGAGCAAGCTGAAGAAATAAACAGGCGATGCACTCAAGGATGGCGCTCTCTCTTCAAGTTTAATAATATAATCGATTTTTTAATAAAACGCATGTTTCTATAGAAATTCAATTTAATTAATTCTTTAATGGTTTCACTCATTTTTATCTCTTACTGTATTTGAAAATTCTTTTATCGGTTTTTCAAAACGGAGGTAAGTGAAAGTCGTGTGTTGCCCGCAACACATTTTTTTTTTAATTTTAAGTTAAAGTCGCTATTCTCGTTGAAAGGATTTCCCAACCAACTTCACACTTCAATGTTCAGTAGTAACATTCATATCTAAATATTTAACATTATTTTAGAATATTGAAAGTTATTTGAAAATACGTAGTTCACACTCCTGCACTCTGCACTGATTCAGGAACAAATTATTATTTTTTTTATTTATCCTGTAATTATTTATTATAGGAGGTGTATTGGTGAAAGGTAGGAAAAAAAACTAATTAAAATAGAAATAAACCAATTTCCTTCTTATTACAACTCTACTTCTTCATCCTTGAAAATCTATCCCTTAAATGTAAGTAGTTCTTGCTTTGAACAATGCAGTTCGAGATCAAAGACTAAGCGAATCAGAATTTCGGTCGAACATATTTAAGCTCTTCTATTATAACTTGATTTACCCAAACAAACTGAGATTTGTAGATACTATTCTTTCATTCTTCCAGGTTGATATTATACGTCAACTAAGATTGCTCTAAAAAACAACGATTATTTTGAAATGCGATACATAGTGTTCTGTACTTTCGAGTGTAAACGTCGCTACTAAATTTTATTTTATTTAGCAACATCGAAGACAATGTGGTTTTCAAGCATGCTATTTTCAAACGTCCCCTAGAGGAGAACACAAGGTCATCTCAACTAACATCCCTTGTTAAAACCAATTCAAAAACTTATAAATAAAGTTAAAGAAGAAAAAAGGTTGGGTACACTTTTAGTGTCTATAGAAATATTTGTTATTGAATAATCTATTATATTATGAACCAGAACATTCACTTAGTTTTATCCGTTCTTTATCAAATATTTTTTTCTGAAATATTTAGCTTTCCAACAGTATATTATGCAACTATATTACTGTGCTTATGATTAAAAAAAATATTGTTGCTTATATATATATATATATATATATATATATATATATATATATATATATATATATATATATATATATATATATATATACAACTTACATATTTACCCTTTTTTTGCCAATACTAACAACATGAACGAAAGAAAATGCACACAAGTCACCTTCACCCTTCGACGCAAATCCTGCCCAACAGTTAAACTCAATTCCATACCGCTTCCTTCCTCAGACACAGTCCGGTATCTGGGCTTTTTACTAGACAAAAGACTAACGTGGAACCCACATACAAGACTTAAAAGAAAAGAACTCAACCGCAGATTCGGCCAGTTATACAGACTATTAAACAGAAAATCTCATCTTACAGTTGACAACAAATTACTAATATACAATACAGTACTGAAACCTATATGGACCTACGGACTTGAACTGTGGGGGACAACTAAATACTCTAACATCAAACGTATCCAATCCTTCCAATCCAAAGTCCTACGAACAATAGTTAATGCTCCCTATTATGTTTCCAACTGTACCTTACACCACGACCTTAATATTCCATTTATTTTAGATCTGGTACCATCCAAAATTTCTAATTTCCATCAGAACCTTCTTCATCATCCTAATCCTTTAGCTCAATCCGTCTCCAGCTCCACCCACCCCTACAATCCTCCACGAAGATTGAAACGGCAGTGGCCCCGCGACGTTCTGTAAATATTTATACTGGAGTTCTGACACTGGTCAGATCCTCCACTCATGTACTGTATTTTTGTGGCTATTGCGCCTTAACTCAGCCTCTACTGGCTAAGACCAGTGTTGCGGCTGAGAGAGAGGCGCGGGATCTCTTGGATTCCGCTTTTGGAATCCAAGTGGAGGGAAAAGCCCAGTCTGGGGTCCCCTTATCAGTTGTATATATTGTATATAGTTATGTTTGTTTGTATGATTTTTATTTATTTTCCAACTTAGTATTTATCTCAATTATAGGTTGTTGTTTTTTTTGTTTTATTTTATTGTACATATAAATGCTTTTTTTTTTCTATTTTATGTAATTTGACTTTATCGTTATTTTCTGTATATATTGTATGAATGTGGTCCTATATCTCTATTACTATTGTTCATTCTGAAACAGATTGTAATATTTCTCAATAAATAAAAAATATATATATATATATATATATATATATATATATATATATATATATATATATATATATATATATATATATATATTATTATAACCTATTAACTAACAACATGATCTGGTTAATTTTTTTTTTTTCAAATCTCCAAAGTTAAAGGTACTTTAGAGGAAGACAATTTTAAATATCGGCATTCAAGCCCTGTCAGACTATTACAATAAAAATATAACCTACAAGATATTGAAGCACATTATAGTTTACATCGATATAGCAAGTTCAATGAAAATCGTAGGAGCCGTTTTTGAGAAAATTGAAAAATGGTGCAAAGTGGTTCTTATGCTTTTCCAATTTTGTTGAAAAGGTTTCTAAAACATCTCAGGCATATACGCTTCTTAAATATGAAATTTCACTTTTATAAAACTTCTTTTTTTTTAGATAGTCTTGGCACATACACACACAAACCTTATTTCGGGGTCATTTTGACGCAGGGAACCCTAAAACGTGTATCTTCGGTGAAAACTCGAATTCGAAAATCTTGAGGGATGTTTGATGGGAGAGAATTCCAAAAACGATCACATGACGACAACATTATATATCCGTCAAATTTCCAGTACCCACGAACGTAAAAATATTTGATGAACCTGTTATATTCCTTAAGATTTTGATATCATTCCCAGTTATTTTATTTTATTTTTGTCGGATCTTACGCCTTCTTTTCTTACGTGATTGGTGCCAGTTATTTGTTGATAAAAATAATCTATTCGTCATTGCAATGATAATAAACCCATCATGTAACGCAAATGCTCTTCCTGTTATTTAACTGAGCACAATATAAATTCTGCAATTTATTTTCCGGCAGGATGAATATTAATATCACAAAAGAAAAAAAAAATGTTAAAATAAAAATATGTTACTACATTGAATAAGTAGTTTCGTATACCAAATAATAATGTTCCCATATAAGTTGCTTAAAAAGATGTATCTACATGACTTCATTACAAAAATATTGCAAATGTCTAACGAGTGGCAATGTTTATGCCTTATAATCTCTTCCATATATTTAAATCAGCAAAAAATTAAGGACAAAGGCGTTTTATAATCTAGCTTTTGTCTGACATAAAAGTAATGGAAGGTTCGATTTATATTTTGAAATATTGAGTTGTGCCACATAAAATGTCCGTTTTCAAGGTAAGGATTTTTATTAAAAATACGATATGAAAACAAGATAATTTTATTCGAAGTATTTACCTTCTTTTTCTACACATTTTTCCCAACGTGACACCAACTTTTTTATCCCCGAACTGAAATACTCTAAGCTTTTGAAACGAAATCTGAAAACGTACTTTTCACTTGATCATCATTTTCAAAAATTTTTCCTTTGACGAAGTTGTCTGAATTCCTGAACAGGTGGTAATCTGTCGGAGACAAGTCGTGAGAATATGGTGGGTGGGGAAAAACTTCGTAGCCCAGTTCTTTCAATTTTTGCTCGGTATGTTTTGAAACATGGGGTACCCATGTATCGAGCTTTTTTTTCTTTCCCAATACACTTTAAATGTCTGGAAACGGTATATGCACTTGCATTTAGTTGTGCTGAGAGTCCTTTAACTGTTTGGTTAGGATTTCCTTCTACTGTATGTTTGAGAACATCGTTGTCTATTACGGACGGAGATCTTTCTCGGAAGTTTTCCAAGTCGGTATCCCCAGCTAAAAACTTAGCAAACCAACAGCGAATGGTCCGTTCATTAACACTCCTTTACCCAAACGCCTTGCAAATATTTCTAGCGGCCTCAGCTGCTGAATGGCCGAGTTTAAACTCGTACAAAAATATTACTCGAAAATCGCGTGTTTCCATGTTCATATTTGGAGGTATACTAAAAAGTGGGTGATTGATTGCTGCCGCTCAGTGAGGTCATGAGGTACCCATGTATCGAGCTTTTTTACTTTCCCAATACACTTAAAATGTCTGAAAACGGTAGATGCACTTGCATTTAGTTGTGCTGAGAGTCCTTTAACTGTTTGGTAGGGGTTTCCTTCTACTGTATGTTTGAGGACATCGTTGTCTATTACGGACGGAGGTCTTCCTCAGAGCAAGTTTTCCAAGTCGGTATCCTCAGCTGAAAACTTACCAAACCAACGGCGAATGAAAAGGTCCGTTCATTAACACTCCCTTCCCCAAACGCCTTGCAATTATTTCTAGCGGTCTCAGCTGCTGAATATTACTCGAAAATCGCGTGTTTCCATGTTCATATTTGGAGGTATACTAAAAAGTGGGTGATTGATTGGGAAGCTAATGTTTATAATACAAAGGTAGAGGATTAGTAACTGCTCACTTTAAATATGTAAACATTCGGAAGAAAACAACAGAGACCTGCAAAATCCTTTATGTATTTCAGAAACTATAAAAATAGACATTTCATGTGAAACAACCCAATAATACAAATCGTAGTATCATACATATTTTAACATTTTAACCATTTTAGTGTCGGACGACGATATATGCTACACTTGCCAAGTGTCTACGACGATGTATCGTCGTGCGTGTAATAGCGCCTTATTCTTCGTATTGCGAGAAAACGTTATCTCTAAATAAATTTATAAATGATTTAATTTGATTCTAGATGATCAAATTTCGTTGATAAGGAATTTGTAAACCGGTGTTAACATTTTACACATTCTATACCGGAGTTTGCTGAGAGTTTACACTGGAACGATAAGATGGACACTCGGCACCACACAATTTCTGGGTCGAAAGTAGATAAATATAAATTTTTATATTATTTATAATTGTGTTATTCATATATAGATACTGAGTGTGGAGTAGTGTACTGGATTTTTCTTTTGGTCTTATCAGGATATATGAATGAATTAATGAAAGATTTTTTTTTTCTGGGACAGCAAGTCCCCTAAGAACATAAAAATTGAATAAAGAATAAAGAGGCTAAATAGTTCAACTTAACAAAGGCACGGTAGATTGATTTTCTAGGAGATGTATGAATATTTGATGTTTGAAGACAGTTAAGAATTGAGATGTACGAATGGAATTCGGTAAGGAATTCCAGTAAAAAGATGCACGAATGACAAAGGATGTCTTAAAGGAAGTAGTTCTATGAAAGGAAATGAGTAGGTTTAAGGGCTGGGATCTTGTGTTGATAGAGTAGACAGAGGCAAGTGGGGTGAGCATGTTGTAAATATAGAGAGGTTTTTGGTTCTAAAGGATTGATAAAGATAGTTTCCTAGGTAGTATTAGCGGAATTTCGGGTAAAGCCATTTTAACTCAGCGTACCAAGTGGAGACATGAGAGCGCCTGGGAATTCAAAAGATGAATCTAATGAAACAGTTTATTAGTCTCCCTAGCTCCATATCAAGCCGTCCGGACAGTCCTCCAAACACTAGGCAGCCATAATCGAAATGGGGGAAGATAAGAGAGGAGGCTAGGAGTTGGCTTGTTTTAATGGTATTAGATCTCGTAGCCTAAGTAACTGTTTAAGGATGGCAATAGGGTTTTAGGAAATGTGACTTTTCCAGCACAAGTTTTGTTCAAAGAATACTCCTAGGTTTTTAGCAGAAGTGTAAAAGGTGATGGCCTTATGGTTGAGGTAAAGTAAGGGGTGACAGGAGAGGGAGTTGAAGAGGTGTTTAAAACCAATGAGAATGGCTTTGGTTTTATATACATTAAGATTTAGACAATTCTTGATAGTCCATAAATTGATACTGTCAATGTCTTCTTGTAACTCTTGTGCCATCTTGGGCATCTCGGTGGGATGGAAGGAAACGTAAATTTGGAGGTCATCGACATAAATGTAACTTCCTTCTAATAAAACAATTAAGTCTCCTGAAATTATTCCTTGTGAGTGAGCATCTTGTGAAAAAAAAATAAATAAAAGCCATACGAACCTATAATCACTTATTTAGGGTAGATATATGTGGAAGTGCCGCTTAAATATATATATATATATATATATATATATATATATATAATATATATATAATATATAAGAGAGAGAGAGAGAGAGAGAGAGAGAGAGAGAGAGATTTTTTTAAAACAGCTCCGAAATTTTTTAGTCTTTTTCTTCGACGTTTTTTAACTTTTACTTCGACTTAAAGCTTTGGAAAAAGAAAAACCAGACATAGACTACAATTGGGTTTCTCAAGTTAGAGCAATGGCTGAGTCTTTACAGAAGAGCTTTCTACTCACTACGCAAACGGGCTTCTTAGGTACGGTCATAATATAGTTCGTGAGCCAGCAACGAAAAAAACCAGCAACCCATTTTACCAAAATGTTTAATTTTTAGTATGTTTTATGCAAAGCATCTATCATAGTAAAGCAAAATATACACGTCTGCCAACTTAAAACAGGTGGATTCCTTGATTTAAAAAGGGAATATCACGAAATATCACAATTTTCTAACATAATTATGGTTACTATCATGGAAACGGTTCATCCTATGAATATAATAGTTATAAAGTAAATCATCAAGTATTTATTAAGCTTTGATTTGAGTGGTAAAAGACATTCGTATGTTCAATATTCACCGATATAGAGAAATTACAAAAAAAAACGAGATGTCGCTCTTTTCTAACATTATTGTATGCTATTGTAGCAGCGGTGTCACATGACGCCGAAGCGGTTAAGTAAAGTTGGTTTGCCAATGTAATGCAGCATTGATTTGTATATACATTTAATATCTCCAAATTTTCAATTATTGTCTTCAGTTTAATTATTCATTATTTTTCTTACTATTATTGTCCTAATTATAAATTTATTTTAGCCGCATTGGCAAACCAACTATTACCTTCTTCAAAATGATAGAAATAGAAATAGAAAATAATATTTATTCTGGGGCATAGTCCCTTAAGAACAACAAATATGTACAATTAAAGTATACAGTGTATCTGGCCAAAAGACCTAATGATCAAGATTAATTCTTATTTACAATGGTGTAAGAGGTAATAAAATAAAAAAAAAATGAATATATCTATACAATAAAACAAAAGAATGATATAGTTTTTTTGATAATTGTCATCAATTGATAAAAACATATTGTTGATTTTGGCGGTTGGAAAGAAAGTTATAAGGAGGTTATACACGTTATATAAAATAAACAGTTGTTTTGTGTGAAACTGTGTACATCATTAAATTATTAGCAACACGCTAAACTATCATGGAAACGGCTCATGCTATGAGAATAATAGTTAATAACAATTAATAAAGAAAATTAAATAACGTTTATTTTGAGTTGTAAAACACGTCTATATGACTAATAGTTAAAGAGATATGGTTCTTACTAAAACAAAACGGAAACAGAGAAACTTCTTATTTTTGTCATTAATTTGGTTAATATCAAGGAAACCGCTGTTCCTAACAATATAATGGTTATAAACTACTTTACGAGGCATAAAATTAGCTTTAATTTGAGTAGTAATAGAAATACGAAGGTCTAATACTCACCGCCATAATGTCAGTGCAACGGTTGCATTGCTCAAAATTTCTGTCTCTTGAAACGCATCTGCCGCGGCTTCCCACTCACCTGTGAATGGTAGACTAGCATCGTTTGATTGTTATTAACGCCTAATATTATGAGGTCAAAAGGAAAATCCTGGTCAAATGATTCAGAATTTCGTCTTTTTGGCACCTTATTCAATGGCCGCCATTTTATAATACACTCGTTTTGAGTTGGCAGGCGTGTATTTTTTGCTTTACCATGATAGATGCTTTACATAAAGCACACTAAATATTTTGGTAAAATGGGTTGCATTTTTAGTTGCTGGCTCACGGACTATAACTGAAAAAGCCTATAAACATTATGTATCAAAAAACATAGGAAGAGATATAAATTCAAATAATTATTGTTTATATAGAACATTGTGCAATTATAATACTCCCGATCCCGAAACAGACTTTAAATTGAATTCCATATAAAGAAATTAAGAAGCGTCAGTCAATTGAGAGCTGCTAACCCAGATCATATCGAGCTATATTTAAAAAACAAAACCATCATATTCAAATCAGAAGAAATCTATCTGTCATGCAACCATTATATTATCAACAGTCCAATTGCCATATTAACTATCGATAATGTCGAAAAGATAAATTATGTGTACTATTTCATGATGGGAGTTTATAAAGCATTATATTTATAACATTTTATGCTTTATTTTATTACAGTGAGCTCTTGTTTTTGTGTAGTTTTTAATTTTCTGTTTCCATTTTTTATTGATTTGGGTAAAAAGTACAAGACCCACATCATTATTATACTTAGGATGTTAATTTATATATATATATATATATATATATATATATATATATATATATATATATATATATATATATATATATATAATTATATAAATATATATAAAATGATGACGCGATTTTGGTTTTCGCTAACTTCTTTTAAACCAAAAGTAGAATTTTGATACTATTTTCACCATCATTTAGGGCACCTGAAGGTATATAAGTAAAATACGCTGCAATTTAGTTTTTCTTATAACGGAAAAAATAAATTTATTTTCATCAAAAAATTATCCCTGAAATATAATTACTAACATAGCGTATAATATACCGTTGAAAGCGCAAGACTTACGACAGTTAATATAAAATAAAAGAATTTTCACAATTTTATATAAAGTTGTTGTAAGCTCATATACTTTACATAAATAAATATAAAATAATATTTGTAGATTCTTTAAGGTGAAAGTTAAAGTCAAAGAATAAAGTTTTTTTTTATTCATATTTTATTGAATTTTACAACTGTATTAACATAAATACAATAAGTAAAACTGTTGAATTAGAATAAAGGGTGTGAAAGGCTTGTGAAGAAACTACCCAGCGGTAGAACTTTGATGTTTATTTAAGTGAGTAGATCCCGATTCTTTTCAATCGCCTCGGAGGGTTGTCAGGAATATGTGAGGTTGATAGTTTGCGGACAAGAGGGTTTATATGGGCTGGGAGTTTGGAATTAAAAGTGGTATATCTGGTACGAGAAAGGTCTGCAACAAATGGGATATTAAGGTCGTTATGGATGATTTTATTTGTGACGAAATAAGGAGCATTTAGGATTTTGCGAAGGATTTTGGATTGTAAGGATTGGATACGGGAGGGATTATATGGCTTAGTAGAGCCCCAAAGCTCGATTCCATATGTCCAGATGGGTCTGATGACAGTAATATAAATGAGCTTTTTGTAATGAATTGGAAGTTTTGAACGTTTGTCGAGTAAGTGTCGTAGTAGTAGGTATCTACGGGCAGTCTCTTGTTTTAGTCTGGTGTGAGGATAAGAATAAAGTTGGAGGCTGATAGTTAACTTCACCACTATTTTATTAAGTATTGATGTTTGATTCAGACATGAGGCTTCTGGGTGTAAGTACCCACTCGCCTTAGATAAAATTTTTCTTTGCACCTGAAGATGGCATTATAGCCGAAACGTTGTGCATCAATACTTAATAAAATAGTGGTGAAGTTAATTATCAGCCTCCAAATTTATTCTAAAATATAAAACAGTTATAAACCTAATAAGATAGGAACGTTTGTTATTTCCATAATTTTTTAATACATACATACTAATCAGGTTTATTTATATGGAGAAATTAAATTTTCCATAACCAGAAATAACTGGTTCAGATTAAAATAACAAACAAATAACATAAATAATTACACTTTTTGTTACGGTAAACTAAAACTCCCAAAACGATAAATTCTAAATCGGTCAGATAGAGATTTTTTAAACATAAATGACAACTCATTCAAATTTAACCTGTGCGAAGCAAGGGCGTGTCCGCTAGTTTGTATATTATTTGTAAAAGACATATTTTTACTTTCACTCACTATATATAGTGAGGGGAAGTATTGCGATCGTGAAAATTTTCGAATTACAGTTTTTAACGGAAATATACGTTTTAGGGTCCCCTGAGTCCAAATAACCAAGTCCCGCAAAAAGGTCTGTGTGTGTGTGTGTGTGTCTGTTGTCTGTGTGTGTGTGTGTGTGTGTGTGTGTGTGTGTGTGTGTGTCTGTGTGTGTGTGTGTGTGTGTGGTAACTCCCGGGCGGAAACGGTAAGTCCTATGAAACTGAAATTTCATATTTAAGACAACTATACGCCCGAGACATGACAAAACTTTTTTCTTAAAATGAGCTTACCAGAAAAGGCACTTTATACCATGCATTTTGCACCTTTTTTCGATTTTCTCGAAAACGGTTCCGACGATTTTGGTTAAACTCGCTATATCGATGTAAAATTTAATGGGCTTTAATATCATGTAGGCTTTATTCTGATTAAAATGGTCTGACAGGGCTTAAATGCCGATATTTTAAATTTGCTTCCTCTAAAGCACCTTTAATTTTGTAGATCCAATAAAAATAACTATAGTATCTTGTTAACGCTGATGAAAAACTTGTAAATATATAAATTGATTAAATTCGATACCCAACTAAAGGAGAAAACAGAAAAAATATTTTTTTAATGCAATTTTTCGTTTTTGAACATATGAGCAGTAATATACATGTATGATATACCGTTGGAGAGCTAAAGATTTCAGAAAAAATATTATCTCATACCCAAGCTTTTAAAAGTTAATAGAGAGTGATGAGAAGAAGATAAAACTAAATGATTATTTTAGATAATGATATAATAGATTTTTTAATAAAACACATGTTCCTATATAAATTCAATTAAATTAATCCCTTAATAGTTTCACGTATTTTTATCTCTAACTGTTTTTGCATATTCCTTCATTGATTTTAAAAATGGAGGTAAGTGAAAGTCGTATGTTACCCGCACCATATTTTTTTTTCTTCAAATAAATATATATTCTATTCTATGGTTCAAACGAAACTTAATAAACGTTTTAATCATTAAATAAAATTAAATTAGAAAAAGAACTTAAGTTTCGATAAAGGAAAGATATTCTTTGCAAACCTAATCCTAGAAGATTTATTTCTACATCAATCGCCTAATACAGTTCGCAACAGAATTTTATTCTTTTAAATCTCAGTATATACTCTATAATTTGTTTTTGCCTTAATTTTTTCTTATATTATAACTAATATTAGTTCATAATTATATTAATTTAAATCATCAAAATCATTAATATTATACATGTTAATGCTAAAATGAATAAAAAGCCTAGTTTTCCAACGAAATATTTTTGCTGGAACTAAAGGTCATACTACAAAATTTACAAAATAAGGTAATCACTGCAACCTTCAGGAAAAAAATTCTCGCAAATTGATCATTAATGCATCCAAATAAATCATTTATCTGTGTTGGTTACATTTAATTATATATTATAGATGGAATAGTCAGGAATCAGCAATTTTTTGAAAAAAATTTAATTTTGCCAACGTTTCGGCTCAAGCTTGTGAGCCATCATCAGGGCATTACTGAGTCATGTCCAAGCATAAACTCAATATTAGGAGTTTATGCTTGGACATGGCTCAGTAATGCCCTGATGATGGCTCACAAGCTTGAGCCGAAACGTTGGAAAAATTAAAAAAATTTCAAAAAATTACTGATTCCTGACTATTCCACCTATAATAGTTTCTACAGTCGACTATACATCCTCAATTTAATTATATATTTTATTCAAGCCTTCCTGCATAAAAGATCAACAAAGATATTCATTAAGTGAACAATTTTTCTAAAAGCTTTAGCTTTCCAATACAGATCTATATTAATGCTTTTATTACATTGTTTCAATCAAAGAAAACATTTCCTCATTAGTTTATATTAACACTTTTTTTTATAAATTGCTAGAGATGATTGATTATTTCATATAAATAAAATAAAAGGTATTTTAGAGGAAGGAATATTGAACACTTGGCATTATAAGCTGTCGGATTATAACGATCGCGATTAAACCTGGTTGATATTAAAGATCATCAAATTATACATAAAAGTAGCAAAATTGTTAAACTTTTTGATAAAATATGTAAATTCAATGTATATCAATTATTATTACAGAGTTGATGTATGAAACGCAAATAAAAAATTTAGGTATTTTCATAAGTAATAATCTGACCTGGAATGTACAAACTCAGCACGTATGTGGTAAAATTTACAAAGCGCTATTCCGACTCGGAAAATTAAATTTTCAGGCTTCCATTCCGATTAGAAAAATCCGGATAAGTACTATGGTTATGCCGTACCTGAATTATGCAAGTATGACCTATTCGGATGTCACAGAAAAAATATTAAATAGACTTCAATGAGCCCAGAATGCAGCTGTACGTTACATAACACTAACCCCAATAGTTCGACATATCACACCTTACTATAAGCAGTTAAACTGGATGAAGATTAGGTCAAGAAGAATATTTAGTTTATTAACAATTACATGAAAATATTAAATTGCAAAACCCCGAACTATCTTTACTCAAATATGATCTTCTTACACGACATTTATAATAAAAATAATAAAGCCTCTAAATACACATTAATAATTCCGAAACATAAAACATCAATTTTCAATAAATCATTCATTGTAAGTGCATGTAGAGCATTTAATAAGTTCAATAAAAAAATAATTTAAATGACTGAATTTTAAAAATATAAGAGAGATAAGAAATGGGGAATAATTTTAGTTTAAAAACATTATATTATTATTGAAGGAATTAGTCCGGGTGGCGGTCATTAAATGAAACAACTGAATAGTTTCAACTATTTTATTGTTTGCCAATGTTTCGACCCTCATTGTGGGTCATCCATCATCAGGGCTAAAAAGATACAAAAAGGATACATTTAAAATAAGATTAAAAATACTATTTAAAAAAAAAAAACTATTGCGCTAGAGAATGTCAATATTATAACATAAAAGGAACTAGATGTGTAAAGAAATTAATTGATTAAATTACAATGATAAAGGTATACTAATGAGAGCTATACAGACCAGATACTGACTAAAGATAATGTACAAATATATAAGAAAAAATTACATGAACTGTACTCCATTTTTTTTAATGTTTTTTATTTCATGTAATTTTTTCTTATATATTTGTACATTATCTTTAGTCAGTATCTGGTCTGTATAGCTCTCATTAGTATACCTTTATCATTGTAATTTAATTAATTGATTTCTTTACACATCTAGTTCCTTTTATGTTATAATATTGACATTCTCTAGCGCAATAGTTATTTTTTTTAAAATAGTATTTTTAATCTTATTTTAAATGAATCCTTTTTGTATCTTTTTAGCCCTGATGATGACCCACAATGGGGATCGAAACGTTGGCAAACAATAAAATAGTTGAAACTATTCAGTTGTTTCATTTAATGACCGCCACCTGGACTAATTCCTTCAGTAATTCTCAACGGTCAACTAATTATATCCACAATTATATTATTATGTTTGAAGAATTTACTAATATTTGTAAATAATGTATTTTAAATTTTGTGTTGCTAAAATCTATTATGTATATAGTGTATATAAGAGTATTAGAGACGTTTATACGAAAAGAATAATGGAGAGTTAAAATTCCCTTTTATGTTTATTTATTTTTATTTTAGACTCAAGTTTGATGTTTTGCTTTATTCTGATGATGTTGTAAACATCAAATACTATTAATATTAGAAAAAATATATACATTAAATACTGACGTGAAAGGCCTGATTCAAGATTAATTATAAATGTATATATAATTCCTGTTCATTGTAAGAGAGGACCTGTTGGTCCTAAATGTAACAGCTCGTTAATAAACTTTATTTTATTCTATTCTATAAAGTGGCACTTAAGTCGATCTTGGCAAAATATTGATGTAACACCTAAAGCACATACCTTTTCAGTTTCGTTATTATACAAGTGGACAATAACTTTTTTCTTTCTCTCAAAATTAAGCAGTTTTTTTTAATATAAAATGTCTCATTAAAATACAATCCAAAATTAATTGATCTCGGCCCATCGGTATCAATTTCTATACATTATTACTTTTACTTAGCTCTATATGAAATATGTAGTAAGGGAAAAGTATTGCGATCATGAAAATTTTCGAGTTATAGTTTTCAACGGAAATACACGTTTTAGGGTCCTCTGAGTCTAAATAACCAAGCCCCCCAAAAAGGCATTTGTTAGTGTTACCACAGTCTAGCACAGAAAAAGTCGTGCGAAACTGAAATTTCATATTTGAGTCCAACTATACAATTGAGATGCCAGAGAAACGTTTTCTTTAGAATCGGCTGACCGGAAGATCTACTTTATACCATGCATTCTGCACCTTTTTACGCATTTCTCAAACACGGCTGTAACGATTTTGATTAAGTTCTATATATCGATGTAAAATTGAACGGGCTTTAATATCATGTAGGTTTCATTGTGATTGGAATAGTCTGACAGAGCTTAAATGCCGATAGTTTAAATTTTCTTCCTCTGAACAACCTTCAATTTTGTAGGTTTGAATAAACTAAACATATCATCTTGTTCGCATTAATAAAAGGTAAAATAATATATAAGCTGAACGAATTCGATTCCCAACGAAAGGAGATAAGAGCAAAAATATTTGTTTATGCAACATTTGTGTTTTTGGACATAAAAAGAGTAATATAGATGTATAATATACCGTTGGAAAGCTAATGATTTAAGAAAAAAAATATTATCTTATACATATAATTGTAAAAGTTAACGGAGAGTTTAGGGGTTGATGACTTTAATGTTTTACGCCTTAAAGCCCTAATTAACAAGTTAACGGAGAGTGATGAATAGCCCATAAAAAAAACTGATTGTCGTACATAATAATATAATAGATTATTTAATAAAACACATGTTTCTATTAAAATTAAATTTAACTAATTCTTTAACAATTCACTTTTATCTCTGAATGTTTTTAAAAATTCTTAAATTTATTATAACATCCGAGGTAAGTAAAAGTCGTGTGTTGCGCGTACCAGATGTTTTAAATAACGTATATTCATCAACAATCAAAGTTTAGTAAAAACATTCAGTAATATGCTATAATAAACGTAGTTATAACTATTGATAGATAATACTCTATATCTGTTCAAACTGAAGTTCTAAATTTTTTTTTCGTTTAATTCTGCCTAGAATTTCGTTTAATTCCTAAGATCTCATCTAGGATATGAAAATTCTGAATGATTTATTGAGTAATTAGTGTTTTTAAGAGTAAATCCCCTTTGCGCATCAGTAAATAAGGAAAATACACCTTAAAGCAAAAATGATTTTTTTTTAATCCTAGGTTTGATATAAATTGAGGTAGTATAATTCCATTATTGCGATCCTTTTCTTTGTTCAAAACTTGGAATAGAAAATCAATCTCTTATTAGTTCTAAGTTATTGCTTACTGAACGTTAACTTGATAACTTAGTTTTATGCTATAAGCTGAGATTGAAAATTATTTGAAAATATCTCTGGGAAATGAAATCTTCATCAAATTTATAAGCATATGTATATGTAAATTGGATAAATTGATTTTAATTCCACTTACATAACTTTTTATCTCACTTCTTTATTTTGTTATTATTACATTCATTATTTTTAATAGTTTTTTTTTTCATTACATCTTCTTCCATATAAATAATTGATATACAATACAATCACTACAATAATTATAGTATATCCTTATCACAACAAGTTTTGATATATTGTCATTATAATAGTTATTATTTATGTGGGGATCACTTGTAGGTGGGTGGCTAGCGTAACAGCCTCCCATGCCAAAGGTCACGGGTTCAAATCCGCAGGTGGTCCTAGGATTTTTAATGGGAGTAAAAAATCCTTAGTTACGCCGTTCTTCGGAGGGGACGTTAAAAGGTGGTCCCGAGCCTGTGCGATGTTAGGTACTCGTTAAAGATCCCTTTCCCTATCCTAATAAAACCTGGATAGGCAAAATTTAGGACTCCTACTGTAGCATCGTCCGATTAGACATAGTAGCATAAAGTGACGTTAAATAAATAGTTATTATTTATGTTATATTATAGGGGTACTCACTACGTTTGCTATAGCATCATGCTATTTGTGTTATTTTGCTAAACCCGTCGAGTTTCTACAGTTATTTCCTGTATAAAATTGGTGGGTTTAGCACAATAGCACAAATAGCATGCTATAGCAAACGTAGTGAGTAACTCTGATATTAATCATCTTATGCTTGTTACAATATTTTATTACTGTTTGTTATCTTCTCGTTATAATATAGCTGATCTTTCACTAATTGTTATGTTGCTTTTTTAGCTCCGATGAAGGACAGCAATTCAAGCCGAAACGCCAACATATAAACATATATACTGATCGTACTCTAACCCAACAATCATTATTTATTTCTAAGAATCTAATTATTATATTTAGATAGTAATTTTTTAGAACGGAAAATGATTAGATTTAAGGTATTTATATTTTTTGAAAACTTTATCTTTTATTATTTACTTTAATCTCTTTTACTTCAACTACTTATTATTTCCGGAAAAATATCTTTCCTTTAAATTACTATTTAATTAACCCATAGTTTATATCAAATTTATAAAGACTATCAATAAAGGATTGTTAATTATAAAAAAAAAATGAACTTTGGAATGAAAATTTGGCATTTAAGTCCTGTCATACTATTTCGATGAAAATAATACCTGTTAAAGACTGTTTAATCATTAATGGTTCAACGGTTTCAATAAATATACTTCTCATACTATTTTATTAAAATCGTTTGAACTATTATAGATAAAGTGGTAAACTTTGGCAAAAAAAATATGATATAAATTAACACATTCGATCAGTTAAAAAGTTGGTGTAATATCTTAAAAAATTAAAAATTCATATTTCTTTTTTAATTTTATTATTTATTGATATTTAAACTGTATTGTACAACACATCTAGTAAATAGCCTAAAAGAAAATAGACATGAACAAGACATGTAGAGAAGTTACTAACCGGCAGCACTCTAAAATTATTCTAAATTAGAAGATCTCGAGGCCATCTTCTTTTCAGACGTCTCGGAGGATTGTCAGGTATGGAAGAAGAAGCTAGGATTGAAACTAGTGGGTTAGAGTGGGATTGGAGTTTGTCATGGTAGGATTGATATCTGGTTCGGGTCAAATCAGCTACATATGGAACATTAAGGTCTTTATGGATGAGGTTATTCGTGACGATGTAAGGAGTGTTGAGGATTTTGGATTGTAAGGATATAAGACGGGAAGAATTTGATGGTTTAGTAGAACCACAAAGCTCAACTCCGTAAGACCAGATAGGTCTTATGATGATCCTGTAGATGAGCCTTTTGTAATCAAGTGGAAGGTTAGAGCGTCTGTTTAGTAAGTGTTGAAGTAACCGAAAGCAGCTAAGGTTTAATATCTAAACATGGTAATTCCAGTTTCTTGTACGTTTTCGTTTTTTGACTAAACCTACCACATACACATACGCAGAAACACACTCACAGACTGTTTCATTGGATCTTTTTCGGGTATAATAAAATTTGTATTTCTTTAAGAACACTGATTCGAAAATTTTACCGATCGCAATTATGTCTCTATTATATTTTGTATATGTTCGTTAGTGGAAGTAATTGCTGTTTAAATAATAAACACAAGCACAGGTACACCTCCGTATCCTAATTTTATGCCGAGTTGAATTGGCTTTTCGCCGCCCATCATAAATTTTAGACCTCCTACAATTCAAATCCTCTGTCCATTCCTGTTGTATACGCTCCAGGCCTTCAGATTCATACAGTACCTCCCACCGAAATGCACATTTCGACAGATCCTTTCTTATTCGATCCTCAATCCTATGGAATTCTATTCCTCCTTCCATCCGTCACTATTACCCTCTTTCTACCTTTAAATCCCGCAAATTTAATCCACATAATCTATATCCAGGCTCAATAGAATTGAATATAGGTTTTTTTTTCTTCTTTCCATTTAAATATGTCCATTTTATATTAGTAATTATTAATTTGCTTATGTTTATTTTATTTTATCTAAGACTCCAAAGTACATTTTGTATATTTTATTCTAAAGGGACATGTTCCACAATAATAAACAAATTATTTATTTATTATTATTAAGCAATCCTATGTTTGACCACAGAAGTATTGTCGGAGCGGTTGTTTTCTGTAATCAAAGACTAAATGTTTCTCCATTATTACTTTACAGAGAGTACCATTTTATAGTGCTTCTTAAGTGCCCAGAATACCCTTGCACCCAAAATATTTGAAAATGAATTGACCTGGAGTCAATAAAACTCACCCCAACAGGTATAGTATAGGACGCTTGAAAGAGCGGCTACCGGCACACAGTGGAAATATGACCGATTTAGGTAGACAAAATTCTGAAACTTGTCCATATTTAACCTTGGGGGTCCCAGATTACGGAAAAAATTATAAGAAAAAATTAATTTTTTGACACGATTGGCAAGCGCACAGTGGATAAACATCAAATCTATTTGCTGAAATAGATAAAACGTCCCTACATTTTACGTTTGAAGCCCCATAATACGGGAAAAATAATACAAATAATCCAATTATAGCTCGGAGTTGCTGAAACCTGCTTATAGATGTATTTTATATCATTCAGAAAACTCTTCTAATTATTATTGGAAAACTTTTGATTCGGAGTGTTGTGCCTGAAAAAAATTATGACCTCTCAAAACGCAAAAATTGTTTGTAATATTTAAAGAGTAGAACGATTGATGAAACAAATCCTTGGGGTAACTTGGGGGTTATATAGTTTTTTGTCATTGAATAGGGGGCATACATTAAAAATTGCTAAATTAACTCTACAGGTAGATTGCATTGTATATTCAATAAAGAGTTTGGAAATATAATGTATTACATGTCTCAGAAATGTCCGTTGTTAAAAAAAGCAAAAATACTTTGCGCTAAACACACCTTGAACACAACAAATGTCCATCGAATAAAGATAATCCCACTGCCGGTTATTAGGCACTTGTGTGTACAGGAATGATTCACTCATTTACTACTTATTTGTAAACAAGGTAAAGCGGGAAATATTAGGATTAAGGGTCTTGCCGACTAATAATAAAAAGGTGAAGCACTGAAAAATTCCAAAATTTTGTCTTGGCTTTTGTCCACCTAAATTGGTGATTTTGCCCAGTGTCTGAACATCTGAGAAGATAAGTTCATTCCGATTTCTTTAACTTTCCAGGTTTATATGCGCTACAAAACTTTAAAGTCATCAGACGAATCTAATTAATGCCCTGAACTTTACAACCCAAGTGATAAAATATGAAAAAAACAATGAAAGATACAATACCAACTTTAAAAATTGTTTCGTAAAAACAAGCATGGAATCATCAAAAGTCTATTTTTAAGAAAATTACGCATGCTTTTTTATAAATATCTTGTGTTCTATATACATTACATATTATTTTTAAATATTAGAAAATATGCTTTTCTTCAATCTTATCTATGGGTCAATCTATTTGAAATCTTTCGATTTTAATAAATTTTTCCTCTAAAAATTTTTAATTTTCATTATTTTTGTTTTTTAACCAGTCATGCTCCATCCTTTACTAAATTTAAAACCGTGAGTAAAACATTTTTCTGGCTGATACATTTAGTTTTTCAATCGTTTGAAGTCAGCTTCGCGGCTGAAAGCATGCTTGAAAATCCCGGTAACTCTGACAATTTTGCAGATATAAAATCATAACTAAGACTAACAATATGATACAAACGTACTTTACAGTTTTTGCCCTCATTGCTCAATAGTGATAATGGTGGTTTAAAAAATGAACAAATAAAAAAACTTGAAAATTAAAAACGAGACTTTTTTTTAAACTTAATAATTTTTTTCGCACCTATATAAATTATAATTAGCATAAACATAGCATGGGAAGATATGAGGGAGACATCACCCACTGGTGCATCCTCCTCACATTCAAAATCAAACTACCATATTTCTTCAGGCTAGGAGGTCCCTCACCAAACTCCTTTTCAGTCAACGCCAAGTTATTTGCGTTATTTCAGTTGTAAGCCATGTTTTGCCTAAGTTTGTTTGTCGTGTAACCGTTTGTAAGCCAATCGAATGTAGTTTGTTGTAGTATAATTTGAAAGTTTATAAAAGAAATGATACTGTCTTCTGATTATTTTTTCTTATATAGCTTAATTATTACCCTACTAGCTGTAAATATATCAATCTTGGGAACACAGTTCTTTTTATATGAATTTTCAAACATGGCAAAAATGTTCAGTTTTCGCGATATTCAAAGGAAAATATCTCATAAGGTATACAGTGAAAAATTATGAAACTTATTCGGAATACACTTATTTAAGAAGAGTACAAGTGGCATTCAATCTAGCTGGTTTCTCGAGTTATAAAATGTTCTCTAAAAATTATTAAATGTGGCTATTTTGCCTTTTTCGAAACAAAACAAAAAATGGGATAATGACAAGAGTATTATTTATATTATTTTAGTCCTTACAACACATTAACCAAGTAGCGAGAAAAAAAGTTTTAAAAAATTCAGGAAAATTTACATCAACGGAAACTTTTAGCATAGTATAAAAAGGAAGGTTACACAGGAGACTCACGTTTGATTGTTTTCCTTGAATAGTCTGCTCTTTTTATTACGTATACAAAAATCTACCTTGTGAATATTGTCATTTTTTTTTTTTGTAATATAAATTTTCTCAGATGTCTACATCTAAAAATTCCAATCATATGTGATTGGAAATATCGACTTGACTGAAATCAGATAATAGCCATGAACGGTATATTGAATAATATATGAACTGCCGAGAAGACGAAAATCTATGACATACCCAAGCTGCTAGTGTATAGACACAGTTTGTTTGAGAAATATCACGAAATACCATAGATATAAAAATATTTATCTGTAAATTATTATTAGGATAATAATTATTTTTTACTTTTTTTTTTATATATCCTTCAGATGGATCTAATCTCAAGAGATTAGTATATTTTTTCGTCATCATCAAATCAAATCGTTACTTATCGTTTTTACTCATTTGCCCTGAGTAATATAAAAGATAATACTCAACACCGATCCCTTATCGCTTATTTCCGGAACTTTATTTGAAATCTGGAAAAATGGTTCTCCTTTTATTTCCATTATTTAATTTTCAGTTGCATTCGTATTTAATTAATTATATTAATTAATTATTAATTATAAAATAATACACGATTAATTATTCTAAAATCTTAAAATTTCCAAAAATACATTATACATCTAATTAATGTAATTTTTTTTCTAAAACATATTTCTGCTTTAGATTAAAAAATTCTTTAATATTTGATATACTTAATATAATTAATTATTAAGTACTACTGACAATTAAATACGGTTAATTATGAATTAATTAATATATGAAGAAATTTAGAAAGTTCTCTATTTAAGTCCTGCTAGACTATCAATTAGAATAAACCAACGTGATAATAAAGATCTTTGATCAAACCTTGATTTAACGAGTTTAATCAAAATAGTTTGAGTCGTTCAAGAAATTACAAAAATGTCTCAAATCTGGGGTTTCATAAGGCTCTTTTGGTTTTTGATTTTGAACATTTCTTAAATATATAGTTTCAGTTTCGTATTTTTCGTTTTTGAACATCGAAATAATTTTCCTTATAATATATAGATGAGATAAGAAGTTGAAATGTGCTTCAAATTAGTCTGCCAACGTGATCTCCAAATGGTCTAATCGAATAGGAGGAAATCCCACTTTGGATATGCTGCTCAACTTCGCTGAGTTGCCATGACCACAGCAATCCTGAAAACAATTTCAAAGAAAAAAGATAGAGGGAGATTCTGCTAAATAGGAGTACATAGACTTTACTGCTTTCGAAATCGGTCATGGACATATATAAGTCCAGACTAGCCTCAATATACGTGGTGATGTAGGATTCCCAGCGAGTCCAAGATTATGGTCTCCGCCATGTTTTGCAACCGATTTTTTTCGAGACCATAATTCTCCAATATAAAATATCCAAATAAAATAAAATCTGGTGCCCGCAACAAACAATTTTCACTCACCTCTCTTGTTAAAATCTGTTTAAGAACTTTTAAATAAAGTTAGACTTAAAAACAAGTTAAAAGAATTACACTGAGTTTCGATGGAAACATGTTTAAAATTAAATAATCTAGCAATAAAAATTATTATCTACAATAATCACATAAGTTTATGCCATTTTTGTCTTTCTGCATTACGTTTCACAGCTTCATATATATGAAAACATTTTTTCATATAATCTTTAGATTTCCAACAGTATATTATACATCTATATTACTATTCTTGCGTGCGGAAAAAAAATGTGTTTGCTCTCTTTTGATTATCAAATTCGTTTAACTTGTAAACCGTTATTTCGTCAATGCTAATAAGGAGGTGTGGTTAATGTTTTATAACCTACAAAATCAAAGGTATGCATCTATCAGACTATTTCAATGAGGATGAAACCTACATGTTATTAAAGTCAGTTAAATTTTACATCGATTTAACGAAATTAAACAAATTCTCTAGGGCCATTTTAAAGGAAATCGTGAATAGGTGCATTGAATTGAGTGGCTCTTCTGGTTCGCCGATTTTGATGAACAAATTGCTTTATCACCAAAGGCATACACGTTCCTAAAATATACAATTTAAGTTTCGTACGACTTTTTCGGTTTCGTGCTAGACTTACCACACACGCAGACATTTGTGTTGTCATTTGGATTCAGGGGACCTAAAACGAGATTCCCGGCGAAAACTCGAATTCGAAATTTTCGTGATCGCAATATTTTCTATAACTATATATTACATGTATAGGTAAGTGAGAGTAAAATATTGAGGATGTCTAGTCGACTGTAGAAATTATCATAGGTAGAAATAATAGGGAGCCAGTCTTTTAATACTTTATTTTTGCCGACGTTTCGGCTCAAACTTGCGAGCCATCATCAGTGCATTACTGAGCCATGTCAAGCATAAACTGGTTGACATGGATTATGCTTACAGTTTATGCTTGACATGGCTCAGTAATGTCCTGATCATGGCTCGCAAGTTTGAGCCGAAACTTCGGCAAAATTAAAATATTAAAAAAGGCCGACTCCCGATTATTTTTACGTATGAAAGCAAAGTATGTGAAAATGGATTTTTGTCTATTTGTCTTTTTGTAATGGATATTTGTCTATTTTGAATCCATGGATTCATTTTTCTTTTCTTGTCCACTGCGTGGGATGTGGTACGAATATTAATTCTGAATGTACATCGTTTGCTATATTGAGGATGTATAGTCGCCTGTAGAAACTATTATAGGTGGAAATAATCGGGAGTAAGTCATTTGTTAAATATTTTAATTTTGCTGACGTTTCTGCTCAAGCTTGTGAGCCATCATCAGGGCATTACTGAGCCATGTCCAAGCAAGCATAAACTCCATATAGCAGTTAATCCCTGATGATGGCTCATAAGCTTGAGCCGAAACGTCGGCAAAATTAAAATATTTAACAAAAGATAGACTCCCGATTATTTCCACCTACAAATCAACGTTTACTGTTGTTGTTATTTGTTTACATCCTTTTTAGAGATATTACAATTCTCAAAACGTATTTACACGGGAAACAATTTGTGGACCACATGGCTCCCGAGGTCAGCAAGTTCCCTTTAAAACTAATTCTGACCAGAAAAAGGGGTGTCCTTGAGGAAATGAGGAAATAGGTTCTACAAATTTGAAGCAGGTAGGGCGGTGCCATGTGCCAAAATGTCAGTCTGCCTGTCTGTCTAGGGCAGGTATAGAAACCGATACCTGAATGTCGGCGGGATAGTCGTCTTATATTGGTTGGAAAGTGAAACATGTGGCCTAAATTTTGGCAATGTTACCTATAAGGCCCACTGTAGAAATATTTATTTCTTTAAATTGGGTTATTTTTTATTAAAATTATAGTAGAAAGCTTCTAATTTCAGTTTTAAGCGAATTCATTTATTGAAATGTACAATTGCGTAAAATGAAAAATCTGGTGCGAGCAACACATAACTTTCACTTACCTCGGTATTAAAATCAATTGAACAACTATTAAATGGAATAGAGTTCAAAATGGTTTAAAGAATTGTATAAAGTTTCGTTGGAAAAATATGTTTTAGATTAAATAATGTAACAATAGGGGTACTCACTACGTCCGAAAAATAATAAATAATCCATCTGCCTCACACAACGGTAATGAGCATGAGTCTGTGGATAAACACACAAAATAAATGTTTAGCATAATAAAATGTTACTAAATGTAAATTAAAATTAATAGGCCAATTAAAAGGATTAAACAAAATTTAACTGATAAAAAAACATCGTATTCATTTTCATATCTATTTACAATAGGGGAACTCACTACGTCTGCTATAGCATATTTTTTGTGCTATTTTGCTAAACTCATCGAGTTTATACAGGAAATAACTGTAGCAACTCAACAGGTTTAGCAAAATAGCACAAAAAATATGCTATAGCAAATGTAGTGAGTACCCCTAATATAAAATTGTTACGTAGAATAATCATTTAAGTGTGTGCCCTATTCGTCACTTTACATTACCTTCCACAACATTGTATATAAAATAACATTTTTTTTCAAAAATCTTTAGCTTTCCAACATTATATTTTACTTCTATATTACTATTCATAGATTCAGGGGAAAAATGTACCTAAAGAACAGTTTTTTCTCTTTTCTTCATATAGCAACTTGTATATTTTTCAACTTAGCAGTATATAAATTTATCTACTTCATCTCCAGTACTCTGCTGTATTTTATTTTGCCAATGTGTTTATCAGACAAAGTCCATTTGAAACATTGTCCATATTTTCCTGAAAATAATACGCAAGCCGTAGTTTTTTAAACGATTTTTCACAATTATGAAAAGAAAATTGATCGTGTGGATTCGAACCTTTCATTAATTTAACAATGTATAAGAGTAAACAAGGAAAAACAAATGTAAACATCAGAAAAGATAAAACAGTAAATAGAATGTTGGAAAACATAGTGTCATAACATCTCGATGGATTTCTTCTTCCTACAAATGCTTTAAGGATAAATTTTAAAAAGATCTAGTTTTTTAAAATCTTGAAACAAAACTCTTGATTTAAAATCATTATAGGTGGAATTATCAGGAACGTTTTGTCAACGTTTCGGCTCAAGCTTGTGAGCCATCATCAGGGCATTACTGAGCCATGTCCAAGCATAAACCAGTTTATAAATACAATTAATAATATATATGGTGATGATTATAAAATTTAAAAAACAAACAAAAAAAAAACGTACCATCAATGAGTCTTGAAAACATAAACTGACAAAATACCTTTTTTGTTTTCTGATTCTTTCCAACCCTGATGGCTCACATTTTGAGCCGAAACGTCGTCAAAATTAAAAATTTTCAATAAAATGACTGATTTCTGATTATTCCACCTATAATAGTTTCTACAGTCTATTATATATCCTCAATATGATTTAAAATCTTATAGAGTAGAAAAGTCAAGCAAAATAGATTTGTTTGACAGGATATTTTTTTTTACTAAATTTTGCCTCTTTTTTTTTTAATTCCCACCTAACCCCAAGTTATAAAAAATCACGACTTGTTTTAAAAAAGCATATTTTTTTTACAACATTTACTTACATTACTTTATAACAACCGTTTTTAAACATTACTAATTATAGGAGAATAATCTGGTGAGCTCAACACTCAACTTTCGCTGACCTCCCTTGTTAAAATAAAGAGAACTTTTAAATTAAGTTAGATTTGAATTATTTTTTTTTAATTTATCGTGTTTCAATGGAAACATCTGTTTTAGATTGATCAATCTAACAATAGAAATTATTATATAGAACAATTACTTAGTTTGTTCCGCTTTCTATTACCTTATACAACTTTAAATAAAGCATAACATTTTTTCTAAAATCTTTAGCTTTCCAACGGTAAATTATACATCTGTATTAATATTCTTATTGCATATTCTGGAAAAAAAAAAAAAAATCGAACTGAAACAATACGTCTGCAGTTACTGGTTATCAAATGCTAAGTATTTACCCGTTTTATATAAATACTAAGTAGTGGTCATATTTCCCGAATTGATAAAATTAAATTACTTTGCAGTAAGAAAATATCGGCATTTAAGCCCCGCCAGACTATATCAATCAGAATAAAAACTACATGGTATGGTAGAGTTTAATCAAAATAATAAATTTAAGAATTTTTAAAAACATTTAGAGATAAAAGTAAATTGTTAAAGAATTAGTTAAATTTAATTTTAATAGAAGCATGTGTTTTATTAAATAATCTATTATATTATTATGTACGGCAATCAGTTATTTTTATCGGCTATTCATCACTCTCCGTTAACTTGTTAATTATATGTATAAGATAATATTTTTTTCTTAAATAATTAACTTTCCAACGGTATATTATACATCTATATTACTCTTTTTATGTCCAAAAACACAAATTTTGCATAAACAAATATTTTTGCTCTAATCACCTTTCGTTGGAAATCGAATTCGTTCAGCTTATATATTATTTTATCGTTTATTAATGCGAACAAGGTGATATGTTTAGTTTATTCAAATCTACAAAATTGAAGGTTGTTCAGAGGAAGAAAATTTAAAGTATCGGCATTTAAGCTCTGTCAGGCTATTCCAATCACAACGAAACCTACATGATATTAAAGCCTATTAAATTTTACATCTGTATAAGCGAGTTTAATTAAAATCGTTGCAGCCGTTTTTGAGAAAATCTTTAAAAGGTACAAAATGCATAGTATAAAGTAGCTGTCAGCCGATTTTGGTAAAACAGTTGGTGTAAATTCTCGGCTGTACTGTTTTCTTACAGTCTTAAATATAAAATTTCAGTTTCATAAGACTATATTTCATATATAGTTAGGTGAAAGTAAAAATATAGACATATTTTCCCTGATTGAAAACGAATTTTAGGAAATAAGAGTAGTAATATACCATTGGAAAGTGGAAAAGAATTTTTTTTGGAGTTATCATTTAAAAAAAAGTAGGATTATTGTTTGACGTTAGAAGTGATTCAGGTTTTTTTGTGTATAAATAATTCAAGTTCTGACGTTGGGATTAATGTCCTGAAACTTAAAATAATGTGTAAATATTTATTAATAAAATTACATGGAACAAATCTTACCTTTTAATTAGAAAAATAGAAGTTCCTATCGAAACATACGTTAACATTAAAATTTATACCATAAATACCATAGAAAAAAAAAAAAATATTAAAAATTAATCGGGTGTTAGGCATATATTTTTTGTATTGTTCGAGTATAGCAACAATAGTAGGTAGAAATAATTGGGAGTCAGTCTTTTTTTTTTTTTATATATATATTTTAATTTTGCCGACATTTCTGTTTATGCTTGACTCAGTAATGCACAGATGATGGCTCACAAGTTTGAGCCGAAACGTCGGCAAAATTGAAATATTAAAAAAAAAAAGATTGACTCCTGACTATCTCTACCTACGATAATTTCAAATGTCGACTATACATTGTCAATAAAACAACTTAAGTTATGTGGAGGTAGTTTATGATCCCATATTACTATTTTTATTTATGGAAATTAGTTTTTAGTTCAACAGCTGACTATACATCCTCAATATAGCAACTATAATTTACCGAAGTTTCGAGAAATTATTGTTCTCATATTCATGCCCTAATAGTGTAAATATAATTTTACAAATTAATGCATTCTTTTTTTTAGTTCTGTAATTTTGTCGTCCCCTCTTCTACCTAACGAAAGGAATCAAAGTTACAAAAATAAAATTTAGGTTAATGTATTTCAAGTCAAATGTTCATTATATGAATAAATTAAAAGTAAAATATTTCATTGGCAGTCAAAATTATTTTCTGATTAAACCAAAATAAATTGTACTTTGAAATTTGCCGCTTTGTAAATTCTGCCGTTTGGAGCAGTTGCTCGGGCCTAAATGTTTTAAATTGTCGTTTTATTTCTCCAATATTTTTTTTTTTTATTCTGGTGACTTCCACTCTTGTCTACTTCTTGAATTTTCCCTTCTCCCTTGTATTTTACTTATCAATTTAATCCAGATGTCCTTTTAGCGTTGAAGAAATAAAAAACCTTATAATCTCCATTATCTAAAGCATCATCATAAGCTGAGTCAGAAAAATCGTTCAATTTTTTTTTTTTTTTTAGTCTGCAATCTTGGAAAAGCAATGTCTGTAAATATTTATTTTTATCATAGAGTTTAATTATGGCTAAAATGAATATAAAATTTAAGAAAAATATATATGTTCAATTAAATAAATAAAATATTGTATATACTTTATGGGATAGGTCTTAAAACTTAAATTTTCTCAATTTCTCCCCCTAAAGCGTCTATAATGTTTATTTTTTAAAAATGAATAAATATAAACTATAAAAGAATTCGATGAACAATTAAAGGGGAAAAAAGTAGGAATATTTTTCCTAGTTAAAAAATAATTTGGAAACAATAAAATATGCATAATATTCTACATCAGCATATATATTGTTAATTTATTTATTTTGTCCTTTTTAGTGATTAGACTTACTTTATTTGTATGCTATTGTAATTTAATTTATATTAATTTTTGGAATTACATTCCCTAAACGGCAGATATTTTTGACATACTTTATCAAATTTACACAGGATAACTCTTATGGGGGAAAAAAAATACTAAGAAAATACAAATGTTTCTTAGAATAATTAACATGGTTTTCAAGGTGGTTAGGGATATAACACAGTAGAAATACGATTTGCATGGACCAATATTTGTTTATTAAAGCGAAAAGTAAGTAAGTTAGTAATGCTAGTTACGGTAATAACTTAATCTTTGGTCGTTGATGAATTAAAAATTTCAGAAGTAAGAGAATATAATTTTTTTTAAAAAGAATTTCTAGTTGTTTTTTTTTATTTACTTTTATTAACGAATAAAATACAAATATTTAAGTATTAAATAAAACGTAAGAAAATGAATGAAAAATCATATTTATTTATTTGTTTTTTGAGATTTTTTTTTATTAAGGACTCACTCCTGTATGTCTATTTATAGCTTTACATCTTTGACAGTAAAGTTTGAAACTGATAACTCGAATAAGAATTTATAACTGTGTGTTGTAAATCAATAATATGATTGCTTCGGATTGTTCCCAATTAAGTATGCGTTTCTGAATGTTTTGTTTATTTTTTCGGGAACGTTTCGCCGCACATCATCAGAACTAAAATTTAAAAAGTAAAAGATTTTATGAAGACAAAGAGTTCCTGATGAAAAGAACATTATTTTAAACCTCCCGAAGTTTACAACAAA
The DNA here is from genome assembly GCA_023052935.1 of Piezodorus guildinii. Classification (NCBI taxonomy): domain Eukaryota; kingdom Metazoa; phylum Arthropoda; class Insecta; order Hemiptera; family Pentatomidae; genus Piezodorus; species Piezodorus guildinii. The sequence goes on from CM041295.1 coordinate 76,780,212, forward strand.
CTTTAATTAACGATCAAGCCGAAAAGTATCTTTTACAACAAACTTACAATTTTGATAATTGGACATTAAGTTTTAAAAAGATATTTATTTATTTGTACAAGAATGGTGAGATAATTTTATATCTGCAAGATTTTTTTTTTAATATATATATATTTTATTATACATAATAATTTTATGAAAAATAGTTTACTTATTGTCTGGGTTAAACAAATTTCAAATCAAGATCAGGGATCTCATATTTAGTTTAATGCATTCATTACATTTTTGGCAGTTCAGAGCAAAGTTCATCTACGTTTTTACATAATATTTATTAAACAAATAAATTAACAATAAAAAGACGTATTTACACACAGAGAACAGGTATAACCCCGATTATTCTGATTAACAATTTTTAACACATGTTTTTTATGATTAAACATTTTTAAAGATCGATTGTTCCAGCCTCAGTAGATTTGCCTTGCAACGAAGAGGGGGGCTCTTCTGCTACAAATTGTATATATATTGTAAATAGATATAAAAACGAATACAATGTTTTTTTGTTTTTTTATCAGTTAAATTTTGTTTAATCCAGGCCTATTAATTTTAATTTACATTTTGTAACATTTTATTATGCTATACATTTATTTTGTGTGTTTATCCACAGACTCATACTTATTACCGTTGTGTGAGGCAGATTAATTATTTATTATTTTTCGGTTCATTATTTTTAGGTATATGCAATTTTTTACTATAAATTATAATCATTGTTTAAAAAAAAAAAATAGAAATTAATAATTGAAGCAATGGTGGGTAGAAATAATCAGGTTCAGTTTATGCTTGAAATGACTCAGTAATACTCTGATGATGGATTCAAGTTTGAGCCGAAACATTGACAAAATTAAAATATTTAAAAAAAAATTAAAAACTCCCTTTTATTTCTACTTACGATAATTTGAACAGTCGACTATACTACCTAAATAGAGTAATTGGAATAGATATTATTATTTAAGACCACGGTTATATAAACACCATTACAGTTTTATGTAATCAAGGGAATGTCATTATTTTTTATTGTTTGATTTGTTATTTTGAACTTAACGTGAGGGATTATTTACATTCGTCTTTTGTGAATTCGATTTTTTCTAGCTAAGAAATCAAAATTCGAAGTTTGCAACAGTATAAGAGATTGGAAAAATAATTCGTTGGATTAGGAATAAACAATTAATTTTACGATGGATTAATTGTTCCTTATTTTTTCGAAAGTTTATTTTACAATAATTATCATTTTGAGTCTTCCCTATCTTCACGACTCTCTACAATATATTAAAATAAATAAGAATTATTATTTTTTAAATTAAAAATATGTAAAAATATTTAATATTAGAATATTCAGCAATGTACCATAAAAGTATTTTACCTGTCAGCAACCAATGGTTAGTTGTAACAATCATATTGGTATCCATTATATCAAATTATAACAATTTTCTAAATAAGATTCAACCGACATAGCCCCTATTGCATTTTTTTAAATCCATTTATTTAGAAATTTTACAATTTGTGTCCAAGGACAGTAATAATGAGCTGTAAGATCACATTCATACAATATTTACAGTATAAAGGATAGAAAAGTCGAATTACACCTAATGCATTAGAACTATCCTATTGTTATTGGATTTGTTTTTAAATTAAGGTCAGAAATGAATGGTTTATATTTTTAATCCTTTAATTGCATCTGCATAATAGAAAATGAGGTGTTTTGAATATTAATACATTTTATTAATATTTTACAATATTGAGGGCGTATGGTCGTTGAAATTATAATAGTTAGTAATAATCAGGAGTTGTTTTACTGAACAATAATTTAATTTTGACGACGTTTCGGCTCAAAAATGTGAGCCATCATCAGGGTTGGAAACAATCATAAAACAAAAATGGTAATTCCTCAGTTTATGTTTTCAAGGCTCATTGATGGTACGTTTTTTTTTTTTTTTGTTTTTTTTTAATTTTATAGTCATTACCATCTATATTATTAATTGTATTTATAATATTATTTTTGTATGTTTTTATTTTTTCATTATTTATAGATGCGTATCTCTTTTGTTTTTTTATTGTTTGAAGCTCTGATGATGGCACACATGTTTGAGCCGAAACGTCAACAAAATTAAAATATTTTTAACACGTCTGAATCCTGATTATTTCTACTTATTATAATTTAAACATTCAACCATACACCCATAATATTGCAAAATTATTATTTATATTCCAAACGCTTTAGTTTTCATTATATAGATGCAATTAACGGATTAAAAATATAAACTACTCATTCCTGACTTAAATTTCAAAAACATATGATTCCTCCTGATTATTTCTGCCTATTTTAATTTTATAATATTTTAAATTACATTTTTTTTTTAAATTCAAATATATTTTTCCCTTATCCTTCGAAGTCATACGCTAATAAAAACAAAAATTAATCATTTGCATAAGAAAACCCAATTAGAAATATATTAACATATTTTTACATACTGATATGATAATTACCAAAGGCAGAAATATTCCCAGCTATCGTGAAAGACCAGGGTTACCGGAGAGGGAAGTGTGTAAGGGGGCGTGGTCACGGATGAGTGGGGGAAAGGGGGGCGTGGCCTAACTCCAGGCGAGGGGCGGAGGGCAAGAAGGGAGATACGTTCAGTCAGCTAGAAACCTTGAGTTGGTTAAGATGTATTACCAGCAGTACAACATGTACAAGCAGGGGTGGTACGGGTACCAGCCCCAGCAATACTTGAGCTGCATGCATGAGGAGCAAGGGTGGCTTGTACAGCAGGCTGGAGGCCAGCTCCAGGAACCGGTTGTTCCTGCTGGACAGGAACTTTGGGAGGAACCGCACCCCCAGCAGGGACCTCCGCCCATCGAGCAGCCACAGCACCGGGTACCTCCACCACGAAGCCCGTACGAGTGGATGAAGAAGCCCTCCTACCAGACGCAGCCTACTCCAGGTATGTACTTAAGTCTAATCCTTGCTTACTGATAAAAAGTTCTGATAAGGGGCCTAACTCCCATATAGCAGCTGTGAAAACATCTTACATATAGTTCATTGCTGCTATGGAAATTTTATTATTTTAGTAATTAAACCAGTTAAAAGCTAAGAAATTACAGTAATAAAATTTGATAACATTGTATGTGCTTAACGGGTTGTTTGATTTGTATTAGATGGTATGACCCAAAGCACGCTGTTATTTATATTAAGTTCAAATCCGTATATGTATCTATCTTATATTTAAACATCAAATATTCCTGTTAAAAAATATTGCTAACTTATTACTTTTTGTTAAGAAATACGTATTTTTAGCTTACTTATTTTTCTATTATTATTTTATATAGATTTGGTTATTAAATCAGATAAAACAGTCACTTCAAAATTTAAAAACGAACTTTGTCTAATAATTTTCCTTAACTAACATATTTAAATTTTTAAACAATTGTTCCCTTAGAATTATGCCAATTATTTAGCGCCAATATTATTCTCGATAACATCTAAAACCATCGTTTTTGCACAATAAAACTCGGGTATGACCAAGTAACATAAATACTCGAATTTCGGCATAATTCTTATTATAGATAAATTGTTCTGGATGAATTAAAAAATGACAGCAGATTTTATTAACGCAATTTTATTTTTTATTTACCAAAAAAATACTACAGATTACAGGAACAATCAAGGAAGCTATAAAATTGATTTCTCTCGCGCTGATCCCTTCCGATTGATATATGGTTTAATAAGTAATAATAATTCATTTTCAAATCCATATATAATTTCTGTAATTTAAAGCGAAACGCTTCCGTATATTAAATATTGGATACTTGAAAACTTTTAATTATTATAGCACTTTCTTAGAGTTTATGTAGACGCATCAAACATATTCGTGAATCTTTGCTAATTTTCAGATTATTTAAATATATTTTTTAAATTTTAAAACCGATACAAGCACCCAACTAATGATAAAATAAATAAGGAAAATGAATAAGAAATGCCGTTTCTTAACCATTATCACGACAAAATGTACACTATTCTGTAATCTAAACATTAAATATAAATCGTTAAGTTTAATCCATTTTATTAATAAAATGCAAATTTTTTTATAAAATTACCATATTCCAAACGACAGTTAACTTAACCTAAAGTACTAATATTATCATATATTAAGTTAAATTATGTACTCATGTTCAGTTCAAAGCATCACCGCTGATTTTCACTAAAATACAAAAATATATAAATAATTAGAAAATTCAATAATTGTTGGTTACACCAATTTTTTAATAAAAAAACACATACAAGCATCAGTCTAGTGATGAATTCAAGAATACCGTGACAGTTTCTTAACCATTACTTACTACGAAATGTTCTATTTTTTGTAATCCTAATAATAAATATAAGGCGCAATGTTTTATTAATTTTATTAATAAAATAAAAATTTCCCTTATAAAACTACTACGTTCCAAACGACAGTTAACTTCACCTGAAGTACCAATATTATCTAAATTAGATTCTGTACTCACGTTTACTGCTAAGTATTACCACCGGAAAAAAGGAAAAATAAAATAAAATAAAACAAAGTATTTTTGGTTATACCATTTCCAAAAAAAAAAAATAGTAAATTCGTTTGTACGAAATATAAACGTTAGTTAGCAAAGTACAAATTCGTATTGATGTTTATTATTCTAGCAAGTATTACAATGTTCAACTAATTCTTGTTTGTTGTAGATTTATGTAATCCTCCCTTTGACGTACACATTAACGTCTAACGAATTCTAGAGCATTAAATTATTAGGTTTTAACTCCATATCGAAAAAAAATAATGTTCATAAAATCTTAGACGGTCTGTACCAATTTATTATCATAACTAATTCGTTCTAAATTTGTTATATATTTTCCTTTAAATCGGTTAATTAAAAAATATTCATAGTAGCGTTATTATCTCCAGTTTATTATTACAGCCGCCTATTATTATTGAATGAATTGTTTTAAAATATATGATTTTTATTTAATCTAACAATATTTTTAAAACTGATATCAATGTCTATTTCATAATTCATAATTAGTTATATTTCATTGTGTATAGAATTTTATCTCTTTATTAGATAAACTGACCGTTATAAAAAAAATCAATTATGACATAATATAATAAGTAAATTTAAAATAACCTACGTTTGTCAATGACCAATAACCTCTAAAATCAATTGTCCACCTAAAATTTAACTTAATTATTAACAAATGAATTTAGCAATTTTTAAAATATATAATATCTATAGGATATTTAGTTTCGCTTAAAATAATTTTCACACAGCTTGCATTTTAACACATAACCGAATGCATTGCATATTTTAGTAGTATACATATTGTTAGTTTTTATTAATCATATAACATGACAAATGATAAACGTTACATAACTAATCAAACGATATGTTGCCGAACCGAATAATAACATATTTACCAGATAGGCCCTGAAAAATTGTGCTAATAATTCCACACACACTTATATATTTAAGTTATAAAATTCCTTATTTCAGCGTGTACTTACTTCTACAACAAATTAATTAGCTTCTCCTTAAGATTAAATATTAATATTAAAATCTCCTATTCTCATCTATATAACTCTCAGTTATAATTTTTGCACAATAATGTAAAATTAACATTACACGATTTATCAAAGAGTTTAAGTGTATATATTAAAAACTCTTTGATAAATTAAATAAAACAAATAATTTAATTAATGGAAAGATACAAACAGCAACTAGGCCGGAAGGATTAAACAGTTTAGTAAAATAAAAAAAAGTGATGTTTTTCTTAATTTGATAAAAAATAAATAAATGCAAGTGATTATATATATAAAAAGGGAAAAAAACAGCAAACGAGACTAAACGGCATAGCAGATACTGTGCACCGGATGTTTGTTCTTTGGATTTAAAACTTAAACAACTGCTAAAGATAATGTTATTTTGGCATTCTTGTTCATGATACCCGTCTTTTTTTGTTAAATAATATAGTTATAAATTAACGCGCTTTTTATGTTTGATGATAAAGTGAAAATTAACGCAAAAAATATATCAAAGGTCAAAAATATACATTTCTATTCAGAGTTATGCTACATCGTTAAACACCAGAAAAAATAGCTCAACAGAACAATCATTCAACCTTTTCTTTATGAATGGACGAGTATAATTCATAGTACTTTCCCCTTAAACTAACAAAAACATAAACATACATAAATTTTATACCCTTATCCTGGTTGCCACCTTTCTGTATATATGCTTGTAATAAAATGTAAACACTACACACAAAAATGTTTTATAGCACTATTCTGGTGTGTGTAAATAAATAAATGGTCCACAATCCCATAAGCTGAGGGTAATAAGTTAATTACTCGTAGTAAATAAAATTAAATGCTGTAGAATTATTTTCAAGTGCTTTGTAGTGTCATTTATCACCGTAGTCGCGCGAGCTATATTTAAAAAGGGTGTTATTGATTTTTTTAATTATTATTAAGTAATTAATACGCCTATTTATCAGTTCAACTTAATCTTATGGCTTTCTTATAATTAAGATTATTGTATTATAATTGATAAGAAAATATTTTAAAATATAATGCACACTAAAAGCTCATTAGTTAATGCAGGTGTGGGTATCTTTTTCAAATATGCTAAGAACAAGCTGTTTGAATTTGTATTTTTAAATATTTTTAATAAAGATTATAATTATAATTTTTGTTAAACATTTATATGCTATTTATATAACATATACTTAAGGTTTATTCTTTAAATTATTTTTATCTTACAAAAATAAAATATTAATATAGCTTTGATTCCTTTCATTCGTTATTGTATTATTTCACATGTGTAGATTTTTTTAAAGTAACAGAATTAATAACTAACAAAATTCCTTTGTATAAAAAAAATTTGCGTGAATAAATTACTTTATTAACATATTTCTTACAATTTTATCAAAGATTAATTTATTAATTAACAGAATAAATATTACCCACAATTTATGACTTAACTTACGACTTCTACAATTAATTACAGAATATTTGATAGATGCTCATATTTTATTCCAAAAAACATTATACTTGTACGACAGTTTTGCTTGACATACATCAAATTAACAATAATTCTGTCTGTTTTATATTTAAATAATAGTCTGTATACAAAAAAAGAGATAGTTGGATGGCGGTCAAATAAAGATAAGTGAAAAGTAGAATAAACTATTCAACAGATCATAAATATTAATTTATAAGATTATAAATTAAAATTGCTATTAATTATTCCATGAAAACAGTTTTTTACTTTAAAATAGATAGGATTCCCATGCAAATTAAATAAAACCTTTAAAAGGTATTTTAATAAGTTTATTTGAAATATTTTTTACAAAACTTTGATTCAAAAATGTTTACTATCGCAATACTTACCCTTACTATATATTTTATATATAGTTTAGTGAAAGTAATAGTAATGAGCTTAATATAATTAAAACCGCTGTTATTTGTTATAGTTTTTGAAAACATATAGTGCAAACAAGTTTTCTTTAGGTGGAAAAATTAAATTAACTGTAATCGATGGTACACTTTAAAAATAAATAAATAAATTAAACCAATTTTGGGTTATTCACCGATTTATGTTTCATATTTTAGACGATTATTAAATATAAATAATCGATATACATTATAAATTAACACATTTTATGCTAATTGCACTTTTCATTAGGATGAATTTATAATCTCAAACTGATAAACTGGGTCAAGTCCCACTATTTCACTTAATTTTATCTAGAAAAAATAGTAAAGGCAATTTTGTGACTGCGTTCAAATTACAGTCGTTTTGATTTAATTTACTTTGCTAAATAATAATAAGCATTAGGCATTGACAACTCATTAGGTATTTTTGATTATTTAAATGTTTAAATCAAAGAAGTCTAAGTAAATATCTTTACAAAGGTAAAGTGCTGCCGGCCATTTTTCCTGGTCCCATGTGTTTAGGGTCATTCATTCTAAGGGCACCCCATAAATCGGAAGAAACGTCTGAAAACCTTTCTGTTTGAAAGTTCGGCCAAGGGTTCAAAGTCGCCGGCTAGCCACTGTTTTGACGTGTTTATTGCCAGCAGGTAGCTGGTAGCAAGGCAATACGTATTACATGCTTTTTTGGCACGTCTTCAAGTCGGCACTTTAGAAACAAGCGGCTAGAAAAAAAGTACCCACTGTAGGATGGGTGTCAAGTAACTTGACGGCTTACTTGTTACTATTTGAATATGTTAATCAGATACCGTGTCTACAAAATATTAAAGCGCCTAATATAATACATAAAAACCTGTACCACTACAACCCATGAAGGGTCTTGGGCTCAGTACATATAGAGATTCGTACTGTTTCAAGGCCAACGGCAGTGCAATGAGGTGATTAGGTCTTGATCACGCTCAGCCGCCAGGTTTTTCCCCAATTAATTTGGGTACCCACTTTATAGAGGCTGGGTCTGCCTCAGGAGGGTCTCCATACCCTAGTTTAATTAATTCGCCCCCCGACCGAATTAACAGAATAAATAATATTCTGCCACAGCCGGGATTCGAACCAGGACCCGGAGCGCAGCAGACTAGCGCTCTATCCACTAGACCACGCCGCTCCCTATAATACATAAAAAGAAATTAAATAAAGTAAGAAATTAAACATAATAAGACATAAAAAATAATAAATAAAACATAATAAAAAAAATAAGAAATAAAACATAATAAGAAATTAAATAAATTTAGTCAGCATATGGTTAAATGAGAGTAATGATGTAATATATTGACCTGAATAATTTATTTATCCCATATTTAACGTTTATTTATTTAATACATAAAAAGAAATTAAATAAATAAACGTTAAATATGGGATAAATAAATTATTCAGGTCAATATATTACATCATTACTCTCATCTAACCATGTGCTGACTAAAATTCGAATTTTTAACAGAAATACTAATTTCAACTATTAAACCGATGCTCCCCAAAGGTAAATGTGTAGTGCATCTTACTTGCAATTAATGTATATATAAAAAAGAAATGTTTTAAAATAAACGAATAATTATTATAACTAATAAAACACATTAGTCGAAAATTAAAAAGGACTTGCAGCAGTAAGCTACACAAAAATGTATATTAATAGATAAAGAACATAAGAGGTAAATGTATAGTTAATTATATAACATGAAATTTTATCCAATGTATAACTTAATAAAAATTAATATGTATGGATATAGTAAATAATTGTTGATTGTAACTAAAATTAATCTGTATTAAACAAGTTTAGCCTTGTTGATGAGGACAAAGCCCCGAAACATTATAGAATGGTGACGAGTTGTATGGTTCGTTATACGAATAAGATATAATAAAAAGAATTCATGCTTAATCTAATATGTAAAAATACCAAAAACTTTCTTAATCATAGAAACAATTAATATATACATACATGTATGTGTGTTAATTTTTTTAATTTTATTATGAACGAAAATACCCCTGAAGCTCAACAAATTTATATTGATTAAACTTTTCTATGTATATTTATTTTTTTTAAATTCTTATATATGTTTAAGAAAATTTTACTAATATATACGATATAAAAGCATTATTTACCGACCTTACACTAATATTTATTCATTTTAAAATAAATGTTTGACCTAGTATCTCAGGTTATAAAAATATACCTACATTTTATAACGCGTTGTAAATAGATTAATGACATTTTTTTTCTAAGAAATTATGAATTACAATATTGTGATAATGTGATCGGATTGTAATATCAAGACAATAGATAATTTCTAAACAATACTTGTGCTTTATCGTTTTTTGTTTTCATTCAACTCTTGTTATAGCACGCATAATTTGTTTTATTATTTCTTTTATTCGTTTAGACCTATGCCAAACAATGACCGCCCTAAACACAGAACCGGATTACTATCAGTTATCTTAGTGTGGTAGAATTGTATATAAACGCTAACCCGAATTTATACCGTAGAAACAAAACCACAACATAAATAATACAACGGCTGTGCATAGTGATATTGCATAGATGCCTCCCTCCAATTTAGGATTCTCACATGATAGACCAGATCAGATGCGTCTCCCAACTCCACAGCTAAAACACCAGAATAATTTTCCTGAATAGCCGGAAGCCTTGACTCAAAAATCGTTAGTATAAGTGTAACCAACTTTAACAAGATTATCATAACATGCGTCCTAATTTGCAGAAGTTTCATGATAGTCTAGGTTCAGACAAGGACCAACATTTTTGATCAACATTTATAAAACGTTATGCTATAAAAAATTTAAGGTTATGGTCGTAAGAATCTCTTCCTTCGGGGTTTATTTGTATGATATAGAAATAAATTAATTATTGATCTAAAACCTTTATACAAAAATAATTTGTCTTAGTAAGACTTGGATATTAAGATAGTTCTATCTCAATGTGCCGCTTCTACCGCGTTGTCTCTCTCATTACATTCATGTTTGCTTTGTCACTAAGATAACGACTGTCTAAAGCTCACTGCCTTGCCTTTTTCAAACAAAAACATGCCTTTACATGACTTAAAAAAATACCTCATTATCAATTTACATTAAGTGAATCATTTCTTCCAAGATAGGCGGTAAACAAATTTTAATATCGTTGCCATAATTTCATCAGGTTGTAATATTGAAGAAAATATGATATTCGATATAATACCATCCTTCATCCCAATTTTTCGAAAGCAAGTATAACAGACTTTAGTTTAATTGTCTTAGGATCAAATCCTATGTACATAATTCGCGTTTTGCAATTCTTGTCATCGTATGCTGCTACTCACGGTTAAGAAAACCGATAGCTTCGGGAGAAATGTTGAACGTAAAAACCAGTATCACTACTAATCATCAAGAGACATAAGCTTTGTAGGAGTAGTGATATGTAATATTTGCAGGTCAACGGCTTTACAAGGTGGTTTAGTCGAGATGACTTAAAACTGCCAGGTTTCCACCATATATACAGGCTAGGTGAGCACTAAAGGCAGCGCTACACGGTGGGAAATAGGGTATGTGCAGGTGAGGTGAAAGCAAGTCGTGTGAGTGTTCACTAAAGTAGCGGGAGGGGGAGGGAGGGCTTATTTTCAAAAATATAAATTTGGATAATGACCTCAAACATTACTATTAACAAAATTCTATAATATCATTAAATATTATTCTTTAAAAAAGATTTTTTAAAAAATGTAATAATAGAGTTATTTCATAACAAACAAGTGTAATATACATATCACGAAAACATGTTTTTTAATGTAGAAACTCGATTTTAAGAAGTTCGAAAGTAATTAGTACATACATGCTTACTAATTTACTACAGGTCACATTTAAATTTTAAAAAAATTATTAGTTCTCAACTGTTAATAAGTTTTCCACGGGTCTTGATATTCAATCAATAAATAAACTGTTGTGTTTAGGCCACATTTCAAGAATTAATTGTTTTCATATTCATGTAAGTTTTAAATAATATTAAGATATTACAATCTTGTGTACATTGTTCTTTTAGTGATTATAATATCCACACATTTTTATATAAGGCATTATATTATTGAAAAAATTTTATTACAGAAAAAAAAATTTACGTAAATGTAAATATTCAGTGACTATTAATCAGTTAAAGTGATCAGTCTAAACTGATAAAATTATATATCAAAGTTAAGCTACTTTCTAATTTTAAATTGGTAAGATAAACGTTTAAACTTTATGATCCATGTGATACAGTCAGTAATTGGTTTCTCTTCTTTGATCGTGAACGAACTTGCTCCTTTGAAACTCAAATAAATTTATCCTTAAAAAAAAAGGTTAAAAAAATAAATAATGAAGTAATATAGACAATTCGGTAATTAAATATTTATTATAGTATGTTGAAAGTATGTGATATTCACTTTCACCTACGAATCACGAATTTCACCCTACACATACCCTAATTCTCACCGTGTAGGGCTGTCTTAAGAGAGCCTATTTACTCAAAGTCGTCTCTCCTTAGTTAAAAAATTCTTTTTTTTTTTAATTATCTTGCCAAAGCCGGTTTCAAGCACAGGAACTGTAGATCAGCATTTAATTACAATACCCACTGGGCTACCCTACTCCTTAAAATGTTGTAAACGTACACGGTGAGAATTAGGGTATGTGTAGGGGAAGTGAAATTCGCGATTCGTGGATGAAAGTGAGTATCGCATACTTTCAACATATTATAATAAGTACTCAGTTACCGAATTTTCTATATTACTTCGTCATTTATTTTTTTAACCTTTTATTATAAGTAATGTTTAATTTTTTAAAATCAAGTTTCTACATTAAAAAACATGTTTTCATGATGTGTATATTACACTTGTTTGTTTTGATATAACTTTATCATTCAGTTTTAGTATATTTAAAAAAAAAATATTTAATGACATTATATTTTTCTATTAGTAATATTTGATGTGATTATCCAAATTTATTTTTAAAAAATAAGCCTTCCACCTCTCCTGCTACTTTCGTGAACACATACAATACTTGCTTTCACCTCACCTACACATACCCTAATTCTCACCGTGTATTGTCGCCTTTATTATCCTTTTATATATTATCTCTCTACAGACTCTTGGAGGACTCGGTCTAGATAAACTACGCCTCGTCCGAGTTTGCTTTGGCGCTTGTCGGATTTGAGTCCGTTAAAAGGCCATAAAATGAAGGCAGTAAACCAACCTCCGTCACCTTTATCTAGAATTAAAGAGATATAAGTTGATCTGCCAGCGATGGTTGTGCAATGTTTGTCCCCTCTGTTTGCTTCTGTTTTTGTCTTATCTGGCAAATTGGAGAAATCCAAAAGTTAACAAAACCGAGATATTTATTAAGAAGACGATGATGAAGTTCATCACGTGTCACACATCATGTCCCTGAACATTGTTTTTCAAATATGAAGTAACATCTATCTGCAGGCGTTCATTCTCACTTTCGCGTTTTAAACTGTATTATTCTGACCCTATTTTATGAAAATCATAAATATTAAAAACACTAAAATGTTCTATATATCATATATTACGTATAGTAGTATTGCTTATGCTCTATACCTATACATTAAAATAAAATATTATAAAAAATATTACGTACGAGTATCAGTGTATATTTTACTATAAATCGTTTTGTTTTTTAAAATTTATTTATTGAAATTTAGAACTGTATGTTTTTATACAAGTAAATATACTACAATGATAAAATACGTGGGGGAAAAAAAAACATGAAGAGAAACTGCCCATTGGCAGCACTCTAGTAGGGTCTCGAGGCCATCTTCTTTTCAGACGCCTCGGCGGATTGTCAGGAATTGAATCGGAAGCAAGGATTAAAACTAATGGATTGGAGTGGGAGTGGAGTTTTTCATGGAAGGAGTGATACCTGGTACAGGCCAAATTAGCAACATAAGAAACATTAAGGTCTTTGTGGATGATTTTATTGGTGACGAAGTAAGGAGCATTAAGGATTTTCCGAAGGATTTTGGATTGTAACGATTGGATACGGAAAGAGTTTGATGGTTTAGTAGAGCCCAAAGCTTAACTCCGTAAGTCCAAATAGACTTATGATTGTCATGTAAATGAGTCTTTTTTAGTTAAGTGAAAGGTTAGAGCGTCTGTCAAGTGAATTTTGAAGTAACCGAAATCGGCGAGCAGTTTCTTGTCTTTTCAGTCTTGTATGCGGATTCACACAAATACTAACTAAGGTAATGACCTAAGGCTGATAAAACAAGATGTAAAATTATCGAGTCTGCAAACTAATCTATTATTAACATGTTTTATAGTTCAAAGTTTATTTACGTATACGTTTTTATTTACTCGCTGTCTCAATCCTCTCGCCTCCCCTTGAATTATTTAAATATTATTTTTAATAATGTGCGGACAAATTTGAAATGTTACGGCAGCTGGCAAAACTTCTCTATACAAGTAATATTTTACGAGATCGTAAAAATCAATTATTAATATACGAGTTATAGATTATGTAGTTGTAATGGTAATTTAAATTGTTTTTATTTAAAAAAATATATCTAAATTTAGATAAGAATATTAACATTATAAACTTGCCTAAATTTCTAGTAGTGAATGAATTTCGGATTTTGTAATATTCAAAACGGTGTTATAAGTAATCTAATACAAACACAATTATAAAAACAGCCTTATAGATTTATCTTAATCTAATGCTAACTAGTGATTTATATATTCTTAACTTGAATGATAATGCTTTTCTTAATTTTTTTTTTTTTTTATTGACCTAAATTAAATATGCATTAATAAGACAATACTTCACATTTTGAATTTAAATACATTTTTCTGTCAGACATACCCTTACATAAGATTGTATATACCTCTTAACAGCATAGGGAAAACCGTGTATCTACTGATTAATACATAACCGATTAAATACAAAGTTTCCTGATGTAATTAACAGATCAAAATGTATTTAAAGCAATGGCGAAACGCTGTAAAAACATAAGAAATAAAAGTTAAAATTGGGGTCCATAAACTTATCTAAACAATTAAAAAGAATGTTTACTTTATTTTCCAGTACTATAAAGTTTTTATTTTTCAAAACCTGAAGCAAACGTTAATGTCCTTAACTCTTTACTCCTAGTTTAACGTTATTCATAATAATACGTCGTTTATTGTATTTATAAATATATAATTTTTAGAATTTGTAAAAGAAAGGCACACTTTGACATTAGCAATATACGAATTAATACTAATTAAATTATTTAATTAATATGATTACGCCTTTATGTAAGTAGATAGTATGATATAGTGCGTGTAAACCACAAAACCATGAAGTTTCTATTCTGCTTTCTCTTAATAGGTTTCTTTCTCTAGGAAAAATGTTTAAAAAAAAAAATATATAAACTATATTGTAAAATAATTCAATCAAGGACTATTTTAATACATATTTATGTATATATCTCACTAGTATAAAAGTAATAATTTTAATTCTCGCGTACTCGCAATCTTATTTCACGTGTAAAATGAAAGGTAAAATTAAATTAAGTTCTATCGTAGGTTACACAATTTATTAGGTGGCGCTATCTATTATCATTGCAACATATCGTTGATTGGTACCTATTTCATTACATAAATAGCTTTAAAATTCTAGGATATATTAATATTTAAAAAATATAACAGCCAAATATCTCAGATACCAGACCCACACAATATACCTACAAACAGTGATCCAATAGATATGAGGACAAACAGCAGTAAGCTATGTAATGAAAAAAAGTATAACAGAAAATGTATTAGGCGAGAATAACAGTCTTGAGAATTGAGACAAAGTCCCGAAACGTTAAAAAATAATGTAATGGAAATTGAAAAAAAAAAATTATATAAATGGAAGTTATTGGTTGCTTATTTAAATATGAAAAATAAACTTTTTATGTGGCGACCCAATAACAATGATGGGTATAACACGAAATCAGGTTTACTGTACTGTCTGTTATTAATTTTTTTTTTTTTTTTTTTTGGTATGTTATAGTAGAAATGAACAATATGAAGTGTTAATAATGACTATTGCTATTAACAGCTAATATATATAAAAATTGCAAGGATGTAGGATATGTATTTTTTTTTTTATTCTATTCTCCTGTTATGGTAAATTATATTTTGAAATAAGTGATATATATTACAAATATCTAGGAAAAAAAAAACTTCTCTTGTTTATTTTATAATTTGGACTCGTCTAAACTTGTTTTTGTAAAAAAAAAAAAAAAAATAATAATAATAATATAAATATATATATATATATATATATATATATATATATAAAAGATTTTCGTCGGTAAAAGAAGGATGTTTCAAGCATACTCTAGAGAATTGTCGAAACAAACCTTGACGAGACTCCAGGGATGAATAAAGGGACATCAACCCCTCATTCCTAATATCGAGTCACTGTTATTTTTTCGCCTACACGTGCCTGTTATATTTTTTAAAATACATTTTACCCTGTTGGAAAAAATTTTTATGTGTTGTATCTTAAAAATATTTTTTTTATTAACACATTAAAATTCACAAACAGTGTCCAAACAATCATTTCTACAGGTTGCTTCATAAAATACTGTGGTTTAATATTTTTTTAATAGTTTTATTTACGCAATAACAATACGCCAAAACAAAAAAAAAATTTAAATAAAAACATGTATGTATATTCCTTCCTGACGACAGGAATTTTTAAACTTGTTAACCATTAGATTTAGAACGGTAAGCATCGTTTAGACGTAACCGCTATCTTATCACAACTGACGTGCAAAGAGAATTTTTTTTTTTTAGATCACAACTCGACACAATGTCGTATATCGTATAATATTATCATTTATAACATTTTTGGACCATGTAATATTCAAAATAAACCAATTAACAATTATTAGAAACTAAAAAAAAAAAAAAAAAATACATACTCTGGTACTTTTATAAAGCTGGAGATAAAATGGACTAAGGTAATATAGTCATAAAACCTTCTTCCGTCAATGATTAAGCGTTTGATCTATCAAATCGCGAAAAATAGATTAGTGTGATCTCGAAATTAATATCAATTCTAGAAATATAACTGGAGTTTTAAATACTTTTATTTGTACTTATTTTCATGCAAGGGATTATGATGCTTATCTGTTTAGAGCTTAGTTAACTTAATAGTAAATTATATAGATCTAAAACTTTGAAAATATACAGACGTAATATATCTAATTATTAAAAATAAAACTTTTTCTAAAATGATTGGTTCCACACGTATTATTAAAAATTCAATTATAATCTATTATATACAGATCAAGGCTAAAAATTACTATTATAACAAGGCTAGCGAAATAGGCAGTAGCTGCTCACCGATAGTTCAGCATTAACGCTACACGATGAAAGTTTCAGTTTAAATACTACTCTCACGATAGTAGCAAAACATGGGGGAAGCTTTGACTATTTTTAACAAAGACATAAAAAAATAATAAAGTTGAATAGAAAGATGCTTTTGTATATTAATTATAATCATGTGAGAGATAAAATACTAATAAAAGGCTCTAATTACTATTATCATGTAATCATGCAATCAATACATATTTTTTTATTTATATATATCCTGTAACATGCTTAGTATCTCTTTTACTAAGATAAAGCTGGTTTTAAACGGACCTAGGATAAATTAATTACGACATATCTTCCCTGCTTTATATATAAACATGTTACACATAAATATAACGCATCCCATGTCTACAATTAAGAAGTTGATTTCCAAAAGGTACTATATCCATTCTAGGAAATTTTACAGGAAACGCGAAAATCTCTCATTACTATATTATTAAACTAGCTAATTTGGGTCTTTTTGCCTTAAAATTTAGAATTATTTTTTTACTATAATAATAACATCATATTAAAGTTATGAAATGAATCTTTTTAGAATGATTTGGAACGAAAATAAATGCGTAATTAGTACTTTTAAAAAATGACCGCATTTCTAAATAGTGTTTTTTAAGGACTTGAGAATTCATTAGATAACATCAAGTAGAATATTTAGATAGAACTAAATGATAAGAATACAAATATGTAAAAAAATCAATTTCGTAAAAAAATGTCCTTTAGTACCTTTTGGAAATCAACGTCTCAATTGAGCAATTTAATTTTTTTTTTTCTTCTGATTTTCAATTATCTAATAAATAAATGTCGCATTACCCTCTCACTTAAAAAATAAGTAATCACTTTGACAATATGTGCCAATTCGAGTTGTCATATATTGTCAAACATCAAACAGCAATTAAAATGTTTGTTCTACAACAGATAACAACTATAAGAGGCTAAGATAAAAGAATTAAAAAAAAAAAAAATTGTTCTGTTTGTATACACGAATGGGTAAATACAGAAAAACTATTTGGCATTATTATTTCCAAATAGTAAAACATGCTTCAGTTTAAGCTTGGACATGGCTCGGTAATGCCCTGATGTTGGCTCACTAGCTTAAACCGAAACATTGGCAAAATTAAAAATATTAAAAAAAAAAAGACTGACTCCTGATTATTCCACCTATAATACATGCTTATTTATAAAAGTAGTTTAATTTAAAAGTACAGTAGCAATTAATAAACCTAACATGCTAATTTTCTTCATAACTAACGAAAAGGTGAAAAACATTAGGATTTTCCACAAGCAGCCACAATAAAGTTAAAAAAAACTCAAAGAATCGCTTAATAGTTTTAATATTAATTCTGAAGCAGGAATAAATGTGAAGAAACGCAAGTTATTCTTAACCAATTAATATTTGGATAAATAAATAAATTTCACGTGATGCGGGTACATTTACGCTTAAGAACTCTAGAAAGCCAAGTATTAAAAGATTATTACTAAGTTTTTTCTTCTAACGATATGAAAATTTTTTTTATAAAATAATTTATCAAGTATCTTGAAGATATCGTTATCTGTACATATATTTTTTTCTCGATTCAGTAAACCTATCTTATCATTCATGTTTTAGCCTATCAAAGCTTTCTCCCATCCACGAATCTACCCTAATATCGAAATAGATTATTCCCATTGTCTAAAAAAATGCTATCAAAGTAGTATAATGGAGTAGCTGAATAGTTTAAATAAAATACAGACAAAAAATCCTGAAATATTAGTTGTATTTTTGTACAATGTTAAGTATCATATATAGATAACATGTTACATATTGTCACACCATAACAACAAGTATACTATCGTTCTTTGTTAAAATTTAGTTTTATCCGTCGAATGTCTTAGTGAAAACATAGTTAGTACAAAACCTTTTAATCACAAACTCAATATAACTAGCCTGAACTAGTTGAAAATGCCTTTAATGAAATAAATTTTCCTCATTGGCTACTGTTTCCCAGATTTGCCACGGGAGGCATCGGGGCATAGACAATTTTTAGGGATTTAATTTCCACTTCTGGATTTAAATTATTTAACACAACAATAACTGGTAACTTAACTGCTCTTTCAACACAAATATTTTTTCCCAACGGACCCCTCCAAAAGCGAGTTATTTAAAATATTCGATATAAAAAATAATAATTAATCATAACAATTTAAAAAAAAAATTCTTATAGGGAAATATTTTTCAAATATTAAACTGATTGTGTGTTACACTATGGCGGCCATACTGTCAGTGACTTGTTTACTGTATCAGGTGTCTGATCTGTTATTTGTTTTTCTCTTTATCAATAGCTATTTGAATATAATATATATATATATATATATATATATATATATATATATATATATATATATATATATATATATATATATTATATATACTGAGGATGTATAGTCGACTGTAGAAACTATTATAGTTAGAACAGTCAGGAATCAGTCATTTTTGGAATATTCTCACATCAAACATCCACCATGCTCCTGCCCAATCTTCATTCAAATCTCTCCTTTAACACATAGCTTCCCAACCAGATGTTAACTAATTTGTGTATACCGAGTTAAGTAAGTAAAACCAATTTTATAGGCTGGTCAAAATTTTTCGTTTTTCTTGTACATTGATGTTATTCTTAAAGGACCTTGTTCCCGAAATTAGTTTTTTTTTTATCGTTCCTTTATTTGAAATATGATTGTACATTACATAATAGCATCTTTCCATTTCAATCTTGCAGCAGATATACAAACGTAAATCAACACATTAAAGGTTACCCAAAATATTAATATTTTCGACTCCTTTTAATTATTTCTATGTAAATTTGGACTCCCAGCATTCTTCCACCCTGATCCAAGAGCAATCCCGAAGTGGACATTCACTACCTGCTGTATGCTAAAGGTAGGGGTCTTAGGCGGAACAATAAAACTTTATTGGTCCACCAAACCCGCCCTAAATCACTTTGAGAAAAATCAACCTTCCAAGAAAAATAAAGGGCTGTACAAAACACAGTCAAACGTTAAACGTTTCCTATAGTTGGTGCAATATCTACATCACACAAGACCGATGCTCACAATCTTTGTTAAATCAAGTTGTGTTATTCCTAAATAACAAGCTTATGAGTCATACGCTGTGCTAAACTGTCTTGGCAAGTTTGTCTATATGTCAAATGTCCCAAGTGTCACGGTTCTCTCTGTGAATTAAAATTTATTTTAAAATGGTTTTCTATAATATCTATAAATGAATTAAACCGATCATTTGACGATAAATAAGTTTTATGCACACGATGTATCCAAAATAATATAATGAAGACTTTATTTATGAAGCAGTGCTGCCCAACTTTATACGGGTGGGTTGCTTACAACACAGCAAAATTATAATTTAATACTGTAATTTATTTTTAAATAATTACAACATTAAGCATGTTATTAACACAACACATTTTTTTAATTATTATTATTATTAGTGCGATATCTCCCTAAAAGGAAGGCGCTAAGCACTTATGACTCTATTTTCTTTAATTATTATTATTCAATTATTTCTATTATTTTTTTTTCAAATATAGATTTTTTTCATATAAAAACTACATAAAAAAAAAATTAAAAAATAAATAAAAAAAGAAAAATAACAAAATATTCGCACATTATTCTTAACATATTAAAAATATATTCATGTATACATGCCCCTATGTCTATTAGGTTATCATGGATTTTTTTTTTTTTTTTTTTTTTTTATCGCTCTTTCTCATCTTCCTAAGAGATTCAAACTCTTAATAACATACAACTGTCGAAGTAATTATTTTAAAAATGAAACAGTTCAATATATATATTTCTCAGTGCCTAATTATTTCGTGGTATTTCAATATCTGTCCGGTATCCCTATTTTTTTTCTCTTTTTAAACCAATCTTATATTGCAGTTTACAAAGGGTTTTGTTTCTTTTTACGTAAAATAATAATAGATTTACCTAAAACATAGGCAACCAACTTTTGTTAAAAGGCAAGAGAAACAAGAAGTTGTACCTGGGAGCAATCTGTGTACTCTTATCACAAAGGAAACAGGAAAGACTGATAATATTCTTTGCCGCCTGAGCCAGGAGTACTTTTGTCTTGCCGCTAAAGTTGGTGTTCCGCAAACATGTTTCCATTTTTTTACCGATCGTTTACCTTTTTCGTATCGGCGACGGTTAACCTCAAATATTTCCCTCAAACCTAGAGGATCTGCTACAAAAACCTACTACTTCGTGAGGTTTTCAAGTAATTTTTATCAAGTGAGCTTTTAGCCTGTAAGATAAAAAACTAATATTTAATTATTTATACTAACAAAATTAAAAAAAAAAAAAAAATTAAATTTTATAATTAATGCCTTAACCATATATTATGTATAAAAACACATAAACGCTTCGTAAAACATCCTTAACAGGAAAATTATTCTGTCAGAAAGATAGAAATAGAAAAATAACTTCATTCTGCGATTTAATTCCTCAAGAATAAAAAATAAAACAGACATTACTGGTAAAATAAATAATACAAAACAACAACATAATGAAATAAACGATGAACTATTCAAAAGATTAAATTTGGTCAGTAAACCTATTTTGTTCTTCAAGTCAAAAACATAACTAAATTTAAATTTTACTATCGAAACGCTTCTATTTGTGGAGTAAAAATACAAATTAGGATATATATAAGAAAAATAGCGGATATTAGAAAGAATGAAATTCCAGAGGGGTAGCTGAACGCCTTAACTTAATTCTTAATGCCCAAAAAACACGAAATTCAATTACTATTCAAAACAGGACAAAAGTAATAAATTTATCATTTTCATAGAGTTATACAAGCAGAAGTTACTTAAAGGTTTTACAATTAAAATAGTTAAACCGTTTTTAAGAAGCTTCTTACAAAGTGCCAAGTTTTTTTGTCTAGACTAACCACAAACACATACACACTACCATTTTATTAAGACTTGTAAATTGGTAGCCCAACAAAGTGTATTTCCATTGAAAACTATGATTCTTTTCGCTATCACAACACTTTCTCCTAGATTGGATAGTGAAAGTGAAAGCATTAATAAAAAAAAAATACGATATGATTTTATATCACTTGCCAGCGTTTAGTAATCCTCATGCATTAATGGTTTTATGAATAAAATTAATCCATTTTATAGTTTTAATAAAAAACAGTATTTTTAGTAAGCAGCTCTAGGTAATTAATCGCTTGTTACGTGCTTTATAAATTGTTTCAACTTACAACCTTCTTTCTTTTTTTTTATTTATTTGACTAGACTTTCCAGATAAACAGACAAACATCTATTAAGTCCTTTTTTTATTTTATTTGTGTATTACTTTATAAGTTTATTAGTGATTCCATTTATTCAGAGGATTATGATATTAATTTGCACTGTTTTTCAAAACTTTTTTTCTATCTTATTTCATTTTTTTCATATATACCCCAACTACAAACCATTTACCCCAGTAGGAGAACGGAAGCATACTATTTTCCATACTTTTCTACTGTTAAAAATATCTGTAATAATTTATGTAAACAAGTGTAATAATTTGTATATTTATTACTTAAGGTATCACTATCCAGGCGAGCTCGTGGCTCGTAGCGCTAGTCTCTCACTCCAAAGGTTGTGAGTTCGAATCCCAGTCCGTAGGAACTTATTTAAGCTTTTAATTAAATAGAAAACTTGCTCATAGCGTCTTCCCCAGATATGTCAGCCAACGTGTTGCCACTTACAAAAATAGACGTAAGGAGTGATGACCCTACCCTATTAAACTCATCAAGAAAAGCGAGTGTATTTTCCCAGCCGATGTGTATTCCCCATGTACAATAGAAGAGAGAAGATATATTGCAATCTTTAAATGAATCGATACAAACAACAAAAAATAAAACAATAAGTTACTGTTTTCTTTATGAATTGGTGTTAGTTTATTTCAATCAGTCAAGACATGTTTACATACAATCCATTATTTGTTAATGATTTTTTTATTTATAATTAACCAGAAATGTAGATAAGTATAAACAGAGCAAAATTATAAATTAATTGCTTAAAACAATTTAATATTTACAATTGAAATCAAATCCCATTAAAAAGCTGTGGATATTATCAAAGCCCACTAGCTTCAAGATTATGCTTAACTTAGTTCTTGAGATTGGGATTATTAATTTTTTTAAACTGAAAATATATCTTTTAAAAAGAATAATTAAGGAAAGCATTATATATTTTCTCTCTGCTATATAAACTCAAGAAAATATTTTACATTGTTTAGCAAGAACAAGTTAAGATATTGCATAATTTCTGTTTTACGTAAATTATACTGCTTTAGAATTTAATTTTTTTTAAATATTATTCACATTTATTATATTCGAGAAATCCAATTTATGATAGACGTACTAGTAATATTTATTCGCTTTTGTACAATATATATATATATATATAAGCACCCCATAAAAGTGATGATCTAACATAGAGATTACTATTATAAACAGATAAAAGTTTTTATCTAAATTAAAAAACAATCTTTATCGTCATTAAAAAACAGATTTTAAATGTATTTTAGTGGTTTATATTGACCCTCTTTTCGTTTAGTTCATCGTAAGTTACAGTATCGATAATTTTTCTTTAGAGGAAGGAAAGGTATATAAAAAAGAAAATTAAGCGTGAAAATTAAGTTTCTACTCAGCGTGTTTTTGTGCTATTATCTATAATATGTACATTATTTCATTAAATAAGGGATTTATATTTCTAATCTATATATACCAAGGTAGTTTTTTTTATTCATAAAAAATAAAAAATTTTAATGTCTTATTTAGATTTTCTACTTCTTTTGTAACTTGTGCTGATTCGAAGTTTAAATCGTTAATATTTCAAAATTATGATACGTTACAATAAATACTTTGTTTCAGTGTAAGCACAGTTATTATAATTTCTAAAATATTGTAAAGTTTTGCAGCTTTTTTTTTTTTTAATTTAAAATCATGCATTATACTATTAAATTAAAGGTTATTAAGCTGCTAGCAAACCTATAAGTGTATCCTTTAATTTCATTACGTATGTTCTAATTTACCCTTAAGTTATTGCGAATTTAAGGTAAGGGCGCCAAAGGAATACTAAGCCTGCAAGTCAGGTTTGTTACATGACATATAGTAACAATTATTTGTCATCTTCAGCTATTTATTATTTTTATATTTTTTCGAATATTAAATTATTCCTTTAACTTAAGACAAATCCACGACGATATTGCTGCTCAACTCGATAACTTATATATTGTATAAGCGATTTCGTTTGTTATAAATTCATACAATGTTTTCAATGTATGAAAAACACCTTAGATTTTTTAAATTTTATGAAAAAAATACCTAAAATGTTCATAGTATTTCGTTTATATTAAGTATCTATACAACGTGATTTAAATAATAAATAATTTAGCCAAAAGTTACTAAAATTATTAAAAAAAAAAAAAATACCTGCACTGGCACAAATATAATTACTTTAGAGATAAAAAAAAAATTAAATAATTAAAATAATATTATATTATACAAAAATTAAATAATTTAGTTTAGTTTTCATATATCTCGATTTAACACCGGGTCAATTCGAGGTCTATTACAATTGATTATACGTGTGTGCAATATAATTATTAATCCAAATGCGTATAAGCGATTAAATAATTTATTTAGCCATAAATTAATCCTGACTTTTGTGAAACTATGTAATAATAAATATTACTTACTATAAGCGTTCTGTCATACGACTAGTATCTTTTTTTCTATCGTGAAAAAGAAGTTTTTTTTTGTAGTACTGTATGTGTCATTAATATATCATTATTAATTTACAGTATTTTAAACCTACCTAAGTAAAAAAGTTATATTTTTATTTAGGCTAGGTTAACAAATAATATTATGATCTTATCAACAGTACTTGTTCTTGTAGAAGTAATCTTCATCATTTGAGATTATCTCTTAAATA
This sequence comes from Piezodorus guildinii, assembly GCA_023052935.1. Classification (NCBI taxonomy): domain Eukaryota; kingdom Metazoa; phylum Arthropoda; class Insecta; order Hemiptera; family Pentatomidae; genus Piezodorus; species Piezodorus guildinii. The sequence continues at coordinate 76,805,112 of CM041295.1, forward strand.
ATGTTATCAAATCGTCTTTTCGGTTTCAGTGAGTCAGGTATTTGTGACTAATAGATATCTAGACGCTGACAGATAATTTAGAAAAAAAAACAGGTCTCTGTAAATCAAAATCTAACACTTAATTAAAGTCGAAAATGAGTTCTGCGTCGGACATAGTTACCTTATAAACTATTTTAGAGCAAGATAATTTGATTTTTACACTTGTGAAGAGTTGGATATAACAAAGATCAGCTCTGTAATGGCCTCACGGGGTAATTATGGGCAATAAAATTTATGTATTCCAAAGGGGTTGCGTGTTAGATCCTCTCCCTCGTGTAGGTTTTATGGCATCCCAAGATTCTATCAGAGGGCAATATAATACCATAAAAGCTAATGATTATTTAAAAGAGAGGTGAAGGGGCAGGACGCCATGTTGAAGGCGGTACCGATGTATGGGCGTGGCTTTTGACGCAAGAGCCAATCAATTTGGACTATCTTTATCGTACCGCCTACCTTACATCACTCTACGGCTCGTATTCCTTGATATTTCAGGTCCTTGTATGCTTTTTAAGTCTTTAAACAATATTAACAGTAATGTGATCAACAATACAGAATTACATTCAGTATAAACATAGATTTTTTTGTTTTTGTTTTGGACGATTAACACTGAAAAAATACAGTATAAATTATTTATTAAATATTAATTTTACCATTACTACGTTTTAACTGTATGCATTATTATTATTATTATCTTACTCCATCGAATCAAGCCCATATTACCCCATACAGGGTGTCTAGCAACAAGAAAAACTCGGGAAAGGTCAGAGATTTTAATAACATATGAAAAAGTCAGGGAAAATGATTTCTAAATAACATCGTTTCTAATTCACTCAGACTAAAGTTCCAATATGCCTACTTGTTGTGATGTTGCAAATATCATAAATAGGAGGGCTGTGGAGAACAGAAAAGTCAATCTTCCGGTGAAGGAATTAGAGGCAAAAAAAGCAAAACTACTCCAAGAAGCTCTTCAGAAAGCTGAAGATTTGGCTGCAGAGATTCAAAAATTAAAGAAAAGCTCTTAAAGTTTATATAGATACATCGATTAATTGGTAAATAAATTTGTAGTCACTGATTATTAGTAACAGCAGTATTCAAGTTCATCATAATTCATTGGTAAGTCAACTTAAACAACTACGATTTCAGCAGGTGTCGGGTAGATATAGTTGAGAATCTTATACTACAGTAATTAATCGTTATATATTTTTAATCTAGTATACCATATTAATTATAATCATTCTTTGTTTTGTCGATTTAACCGAGATTTGGCCAAGTAAAAGACTTCTTACAATATGGATAAGTCATGGAATCTCTTTAACCTGATTTGCTTGACACCCTGTTAATATTAATTTATTTATATATTACTTTGAGCAATACTTAAAATATATTGTCATACATACAATTAATTTAAAATAAATAATGGTGTATATTAATAATTGACAGATTATCCTAAATGAAAAATATGGCTCACTCTAACTAAATATGAATTATTTTAATTGTAATCCTAATACAACCCCGAACTGGTATAATTAAATATAAATGCGTAGTAAAAAGTTTCTCAGGATTTTACATACATTTATCCCATCAAATAAATTCTTAATTGTATCTACTCAGTATATCATAGATCAGATAATATTTAATTATTTATCATCAAAATAACCTGTACCTCAACAGCCCATCACTTTAACAAAAAAATTCAAGCTTCATTTAAATATGTTTTTAGTTAGAAAGGAGTAGTTTATGTATTAACATAGTAGATTGCTATATAGGACATTTAAATTAAAAATAAATCCTTAGTTAAGAGTCCTAGTTAGCGAATGTGTTAAACCGGGATAAATGGAATATTATTAAAAGGGCACCGTAGGGCAGGATGTCATAGGTTTACGACATAAGGTAGAGGTAATTGGGCTTACGTTTTAAAATGCGTTGAACCTCAAAGAATATGCGTTTCACCAAATTAATAAATAAACAAATACCAGAAAACAAGCTGGTCTATCGATCACCAATAACATTATTATTTCGAACCAAAAAAATTTAAAATTTCTTTCATTGTAACTTTACTATAATTTCGTCTTCCAACGGTATATTATACGTCTATATTACAACTCTCACTTTTTAAAATAAACCGTGAATCTAGAATCGATTTAAGGTCTTAAGCTAAGTATGTATACGTTAAGATAAATTAATTCCATAAAACGATGAGCGGTCATGGATTTTGAGATACCCAGGTGGGTAAAGACTGAACCCGGGACTCAACTGAAGTCCAATTTATATTTGACATCAATTATTCACAATCCCATCCGTGCAGTACCATAATATAGAGTGAATCAAAACAATATTCAAATTGCTTCTTAGAGAATCGGTGGAAAATATCTTATAATTATATAATAGATTCATAAAAAATAATCGCATATTTTTTTTTCTATTCCATCCTGTTTAGAAATAATGAAATTTCTCGTTTTTAACATACTTGTATAATAATAATTATTAAATAAAAAATAGTTCAACGTTTTTATATAAGGAATGATAAAATAATTCGCGTTGCTGTCAATAAACGATTACAAAAAGAAGCATAAACTAATTATTATGAAACCAACGTATTCAAAGTTCAGTATGGTTTATAAAACTAGGATAAATAGAAGTTTTTCATATTTTACTTGAAACTTCTAGTTCCATAATTTCGAAATGACATCCAATAGATTCTTTTTTCTTCCTCTTTTGTTCTCTTTTTCGCTCATCAGTGAGATAAGTCGCGTGTAGAACCTGATCCCGGAATCTAGGCAGTTCTCTCAACGATCTCCAATAAATTAAAACTAAATAATCGCACAAAATCAAGACAATTAAAAATCTTAACTTTAGTATACCATTTACTCTGGTAGTTTCTATTATATACAATAATGTCGCAATTATACGCCATTTGAAACATAAAATAATAATCTTAGTAAAAAAAAAACCCATTCCATAATAACTATCAGTAATGACAACTTTAACGACGAAATCTAAAATCACCCAAATTTCACCTTAAAACAATTAAACTTGATTTATTAAGCTATTTCTGTTTCTTACGTGCCGAGTACACGTTTCATTAAAATAAACTTCTAATCCCAGAGAGTTAAGCTCTAAATAGGTCAAACTTTACTTTTTTAAACATTAATGACACCACATTCAAATTGTAGACTTGCAAAGCAGGGGCATATTAGTGACATACAACACATTCTTTTAAAGGGTTTTATCGTATTAAAAAAATAAGATCTATTAGTCAATTTAGGGAACATTTTGACTTATCGGATTTTAATTCTTTATAGAACGAGGACATAACTGTTCCCGGCAAATGGTTGTGCTGTCCCCTAGGTGTTTGTAAAATCATAAGTTTTTTTTTAATATCAATTTCTAATATTAAAGAGTATGATTATTCTAAATAAAATATTTACAACTTTTTATTAGAACTTATTTTTATTATAGGTGGAATAGTCAGGAGTTTATGCTTAGACATGGCTCAGTAATGCCCTGATGATGGCTCACAAGCTTGGGCCGAAACGTTGGTAAATTAAAAAAAAAATTCTAAAAATGACTGATTCCTGACTATAATAGTTTCTACAGTCGACTATACATCCTCAATGGAACTTATTTTTACATTAATAACGTTTCGAGGTGTTTAATACCTCATCTTTAGATTAACTAATTAAAAACTAAATAACAATTTTTTATTAGAGTCATATTTTTAACAAACAAAAAAATATTTAAAAATTATAATCCAATAATGATTCATATCATATTCTAAAATTGTTTTTAAAATATTTGTATTTTAATAGTACTTGCAAAATTTTCCATATTAAATAAATATAGGTCCATTACATCACATACCTTCACCTCTGTATGTCAACTATGGACATTATAATGATTTGGCCATTATTAATGTGAGAATAAATAAAAATAAACGGAAAAAAAGTTCCGATTTTTTTATTCAGTATTTTTTTTTATTTTTTATTTTTTTTTTTTATGCTAATCTAGTTCTAGTTACATCTTTTCGAATAAACTTGATTCTTAAGTACTTATTGATTTCGTGAAATATGTGACGCATCTGTCCTCGGCTAGGTACTGTTCTCAAAGTCAATACTATTTGACTTAATCATTCTGTTTACGTTAGGATCGACCAAATTCAACGGCGCTGAGGGACGGGAATACTAAGGTTTTTACAGGAAATCGGGAAATAGTTTAAATGAAGTTAGATAGAGGGTGAGCATTATAAGTGACTAGGGAGCGATTCGGCCTGTGATTGCCTTAGGGTGGGGGGGTGGGGAAATATTAAATCACCAAGGGAGGGGGTGCTTGGATGCTAAACGGAGCAAATGGCGAAGGAGGTTGAAACAGCACGCTGGGGACCCATTGTGGTAATTGTGGCCCGGAGTAGCCCACAACTCTCCCCCCTAGGCAAATTGGATGGGTGCCTGTTGCATTGTCAAACAAACCCTCCAACTGTTAACACCAATCATTTCTTCTACAAATCCTCGTTTAAGTTGTTGTCCATGATTTGACCTATTGCAACACATTATATAAAACTTAAAAAATCAACTTTAATTTTATCCAATTCTGTTTGTTTACTTATTCATTAAATGTCACTTTGTTGGTTTCATTCTGTTTGGAATAGTCTGATTAATGTCGATAATATAAATTTACTTCCTCTAAAGTACCTTAAATTTTGTAGATTCGAAAAAATAAGATATATCATTTTATGAGCATTGACAAAAAAAAAAAAACAACTGCTAAATATGCAAGTTAAACGGATTTGATTGAACAGTAGCATAAAGTGACGTTAAATAAACAAACAACTAATTTTCGTTGATTATTTTAAAACACGTCTTTCTATCGAAATTCAATTTATTTAATTCTTAAACAATTTAATTTACTTTCACTTACCTATATAAGGCCGTGAAAGGACCAAGTCATTGATCACGTTCAGCCGCTGTTTTTCTCTAAAATGTGGATACTCGCTTAATAGAGGCTGGCTGTGCCGCAGGAGGAGCTCCATTCCCGATTCACTAACAGAAAATTAATGTTGCTGAAGCCGGGATTAGAACTCGGGACTTTAAAACAGTAGACAAGTGAAATTGTAGGCTACAAAAAAAAAGAAGACATTTAAGGTTTTTTATACTTTATCCAAACTAGTTTATTTATCTTATTATTAAGTTAATACTTGTGAAGAACAGTTGTTACAAGTGATGTATTTAACAAGCTTCAAATGTAAACAAAGATGATAGTTTAATATACAATTCGTTGAAATATTCATTTCGGGGATTTTAAAATTGCACTTTGATACATCTCATACCCGTTTCTGCTTTTGTAAACATTAACAAATTCACATAGGTATGAATTAAGACGTTGATTTCCAAAAGGTACTATATCCATTCTAGCGAATTTCACAAGATGCGCAAACATTTCTCATTACTTAATTATTAAACAAACTTGAAACTATATCATTTATTTACTTTATTAACAACACATATTTCGAAATTATGGACTGAAATGTTTTTGTATGATTAGGAACGAAACTAAGTGTGTAATTATTATCTTTAGAAATCAATGTTACTATATTCTATTTAGGTATTTATAGAGGTTATGCAGATTTATTGATACAAGCCATAAGTTCAAACCTTTGACCGGCAGTGTAAAAATTATTAAAAAAAAGTCTTGAGTTACGTCTATTACCCCCCCCCTCACCAAATAAGATGATGTTTTTCATTAAATTATAGCATGGGTATAGAAAAAAAAAGACCCGACATTTAAATTTAAAAACAATTCTTTTCTTAGTTACATCAATCTTCAATGGATTACTTTAAGCGGCAATAAATTTTAGCCTCTTTCAAACCCATTATTCTCTTTAAATGAGGAAACTGATGAACAAACGCCGATAGTTTCCGTCTTCAGGCCCATCTCACATCAGCTTTAGCGGGTGGGAAAAATTTACCTGCAAGTATTTTTATCTGTTGTGTAGTGGATTAAGGGAGCGGTGTTGCGGCTATCTGAGATGAAAGGGACCGCTGCTTGTCATCCCAGCCGCCTGGTAAGCCACCTTATCGCACTCGGCTCAGCCTATCATCTCCCTGTACCGCTCGCCGGCCCTAAGTCTCTGTACCAATAGTCATCTTCTATTGTTCCATATCAACATCACAAAGAGATACATAATTAAAAAAGAAAAATGTACAGAGATCAATTATCGTTTTCTAACTCTGCTTGTAGAGAGAAGAGCCGGATCAAGCATATATTGGCGAAAACGAGAGGAGGCTAAAAGATTACTGAATAGGTTTATAAGATATACACTTACTCAAAAATGTTTCCATACACCCATAAATAAGTTCTTAGTTTTGAAAGCTGAGGTTGATTTTCTCCATACTTTTAAACTTCAATTAAAAAATTGATTGTTAAATTTGGATTCCTAAGAGAATATGACCCGTTACCAGAATGTTTGAGTTTATTTACAAACTCCTTAGCAAATCAAACCGCTTCTTCTAGTTAAACTCGACCACTTAATTCTTCCCTTCTTGGAACATTTTTGACTGTTTCTGGATGGACTTAAATCCCATAGTACCTATTTATTATGATGACCATTGAGGTCTCGGTAGTGTGAGGATTTGCATGGACTTCAGCCCGCACCTGCGATTCTTCTGTCTCCTGTCTTCCAGCACGTCTTCTATCCTCCATAGATTTTAACTCTATATGTCTTAGTATTTTGTACTGTACAGTAGCATGCGACTTATTCAACAGTTATGCAATTTTTCTCATTGATAAGCCCTGTGAACCATGTGCTCTCTCTCAAATCACGATAAACGCGCATATTGAATAGAAATCAGTTTCTCAGGCCCAAGTAAAGTTAATACTGAACTTAGATTTAATTATCGAGATAATATTTATATATATAACACTAAAAAGACTGTCGTATTACAACAAATAGGATTAATATTAAAAGTGTATGGAAACTTTTTTGACCTACCATTAACAAATGGCATTCTGTCTCGTTTTATATTAATGATAAAATGAGAATAAATGAATACAAGTATTAATAATTTGTACATTAGGAAATTGTTAAGTTGAAAATAAATAGCTATGAAAACTAAAACCATGCTATATGGAAACTTTTTTGGTTGAGTGTATATATGGCCTCCCGAGACAGTCACGTATCTCACTGGTATTCTGATCAAAGGTGGCTCTATTCCGAATCCCAAAGGAAATACCTACTCGGCATCTTCCAATTCTTGCGAACCAGAAAACCCTCCTGTATCTTCGACCCTCTTTCGTGTACACCCTAAATACAAGATCTCAACCCAACTATCTATACATATCCTCTCATATAACAGCATCCTTGATTAGTCATTAATCATCCGTGCTATCATACTTTAGATCTCTTTACCCATCTCCCTCCGAAAAATGTAATCTCTAACCATATTCTAACACCAATTATATTATCACATTCTTAAACATCAATCTTCCGCACATGTGTGATAAATCTAGTCTTAAATAATACATAACTAAACTCATTTGATGTTATCTGTTTTGTTTTTTTGTATATTTTATTCATATTAACCTATTATAATTTAATCGACTAAATAATAATATATCAAATGAAGCCAGATAAATTGGACTTTTTCCGTTTACTGAATATTATTCTTAGGGGACGGGATGTCCCATAATAAAAATTATTTTTCATTCATTCATTCATAGACCAGTTTATACACGGAACCTTGGGGGTCCGTGAGATGTCATTGAAAGATTATTTTTAATTACTTTAACGTAAAATATTCAAGAAGCTTTGGCTTTTAGTAAGATCAATCTTTACATTTTAGATGATTATTGCTAGTGATCACTGACTAATAAATGCTGCTGCAAAATCATAATATTCGAAACTATCATTTATATAAATAATCGGGAGTCAGTCGTTTAAAATATATTTTTCTTTTGCCTACGTTTCGGCTCAAGCATGAGCCATCAAGGCATCAGTGTGCCATGTCGAGCATTAACTGGTTTTTATAAAAATTAATATGCAATTATGATTTTTTTTCTATAAATGTTCAACATGTCTAATTTAAGTTTCTTGTTTCTTTTAATTTGGTTTTCAACTATTAACGATTTTTTGTTTTATAGGCAAGACAAGGACAAAAGACAAATACAGGGTGGTCTATACTGATCATCAAAGGCTGGAATTAGAAAAGGAGTTTCATTTCAGTAAATACATCACCATCAGACGGAAATCTGAACTGGCATCATCGCTCGGACTTTCAGAAAGACAGGTATGATTTTAGGATATATTATACCTAATAAATACACTTAAGATATTTATTTAAAATTCTGAAATTGAGACAAAATCGTTTATACTTCATGAGCGCACATTACTGCTAAGTTGTAAGCATACCAAACTGACCAGAGTATTCTTATTTTGGCCTTAATGGTTTCGACCAGAAAATATTCCATTAATATGCATTTAAAAACACCTTTATTTCTAAAGCATTATAATTTTATTAAATTGATCATTCTTCTAACCAACGAGATTTAACAGATACATGTTAAGAGAGAGTTTCGTTTATATTCGCGTTTATTAGACGGACTTTGAACCACTGTTTATTATCATACTACTATACATATAACTACACATATTACTAGCTTTATAGGGGTACTCGCTACGTTTGCTATAGCATGCTATTTGTGCTATTGTGCTAAACCCATCAATTTTATACAGGAAATAACTGTAGAAACTCGACGGGTTTAGCAAAATAACACAAATAGCTCACTATAGCAACTTAATGAGTACCACTAATATACAAAATTTTCTTGTTTTACAGTCAATGCATTGTCCAGCAAGACAATCATTAGTTATAAAATACTTTTAGTGGTTAATTAAAAAAAAAACAACAACAAAAAAAAACACTGACATGGCTAAAGTAAGAATTTACTTACGAACTCCGTGATAGCATTCATATAAATTATCATAACTGTGATTTATACATTCCAAGTTAAATTATTATTAGTTTATACATTCAATTTTTTGCATTATTATTAATAATTTCTTTTAATTTTTCAGGTCAAAATATGGTTCCAAAACAGAAGAGCGAAGGATAGAAAACAAGTCAAAAAGATGGGAGAAATGGTTCACAAAGAAAAAATGCAGCAATTAGCACTAATCTAGCAATAAGATGGGGGCCTTCACAATTTTTAAAAATTGTAAATGTATATATAACTGGAGTACATATACACAGATCACAAATTGCTGCCTTCCCATTAATGTTTTTAAAAACAAAAAAATGAGAGATTAGGGAGTAAAATCGAGAGGAAAAAATAATTTTATATTATGTAATATATTATTGTAATTATCTCGAATGATAATATATTGTTTATAATTTAATTTTAAGATATAAAGATATTAAATACATTTTAATCATTATAGTTATACGAATTGTTGATTTGTCATATATATTAAAGAATTCTCATGTGATACTGAATTTATAGATTATATTTTATTCATATAACAATTTTAATATTTATTAGCAATACAACAATTCTTAAAAATTATAATTAACACAAACTATATACATGCAAATACATTTTTTGTATTTATTGTTATATATTATTTGCATTATAAAATATCTTTTTTTTTTACAATAAGCATTTGTCGCAGTAAGTCAATAAATTTTAACATTAGATGCGAGTTTCTCACTCATGGTTTTTAAATCATTATATATACATTGGAATATATTTTTGTGGTTTTTAAAACATATAATACACTTACATTTTTATTATATGGTTTGTGTTATGTTTATACATATATTATTAAAAGGGTCAATAAAAAAGTTAAATTAAAAAAAAAAAAAAACTGTATATATCAACATATAGTATGAATATGTATATCAATACATATGTATATTAAGTTAAGATGTAAATATGATTTGAGCTTAATTTATACTTTGTTTAACTTCATGGATAAGCCCCAACATGCTTTACTTCCTATATTTATATTATTTAATATTAATATGTTACAGCTTTGTACATTAACAATGACACCAAATTAATGTCAGTTCACTTTATATTGTAATACACAAACACTAAGTAATTAAAACATCAAGTTATTTACAATTGCAACAATGTAGGAATCATTTATAAAAATATAATATAGGGATGTGTAAATATTATAAATTCATTTTTAAATATTAAAATCTGTTACGGAACTTCTGTCGTTTTTTTTTTTTTGTTTTTTTTCCTTTTTTACCTTTAATAACCCTTGTCTTTAATATTTAAGAACCTAAGGAGTAAGTTCATTTTAATTGAACTAACAAGTGTTACCATTATTAAATAATCTGTATCTATTTAAAAAATGTTTATTACAGGACCTTTATTTAAAAGTTGTTCTAAGCACCCCATAAGAAGTAGTGAATTAATGGTAAGTAAATCACTGACAAAGAGGATCCCATAATGTAATCTTCGAATTTATAGACTTTGTGTATAAGTAAATCTATTCATCAAAATACTATTCCTTATAAATATTAATGAGGCCAACATCAGTGCATCACGCCTTCATTTAAAGATTGCATGCCTAAGTCATATTTTGTTTTTTATATTTCGTTTCTGCTAAGTTTAAAATATTAAAGTTCTAAGGTTAATAGTAATTCTACTAATTAAAAAAAAAATTCAGTTAAAATATTGATGTATAGAAGGAAAACTTCTTTTTTGTTTTTTTTATAGTTTCTATTATTTCTACCAATAGGGAATCAGTCCTTAATATTTTAATTTTGTCGACGTTTCGGGTCAAACTTGTGAGCCATCATCAAGGCATTACTGAGCCTTGTCAAGCATAGTTTATTCTTAAACGTCTACGAAACGTTGGCAAAATTAAAATATTAAAAAAGACTGACTCTCGATTATTCCTACCTACGATAATTTCTACAGTAGACTATGCATCTTCATTATATTTTCCTAATATCAGTGCCTGTTCTTAAATTTTTCATCAACCCCTCCCCTCCCTCAAAAAAAAAAAAAAAAAAAAAAAAATTAACCAAATATTTTTAAAATTCCGTAAAATAGTGATTTTGGGAGAAAACGAGTTTTCATTAATTCCGTTTTTAATCTTGAATTCCTCATACAAAAATAGTTGTTTTGTTTTTCTTAAATTAATTCAAAAATTGGTTTCCCATTCCTTAATGTATTCCTAAGTTTATATTTTAATTACTCCTGTTTCGCCTGAACTACGCAAGAGTTAAAATTTTGTACCATTATTTAAGCTTTCAAAGAAACAGTTTAGCAGCTTCTGCAAGCAGTGGAAATGCGTTTTGTGAAGCTTTAGACCGCTGTCTTAAGTTTTTTTTATTTAAAAAGGTTTTTCCGTAAGAAATTATTTTTAACAAGCTTAGTTTTATTCGTTACAATTTCCTTTTGCAGACAAGATTAACACTTGAAATTCGTTGGTTTATTCTATTGTTCAACCTAAGAATTTAAATCGTCATCAAATTCCGTCAACTCTTCAAGCCGATGTTAAATTCCTTTTTTATTGCACAAATAATTTGATAAAGGATACTTCAGTTTAAACAAGAAATCAACCAGTTAACTTTAAAATATCCTCGTATTTGTTAAACACGAATAAAAATAATCATTTCTAAATACGTTAAATAAAAATTCGTATTGTTTTTAAATATATCCTTACGTTCTTCATATTCAGCTAAATATAAGAATGATTAAATAATTTGTAAAAGTTACTTAGCTTTTATAGTACATCAAATGTAAGAACATAAACAATAATTTGATCATTTAAAAAAAAAAAAGCAGAACGAAGTGTTAAAAAAGTTTCAAAATTTAAGATATGTTAAATAAAAATATTAGATCAGTTTCGTGTTTCGAAACATCATAATAATGGCAAAAATATTACAAAGCAACGAAGGTACGTTATATGATAAGTACCCAGATCATAACAGGGTGTCTAGCAACAGGGAAAACCGGGATATTAGAAACATATGAAAAAGTCAAGAAAGTACTTTGGTCAGGGAAAATGCTCCCTAGATAACACCGTTTCTTCTTCACTCAGACAAAAGTCCCCAATATGCGTCTTGTGATGTAAATATCATAAAGCGAGTTTTAAAATAAATTTGTAAATATTGATTATTACTAACAGCAGTATCCAAGTTCATCAGAATTTATTGCTGAGTCAACTTAAACAACTACAATTTCAGCTGGTGTTGGGTAGATATAGTTGAATCTTATCGTAAAGTAATTAGTCATTATATATATTTGTAATCTACAATTATTCTTTGTTTGTCAATTTTTACCTAAATTTGGCCAGGTAAAAGACTTCTTAAAAAATGGAAAAGTCAGTGAATCTCTTTAAGCTGATTTGCTAGACAACCTGTCAAAAGTAATTAACTATTACCGTCGAACAGATACACGATTATAGATGCACTTCTAAGGTGAAAGTTGTCGAAAGAGAATAATGAAACGTCCAAAAAATTTATAATTTTGTAATAACCTTATTTTAGTATAATTTGATCATTTATTGTTTTCATTATTTATCATATATTAACTTAATCATTTTTTTAGTTTCAATAAATGTTTCACCAGTGTTTATAATAATTTTTCGTAATATCTTATTAAAAATATTCAATGATATAATAAGTTTCATAGTTATTTATCCTCCTTTATGGTCGTTAAGTTACACAATTTTCACCAATATCGACGAACCAGAAGAGCCAGCCACTTTATACCATGCATTTCAAGATTTTCTCGAAAATGGCTCTAACGATTTTGGTTAAAACGCTATAATGATGTAAAATTTAATAGAAATCATACCAAAGCATCTTGTTGGTTTTATTATCTTTAAATTAGTCTAACAGATTACGGTTTTTACGTCACACTTACAGAATTTGTCGTCAGTTAGTTTGAATCGAAATAAATAGCTTTTGGTTCTTCCATGTCCCTTCAGGAATTGTGTCAGTTTGTAGGATATTTTTTTAAGTTTAGTTCGATCGTCAATTGTTTTTATGTAGTCATAGGTGTGTCTACCTTTTGTTGAGATGGCCCATTTCGTATTCCACTTCTGCCTTGTTTTCATTGACAGAAAGTGTTTGATGGCGCTGATCGGTGCCTTGTCGTATGCTATCGGGAGAGCGGTGTCTCTTGCCGCCGCTTTATCCGCTAGTTCGTTCCCAACGCCAACATGGGCTTTAACCCACTTAAAGCTGATGTTCATACCTTCCTTATGACAAACTATTAGTCCATGTCTGATTTCCTCTAAGAGTCTAACAGATTATATGCCGATATTTTAACTTTTCTTCCTCCCAAAGTAACTTTAATTTAGTAGATTCGGAAATATTAACCAATTCATTTTTTTAGCATTAATAAATAAAAAAGAGTTTAAGGAATTTGATAACTAATTTAAAGAGGAAACAGCAAACTTTTTTGTAAACATAAGACTAGTAATATAGATGAGTAATATACCATTAGAAAGCTAAGGATTTGCGGAAAAACGTTAGCTTATATTAAATTTTTACAAGATAATGAAAAGTGATGAAAAGCAGATAAATCTGAGTGATGATTGTGAATAATTATTTCTGTGTGTAGATTATTAATCTTATATAAACGTTTCCATCAAAAACCTATGTAATCCAGTTTTTACTTTTTCTAACTCTATTTTATTTAAAAATTGATTTTAACAAAGGCGTTATGTAGTAGTAGGCGTACCATATTTTTAAAGTATTTTTTTCATGTTATTATACAGCTTTATTAAACATTATCGTGCCATCCACCTCTCCTGCTATTATCGTGAGAGTAGCTCTACTTGTTACTGCAGGCTAGAACAGTAACATGTGGCGGCCTTGAATTTGTGAAGAAGTGGTAAGTAGATTGGTAGTTCCAAGGACAGCCTTAAATGGGGACTTTACAGTCTACCCTTTCAAGACATCCTTCCTGGAGTCCAGCCCGTTATGTGGTCAAACATGAAGTTCTCCTGGAAAAAGGCTGTCCATTTATCAAAACCTCTTCAGGCGCGACTACCGGGTAATTAAATGCTATAGATGACGTCAATGCAACGGAAACTCATTATAGAAATGACGCGTTTATATAGTATCTACTTTTTACCTCCTAATAATATATAGTAAGGTATTGTATTGCGATCGTGAAAATTGTCGAATTCCATTTTTCACCGGAAATACAGATTTCAGGTTTCCCTGAGTGCAAATTACTAAGTCCCGCAAAATGTCTGAGTGTGTGTGTGGTAAGTATAACTCAAAAACAGTTAATTGTATTAAACAGCAATTTCATATTTGAAGCTTATTTGCCTGAGTTATTACAGCAACTTTTTCATAATAATCAGGGAACCTCAAGGGCTGAAATGATATCCTTAAATTGTAAACCATGGATGAGGGAAATAGTTTACACATGCTCAATTTGTAATATTGTAGTAAGGATGATTAAAATTTCACTCGTTTTTTAGGCAAGTGTACGGCATTTAATAATTTTAGGAAAAAGTATTTTGGAGAGGATATTTTAACCGAAAACAAGATAATAGAAATTTTAAATGGAAATAATTGGAACTCATTATATAGATTCATGAAATGTGCTGTAAACTATAGAGATTTTTTAATTAAGGAATTCAACTATAGTAAATAAATAAACAGAAAATAAGTTGTTACAGATAAGTTGTATTTATATTTGGTTAATTCTATATGGGAAACAAGCATATTATCCCACTATCTTTTGACAATAGTGTTTAATTTTTATTTTTCATTTTTGTTTTGTTCATTGTAAGTTTTTTAACAATATATATAAATAAACCAACTTCTTGGCAGACGGGATTCCATGCCAGTGTTCTCTAGCTACTGTAAAGAAACATGTATAACTTATTAATAAAACACGTTTATCTATCTATCTAATCGGCAAACCACTAGAGCCCCTTCATACCTGTATTTAGCACTTTTATATGATTTTCTAAAAACCGCTCTAACGTTTTCGATTAAACTCTCTATATCGATGTAAAATTTAATGGGATTAAATATCATGTAGGTTGTATTATGATTGAAATAGTGTGACGGCTTAAATGCCGATTTTTACAAATGTCTTCCTCTAAAGTACCTTTTATATTTCTAGATTCGAAAAAATTAACCATAACATATCGTAGGTTGAAATAATCAGGAGTCAGTTGTTTTTTATAATATTTCAATTTTGCTGACGATTCGGTTCAAACTTGTGAGATCATCAGGGCTGCAAACATCAGAACAAAAGAAATACATATTAATAAGATAATGAAAAATTTTGATTGCAGTGTGATAAAATTATTATAAAATAAAATTTAAACTAAAGTATACCAATATACATATATATTATAGAAACAAATAATGATAATATGATAAACAATATGATGATAAGTATGAAATCAAAACTTTAGACTTTAATATTCCTTATGTATTATATTGTTTTTTGCTGTCTAGTGTGTTACTGTTTCTTTATAAAAATAGGGTTATATTATTTAAGTATTGTATTGTATCATACTGTGTACTGTTACTATTTGTTATTGTACTTTTATTGAATTGCCGCAGGTGAACTCCTTTCCCACACACGGGCTCGCCTTAGTGGAATAGTGACTTCTACTTGCACTGTTATATGTCTGTATTTTTTTATTTAAATAAAGAAGATTAAAAAAAATATATATATATATATAGAAGTAAAAAAATTATATGTATATATTAACGTACCATTACTGAGTCATGTAAAGCATAAACTGAGGAAAACCGATTTGTATCTCTTTTGTTCTGATGTTTGTAGGCCTGATGATGGCTCTCAAGTTTGAGCCGAAACGTCGGCACAGTTTATTTTTTTTTTTAAACGACTGACTCCTGATTATATCTACCTACGATAATTTCAACAGTCAACTATACATCCTTAACATATCATATTATTATTTATAAAAACGGCTAAATATACAAGTTAAACGAAATTAATAACCAACTGAAGAAGAATAGAGCATAAATATTTGTTTAGGTAATTTTTTTTCGAATATAAGAATAGTAATATAGATGTACCGTTGGATGGCTATGAAGAAATGTTATCTTATAAACAAAGACGTGGATGGTAATGTGAAGTGACGAATAGGGCATAAACATACGTGATTACTGCACAATTTTATATTGTTATATTATTTAATATAAAACACGTTTTTATTTTCCAACGTAACTGAAGGTAATTATTTAAACTTTTTTAACTCTATCTTTATTTTATAGTTCTTAAATTCATATTATCAACCGAGGTAAGTTAAAGTCGTGTGTTGCGCGCACTTGATTTTTAATATTTACAATGCATGTATACTAGATACTTATGAAAATAACCATTTTTTTAAAATAAATATTTTATAAAAAATAAATAAAACTCCAAAAACTGATATTATGATTGTTCGGAGTGTCAACAGACACGGTCAACTTTTGATTATTATATTTATTTACATTTCTACAAACAAAACTGTGTCAAATATTATAAAATTTATTCATCAGCAAATAATTCACTCTACTACCGAAGGTTCAAGACTTTTAAATACCAATTATCATGAGTTACCAGTGATTCTTGCTGGAGATTTCATTGTTAATTCCCGTTCATATAGAATCTCAACCGTTGATCGATTTTTTGCGATATAAACTGAATTTAACGATAAATATTTTCCAGTTCAATCGCAAAAATCGCAGGCATACCAACAAGAGGTAACAGGAACTCTTGGGAAACAAAAAAAATGTCATTTGATTCAATGGTTTACTGAAAATTACTTTATGCTCATGTATTGAGCCTCAAGTATCTGGAGGAAATCGAAACTGTGCAGTTAAAGGGTTTAGCCGGGCGTGTAAAATGCATGGTATAAAGTGGCTCTTTTGGTTCGTCGATTAATGATAAAATTGTTAAAATATTGTTGTAACATCTCAGGAATATAATAATAATAATAGGCTTAGCGAACCCGAAGGTTCGATGCCAATACCACCAAATTCCGCCTACAGAGACTCGTCCAATGTTCACCATTCAAGCCCAAGCCCCCGAGATCAGCCTTAACGCAATCCTCCCATCTCCGCTTCGGCCTACCTTTCGGACGCCTACCAGTCGGATCAGCAAATACCACCCTTCTCGGAATCCGCTCGTCATCGAGCCCAACAACTTTACTCGCCCATTTGAGTCTCCGCGATGCAATCAGCTCAATTATATTCACAGGATGCAAGTTCCGCAATTCCGCGTTGTGCAACCTTCTAAACTCCCCAGTGGCCTCATCTCTCTTTGGACCAAATATTTTACGCAATACCTTATTTTTGAAAACCTTAAGCCGTTGTTCATCCTTCAAAGTAAGCGGCCACGTTTCACATCCGTAAAGAACCGTTGGAAGAATAATAGTTTTATAAATTCTAATCTTTAAGTTTTTAGATAGAAGCTCCTCTAGATGGAAGTTTCTAGATGGAAGCTCCTCCCGGCTAAGTCCGATGGACTCGCTGACCAACAATGAGAGCGGCCCCCCAGGCTTGCTGGAGGGTGTGACGTAGGTTCGAACGCCCTACTCACATATTTTAGCTCACAAAATATCACCAAAAGTCATGGATTCTCAGGAATATATACTTCTAAAATATGAAATTCCAGTTCTATATAACTCATCGTTTTTGGATTAAACTTACCACACACACACATTTTGTGGGACTTGTTACAGCACGCGTCCTGAGCACTGAATAATTTAACATTGGAAACATGGACGAACGCAGAGAGGGTTCCAGGCTTTTCATGACTAAAAATGTTTTGAACTAATAAAAATTATAGAATTCCTATTCTATCCTATCTAACGGCGCAATGTTCCTTGCAGGACCCTGGCCTCCTCAGTAATCCTCCTCCACTCTGACCTGTTTTCGGCTGCCCTTTTCCATCCGCTGACACCCAACGACCGAAGTTCCTCCTCTACATCCTGCAGCCAACGAAGTCCTCTATGCGCCTTCTTCCACCATAGCCCAGTATAAATATGATTTTGCCTAGAAAAAAGTTGGGTAATTTTTATTTTTAGGAAGGATTGTATGAACTCTATAAAAACTCAAGTTTTCACACTTGCAGACCTTGTGCGTTTTCCACCATCTAGAAAAAAACAACACTTTTTTTCAGTTATCCCTAAATAACACTTCCAGTGCATTTTATAAAAAACATTGTCGTTAGTAATTTTAAAGAACATTAAACTTACTGCAAATTCTGTGCTTAACATATTGGAGTAATTGGAACAGCTTCTGAGATACGAGGCGGCCCAAATCTGACATAGCAAAAAACGTAAAAATTTAGTTACCTCAGCAATTTATTAATAGTAACTTTTATTTAGTGTAGATTACAGTTGAGTGCATAATCACCAATTTTGTAGACGAATACATTTTCTATTAGAAATAAACATTTGTAAATACTGTCAACAATCGAGAGGAAATTTGGAAGATACAATATCAGAGGACGTAAGCTGAAAACTTGTAATAACAATTTTCGTTAAAATAAGTGGGTTTGAATAAAATATTATCTTTATTCCATTATGTATGTCATATACACGTGTAGATGATATGAGTTTTGTGAATTATTTGAAAAAATAGTTTTATAAAAAAATGTTCACTAATATTCAACAACTAAACAAATATATATAAATTAAAAAAACAAAACAATTAAATTATTTTTTTATAACAATTTTTATAAAGAATGATTTAAGACTGAACGTCGATAAAACTAAGGCCATAATTATAGGTTCCAAACATCTCGTTAATTCCCTTCCTTATTATCCCTTACTATACCTTAACGGACTACCTATCCATTTCCATACTACCGTAAGAAATCTTGGTGTCATCTTTGACCAAAACCTTTCTTGGAATAATCATGTATCCCATATCATTCGTAATTCCATCTCTACTCTTAAACTGTTCTCAAGATTGCGTGATTCACTGCCTTTCGATGTTCGTCGGCTCCTTGTTTCATCCCTTGTCTTCCCCCACTTCGATTACTGCTGCCTGGTGTTCGGTGGATTGTCTGGTGGACTCGAAATGAGACTGGAAAGACTTATGAAATGTTTCATTAGATTCATCTTCGGGGTCCCTAGGTGCTCCAGCGTTTCTGACGGGTATGCCGAGTTGAAGTGGCTCAATCCTGTTTCCCCGCGAAAGTATTTCTTGGGAGTTTTTCTATTCCGTACTTTCAATACCAAAAATCCATCCTACATTCTTGACCTACTCATCCCTTGTTCATCGGTACATTCGTTTAATACAAGATCTCAGTCCACTAACCTATATATTCCTTTTCATCAAACATCATCCTTTAAAAAATCATTTAGTTTGCGTGCCACATCGTTCTGGAATTCCATACCTACCTCTATACGCAAAGCACCTTCTTTAACCTCATTTACAAGCAAACTGTTCCTTCATCTCCTCAACCATCCATCTACAGATTGATTGTAAACAAAACGCTAGAATAGTGGTCATGTCACATTCCAAAATGAGGACCACAACAAATATGTAAACAATGTTTTAGATATATATTCACCTTTCTCTTTCTTTCTTCTGTTTTTCTCGGTGACCTTATTGTACCATAAGAAGCACAATAGTAATATATCTTCAGATACACATTAATGATTATATAATTATAAACATATATGCATACTAAGTAATCGTAGTTATTTATTTATTCTTATTTTTAAATAGTATTATATCTTAAGTTTGTATTTCTTTTATGTTTTTGTTTCTATGCCAGACACAAGCCAAAGTTTTGTACTTTTCTGTTATTCTTAGGGGACTAAAGGACCCAGAATAAAATTTACTTTCTTTCTTAATATATACGAATTTCCAAGCTACGAATTTTATTTTATTTTTTCATACTTGTCGTTGATGTATATAATTAATCGCTTTGGTCAATCATTATTGCAATGTCTAAATTGTCAATTTTTCCTTTTCAAATCATCTTCCTCCAGGTTTTGACTCAAGAATGTAGAAATGTGGCACCTTATTAGTTATAAAATGTGTTCAATAATAGCAGTTGAGTATATTCTCAATTCACGAACATTCGAAGTGCGCCACCGATGTCCTTTTCCCAATACCTATTTAAAATATCCTTTTTTCTAAATCTGATAAGTATGAATGCCCAATATAATTTTGGGCGTAAGGTAGAAGATTAAAAAAAAAAAAAAGATATGTTAAAAAGGTATTGGGAAAAGGACATCTATGGCACACTTTGGGTGTTTGTGAATCGAGAATACACTCCACTGCTCTTATTGAGCTCATTTTATAACTCATACGGTACCACATTTCTACATTCTGGAATTAAAACCTGTAGGAAGATGATTTGATAAAGAAAAAAAAATAATTTAGACATTCCAATAATAATTGACCAAAGTGATTAAAGTGATTATTTTATATATATTTTTTCAAGTTGTTGAATATTATTGGATTTTTTTTATAAAATTCTTTTTGTGGGAGAAGATAGTTTAGGGTGCAGTCAAAAGAACGCCCAATGGTTATTGTTGTAACGCTCTCCTTCATACGCCCTGAAGAAGGCCTATAATTTAGGCCGAAACGTCGGCATCATTTTATTAAGTTTACATCTTAATTGTGTGTTCTTTGGACTGCACCCTGAAGTAACTTCTCTTACACAGTCAACCATTCACGATAAAATACTTCTTTTTTTTTCATAAATCGTATCATCAACTACACGTATATATTGCATACTTAATGTACGAAAGATAATATTTCATTCAAACACACTAATTTGGACAAAAATTGGAATTAAAAGTTTTCTGCTAACGTTATCTAAAATTTTTTCTTCAGAATTTCTTCACAACTTTTTTTAGCATTTACAAATATTTTGTGTATTTCTTAAGAAAATTTAATCCTCTCCAAGATTGGTTATTAAGCACTTCACTGTAAACTGCTCTAAATAAAAGTTACTAAGGCTAAATTGCTCAAATAACTGACTTTTTACGGTTTTTTGCCATCATGTCACAATTTGACCGCCATGTATTTCATAAGCTGTTCCAATTTTATGTACTTTAATATGTTCAATTTAGAACTTGCAGTTAATATAATGTTCTTTAAAATTGCCAACGACAATGTTTTTCATAAGCGAGTTTCGGCTAAACTGAAAAAAAGGATTGTTTTTTTAGCGTTTTTTCAACATGGCGGAAAACAAGTCTATGAGTGTGAAACCTTCGGTTTTTAAAGAGGGAATCAGCACATATAATCCTACCTAAAAATCAAAATTACCTCACATTTTTTCAGCCAATCCCCTTTTTTAGCTAATTTTACTGTGCTATCAGTGTTTACAACCATTATCATTTTTGGCGTCTCCAACTTTCCATTCTTTGTACTAACCCTAGCCATCTTATCATGGCACTCTTAATCGTCGCAAAATTATAATTATTAAAATTGTATAATTGCAAAAGAAAAATAAATTTAGATGAAGGAAAAAACACTAAGTTTCTATTTTGCTTCCAAATCGGCATTGATTTTCAAATTGGAATGCATTGATTTTTCGATCTATATGCCCCTACTCACCCGACTATTTACAACCTAATCCCCCTTTAACAAAAATTCTTTGTGTGCTACTGTATAGACAGCTATATGTAGTCCTTTTGGGCGCCATATCTTAACGAATAATGTTCTTATTGTGTAATGTAAAGCCATCTGCAAACATTTTACGTAAAGTCAGTCTATAATAACTGACAGTTTTATTTCATATTATTTAGATTTATTGCGATTTTCTCAATGTGTACAACAATAATAATGCTTTGAGATAACATTCATACACAATTCAATGATTTTTCACATTCTATTTCCTAGGGAGTATCAGCTTCAAACTGGAACAGCTATCCCATTCATTCATTAGGGAATAATACATTACAATTTTATACCGCACATGTTTCTCCTTTTGGGCTAAATTGCAAGTTTGGGATTTTTATTGCATTAAATTGCATTTTTGAGTTAAATTCAATTATTTTATTTTAATATATAATTTTATCGAACCAAATTGATGGTGATAAAAATACATTGATATACTAATAAATATTTTAAATTTGACTTTATCATTTTTCTCTAGGTTATTCTAGAATTAAATTATTTGTAAAAAAGAGAAAAAATGAACAGAAATATTTGGAAGTCAGTACTTTCCAGTAAGAAAACATATTTCAGTGGTTTAAAGATGTTCAATTCCCTCCCTTTTTACAACAGTGCAGTATTCTTTCTGAGTATATTTTCAATATGATTTCAAATCCCAGATTTCCTTTTGAATTTATAGTGGTTATTTTTATTAAAAAAGTTAAATATCAATGTTTAAATAATGCCGAAAGTAGAAACAACTGTCTCATCGAAAATAAAATCCTGTATATCTAATTACCCCCAGCTTAGATCTGATGGGAAAACTTTGTTTTGTATTGCTAATTATGAATCAAAATTAATCGATGTGAAAGAAAATCCCAAACAGACACACATTGTAAAACAGGTAACAACAAACTTTTCATAGTAATGATTTAGGGTGTAATTTATGAAAATTATTATTTATTTTGTTGTTAGCTGGACAAAAGCATCCATTGAAGCTGAAAAAAAAATAAAAATAATAAAAAAGGCCTTAAGAAAAAGCAGCAGTCAATTACCATTTAATATTATTTAAAATTAAAATTAAAAATATTTAATTAATTCTCAGTTCTTCTAAATTGATTTATTACATGTCAGTAAATTCACAGTATGATTAACTATTGAAGGAACGAATTATTAGCCTTAGTATTCAAAGCATTCAACTTCAGGCTTTTATCTGATGTTCAAAGACCAAGTTAAGTTAAAAAGAAAAGTGCAAATTTTCTGTAAAATTGAATGTGATAAATTTTAGCAACATCACAAAGAAAAATAGATATTCAGCATTAAAAAATAATAATAATAGTTTAGTTTTTAGAGAAATTGAGAACACACATTCGATGTCAAAACCTTGGATTTTTTACATTTACCTTATACCTAATAATATAAAAGCAAATACCCAACCATTTGGAAGATAAAATGGCTAACTTGACTAGGTTAAGTAAGAGGTTTTAACAGATCAAGATAAAATTTTTGGCAAGTATCTGAACATTGTTTATTTAAAGCTAAAATTGTTATGGACTTATGTTACATCTAAAAAAATTAGTTAAATTTGGTAAATATAATTTGTAATAAAATATTCCCAAATTTATTGTAAACAGATTCAATGAATTCAATATATTATTAAGAAACCTTAAATTCATTACACCTTTTATGCGAAATTCATAAAAAATAAAATTAAAAAAAGTGTATCTAGTATAGATAATAATATACAGTAAAACGTTATTCAACCTGGTTTTTCATCTTTTATTTCTTTCCTTTATAAAAATTATTTAATAAAATAAAAACAATTTTATTTTAAATAAAAACAAACTATATACAATTTGGTAATATCACAAAAATATTATACAAAAAATTTCATTCATTAAATTAAATTTTATACAGAAGTCTCATTATTATCAGGAACTATTTCTGGATCATCAATTTTTTCTAATTTATTTTCATGTAATTCACGACATTTATCTCTGGTCTTAAGTGGCGTACCTCTTGGACTCATTTTTCTGCTTCCTGCATAAGGTTTCAATAAACGTGCACTAAACAATAAAAAAACAGAAATGAGAAAAAAATAATTTTTTTTAGCAAATCATTTGTAAACAAAAATTATTTACTTTATAACTTAACCTAATACATTCCTTAACAGGAAATCAGTAATTTAAGACAACTATCAAGTTTAAAGATTCATTTAAAAACACTGCAAAGTATATTATTAAGTTGATTTTTTTTTTTGTTTTAGTAGAGTAATCAAAAAATCAATCAAGTCAACATCATTGGACACATCGCTGGGGCCCGATGGAGTGTTAGTCCGCACAATTAAATATTTTGATGTATCACACACCATCAAGGTGATTGCGGAGATCATGCTGAAGGTGAGTTATATACCAGAACCACTTCGTCAGGGGCACACAATACTCATCTATAAGGGAAAAGGGGATACAAACAATATTACATCCTGGAGACCCATAACTATATATTCTATAGTGCGCCAAATTATTGAGAAGGTTCTGGACCATGAATTAAGAAAGCAGATCACCTTCAGCAAAAATCAAAGAGGCTTTATCAGGGGCCTACCGGGAGCACACGTAAGCGTAAGGATCATCGACACGATCACTAAGGATGCTAAAAACAAGAAAAATGATTGCGCAGTGGTCTTCCTCGATGTGATTGGCACTTTTGACAATGTTGGGCATGAGCACATCATTAGCTCACTAGAGGCGAGGGGGGTGTCAACGGATCTGAAGAATGTGATTGCAGCTCTTCTGGGCACCAATGAGACTAAGATAAGTGTGGGAGCCCACTCGACTGGGCGAATAAAAGTGCTGCGAGGCATGCCACAAGGAGGGCCCTTGTCGCCTTCGCTATTCAACCTGGCCATAGATCATCTTTACCGCGACCTGTGTGAAGCAGAATTTGCCAAAAGGTTTGGTTATGTTAAAAGTGGTGACCAAGAAAGTGTGGTCCTCACAGGGTTCGTGGACGACCAGGCTGTCTCGGGGCGTGACAAGGATGCTGCAGAAAGAGTCGTCAGTGGCACACAAAAAATACCTGCGGATATTGGTCTAGCCATAAACCCACAAAAAAGTATAGGTGTTGTGTTGGAGAAGGGGGAGCTGTGGTTGACGACCACTCTTGAGAACAGAGATGTCATCCGAACAATAGAAGAAGGTGACAAAATAAAGTATCTGGGATGCACGTTCTCAGGAGAGCTAGCTTTTGATGAAGATTCGGTGGCTAAATTGAATACCAACTTGGATAAGTTGGTTACCTCTCCCCTACTTAAACTGGAACAGAAGCTCAACATTGTCAATCAATATTTGTTCCCGGGGCTTGTATATCCTCTCCAGACTGTGCGCCCCCCTTACAAAGATACGTCCTGCGAAGTTAGAAGGAATTGATACAAATGTCCGCAGGAGTATCAAGGCAATTGTCGGATTGCCGGCTAACACCGCTACAGCAATGTTGTACGCACCTCGGAGATTTCGAGGTCTAGGACTGGTCCACTGTCAATGGGAGGCTCCACTACAACATTGGTCCATAGCCCAGCGACTGTCTAATGTCCCGGATGCCCTGTTCCAGTCTTCCCTTTGGTATGATGAAGATATCGCTGAATGTGGGGAAAGACTGGAGGTTGAGCAGGCCACAGAAGGGTGAAAGCTCTAGGACAGTCGCTTCGAGAAAAGACGTTTGAAGGTGGCAGGGCATTGGCGTTCAACACTTCAAAGATACCCCGAGAGCCAATAGATATGTATGTGAGAAGCAAGTTCTCTCGGGGTCAGAATAGTCCAATGCCATGAAACTGAACATAAACTACGCTCCCCAGCAAGGAGTCCCAGGAGCCAGCGGACAAGTGAGAGAAGTTGGGTCCCTCTGTCGCAAATGCGGTAAAGAGTCTGAAACACCAGCCCATGTGCTGGGAAATTGCCCCAACAACTCCCTACTCTTCAAGCGTTGGCACCACAGGGTTAAGAACGAATTAACAAAGCTCCTCAGGGAAATAAAATTTCACCTCTCAAAACTTTTAAGCAGGTGGAGTGGAAAGGGGAAGAGAGCCATCTACGAGAAATGCATCCCTTTCCTAAAAGAAAAGTTCCGAGAGACATTTGGGAAGAGACAGTTCTCCGTTAGAGGTCTATGGTTTGGGTCTCGTGGAGCGATCCCTGGAAGCACAAGGAGATTTTTGGAAGACCTGGGTGTCAATATAGGAGATATAACGGTGTCAAAATGTATGTAAAATATGCCCAAGAGATTGATAAGTATGCTGTGTTATATAAGCAACCCGATGTATTTAAGCAGCATTGCCAAATAAATAAAGCATTTCTCTCCCTTTCCTAACCACTAATGTTACACATTAGGAATTATCCTAAAGGTTAATAACCTATTCTAAACAGAGAGGGTAGATTGAGAATAATCCCATGATACCACCACAAAATAAAAGTCAACTAGCCACGTTACTTTGAGGTCACAGGGGTTACCTGTAGCATGGTGGTTAGCATAACAGCCTCCCATGCACAAGGTTCTGGGTTCAAACCTGCAGGTGGCGGAGGGGATGTTAAAAGGTGGTCCCGAGTCTGTGAGATGTCAGGTACTTGTTAAAGATCCCTATCCCAATAAAACCTGGATAGGCAAAATTTAGGACTCCCACTGTAGCATCATCCAATTAGCCACAGCAGCATAAAGGGACGTTAAATAAATAAACAATTTGAGGTCACTAAGATTATTATTATCACCCCTCAGCTCACTCGGTTATCACAGCCTCCTCAAGTTGGTACCAAATTCTATAACTAATTAATCAAAAATAGTCTCTACATGTGTATCATGACATTGTATTACAATACCATCACATTCACTTGATGTATTTATTTTTATTCATTTTATTGTTCTAAATCTCAATAAAATATAGTTTTTAAAACTTTTACAAAAATATATAAAATTTGAATCTGGAGGAAAATAATTGGAGGCTTTGGTTTCTGAAGGGCCGTAACGCAGCTAACAGTGAGTGAGTGATAAATTTGAAGCCTGAACATAATGTATTAATACATAAAGCCTAATCAGCACAACAAACTGATTCATAGAAATGTAAGTGAAAATGAGAATATTTGTTTTATATTAATACATACGCATCCATCAATTTAAGTAAAATTCTAGAAAACATTTGATATTCTTCATCACCAAAGTCAGCAGGATCATGGCGAGCATGTTCATATAGATCACAAAACTGTTGTACTAATCTTTGTCCAACCCCATTCAATGGAGCACCTAAAGTATTCAGAAGATATACCCTCAGATTTTCACTTGGATGCCTATGCAGACTTGGATCTTGTTTTAGAATCTCTTTCTCTGTTGAAAAACAAATTAATAAAAACACACACAATGTATTTACAATAATCTTAACAAAATAATTTTTAATGGCCAGCATTTAGTGTATTCATATTCAACAAGATATATCAACTCTTTATACAGAAGTCACTCTCACAACTTATCTTATTCATGCAATAATGAAGTATAAAAAATTATGAGTAAGTACTTTCTATATAACTTGAAATCTGTAGTCACATTACAAATTAAAGGCATTAAGATTTAAATATATAGCTTGACAGTTTAAGAAACATACCTAAAAGTTTTATATCATCACATGCTTTGAGCCTATAGTAAAAGGGCGGTACATCTGAGCCTGGCGGTAAAATGTATCTGGATTCATTATCATTACTTAATGGTGGTTCATATACAATTTTGGGAACGAGATCTATTCTTCTATGAATTTCTTTCTTCAGGGACTAGGAGAGAACATAATAAAATTAAATTATTATCGACAGTAACATAGGCAATAGGATACAAATGAATAATAATAGAAAGTTTCATTTTAAACATAAGATGAAAATCAAATTACAATGAACTAGTTTATACAAAAACATTAAGAGATTGTTCATTCAAGCCCAATAGCGGCATTAAATGATCATTTAATAACTGCAGTATTTTTACACTTTTTACTGCAACTGTCCCTCGTTCTGCCCTTCTACAAATATTTTATAAACTCAAACTCATATTATCTCATTTAGACAGAGCGTTACTTTTTATTAGTCTTTGAGCTCAATATATGCTGAAAACGGGAAACACTCACACAAGCGTTTTATCTAAACATATTACACATAAGTGTTGGGAATTGAACAACTGAAAAGGTTTGCCAAAATAAACATTTGTATTAAAGAGGTAAAAATTTATTATTTTAAAAGAATTGTTCAGACAAGGTTATTATGTTTACAAAAAGATGGGGGATAACTGAAATATAAGAGTACAAATTATGGTAAAAATTAGGTAATGAAAAAAAAGTTATACAATTTTAAAAGGGCAATAATAAATTTTATTACCATAAATTATTCCTGATATATAGTTAAATAAAATAAAACCATTAGAAAATTAATAAGAAATAAGCTCCTATTTAAACAATCTGTAGAATAGAATAGAAAATAATTTTTATGTTGGGATTGGGTCCCTCAAGAATAACAGGTTAATATTAAGTAATACTTTGAGAAGAGGTGAATATTAAGGAGAATCTATGGCCCAGTTGATAAAATCTGGAGGATAAGGACGAATGCTAAGCTAACAAGACTTTACAAGAGCTCAGACATCGTAAAGGTGATCAAAGTAGAACAGCTTCAGTGGGAAGGCCTTAAAAATAGAATGGCCCAGGATCAGATTCCTAGTATGGTCAAAGATGAAAATATTTACGGACAAGGAGAGTGGGAAGACCTCGGCTCCAATGTATCGATGGAGTGGCAGCGAATGCCAGGTCCATCCTGAAGAGGAGTGCAGTGGCAACCAAGGCCTTGATTCAGGAGTTATAGCACCATGGATGATGATGATGAGTATTTTGAGACCTGTCTGAACTGTGGAGATATAAATAATGATAACCACCATCAATGAATCAACAATCAATGATAAAAAAGAATGGGTTGAAGTGGCTATCCGGTTTTAGGTATAAACAAATTGAAGCTCTTACGTTTGCTTACCAGCTGGGTAGCTCTGTGATCCAAACACAACAATTAAGTGTGACAACCACCAGCTACCTGGTAGCAGGGAAATGTGTTAAGCGGCTTATGATAAAAAGAAAAAGGTAGCCAGCAAACTGGTAAGTATACAAAGGACCTGAATAATATTGATCAATAACATTTAAAAAAAAAAGTTTTAATCCGTTCAATATATCATTCTAGTTGTGGATCTGTGTTTTATCCAGAAGTTACTTTTTAAAAACACATTACAAGCTATTTATTATTAGCAGTAGTCAGTATAGAAAAAGAGAGCTCAACTATTTAAAGCATACCAATGTTTCAGTCCATATAATTGACTCTCATCAGGACAAGTGTTGAGAATGAAAATAGAATCTCTATTCATAGTTCAGTCCCCAATGACAACAAATTCAACAATGAAGAGTTATACCTCTAGTTGGCTCTGCATCAAAATTCCCTTGAATTAAGTCCACCCCATAATTGAAAATATTGGCACTCATAAGATGGTTTTAAAACATTTTTTATTATATCATGACCCTCATTTCATGTTAGTAAGGAGGTGTGATTAAGAAAGAAAAACACAGATAATAATAAATTCATACTCATATATTTTCAAATAGTTCATTTCATTTTATTTCATGGTAGTATCGTCTTCGTTAGCTTAGCCACAATGAATGCCTGCAACTTTGACCAAATAATTGACATGGATTAATACGATAGAAGTTTATATCAATATGGGTTTATCTTTTTAATCACAACATCTCCTTTGATTAATTATAGTAATCCAAAACCTCAACTATCAATTACAAACAATGTTTCTTATTGCACGCAAGGAAGTGGCCGAGTTAGCAGAGTGGAAGATAGTATTGACATAAAAAACATTTGAATTCAGATTTTAACTTCCCACCTTCAGGTTAACGCCTATTAGATCTAAACATGGCTTAAATTTGAAGAGAGCCACAGATTAAAGACTAAAACCCTAAAATTATTTACATAAGTATTAATAAGCATCTAAGCAGTCTGTTTTTTACAAAATGAGTTTAAATTAAATGAACCTTCTGAAATAACTCCACAATATAAAATGGTAAGTTGAAGTTCCTCATTAAATAGCACTGATAACAGCTGCTACAGCATAAAAATAAACTTTCCTTTATTCACAGATCAAAATTAAATGGTTAAGACAATTTCCAATGAATAAGATACTAAAGAAATTGATTAACACAATGATTTTCAATTACCTTTATAGCACCATGTCCTATTGGTACGTGAGGCCCCCTTCTTGATCTTAAAGCAAACCTCATAATTTGTCTTTTTGCAAAAATAAATAATAACATTAAAGTTAATACTCCTCCAGCTATGATAATTACGACAGTAGCCCCAGAAAGTTCTTCTACCATTCTAATAAATATTTGTTATATTGGTTTACATACAACAGGAAACTGAAATTGATATTTAACTTTTATAACATCAAGTATCATATTTTTAAAAAGTTACTTCCAAGCGACGCATTTCACCATCATCAAGATAATTATATTCAAATCATTCAAAGTACAAAGGTACCCAAAAAAATTCTATCAAACAAATCATATTAAATATCAACTATAGACCATACTATTTCAACGAATTAAAGATTTAATACAATAGCGGTCTTTCTATGATAATTTTCTTTTGAACACCACCACTAAGTAATCAGCTAGGTGATAACAATATGTTTATCTCCTTAAGTGTCAATAACTGTCACATCCAAAGAGGTACAGTGGCTCCCAAACGTTTCTCTATCAAACAAAATTATTACATTCATAAAACATAAAAATATGTAACGTCTTATGAATACAAATAATTCAATTTATATTTCGGAAGAATGAACAAAAAAAATAAAATAAGGCAAAAGCATCGTGAAAAACTATAAATATAAATTTTACAATATTTATTTTTACACAGGACAGGTTTGTTCTCTCTTCGCTTATTTTTCAAAAAGATAATGCAGGACTTAGTCCGCACATTTTTTTTTTTTTCGTGATATTATATTATGAAATTAAATATTATTTATAATACAAGTTGGAAAATTAAAAATGAAGTTGTTTGGAGTATGTGGGTAATATATGATTATAATAAATACGTTGAAAGTTTCCGATAATTCACTATCGTCAACTACAAACTCGAAATCTCGAACTACTTTAAAAAAACAGTACAGATGTTTTAACAAAATGATTTCAAAATAAGAGCTATTGAGCTAATGACACGTGCACTGTGGCTGCTTGGCCTTATTACGGACTAGCGTCTAAAATCTGTGAAAATTGTGGCTCGGTATCTAGCGCCTGTTTTGGTAACAAGGTGCTCCAAGCTTGTCCTCTTTTTAAGGATACGCAACACGGCGAGAGAACAGGTTGGTAAATGTTCGTGAGATTTATCGCGACTTGTCATACATACTCAAAATATTTTCAACGTATAAATATTCAGTTACAGTATTTTATATAAAGCTTCATCGTTTATTTTTATTACACTTTTACTAAAATAATGTTTAAATTCTTAAAATGGAGTTTTTACATTAAAAAAACATATTTTCATGATGTGTCTGTTATACTT
Source organism: Piezodorus guildinii (assembly GCA_023052935.1). Taxonomy (NCBI): domain Eukaryota; kingdom Metazoa; phylum Arthropoda; class Insecta; order Hemiptera; family Pentatomidae; genus Piezodorus; species Piezodorus guildinii. The sequence goes on from CM041295.1 coordinate 76,836,343, forward strand.
GTTTGTTTTGATATAGCATTATCATTTAGTTTTTTTTTTTTTTAATATTTGATGATATCACAGGATTTTTAAAAAAGTAACGTTAAATGTTATTATCCGAATTTTTTTTAATATGCCCTCCTCTCCCGCTACTTTCGTTAACTCTCACAAGACCTCGCCGACCCCCGATTTTTTACCTACCCTTCACTCACTGTTTAACGCGATCTTAATTTAAAAAAGGGACAAGTTTGGAGCACCTAGTTACCAAAAAAGGCGCTAGATACCGCTCTTGAGAGTGACAATTTTTCACATGTTTTAGTCGCTAGTCATGTTTCAACACAGACAGTGAATAATAAGGTCAAGCAGTCATATTGCACGTGTCATTGTCTCAGTAGTTGTTATCTGAAAAATCTGGGACCTATAATATACTTTAAGTAAAGGCAAACATTTTATAAGTTTACTGTAGCATGGAAGGAGATAATCGTTATCATTCTTTCTTCCTATGAGTGAACAGTTACTGAACGAGTGAGAATATAAGTGCTAACAAGTTCAATTTAAATTTCCAGATTCATTTATTTTTAAATGTTTAAAGTTAGAAATAGATATTTTTCTGATAAAAAGTTATTTATTTCAGCGATATTTTTATTTTATATTCTGTTTTTATATTGGTCATTTCTTAATTTTTATCCTAGAAGTAAGTATAGTACATCTTTGGTATGTATATATTTGTACAATAACTTAGTTTCATTATAAATAATGGTTGGGGATTAAAGTATTTTTATAGTAATGCCCAAATTAGTTAGCTTCGTTTTTCAATAGTTAAGAGGCTTGGATTCAGGTTCAGAGCATTTAAATTATTTAAACTGACAAAGATTTAAGCCATCAACTTAACTAAAAGAAAGCCATTGTATATACAGTTGGCAAAAAAGTATTCATATTCTTAGTTTTTCAAGAAACATTATTTAACTAGACACAATAAAAACCTGCAATATTCTTATTAAATTTTTAATAAAAGTTTACTTGTCGAAAACTGACAAAATGGATTTGTTTAGTGCATTTTTTGTGAGTATAACTGGTCACTTTGTTAACATATAATAGTTTGTACATCCTCTTTTTCATATAAAATCCTTAAAGGGCCAAATAGAACCAAAATGGATCGTAAATCTAAAATTCAACCTTCAAAGATAACTTGTTAAATATTTTCAGTGGAAATTAAATTTTCCTTGTATTAAAAGAGTATAGAGATTGTTTCACCCATTTTTGCTGTATTTAATAATACACATTAAAGTGTGTTCATTGAGCAATCATTGTGACCAACAATGTCTTGTAATAGTAAGTGAAACGAGTGGAATCACACTGAAAAAAGGGGTCAAAAGTCTACCGATAAGTGTTTATTTGAATGTTGAATTTTTTTTGTACCACTACATGGACCATTTTCCTCCTGAATTTCCTAATGGTCAACTATTGATATTCTTTTTGCAGGAATAAATACGTCATTCGAACATAAATGTAAAGTTGTAATATTTCCACTCCTTCCGATTATGCTTGTAATGCACATACTGAATACAAAATATTATATTCATATAATTTAAAATTTATAAAGTTAATGTATGATATTGTGTACAAAATTTATAGAACTTAGTACATAAGACATTAAAAAAACACGCATGTAATCATTAAAAATTGTTTGACTATTTTATTTAATTAACTTGTGACCTTGGACATAGAAGGCTGTTATGCTAGCCACTACACTATAAGTGGCATCAATGCTCGATAGTATTAGTAATCAATCTAACTAAAAAAAACAAAACAAAGGATTTTATGTGTGCATGGAACTTTGCACTTTTCTAGTGTAAGCCACATTTAATCATGGTTTACCAAATTAAAGGCACTTTCCAAGTCTACCCAACCAAAGGCTAGGTATAGGGAGAACAATTACTCTCCACTCTGCTCCACAATGGTTCTGATTGTTGATGAGGTCAACTGTGCTGTGGTGTTTCGTGAAACCATTCTGCTCCTTTCTGAGTCTTGATTCTATCACTTCCTTGATCCTGTCAAGTTTGACAGAGCCTTGCTCAGATTTCAGTCGCAACAGTATGTAATATCTCCCTTCTTCCAATCTGCAAGGAGCTTTTCGTGTTTCCAGATCCTTGTTATAACTGTCAAAAAGTTATCGGTACCTGTATCCGGATCAATCTTGAGTTGCTCTGATACTATATGTCCAAACAAGAACTTTTTCACTCTTTTCATTTATTGCAGCTATCAGTTCCATTTTGCTGGTAGGGTCCATTATTTATGAAATATGATAAAAACTGTCTGTCATCAACACAGTGCATACTTAGGTATGTTACACTATATCTCAAATGGCAACGTTAATAATGTCTAAGTAAAACCATTTAATATGGGGTTCCACATGGAGACGCAGGGTCTGTTTTTCATGTTTACTTCTAGATAAAGGAGAGAGTAGTTTGGTGTCAAGCGTCCAAATGCAACCTCCTGAAGGTCTTGAGTATGTTTTCTTGCTGCAAAAAAAAAGTAATGTCTACATCAATCAAGGTTTCCGCGTTCCTCTTCCTTCCTCAAGATTTACTTTACCCTTCTCAATATTTGTAATAATGTCACTAATCTTTTATCAAAACATTATCCATTCTTCAACATATGAATATCACCATTTTCCATATAAAATATTGATATACGAAATAAATCATGAAAAAAAAAATCTATTCACTACTCCTGTAAAATAATATAATTCTTCTGAATTAAAGTACAATTATGAACTTTTATATGGAAAATGGTAATAACCATATGAAAAAGATTAGACGAAGTTTTAGGGAAAAATAGATGAAATCACTACAATATAATATTGAGGAGAGTAAAGTAAACCTAGGGGAGCCTGTGGCTGAGTGGCTAGCGCGCTAGTCTCTCATGCTACAGGTTCTTAGTTCAAATCCCAGTCCCGGCGGGACTTTTATAAGGATGTAAAAAAAAAATGTGGATTCACTCACAACTGCTCCCCCGGGTAAGTGACACCCGTCAGCCAAAAGGTGGCCACTCACAAAATTAGTCGTTGGGAGTGAAGACCCTACACTAAAAATTGCATTGTGAAACGTGAGTGTAAACTCCTAAGAGTCCCAGGGCCTACATGGCCTGTCACGCCCCTGGAAGAAAAAAAAAGTAAACCTAGAAAATGGGAATTGAACCCCGAAATAATGAAAATAAGTCATGGAAGAATTATAAATACCTTTTAACCGCCCCTATGCATTAATATACTTCTTCGGAAATAAAATAATACCATTGAAATGTGTGAATTATATTCTCCATTGCTGTAATTCACAGGATTTTCCTTTAGTGATATGAGTTCGCACATCCCAGGCGTGAAGGGGTGTGTCTGGACTGGTCCCTAGGTCAGTCACAGAACAGAACAGCTTCCATTGAAATACACTGGAGGAGTTGCACGTCTCCATACGGAATCCCACCTTAATTCGCAGCCACAGCATGGCATATTTCCGTTAATTTTTTTTTTTTTTTAATGATGATATTTGGAAAAAAAAGTTAAACAGATCTTTCAGACTCTGATTTAGCTTTTTCAGGGCTAAAAGTACATTTTATAATAACATTTGAAGTTTAATATTGTAAAACATATTTTTTTTACAAAATAATCCTTTATTATCTATGCTTAGATCCTTATTAACACTACACTACCTTAAGCCTAGATTGTATTAATTATTTTTAAATGAAGAGTTTATTTTTCAGAAATATTCGCAGCACCTGAAAATGTTGAGAATAGCACATATCACCAAGTTCATATTATTGGGAAGGCTGCAATAGGACAATATTTATGGTTACATATATTTAACGGAAGCTTGAATATGAATAAGAAAGGTTTTTTTCAAAATGGAAATAAAACTATAGAAAATATATTGTTCACTTATTATAGTGGTCCTGGCTATATTCAGAATTCTATTCCCAAAGAAATACAATTTTTAGTATTGATAATTAATGGACGAACTTCTAAACATGTTATAAAAGCTAAAGAATGGTTAGATTTCTTACCTGAAATCCATTCCCTCAAAAAAACAGCAATAATTTTGTTAGGTAACGAAAAATGTGAAAATAATTGGATTTTGCCTTATATGAAGTCTAAAGGAGGAATAATTGATATTCTATTCATAGTTTATGACTCGGCTCTTATTGATAATAGAGAAATTTTTCAATGGCCCCTAGGTGTTGCCACGTAAGTACACTAAGCATTATTAATGGTTTCTAATTTCCAATGTTATATTACATATTATATGTGTGTGTGTGTGTGTGTGTGTGTGTTGTGTGTGTGTGGTGTGTGTGTATGTGTGTGTGTGTGTGTGTGTGTGTGTGTGTGTGTGTGAGTGGTATGATCTAGAGCAGTAGATTACTGTACGTACTCTGGGGCCCGTTTCGAACCTTGGCTATGGCAGAATAATTATTATTCTGTTATTACAGCCTTTTGGCGACCCTGGGGTAGGAAGAGTCTTCTGGATGGCATATTTAGCCTTTATAATGTGGCTACATAAATTAGGAGGAAAAACCTGGTTGCTGATCTCGGCCTGATCACCTGCTTGCAATGCCATTTTACTTGAAACAGTCACAATCTGTATGTTCTGAACCCTAATTTTATCTAAGTTTTAATTGTATTTAATTTATTTCCATTCACTAAACCGTCTTCTGGAAATTTTAAGTGCTTTCTATTCTTCTCAATTCTCTTCTTGTTTCTTTAAGAATTTTTTTCTGAATGCTTCCCTATCTTATTCTAAATCACATTCTTGTTTAAATACCCAAGATTCTGATCTTGTTCCACATAGCTGATAGATAATCTGGTGAGAATTTTGTTGTACTATACACAGTATTTTTATATTTATTAAAACAATCTTTAGCAATCTTTGTCCATGAAATATCATTACTATTTTCAGTTAATTGAAAGTGAATTCTGTCAACCAAAATTTTCGTTTTAATTTTCATTAAAACTATTAGATTGAGGATTGTCCAGCAATGTTTAAGGTTGTTGAATTCCTCTTGTTTTTCAAAAGCTCTTTTGATTTTTTCAAATTTAATGTGAAGTATTGGTTGATCAACAAAATTTTTTTTATTTTTTTATATATGACATGTTTATTGTTGATTCATTTAATGTCACATTATGCTATAGTGGGAGTCCTAAATTTTGCCTATCCAGGTTTAATTCGGATTCATTTGTCGGACTTGACTTTGCACTGGTTCGGGTCCACCATTTTATGTCCCCCACCCAAAAAAAAAAATGGCATAAACAAGGATTTTTTATCCTCCTTGAAAAATCCTAGGGTCACCTGTTATGCATGCCACTACACCACAAGTGATATTTATGCTTGAAAGTGTTAGTAATCAATCACACCCAAAAAAAAAAAAAAAACTAAGGATGTATGAAAGTTTGGAATCCATATTTTGATTTATCAATGAAGGTTATTTTTTTATTATTCTCAAGTGTTAGATGTTGATTTAAAAAAATATAAATTAACATAAGTTCTCATTTAGGAAAGTTCTGGGCTAAAGTTGTCAAATGAACTGATGAAGTGTCATTGCTGAAAACATAATTATGGTTCCTTTTTAAATTTGAAATATAAACTATTTAAATATTCTATACTTTAAATTTTAGATACCGTGGGTTTCCCAATTTGGAATACAACCAAATAAAACATGTAAAAACACCTAGGAAATACAAATGTAACTTCATGGGCACAGTTTATAAAAATTCTTCCCGTGAGTTCTTGAATACATCGATAAGAACCAGTACCCTCAAAAACATTTGCTACTTATCTACACGTCACAAGTAAGCCTATGTTGTTACTTGTTTATTACTATTTATACTTATCTTAGTAATTTTGATTACGAATAAATGTTCTATTCACATTATAATCATATAAATTAAGACCACTTATTTTCCCTTGCTCTAAATCTGAAATATTTGTTTGCCTTTTTATTTGTTTACACAATCATAATCCTAATGCTTTTGATAATTCTAAATAATTTCATGGATTTTCCATCATCATTATTTAATGTCTTCTTTGATAGGCGAATACAAATTATTGTTATGCTTGTAATCCTGGGTAAATTAGAATCATGTCCTCCTTTGTTGTTAAATCCTGATTTTTAATTTCATATTATATATTTTTTAAAGTGTGAGAGATTAGGGACATTTACCTTAGATAAACATTGGATAAAATGGAAAAGGGCATAAAAGAGGTAGCTCAAAAAGTAATCACCGCTCAGAAAAAACAGAAAGTTAAGAAATGCTTTACAGAAGAGTGCCAAAAATGATTGACGAAATAAAGAAAAAAAAAATTATCTATCTTGTCGAGAAAGATAAGGAGTCCCGGTGAAAGTATGAAATACTTTAGACTCGACTATTCTTATAATAAAAAATAATCCACTCCCATCCTATAAATATCAATTGATGTATTCCCAAGCAAATCCTTGTTGGTTTCTTCTATAAACTTTGTTAATAGGCATATGCAGAGTTTTTAACATAAGTACATAACTCTATCTTATCTTAGTTAACCTGTGACCAGTATGGTGGGGTCCTGTGAGCCCCAGCCATTTTTGTTTTTTCTGTAATTTCCATAGGTGTTGCTTTTAGTAGTTGTAGTTTACAGTACCTTTCAGGATGTAGCTTCTGAGCTGTTTACAGAAGTGGTTCTGTGGTTAGTGATTTATTCAACTTTTAGTCCAGTGTGGGGTCCATGTGACCCTACTATACTATTAGTGTAACTTTTTTATTAAAAATATTTGATATTTTTCAGTCAAAAATGGCATATTCATAACAACAGTCGATGAATGTCAATAATCCCAATTTCCTGGAATGGTTGGAAGATGCTATGAGCGATTCTGGAAGTGAACAGGAATTTGATTAATATTTAAAAAGTGACCGTGATTTGAATTCGGAGTTAGATTACGGGACTGATGATAATCAGGAATATGAAGCCGAATCAGGTATTTCTTTGAAAAATTTAGTACAAGGATGTGGTGTGGAGGAAAATGTTGAATTTCAGGGCATGACAAAATTATTTGGGAAAAAATAGGTTCAAGTTGTGTTCCACTGCTATCGCCATACATGTATCAACCCATTCCCAATAATCCTGAAATAATATATTACTATAATGCCATGAAAGGAGGGATCAATGCTCTTGACGAGAAGTACACAGTATATTTGTATATAGTATACAGAAGAAGCAGGAGATGGTCTCTTACTGTTTTGTATGCAACGCCAAATATTTCTTGTGTAAATTCATATGTAATTTATTCATCATTGCCGGAAAACAGACAATTATCAAGGTTTGATTTTATTAAAAATTTGCCGAGGCAGTTGGTTAAACAACAACTTCAAAGTTGGAATGTAACCAACTTGCACATTCCGCGTGATGTTAGAAAATCAATTGCTAGCTTGCTAAGTTATCAAATCAGCCCCCAGCTGGACCTAATAAAATAATAAGGTGTGGGAAATGCCCGAAAGAACAGAGATATAAAAATAAAGGTTTACAACGTTCATTGCAGTACACTAATATGCACTAATATTAGGAGATGTTTTTATTGATTGATTAAAAAATTCTGAAGATGAGGCATTATTAGTCCCGAAACGTCAATTATGAAATATGAAGAATTAATGAATGCTTATTAAAAGAAGAGATTGTTCCTAAATTACCAAATTAAATGTTTAATATTTTGTAATTTTCAATTTTGAATTGAGTACTCAATTGAATTCCTGTACCAATTTCTTAAAAAAATTGAGACAGTAAAAATTCTAAAGGTTGATTGTCTATGAAGGACCAAATTAAAATTGATAGTTCAGAAAGCTTCTTACATTAACTTTTGTATTGAATGAACTACAAGATTTAATACGAACATAAAGGATTATTTATGTTCATATTTAAACTTTAAACTTTACTTACATTTTGATTGTTAAATTCTCATTGTAAAAAACTTTAGATGTTAGGTAATTATTGCGTAAATTGAAAAAAAAAATATTGGTGCATTGATTTTATCTATTGTTTGTGCCTATGTACATATATAACTAATTACTGCATGAAAAATTGAAATTAGTCATTTTAAAATACATGATGCCATTTATCCCTTTTAACAATGATTTCCTTTAGGTGGTTACCTAATGAAACAAAAGAAAGTCTTGCAGAATATTTGAGCATTCTTCAGGATTCAGACTTCACTTTGAATCCAGTTGGAGAAAATACTGAATGTTATCGTATTTATGAAGCTGCGGCACTGGGAAGTATTCCAATTGTTGAAGACAATATGACTCCAGGACTGTGTGTCTCTCCTTTAAGATTGCTAAAAAAATTCAATCCTCCATTTATATTTGTAAAAAACTGGGAAAACCTTCATGAGGTGCTACAAAGAGATAATTTAAATTTTAAAAATGTTATAGAACAAAGAATTAAGTTATTACTATGGTATAATATTTTTAAGAAAAATATTGCTAGGTACTTTTTAAATATTTTAAAAGAATCTTTTTTCAAATTTAAAATGTTACAATAACTGATTATCCCATGTTCACTATTTATGAATTTAAACATTACTTTTATAATTTATATTTAAAATTAAAAATGGATGTTTTTATTTTATACTTTTTAAACTGTTATTTTAAAATAAAATTCTCTTTCTTCCTTTAACATAAGTAAACCATTATAATAGTTACCATTTTATTTATGAATATATGGAGAGTTTTTTGTAGTAGTTAATTACATACTCAGTTTTTAAACATATTATTCAATTTGAAGTATGAGATAATTCATGTGACAGTAAAAAATAATTTTAAAAATTAGTGAAAAACTATTTATTAAATATAAAATTGGAGGCTGTAATACCACCACTTTTCTTAAACAATGCATATTTCTGCTATGAAGCCATCTTCTGGTGCAAAAAACAATTTTTATCTCTAAGGTGTGTGGGTGATTCCACCAAGACACCTCATGTCTGAAGTGGTATTACAGACTCCAATTTTATATCAACACTTAATTTATCAATTTTTTGTTTTCAATATTTTCTGATCATATTTGATTGCCAACCGAATCATCTCACCCATCATATTTTTTATTCAACTATTTAATATTAAATATTATACAATTTGTTCGTAAAATAATTGTATTGCCAAAACTCATTATTTAAATGATAGTAATGTAACTTGCATATTTTCATGACCTATCAAATAAGAATGTTATTTAGTTATTGTGTAATTTCAATGGAATAGTAGTTTGAGTTTTTAATACAACAAAACCAGAAATATTCACAATGATGGAAGACTTTTTTTATTTCTTCTATTTTTAAAAGTGATTGTTATCTTGTTTTTCTCTCAGCTCTGAAGATGGCCTAAAAGGCTGAAAATTCGGCAGAATAAACTTGTTTGCTTATTTGGAGTGTTTTAATGGCATCACCCTCCCCAACAACTTCTAACTGAACTATTCACAATTCATGAAAGGAATTTGTTCAGATCAGAAATTGTACAATTAATCTTATTTCAAAATTCCCGTACCAGACAGAGAGTTTAGATCAACTAATAAAACATTGAAAATTCCCATGAAACATTAACAGATAGTTTATTTGTCAGTTCTGAATAGGGATTGCAATCCGGCGTCTTTTTCAATCCGGCCGAATCTGGCGTCATTTTCAATACAGCCGGATCCGGTTTGAATCTCATCAATCCGGATGGATCGAAAAAATTAGGTGGATTTTCGCTTTTCGGTCCAAGATGAACTCTTAAGGAGTTATTCGAGTATAATTGTACTCATAATAGGAAGTTCATAAAATAAAAGTTATGTTAGGATAAGACATGGGGCAAAAAATTATAATCTTGTAGTTTATATAACTAGTAAAATTTTAACGGCTATTAAAACAGTAGGCTATTGATGATTATTTGCTGAAAATGAAGCCGATAAATGTAGAACGTGGAAGGGCCTTTTCGGTAGCGCCTATGTTTGTAGCTCCATCACAAGTCCAGTGACAGGTGACGCGATTAACACTATTTCTTTTCTACGACCCTTTTCCAAAAATCAAAATTGATTTTTGATAATATATTCTAAATTAATTAGGACTTATAATACAAGCTCATTATTGTGATAATTATGACAGATTCATCAAATGACGATGGTTTCTATCATTCTCCAATCATTTAATATCACTATAATCACAATTCCCATCTCAGTTAATTATGCAAGGCTAATTATATTAGATTTTATTAAGCAAATTAATGAATTATCTGAGAAAGTGAAATCTAGGAAGACGTGAGCAGTAACGCAGACCAGCCTTCCTAGATTTCAATAGATTTGTACGCAGTGCTTCATTTAATTCAGTACTGAACACCGTGTCATGAGTGAGAAATTTCTCTAAAACAAATTTTAGGGTTGTTTCAGAAGTACCTTCACAGCCAACTTATAGGATGATATAGCTCTTGTAAATCCAAGAAAATGAAATATCTGTTTATTTACATTTAGCACCGACGAAACAAAAACACATGTATTGTCTCGAACGAGGCAAACGAATGATCCTGAACTGAACCGATGGCGTGATGCAATTTGGCCTCTAACGACTCGCCATCACACATGCACACCATTTAAAATACCTACTCATTAAAATGCTCTATTTTAGGGCAAACATTGCTATAATCGGATCCGGTAAACGTTTGATGATCCCAGATTGCAATCCCTAGTTCTGAAACATTTGTATCTTATATTCTGCAATGTATGATATCTTACATACCAGAAAAAGCATAAATCAGCTAATACATTTTCAGTAAAATTTTGGTCCTTTTTGGCGGAATGGAATATACATTCATTTAATGTTATAATTGAAATAGTATACCTGTATTAATGTACTATCACATGAGAATACATGTAACATCATATGGCCAAGGACCTACACGGCCTGTCATGCCAAAGGAAAAAATGAAATATCATTATCACAATCTCCCTCTCTACAATGACTACCGTGATAATTAGTTGATAATGACTTACTTGAGTAGCTACAACTTTTACTGAAAATTTACTAGTATCAATACTCCTGTGTTATTGTTATATAATAAGCCTGTTTGGATTAATTGAAGTTGGTATGTTCGATTTCTCTTCCCCACCAAAGCAAACGCAGTCCTAAAAAAAATAGTCCCCTAAAGTAAAACTGCCTCTGGATTCCCAACGGAGGATGTTCAGTTCCTGTTAGTTGCGATTTTAGCAATTTTCAATTTATATAATCTTTGCAAAAAATCCAAATTAAAAAAAATAAATTGTGAAAAACACTTGAACTCTTTCGGCTTTATGCTACCAACCCTAAACGGATTACCCAAGGAAATATTTTTTTCTCCGTTGTCTCGTTATCAAAGACGTCGTTAGAGGCCAAATTGCATCACGCCATCGGTTCAGTTCAGGATCATTCGTTTGCCTCGTTCGAGACAATACATGTGTTTTTGTTTCGTCGGTGCTAAATGTAAATAAACAGATATTTCATTTTCTTGGATTTACAAGAGCTATATCATCCTATAAGTTGGCTGTGAAGGTACTTCTGAAACAACCCTAAAATTTGTTTTAGAGAAATTTCTCACTCATGACACGGTGTTCAGTACTGAATTAAATGAAGCACTGCGTACAAATCTATTGAAATCTAGGAAGGCTGGTCCCGGTGTCAGTACGAGTCCTCTACCTTGTGATACCCAGTACTATGACTAGGAGCAGTGAAAGAGCCTCTACCAATTAGGCCCTCTGAGCCAATAGTGTTGAATGAATGCCCTCAGAACTTAAAGGAATTCATTGATGGATATTAAGAAATCGTGTACTCTATGAGAAAGGAGGATTAAAAAATGCCGCTGAAAGTATAATTTTTTTTACCTGAAAATAAACAAATTGTTGGTACACAATTTACTCCTAAAGACTTCGGAGTGAAGATTAAAGCTCGACACATAAGGGAAATAAATAAAAATGAAACTATCAAAATAGGACTACAATAAAGAAAGCATTAGCCTCAATCCATCGTTTATTGTATGTTATTCAGGGCGTAATAATCTAGCCATTTATCGTCCTAAAACCCCTTCCCTACCTGTATGTTATTTTTTCTGTTAAAATCAATTTTTTTTCTTAAAAATTATCAATAATTGAGTCAAAATCATGGCTTTTGATAGTTTCCTAATGATATCGTTATTAGTCCTAATAATGTTTTGATTTAAACAATCTTAATTGTTTTTTGTTTTGTTTTTTCTCCGGCGTTCTGCAATGATGTCACATCCCGGTCCTCAGCACTCCGTCTCTCCAATAATCTCGATCATTACAGTCAGACCTCTGGCTGCCATATCCTCCATTACAACTTCTATCCATCTTTTCCGAGGTCTTACACGTTTTCTCCTCTTGGATGGGCAGTATTCAATCAATCGAAGAGGCCAACGTGCTTCATCCATTCTCATAACGTGCCCATACCACATCAGTCATCTTCTACTAATTTCTTCGAGAATGGTGAGCTCGGCTCCCACCCTTTCCCTTATTTGATTATTGGGGATTTTTTCTAACCGAGACACGGCACAACTTCTTCTCCAAAAATCCATCTCCAGGGATAATAATTTTTTTTGCTGGGATTTCTTCACCGTCCAAGATTCACATCCATATAGGTAGTGCCAACCAAAAAGGAGTGGAATATCTTCTTTTTCGTTTGGAGTGAAACCTTCTTATTCCATAACACTCCATTTAGTACCCCGATAATTCTTTTTCCGTTAACAATCTTATTAGATATGTCCCTATCTATTGATGCGTTCTTATCTATAGTAACGCCTAGATATTTGAAGGCATCGCTTTGTGGAATCGTCCAGCCTTCCAAACAGAGAGCAGGGACAGATGAGAGAATAGGCATATATTCAGTTTTTTCCTTATTTATTTCCAGACCCCATTGTGCATATACTTCTACGAGCTTCCTCAACATATATTCCATTTCAAATTCATCCGATGCTATGACAACCTGGTCGTCCGCGAATTGTAAGGTGAATAGAACGTTTTTACCGACCTCTATTCCCATATCCCGGCAACTTTTTTTCCATGATTTTAAGACCTGTTCTATATAGATGTTAAAAAGTGTTGGCGATAGGCAACATCCTTGTTTCAAGCCCTTTGAGATTGGAAAAGGCTCTGAGAACAATCTTAATAATGTTTCGAATTTAATAAGTAAGAATGTGATAATTTATTTGTATGTTTTATATATATATATATATATATATATATATATATATATATATATATATATATATATATTGTGTGTGTGTGTGTGTGTTATATACAAATGTATGTTATATATTTGTATGTTCTAGGGTTTAGTGAGATCTCTTTTGTCAAGAACCTACTCTGAGTTCCAATTAATTTTCTGCATCTTCTCTTTCCACTTAAATGTGAATTTAATTCAATTTGATATATATTAATTGAATATGTTGAGCGTTCATGAATACTTTTTAGATTTATGTCTTGAACAACTACCGAAGTGTAAAAAAACACACCTAAATAAATGACTGTTCGTCACTTAAACACCTGGCGGCAATCTCATGTAAACTGTATTTATTTTTATTTTGTTGATATCTGCAGTTTCCTCTAATTAAGGTATGCTCTTCTTTATATTAGTCTTTTATTTTGAAAGTGGCCTATGTCCGTTTATTCTTAAATTGAGATATTGTTGTTTAACTGCATTTATTAAACGTACTGATTATGCAATTGTCCAAAAATAGAGTTTGATTTGTTAAATACTAATTAATTAAAATTACATGCATCACTCCCTAAGGAGATTATCCAAAATAAATATCTTAATTTAAGTATAAATGGACATAAGCCTCTTTCAAAATAAACGGCTCATATTCCCTTCATGTTGAGGCAGCCCTGACGACGCTAAACATGGCAATCGTTTCCCTTCTGCCTGATTTCAGTAAACAGTATTGGAAACTCTACCGACCTTGTTCTAGGGACTTATACCTTGTTCAAGTTCCTTAAAAATTATTGTTTCTTTATTGTAAAGAACAAAATGACTAGCGTAAAGCCTTGGTAAAGTTCTTTATTTAGTTCAGTTGAGGGAGAACTACACTACTGGTTTACTTACTTGCTTCTCTTTCTCCTGGATAATGAAAATATTTACTATCTATTGATGGCAAGTAGTTAATATCCAGTTATTTCGAATAGTGTTTCTTACTTACTTTACAGTAAGTCCGTTTCGATTAACTTAGTACCATATATTTTTTCAGTCTTTGTTGAAGACTGGGTGTGATCAAAGTTTTCTGGGATACAATACAATTTTAGGTATTACTTTCATTTACCTATATATGAAATATATAGTAAGGTAAAGTATTGCGATCGTGAACATTGTCGAATTCCAATTTTCAACGGAAATATACGTTTTAGGGTCCCCTGAGTCCAAATGATCAAGTCCCACAAAAAAGGCCTGTGTGTGTGTGTGTGGTAACTCCCGGGCGAAAACGAAAAGTCCTGTGAAACTGAAATTTTATATTTAAGACACCTATACGCTCGAGATGTTACAGCAACTTTTTTAATAAATTCGGTAGACCGGAAGTGCTACTTTATACCATGCATTTTGCACCTTTTTATAATTTTCTCAAAAATGGCTCTAACGATTTTGATTAAACTCGCTATATGGATGTAAAATTAAATGGGCTTTAATATGATGTAGGTTTAATTCTGATTGAAATAGTATGACAGCGCTTAAATGCCGATATTTTAAATTTTCTTCATCTAAAGTACCTTTAATTCTGTAGATTATATAAAAATAACTTTATTATCGTATTACAATTGATAATTAACAGCTAAATATGCACGTTGAGCGAATTTGATAAACAACTAAAGGAGAAAACTGAAAAAATATTTTTTTATGCATTTTTTGTGTTTTTGAATACAAGAATAGTAATATAGATGTATAATATACCGTTGGATAGCTAAAGATTTTAGAAAAAATATTATCTGATACACGGAATCGTAAAGGGTAATGGAGAGTGATGAGAAGCCGATAAAACTGTTTCGAGTTTCTGGAAAAGGAAATTCATGTTGACCATGCTGCAACCTGGCGGCTTGTCAATGAAGCAGAGCGCCCCAATTTAATTTTGAACATAAGAACAGTAATATAGACGTATAATACACCGTTGGAAAGAGGAAGACTTTAGAAAATATATTATCTTATACACAAGCTTGTAAAATTGAATAAAGAGTGATAAAAAGCCGATAAAACTAACTGATTATACATTTTTAGATAATAATATAAAATAGTTTTAAATAAAACACATGTTTCTATATTAATTAAATTTAAGTAATTTTTTAAAATGGTTTCACTCATTTTTATCTCTAACTGTATTTGGAAATTCTTTAATCGATTTTAAAAATGGAGGTAAGTGAAAGTCGTGTGTTGCCCGCACCAGATTTTTTTTTATAATATATTCATGACAGTAATATAATTTTAAAAGTATATATATATATATATTTAGACGTAAAAGTATATTACATATTTCTTTTCATTTAATAAGTATATTTCACAATTATGAATTTATAAAATTATTTTTCACTCATAAATCTTGAAAAGAGACAACCATAAAGCAAAATCATAAGCCACATAACCGAAAAGTTTATTATTTAAAGAAAAATCCGATTAATAATGTATTATCACAAGATCGTTCAGTGTCAAAAGTATTCGAAAATCTTAATATCCTGTGGTTTAATAGTTTCAAATGTTCATAATCTCACTAATCTTCGACATAATATTATGTTCTGAACAATTCTTCTCCCTCATGTAACACATACCCAACGTTGGAAACAATTTAGAAATCAAAACACGACTTTAATTTTATTGAGCTATAAATAAAAGTCAAAACGTGACTTTCCTTTTTAAAGGTCAAATATTAAAGTCATTTATTTACTTTTATTCACAGCGCCGTACATATAGTAGTTATTTTCGATCCCAGTTGATTATTAATTGAAAATGTTTTTATCAAATTATAATTTGAAGTATAATTATCCCTGATAATTATTAACTGAATATTTCATTTCATTACTATAACCTGAACTGTATCATCATAATAAAGGAAAACAATTTTTCTGAGGTAAATATGTTGCACGATTGTTTTATTTATGGGTCAATCCATTCCAATCCAATCCATTTTTTGTTTTAATGATTTTTAAGCAGTTATTCTCTATTCTTTCATGAATAACAAACCATAGATAATTTTTTTTTTTTTTTTTTTTGTCTGGCAAATACTTTTAGTTTTGCAGCTGTTTTCAGTCAGCTTCAGGGCTGAAAACATGTCTTGGGAAAATCTCTCTAATTCTGCTAATTTTGCAGATATTGAGTCAAAACAAAAACTAACAATAAGATAAGGACATGCTTTATATATTTTGTCCTTACAACTCATTACCTTAAAAGTGAAGAAAGTGGTTTAAAAATTCTATAAATTAATAAAAATTGAGATTTTTAGCAAGTTAAAAGTCTATAAAGGAAAAAAGATATACCCTTGATTATTTGTTCATACATAGCTTAGTCACAGCCCTACTTGCTGTAAAAATTTCGATCTTGAGAACATAGTCCTTTTTTTTATATGAATTTTCAAAATTGACGGAAATATCTCAAAAGGGGCTCAGTGAAGAATTATGAAACTAACAGAGGTTTCACATCTATAAGATGTTTATAAGTGACAAATTTGGTAACAGACTGAGCTGGTTTCCGAGTTATAACATTATTATATATAATCGATATGACTACATTGTTGGCAATATTTTCTCTCTCAAAACAGTGCTCATATGGTCGTAAGAAATCAAATAAAATAGTGTTCCCAATTACAAAATTCTATTTAAGAACACAACAAATTTTGGCGACGAAGTGAACGTGAAGTGACGATTGCGTTGTGTCTAGTTATCGAGGTAACCTACTTTAAATATTTCTAAATTTCGACTACCAAGTCGAACTCGATAATGGATACCGTCTCAAACGACACACAAACCGACTGAGAAAAACCAACGTCAATACCAGTCCGATACGTCAGCCACCCTTGCAACCTCCACAAGCATCTGCAGATCCGGAACCATCTGAAATTAACCACCACCACGAAGAATTAGCATCCCTGCTCCAATCAGTTAATCCTTGGTCGAACGTGATTCCTGATGTCGAATCTGAAAATCAAGAAACTGGACAATCTCTAACTGTGGAATCCGCCGGGCGATCTGCTCGAACTCGACGTTCTCCAGAACGGTTCCAAGACTATGTTATGCGATAAATTGCAACAAATATGGACCTTTTACAATTTTTAAATTAAAAAAAAAAAGTATTTCTCAATATTTTGCATTCAATTTTCAAATGTAAAAAAAAAAAAAAAAATCAATTAATTTGTAGGTGGAGAGTATTATATATAATCGATATGATGACATAGTTGGCATATTGTCTCTCTCAAAACACACAACAATGCTCATATGATTGTAAGAAATCAAATAAAATAGTGTTCACAATTACAAAATTCTATTTAAGAACAAAACAAACATTCTCAAACATAAGCTGTTAAAATAACGTTTTCTTAAAAAATATAAACTCCTGTAATTTTGCATATTTCATAACAAAACAAATTTAGAGTGGTGATGAGAGTAAGTACTGTATACAGTTTTGGTCCTTACAACATATTACCTAATCAGCCAAGCAAGTTTTTTAAAAAATTTAAGAAAATTTAAATAAACTGAAAATTATAGCGGGCTATAACAAATGAGGTTAGACAGGATTGTGACGCTTAATTTTTTTCTTTTATAGTGTTATCGTTGCACTGCTTATAGAAATTTCGATCCTGTAAGCATTGTCCTTCTTTTTAACATAAATTTTCAAAAACGTTTAGTAACATTTATAGTGAAATTTCTCAAAAGGGACTGCGTTAAAAATGATGGAACTCGTACAGATTATACCTCTATACAATAAATAATGAAGGATACAATTTTGTGATTGAGACTCAGTTCGTTTTCGAAATATATTACATTACTCATTACAGCCTTGCAAGTGTTGCCCCTATCTTATCAACCTACTTGATGCCAAACCAAATTAATGACACTTGAACCTGTTGAGTATCAGCCATTAAATTTTATCCTGCAGTACTTAATATAATAAGTACTGGTGATGTATAATAAGTAGTCAGCCTTAATATAATAAGGCTGAGACTTAACTGGTTCAAGAGATATCATCTGTATAAGTTTCATTATTTTTCATTCTGTCCCTTTTAAGATATCCCGCTTTCAAAATTCCTGAACTTGGCGTTAGCCCTTTTTTGAAAATTTATATTAAAAAGAAGGACAATGCTTACACGATCGAAATTTCTACAAGTAGTGCAACGACAGGATTATAAAATAAAAAAAAAATAAACGTGAGACTCCTTTCTGACCTCACTTGTTATAGCTCAGTCCCCTTTGAAATATTTCCGTGTGAGCTTCGCGAGAAACGAGTTTTTGTCATTTTTTAAAATTTATATACAAAAAAGGACTGTTCTCAAGATCGAAATTTTAACAGCAAAAAGGGCTGTGACTAAGCTATGTATGAAAAAATAATCAAAGGTGAGTCTCTTTCCTATAAATAAATAAATTCTTTATTATTCTGGGACAAGTCCCTTTGGAATAACATCTACATAACATGTAAATTGCACTTAAGAGTCTTAGAGAAATTAATTATTTATAAACAATTTCACTAAAACTAACAGAAAACAGACATACGCAAATATGTTGAAAATAGAATAAAATAGAGTCAATTACAATTTTATTCTGACTGGATGGTCATGAGATGAATGAATAAGCGGGATTTGAATGCAGGAAGAGAGTTGGAGTGACGGATAGAAAGAGGAATAGAATTCCATAGGATTGAGGATCGGATAAGGAACGATCTGTCAAAATGTGCAGATTGGTGGGCCGTTGTGTATAAATCTGAAGGCCTAGAGCGTGTACAGCGGGAATGGACAGAGGATTTGAATTGTAAAAGGTTGAAAATGTATGATGGACGGCGGGATTGGATAACTTGGTATAGGAATGATGCAAGGAAATACTTCCGACGATTGGAAGGATAAAGCCACTTCAACTCGCTATACTTCGAGATCCCCAGATATATATAGACCAGATATATCCTATATAGACTATTAACTCGCTAAAAGTCTCATTTTTTATTAATTTTCGAGAATTTTTTAAACCACTTTCTTCACTTTTAAGGTAATGAGTTCTAAGGACAATTACTGTGCCCTGGAACGGTGCAAGTTAGACAGGGTGGGGTTTCGTAGGTTCTTGAATGTTGTATAATTTTATCTGGGATTCGGGTACGCCTAAAACGTCTTCTGGAGGCATCTCTTCTCTTCATTAAATTTCTAATTTCAGTATTAATCCAAGGAGCTTGGAAACGTCGAAAGTTATGAGTTTTGATAAGAGCAAGTTGTTTTAAAAGTGAAAGGAGGTTGGATGAGAGGCATTCAATCATCTCATATACGGAATAAAAGGAGTAGATGGATTCTAAATTTTGGGCTAGTAAATTAATGATTGAATGTCCTGTTTCTATATTTATCCAGTCGACATTTCTCCAAGAGACCTGTTTGGGAATAAAAGTTGGGGTGGGAATATTTTATGAAATTTGGATTAAATCATGATTAAAAATGGAACGAGAATTTGTGGGAACAGTAGCTGCAGTTGGGAATCGACAAAGGTTAGAATTTTTTTAACTACTTTCTTCACCAGTAAGGTAAAGGATTGTCAGGACAAAAATGTAGAGCACATGGCCCAAAACATTATTATCATCTATTTGTGTTTTATTTCACCCAAATGTTTTATTATACTAGTATTATACCCAAATACTAGTATATTAGTATTAAAAAAAATTGTGAAAAAAGTTACTTTTAGTTAAAAAAAATTAATTAATAAATGAAGCGGGCGACTGCGCCCGCTGAGGTCCCACGAGGAAGTTACTAGAGGGCGTATATGTTCTCTGAAGGATAAAAGAGATGTTCTTATGCTCTCTACTAATCACACGGATGAAATGACGGAAGTTGTGACTCAAAGTGGAAGAACCATAACAAAACCAAGAATGATTGTCGATTACAACCGTGGAAAATCGTCAATCGATACCTCAGATTAAATGTCGTCCTAATCCACAAGCTTACCGCGAATCCTTAAGTGGTATCACGAAATTGTAATTGATCTTATTTTTGGGGTCTCTCTACTGAATGCCCTAATTATGTATAACAGCTTTAGGCAAACAAAATGTCCATAACAAATTTTAAAGAAGAGGTTGTAAAAGCATTTCTTGAAAAAGATCTGAGTGACTCCGCTCCTTCACCTTCAGTTAGTCGACGATCTCTTCATTCGCACAGATTTGATGAAACAACTAGGGCTCTTCAATAAATTTAGAAAATACTATAAGGGGTGCTATTTAAAGTTTTAGGAAGCAAAATGTACAAAAAATAAAGTGAAAAAAGTTGTTAGATATTGTAATTTAAAAAAAAAAGTTATTTCGTTCAAGTCTATTAGAGTAATATACAATGGATTAACAATAAATAAAAAACTAAATTAATCCCCTTTTCTATATATGAGACGTTGATTTCCAAAAGGTACTATATCCATTCTAGAATATTTTACAGGAGACGCGAAAAAACACTAATTATTATATTAGTAAAGTAGGTAATTTGATACTTTTCGCATTAATATCCAGAATTGTTTTTTTAGTATATTAATAACACCATATTAACGTTATGAAATGAGATGTTTTGGTATAATTTAGAACGAAATTAAATGTGTAATTAGTTCCTTTAGAAAATAATTATATTTCTAAATTGCGTTTATAAAGAACTTAGGTGTACATTAGATAAAATCAAATAGAAGATTTTGATAAAACTAAATGATGAGAATAACAAATATGTAAAAAAATCAATTTAGTAAAAAATGTCCTTTAGTACCTTTTGGAAATCAATGTCTCATATCATGATAACCCTAAGTGTGAGCTGAAAATTAAGATGGAATGCTATATCTAATGTTGCTGCTCAGCTAAGGAAATATTTTTATGTATTACATAAGTTAAGAGGTATTTTATCGATTAAAATTCTATAAAAACCCGTAAGCTCTTGGTAAGCTCCTTAATATTTCCCCACTTCGACTACTGCTGTGCGGTGTATGGGGGTGTCTCTGGGGATCTAGAGGCAAAACTAAAACGAATGTTTAACTGCTTTATACGTTTCATCTTTGGGATATCCAGAGACACCTCTATAACTCGATTTTATGAAGAGTTGAAGTGGCTTTACCCTTTCTACCACCATAAGCACTTCCTGGCATCCTTCCTCTACCAAGTTATCCAATCCCGGTGTCCGTTTTACATCTCGGATCTCCTTATATTCAAATCCTCCGTTCGTTCCCGTTACACCCGCTCACGGCCTTCTGATCTGTATATAACGTCCCATCGATCCACAGCTTTCGATAGATCATTCTTAATCCGATCTGCCTCCCTATGGAACTCCATTCCCCTAATATCCGTGATTCCCAAACTCTCTCCACATTTAAATCCCGTCTATTTAGCCATTTCCTGTCAATTCAATTTCCAAATAATTCCAAGTAGATTCTATTTTCAAGAATAATCAACAAATAAATAATAGAACAGATTTACTTATTTAATTATCATTTTCAACGGTAAATTCAATAGCAAATATTTTGAAATAATTTTCTGTTTTTCAGTCATTTTACTCTTAGACTCAAGTTTTAAGCCCACATTTTTATTTCCTGTTATGTTATTCTGAAGGGACTTGTCCCAGAATAAATAAAGAATTATTATTATCACTATAGACAGATCCTCAATGCCAGTCTGCGTCACTCATTCTGACATTTGATCCTATATACAAGAATATGTATTCTTTATAATTGCTTTATACGGAATTCAGTCTTATATTTACTTGCCTTAATTTTATATCTTGTATATATGAATTTGTATTATTTATTGCTTTTGGTTTAGTCAATTACTATGTACTGTTTTACTGTTTCTTATAATTGTTGTTTTTTTTTTTTGTATTAATTGGGTATTATATAATTTAATTTTGTATTTGCGTGCCTTAATTTTATATTTGGTATGAATGTATACGTATTCCTTTAGCTTTTTGGCTTAGTCAATTACTGCTTCATACTGTGTACTGTGTTACTGTTTCTTTATCATTGTATTTTTATATTCCTTATGTATTATATTATTTTTTACTGTGTAGTATGTTACTGTTTCTTTATAAATAATTGTGTTATATTGTATAAGTATTGTATTGTATCATACTGTGTACTGCGTTACTGTTTGTTATTGTACTTTTATTGAATTGCCGCAGGTGAACTCCTTTCCCACACACGGGATCGCCTTAGTGTGATAGTGACTTCTATTTGCACTCTAAAATGTCTGTATCTTGATTTAAATAAAGAAGTTAAAAAAAAAAAAAAAAATTCATAGAAAAGGAATCAGATGACTGTATTGTACATTATTTAATATATATCTTTGCTGTGATTAATTGTTTAAAAATAAATGAATAACTTTTCTTTTTTTTTTTTTACATTGAGAATAGCCACTGGTATCTATATTTACAGTATCATAAAAAACTGAGAGAAAAAGTACCACCCAAGTTCATTGACCCATACCAGACTCAGACTCGAGATTATAAGAAAGTTAGCACATTGCCTATCAACTGAGTTAGATTCCATTTTGCATTTTTTGCAATAATTGACTAAACAGAAAAACAAAAAGGTTATTAAAGCCAATGTGTTTAAAATAATTAAAAAATTTATTTTATCTAAGCTTCAAAACATATATATATATATATATATATATATATATATATATATATTTTATATATATCATACATACACGCACACACATATATATTTTCTTCTTCTTCTTCTTCTAGATATATATAAATACACAAACATACAGACAGACACAGACTTTTATTTAATATATATTTTTAATATACTTGAAAACATAATTTTTCATCTCCATCTTTTAAAGACTTCTATTATGACTTGCCTGAAACAAAATAATTATAATAATTTGTAAGTCTGATCACACATTTATTAAGAAAAAGGCAAAGAGATGAAAAAATAAAAGTTACAGTAGTCGAGTAAAGTTAAGTATTGATAAGGATGGTGAGAATACATACACCCTTATCAATACCCCTTGAACCTAACCAGTATTTTAGAAAAAAACACTATGTAGGATTTTTCTATGTAACATACATAGTAAAACACAGTTTAATTAACATATGATCTCATTGTAAAATGTAATTCTGGTTGTGAACTTATAAACAGGAAACTTGGAAAAATGTATAATAAAGAGGGAAACAAAAACATTTTCTGTTTAGAAAATGTTAATACATAGAAACAAGAAAAAAGGAATAAGATATCAAGTTTAATATCATGTCACATTTAAAACCAAGAGATTCCCTTTCCCCAGTTTTGTTCATTTAAGCACTAGGAAAAGTCATTAGTAAAATGATGTGTATCAAGAAAATTTGGTATGCTCATGTTTTAGCACTGGTATGCTCATGTTTAGGTGAAGATACAAATAACATTAATTAAAAACAACAATATTGATATAATTCAGTAACAAATTAGGCCATGAAATAAATATGGAGAAAAAAAAAATATAATAGAAAATAAATTTTATTCTGGGACTTTGTCCCTTAAGAATAACATTAAATTTACAAGTAAAGGTAGCACATCTGGCCAGAAAACATTACATAGATAAAATTATGTACATAAGTAAAAGAGGTAGAGAAAGAAATTTATATAAAGGTATGTACATACACATATCTATGTACCAAAGAAAAGAAAAAGCATAAAAAAGTAAAGTAAATAAATACAGTAAATGGAAAGTAAAAAAAATACACGGTTAATAGCAGAAATGGTGATAATGTATGTAATATATTTCGATGATATTAATACAAAAGAAAAATATAATAAGAGGAAATAAAGGCAAGGTGAAACACAGATAATGCTTTAGTTTGTAGAATTGAATTAACTTAGACCTAACTGATTTGGGGTTTGATGAAGTTTAATGTTGGGAGATTTGAAGGAGAAGATTGGCTTTTCATCTTTTGGGCTACCTAAGCATTTATTTTTTTATAATATTAAGCTATTTTTTATAAGTGTTGATGAGGTATCTGCATCTAAATTGAATAGTAATAACTATTAACCCTTTGCGCTCAAGCAAACTAGCAACTCGAGAGGGACTAGATATTTTCATTTAGTTCATTAATTTTTCAGTCAGCTTGATTTTAGACCCAATATAACACTTTAAACTTGTATATTTAAAAAGTTTACATGAAGTACATAACAGACTAAATATAACTGATGTTTAAATAAAACATATGTTAGAATTGTGAGAATAATAAATAGTGAGAATGTGTGGTTTAAAGTGTGTAATTATTTAATAGCATTAAGAAGATATATTGGCGACGATGGATACATTTAAATCAAAGCATGCAGTTTCTTCTTTATTAATGATTATGGCTAGGAGCAAACCAAATTAACAATGTAGCACAAAACAGTAAAATATGGAGAGCAGTTGGTAATGGTTAGGACTATTTTCCTTTGAAGTAGGTTGATAATGTTGGATTCATGAGCAGAATTATTGATTGTTTTATGTATCTTCGCATAATGAAGACATAGAATAAAAAACAGGAAAAAAAGGACGATTGAAAAATTATTAATACAATTAAGAAAATTATTCTGGAAATAATCTAGATTAATATTGTTAGTTTTTCACTTTTTTTAATTTACCAATATTCTAAGCTTAAACATTTTTTTTTATATACCTTCAGAAATTTTAGTGTAACATATATTTGGATCTGTATCTTTCAAAGGCTTCTATTATTGCTTGCCTGAAACAAAAAATAATAATAATAATAATAACTGCTGAGGGTAAGAAACATGATTTAAGATAAAGTGGTTTTTTTTTTATTGGTTGTAGTAAGATCAGATAATGGATGTTAAGATGTCTGATAAAGTTAGTAAAAATTTAGAAAATACCAATTATGCAATGGGCAAGCAAATCCACTTAATTAAAGAAAATTCAATAAATTGGGTAGTTCTTAACATGAAATGATGCAACAGTGTACAGGTCACACCGTAAACATAACATTAACTTGAAAAGAATTTCTGCTTGCAATCCATCTTGGCATGGGGCTTCATTGTTTTTTAGATTTTGGAGCATATCTTGAGCAACTACAGTACTAAGGAACACTATAAGACTGAAAATATAGAAAAGTACTGTAACAACCTTTGCAACACTACACTGTGGCTCATTAACACAATAAAAACAACATATGATCAAAACTTAAGAAGTTATGCATGAGGCTGCAATTTCACCGCTCATGAAACAATAGTGGTATACAATTTCCAAAAATAATGCCGCTAAAGTAAAATTTTACATAAGCACTTCAGAAAATGATTTTCATTATAATATGTAACTAATATCAATTATCATTTAAGGCTGAAACTCATGTAGTAGCTGGACAAATTAAAAAAAAAAAATGACATATACAGGCATTTGCAGAAAATAATGTGGGATTTTGTTTTAAAAAGAAAGATTTATAGAAGTTTTATTGCATCAAAATAGCCTCCACTACTATCAATAAATTTCTGCCAAAATCCCAATGTGTTGGCAACTATTCTATTCCCTCCTAATTGAATCTCCAATCTTTAAAAATGATATAACTTCAAAGCCTCATTTTCTAATTCCCTTTGATCATTAAATTTTCTGTCACCTTAGCAGTGGTTCTGGTGTCTAAAAAATTAATAATCTGTATGCAAGAGGTCTGGATATTAGGGCAGATGTGGCAGAGTTTCAAAAACAAGCTCCAACAGTTTGGGTGATGTCACAGGTGAGACATGTGGCCGGGCCTTGTCATATGATAAAATGGGTCCTGGTCCCTTCTGATTGACCAAAGATGGCGGCTTCATTATTGCCAATTGATTTCATTAATTCGGTTACAATATGATAAGGCATTGATCGTATCTCCAAGATTTAAGAAAATGTAGTGTATCAAACCAAACAGTAACCTTTTTTAAATGAGTTGTGGGGAGCCTTTGGAAACTTTTGGGCTAAATCTCCTTTGTTGAGCCACTGTTCAGAACATCTAATGTCATCATAAGGTATCCACTTTTCATCACAAGTAACAACTCTGGAGAGAAAATGGATCAGGATTAAAAAAAGGAAATAAACTGACAATTTCTGAGGAGGAAGGGACTATCCCATTGGTGGATAGAATTAGGAGAGAAGAGCAAAGCAGTCAGAAAGGATGAAGAAGTTTTTGGGAAAGGAAGATATAGTCTTTATCCAGGAAGTATTTTATTATAATTATTTTTTATTAAAGTGCTCACAGATAAATTAAATAAATAAAAAACTGACTTTCAAAAAACACACAATGCATAAGTAGGAGACATTAAAAATATTCAATTTTCCAATTATTTTTATTTTCAAACCAAAATTAATGTTCAGAATGGATAAAATATTTTGATTATTATAAAACCAATTGATGAGAACCTTTGGGAAGCTTTCAATGTGTTTGTAAAATATAACGGCTTAAAATGAAGTCAGATTTAATAAATAGCTTTTTTTCATAAAACATGGCATTATTATTTATTAAAGGATTTCTTTTGGCATATAAAAAATCAATCAAATCACCTTCCAACTTCTCAAAACCAAAATAATATTTTAAGTTTCAATGTCATCGATTTCAGTAAGTGATAAATTCAAAGAACGTTTAAGTATTATTTTATTCTAAAAAAATATAAAATAAAATAAAAGTAGATGGTAATTAAAATATTTAAGAATTGATTTCAAATGGTTAGGTCCAGAATAGTCACTTATAAACCCCATATTAACGAGACAATTACTAAGAACTATTCCTCTATAATATTTTCATAACTGTTTTTATCACAATATCAAGAAAGTAATAAACTCTGTTTGACTTAATTCTTTGACTGAATGTTTTATAACATATATTAAACAAAATTAATTATAATGCTCTAGAAGCGATAGAGGTCCATGATAAAAGATATGAAAGATGAAATATAGGTAAGGATGTTAGGTGAAGGGGTGAGAAACAAAACGCACAGAATGGTAAAAATTAATACCTTGTTTTTTTTTTATATCTTCTATAATCCAGAACCTGTGTACATCTATTATAGTATAAGATAGCAATGTTTTCAATAATTAATTTTAGCTGGTTTTTGATCATTTTTTACTTATGTTGAATGTTGATATCGACACGCCAAGTCTGCCAGCCATTTTATTTAACACTGTGCACCCTCTTTTTACAAACAAAAATGTTACATTTCTAAAACATTTAGGTACAGTAATCCTATGTTTAAAAGAAGTAAGCTGAAACTTAATATAAATCGTTCATTATCCTACCCGTTATAGCTAATATACATTTTTTTAATTAAATTTGTAATTGGATTTTGTGAGAAGAAAAGCAAACTGATTTTATGAGGTTTTTCGAGAATATCACTAAAAAATATTATATTATGTTTATTGCAAACTTTTTAATAAACGAAGTTAAAGAACATCAAAAATTCTATATCTATCTTTCCAATCAGATAAATGTTTATGGAGATTTGATTTGAGGGATAAAATTTATGGGTTCTCCACTCCAAGTAAGCATAGTCAAAACATCATGAAATTAAGGTGGTCAAGGTCAACATTGAGATTAAGTTCATTCATTAAAAAATATTTAAAAAAGCATTTCAAACTCAATTCTAGGCACTTGCTACACCATATTCTTCTGAGCTGCTGGGCTGTTCTTGCTGCAGGTCTTCTTAAAGGGGCATAAGATGTAAGGTTGACTTCCCAAAAGGGGCATAAAATGAAAGGCCAACTTCTCAGAAACTATTACACATTGTTTGAGTGGATAAAGGCCAAGGCAATATAGACAATATTTCTATATTCTCTTTGTGTTTTAATATGATGAATACACTACTGCCTCCTATTCTCTCAGATTTCCCAATAAATCGGGAAAAAATGTTCTGGGAAATGCCAACTGCCTCTATGATATTGACTTGCTGATGACCAAGGTTGCTCGTTCTCACAATAACATCGTGAACTTCTGGTTTAAAATTATTTCCATGGTTAATGGAAGACAGAGTTTAGACACAAATATCAGTAAAAGTCAAACAATATATTTCATTACTTTCAGTTTTATTTTTGACTACAATGCCACCTAAATAAATCAAATTAACTGTCCAGTGATGGCTTATCACATTCCATTTAACACTATTAGCTTTTAATTATTCAAATGATAAAATAAAGCTTCAAAAGATAAACACAATATAAACCTTTCAACACAAGTTTCGATACATACTAGGTTTTTAAAAATTATGAACCTACCGAAATTCCTTCTGATGAAGGACAAAAGCAGAAACATGGCCAGCATCAATAAAACGCACATCTGCTCCAGGCCAAATTTCAGAAAGGTCAGTTACACCATCTCTTGGGACATACCCATCATCACGTGCACACACACTTATAATGAGTGATGTATCAACAGGTACAGAAAAATTCTTTAGATGGGTACATTCATCCATGATCCCTCTCATAAAATTTATAGTTTCTTGTTTGCTTGAGGAAACAGAAGAACGATCTAAAAAGTAAAATACATAATTAACATTCAGTCATATTACATACCCTTAAAAGAGAGCTATAACGAACCATTTTTATCATTTATTAATATTCATATCTTCAACCCCTGTGCATATATATTTCTTATTTTTGTGGGGATGGGTGGGAGTGGGTGGAGGGGGGGGGATTGATTGGACTCATATATTCTTTAAAATTATCTTCCTGTTGTTCAGTAAGATATTGTCATATTATGAATAAGTTATTTCAGGATTTTATTTTCCTTTCAGCCCAACAGATTTTGGATAGAGTCTGTATAAATGTGAGTCTCTTGGAGACCAGGGTTACCAAATCTACAACAATCCCTGAATTACACAGTTGTTACAATCCATGGGGTCTTAAACCCCAGATTGTCTATTGGCTATACATGACGGCCATCATACCAATGCTTACATACTCTTCTGCCATCTGGTGGCACAAAGCCCACATTGGGAGGAATAAAATTTCACTTGAAAAACTGCAAAGGCTTGCTTATCTTATGATGACAGGTGCAATTAGAACAACTCCTACAGCAGCGATGGAGAAGATGTTGAATATTATGCTACTACATCAAGAATATTATGCTCAATCAAGAACTTTCCATCACTTTCCTAAATTTAATAACTGTTCTAATAAGTTTACAACTTATTACAATGGAAACTGCAAATTACTTTGCAGGACAAAATACCCTGTCGATGCCTTCAGACATTCAGAAATTTATCAATACCAGGTATAATGTGATTATTGACAAATCCAGAAATCATGGCATAATTGCTATACTGATGGTTTACTGATAGAATAGAATAGAAAGTGATTTTTATTCTGGGACTGGGTCCCTTGAGAATAACATATTTGCACAGTTTATAATATACAACATGTCGGGCCAACAGACAAAATGAACATACTCAACTAATATTTACAATTATGGATGAATATATACACAAAATAAAATAAATAACAATCCTTAGAAAATAGTTGTGTTGAACAAAATGAAAATTAAATGAGTTTAAATATATAATAAAAAGAAAAAGAAATATTTACATTGTTTTGATACTTGGTCTTTTAAGAATAACATAAGCTTTGAAATAATAAAGAAAAATAGATAGATACTTGTGGAAAAAATAAAAATATTGAATACAAGTTTACTAAAAAAATTTTACATTGTCAAGCAGCATCATTTTGTCATGTAGAAGGTACTGGAAGAGAAAGTGTTTGGATGTGGAGAGGGATGGAGCATGACGGATGTTTGTTGGGAGGGAATTCCAGGGACTAGTAGAATGGGCCAGAAAGGAGCATTCATATTTTTTTGTTCTGTGGGAAGGGATATAAAGGTTGGACATACGGGGTCTCGTTTCTAGTGGATGAACTGAGGGTTTGAACTGCAGGAGATTATAGATATAGGAAGGATGATGGGAGTTGATGGTTTGGTACAGGAAATATCCAAGGAAGTATTGCCTACGGGTGTGGGGAAAAAGCCATTTTGATTCGGTATAAAGATGGGATACATGAGACCGCTTCAATGTGCCATAAACGAATCTTAAAGAACAGTTCATGATCTGCTTCAACCTCTTCTCTAGCATCATTGAGAGGCCACCATATACCGCACATCCATAATCAAAATGAGGGAAAATCAAAGAGGATACAAGGAGCTTACGAGTCGACTGTGGGAGAACATGAGTGCTTATTGACCTTCGGGAAATTTGGGCCACATGTGGTTTGTAGGATGAGGCTTGGTCAAAATGGATGCCTAAATTTTTTACAGAGGAGCTGAAAGTGATGGGATGGTCATTTAGTAATAGGGTAGGAAGAGAAGGAATAGATGTGAGGAAGAAATCGGATCCAATAATGATTGCCTGAGTTTTCGCAGTGTTTAACCTTAATTCATTCTGATTTGCCCAATTACAGATCCTGCCCAGGTCTTTTTGAATACAAGTAAACGCTGCTAATAACTCGGTGGGAGGAAAGGTTAGATAAATCTGAAAGTCATCAGCATATAGGTGGTAGTGGCAGTGATGGATTGAATTGGTAAGATCTTTTATAAAGGCATTGAAAAGGATAGGAGAAATACTTGAACCCTGGGCCACCCCTGAGGACGGTAGGCTACAACATATAGGAGAGGATTTTCTTTGAGAAGAACATAATGGCTTGTGGCTCAGGGACAGGGGTCTGGAGGAAAGACAAACTGAACGATGGAGCTACTATACTATTAGGGAAACATACAATGGTCTTTCAGGCTGAGATACTTGCTATCCTCCATTGTGCCTCTAATCTGCTAGCTGAAAATATAAGCAACAGAAAAATAACCATTTACACTGATAGCCAAGAGACTCTTGGTGCATTGAAAAATCATACAGCCACAAAAGTTGTTGAAGAATGCAATCAAACACTAAATCATCTTGCTTGAAACAATAAAGCATAAAATGGGTACCTGGACAGAGCAAAATCAGCATCAAAGAAAAAGCTGACTCACTGGCCAGGAAAGGCTCAGAAGCTAACCCTATACCACTGGATAATCACTAATAATACGGTATTAGTTTAAGCTTTTCCTTTAGGACAATTAAACAAACCTACAAAATGAAAATTAAACAACTTTGGTTAAACAAAAGACAACACTCTCTTAGATGGTCCCAATATTAATAGAAGTAAGTGCCTACTAACTATGAGTAGGATCTCTTTAAAAACAACCACTACTATCTATATGAGAAACTGTAAACTCAACTATCACATGTTTAAGCTATGACTTTCAAGCACTTCACTGAGTAGACGATGTATTGGGTTGATGCAAAATTAATGCAGGTTTTTAGTAGGTATTGTAAATACGCCATATCTTTACTTTAACCATATATATTTAATCAAAATAATTTCCATCTGAATCAATGCACTTTTGCCAACGTTCAACAAGCTTTCTTATTCCACCAGAAAAAAAATCCGAATCCCTGGACTCAATGAAATCACGAAAAGAATTTTCAAAGTCGTCCTGGTTTTGAAAATTTTTCTCCCTCACAAAGTTGTCCAGATGCCTGAAAAAGTGGAAGTCTGTAGGAGAGAGGTCAGGTGAATAAGGCGGATGTTGGAGAACTTCGTAGCCCAACTCGTGCAGTCGTCGAAGCGTTGGTTGTGCAACGTGTGGTCTGGCTTTATCGTGGAGCAGGATCGGCCCCTTCCGATTCATCAATGCTGGGCAAAGACGTTGCAATTTTTGAGTTCCGAGTTCCGCCGCCATTTCTCGTGTGGTTTTGGTTGGGTCTTCTTCCACTTTTGACCTCAGCTGGTCGTTGTCCAGAGCAAGATGACGGCCCCGACCTTCCTTGTCTTCGAGGTCGAAATCTCCTCTGCGAAACTTCTGGAACCAACGCTGCACCGTGCACTCATTAATAGCCCCTGACCCCACACTTCATTAATATTATGAGCCGTTTGCGCAGCGCTGCGCCCTAATTTAAATTCGTAAAAATAAATTTGACGAAAATCGCACTTTGACATTTTCGATTCAAGACCTTTGAACACACTGAACAAAACGATTTTACTAAACAAATTCATGGTGAAAGAGAGGGTATTAGATAAGGTTTGTTTTGGTATAATAATGATCAATGTTAGGATTAGCTTTGTTTACACAATTGTAATTAAGATATTGCAATAGAGGAAACCTGCATTAATTTTGCATCAACCCAATAGATAAGAAAACACCTTTTTATATAATCTGTTGGTGTGATAGGCTCTCAAGTCTCTGGTACATCCTTTTTGGTGTTGACACATTAGAGCATCCATTATGAAACGACTTAATTGATCCAAACAGCCTCTTAAAGTTTACAGTTGCAACAATATTCAAGTACTAACTGCACAACATTTCACACTAAATCTTGTAGGCTGCAGTGTACTCTTGCCATCCAAAACTGGCTAAAGCTGTACAGGTGAATAAAAAATAGTAAAAAGACTGAGATTCCTAGATACTAGAAATAGTTTATACAATTTTTATCTCTGTCTTTGGTTTCCGAAGTGGTGAGTGAAGTTTAAAAACATTTTTTAACTATTTTAATGCAAGATCAGTAACATTTAATGTAAAGGACAGGAAAAAGAAGGCATTAACTAAATTATTTCACAAAAAACAATAGTTTAATTTTATATATATATTTTTTTTTTTTTTTCTTAATAAAAGGCAATTTTAAAATCTCACCAGTATATTTGGAATGCAACACCTTCTCCAATAATAATGAAAAATTAGTTAAATCTGACACTGGCTCAGAATTCATTTTTAAAAGTCTTGTCAGTTTCTGATTTATAGCGAATAGTGCTGATCTGGAAACTGAGAGCTCCTTCTTCATATTCAAACCAGGGGAATGTTCCTTCAAATGTAGCATACTTTCTGGAAAGTTTTTAACAAACTCTTTTCCAGCCTGAAATGCATCCTTAAAAAAAAAAAAAAAAAAAAAAATATATATATATATATATATATATATATATATATATATATATATATATATATATATATATATATATAACACATACATACATATAAAGGTAAAAGTTTGACGATTTTGTTCAATACATAAATATCACTTATTTTATTGTTACTTTGATCAATAATATTAGTAAATAGAACCATTCAATTCCACAATTGTTTATTTTATTAATATATTTTGATTTTCTTGAGGAAAACATGATAAAAATAATTAATTACTTAAAAATCAAATTTAAAAAAAGTTTGATTTTCCTGTATTGTGACATTGTTTTGACCACAACTATCAGTTTGAATTATATATTAGATTAAAAAGTTTCATTGAATATCACATCCATTACTCCTAGCACTTTTGCACACAAACTTCGAGGAAGCTCTGATAATACCTTCTTCATCAAACCTAGTATTCATTTTTTTAATTGAGCATTTTACAAGCATCCTTTTAGGCCATTATACAGTTTCTTCAACTCCTAACAAATAATTATCATATAAAGTTTTAGACTTATTAACGTCAAAAATGATTTTAAAAACTTTTAGAGCAGCTTATTTTCAGAATAAAATAATTAGACAATGCTTTGGCTAATAATAACAAACTTTACAGGAGATAAATAAATATTAATTTTCAAAAAATATTTTATACATCTATATTTATAACAGTTAAGATTGGAGGAGCAACAATGTTTAACTTAAGACTATTTCTGTAAACATAAACAAGTCATAAATGTACACATAGAGAATTAAAAAAGAGAATAAATCAGTCTTTATTTAGCAATCCTGATTGCCATTTCGTAATATATTGTCATTTTTTAATACATTTTCCAGGTGTAACTGGACAAGGAGACAAGGAGAGAAATTAGTCACAATCTGTTAGGGCGGTGGAGCACTTTTGGCCGTAAATTATTGGGAGGAAGTTTAAGGAGCATAGAGACCATAGACACTTGCAATAGGTTAGCACCCTCCAGGAATCCTTGGCGAGTGTTACAAACCAGGTCAGGATAATGTTGTTGTAGACTGGGTGTCTCAGGTGCAGATGATTAATGCTGTAGAGGAGGAGGAAGGGGAACCATCGGGTGGTGCACAGCAGTGAGTGGAGGCCTGAGGGTAAAGGGAAACAGAGGGGATCAGTTGGTGGAAGGGTAAAGTGTTTGTTGGATGAACATGTAGTGGACAAGGAAGAGAGGGAGGAAATTATTAATCAATGATAAATGGCCAGCAGATCGTGTGAAAGACTAGAATCTCAGGCTTGCTGAAGTTCTGAAGAGTATAGGTACAGATAGTCCTGCGATAACACCATATGGTTACTACCTGGCACAAGAGTTTTTCCAGGATGACTGATGTTGGAAACGCAACAATCTGGGTAAAAATCAAGCAACTCTGGGAATGCGAGCGTATCAGGATTGATCAGACATTCGTACGGTGCACTCTGTTGGTTGAAATGATCTTGGACACGGAGCGGCAACAGACACGGCAGTCATATCACCAAGGGGAGAACATCCATAGGAAACACGAAACGCTACAGGTGTTGGATCGGCAGTATTTCTGGTGGGATATGAGGAAAACTAGTGGATGTTCTTGGTGCGTGCAAGTTTTGTCAGACCACTGAATATTTTTTTTAATAAGGAACAAGACTTACACTTTCTCGAATCTGCACCATTTTATTTAATTCTTTCCTAAATGCTTCATTTTCTTTATACTGGAATTCCAACATATCCCAATTGATGGCTCTACTCATTACTCCCTGAAAAAAATAGTATTTGTCATTATATGTAATTGTTTCCTTTACTTATAAAACACTTATTTAAAAAAAAAAAAGCATATATATATATATATATATATATATATATATATATATATATATCTTTATTTATTTATTAATATATAATAATAAATTCTTTACTTATTCTGGGACAAGTCCCTTTATAAATAATATTGCAAATCACATAAAAAAACTTATGTGTCTTAGAGTAAAAAAATAACAAATAGAATTTAAAACAAAAATAAACAATAGTAATAAATTAAAAGGTAGCTTTTAATAATAATTTAGAAAATTGATAACAAAACTAGACTAAAAATAAAACAGAAAAATATTTGCATATAATAATAATAATAGGCTTACCGAACCCGAAGGTTCGATGCCGATACCACCAAACTTCGCCTGCACAGACTCGTCCAATGTTCACCGGTCAAGCCCAAGTCCCCGAGATCAGCCTTAATGCAATCCTCCCATCGACGCTTCGGCCTAACTTTTGGACGCCTACTAGTCGGTTCAGCGAATACCAACTTTCTCGGAATCCGTTCCTCACTAAGCCCAACAACTTTACGCACCCATTTGAGTCTCCGCGATGCTATCAACTCAATTATATTCACAGGGTACAAACTCCGCAACTCCGCGTTGTGCAACCTTCTAAACTCCCCAGTGGCCTCATCTCTCTTCGGACCAAATATTTTACGCAGTACCTTATTCTCGAAAACCTTAAGCCGTTGTTCATCCTTCAAAGTAAGCGGCCACGTTTCGCATCCGTAAAGAACCGTTGGAAGAATAATAGTTTTATAAATTCTAACCTTTAAGTTTTTAGACAGAAGCCGCGAGCTAAGCAATTTAGCAACCGAATAATAACACGCATTTCCCACCTTTAACCGGGACTTTATTTCTTCCTGGATTTCATTTTTTCTTGTTATCATTGAACCTAAATACTTGAATTTCTCTACGTGTTCAAAAGTATGACCTGAAATATTAATATCATCAAGATCGCCACCATTTCTGCAACTAATCATATATTTCGTCTTATCGGTATTTAATTCGAGACCTATTTGTTTACCGGTTTTTATTAACACACTTGTATTTAGTTGTATAGTTTCCGTGTCTTCACCTAGTAGTACCAAATCATCGGCATACCCCAAAACCGGAATCTTGTCACCCATATTTAAGCCTTTTTCGGTACACATCACCTTTTCTATAACATATTCTAAGGCTATATTAAACAAAACAGGTGAAAGGGAGTCACCCTGTTTCAAACCCGATCGCACCTCAAATCTCTCGGAGTAATTATGACCGATTCTAACTATATGAAATGTTTCAGACAAACACATCTCTACTAGGTTTACAAACGTTTTAGGTATCCCCTGTTCAATCATGATGTTATATAGCTTCTGACGGTCTATGGAATCATAAGCCTTTTTAAAATCTATATAAAGTTGATGGACTACACCGTTGTATTCCAGCTTCTTCTCTAATATTTGACGTAAGGAAAATATTTGATCAATAGTCGAGCGATTCCGCCTAAAACCACATTGGTAGTCTCCGATAATTTCCTCAGTGTATTCCGTGATTCGGCTAGTTAGTATTGACGAGAATATTTTATAGCATACTGGGAGAAGAGAGATCCCACGATAGTTGTTACAATCCGTCCTCGGTCCTTTTTTGTGAATCGGAATAAGTATTGATTCTTTCCATTCTTCGGGTATTTTTTTATTTTCCCAGATCTTTTTAACTAAAACATGTAATTTGGAAACACCCGCTTCTCCACATGCTTTGATTAATTCACTCGTGATATTATCATTTCCTGCAGCTTTATACCGTTTTAATTTTCCTATCGCGATTTCAACTTCCTCTTTACTCGGTGCGTCTACCCAGCGCTCTGGTATTCAGAGGGAGGAGATTGATTATTATTTTCCGTATTTAGAATGCCGTCAAAGTGTTGTTTAAATTTATTTAATATCTCAGTCGGATCCGCAATTATGTTGTTATTCGCATCTTTAACCCCATTCAATAGAGGTTCAAATCTTTTACGCGATTTGTTTATACCTTTGTACATCTCTCTTACGTTATTTTCGATTCTGTGTTTTTCTATTTCTATTATTTTGCCTTTAAGATACTCTCTTTTCTTATTTTTTAAGAATTTTGAAGTTTCGTTTTTTACTAACCGAAAGTAAGCCACATTATTATCGCTTGGATTATTTAAGGAATTCAGTTTAGCGGTTTTTCTTTTTTCACACATATTTTGACAATCCCTGTCGAACCAAGGTTTGTTCTTTTTATTTTCGATTTGCCCAAGACATAAGTTACCGACCTCTTTAATATTATCCCTGATCCCTTCCCATAATTTGTTTACATCTTCGTGTTCCTCGTCTGAAGATTCCAAAGCATCGAACCTATTTTTTACTTCTATCGCGAATTGTTTTCTAATTTCGGGGTTGTTCAATTTAACATCAAAATTCTCGGGATGAATATAGTTCGGTGTTCTCTTTTTTGTATTTAGTTTTTGTCGAAGTTTCGCGATTACTAATTCATGATCAGATCCGCATTCTGCACCACGATACGATCTCACGTTAATTATGCTACTTTGCCATCTGTTTTGTACTAAAATATGATCTATTTGATTCCGAGTTTGTCCACCCGGCGATGTCCACGTATACTTATGAATGTCCTTATGTTTAAACGTAGTACTTTTGATTATTAGGTTTTTCGAAATGGCAAAGTTTATTAGTCGGGTCCCATTATCATTACTATATTCGTGCAAACTTTCTTTACCGATTGTAGGACGATATACTTCTTCCCTTTCAACCTTTGCGTTCGCGTCACCTAGTATTATTTTAATGTAATTTCGCGGTAACTTATCGTAAACCGACTCTAGTTTATCATAAAATTCGCATTTTACTTCATCATCACTATCTTCAGTGGGAGAATGAATGTTTATAAACGCGATTTTAGACCAACGACCCTGAAATATAGCAACCGATATTCTTTCACTAAAGAACTGTACATCCCGTAATGCGGAAAGAAATCTATTCCTAATCAGAAACCCGGTGCCTAAACAATAATTAACGCTCCCCCCGCACCAAATAGTATACTTTCCTTCTGTTAACGAACCCTTCCCTGGCCAGCGAACCTCTTGTAATGCAACGATATCTATATGGTACCCCTTAACTTCATTCGCGACCGACTTTAACCCACCTGCCATATTTAAACTTCTAACGTTCCACGTCCCTATTGTTAGATCTCTACTTTTCATCTTGCGCCTAAAATATTTGCATATACAAAACTTAATTACAAATTTTAATTAATGGGATTTACCATATTGGTAAAATGTTGATGAAATAATATAGTTAAATGTGCAAATGCAACACAAAGTAAAATATTATAATTAATTAATTGCTTCTCTATGTTTTTTTTAACCAATTTTATAGAAATTTGCAAATCTATTTAGGGTTCTTTGGGATTTGCACAGAAAGAAAGTGATAAAACAGACGGGATTTGAAGGTCAGAAGAGTATCAGAGTGACAAATATATCAAGGAATAGCATTCCACACAGACAAGCATTAGGAAGAATCTGTTTAAAGCAGCGATTTGATTGACTACTAAGTCTATACAATGGTGTACTTGAAAGTCCAAGCTTGAATATGTGATAGTTGAGTGTTATATTTGCAGTGTTTTAATTTTAATATATAACATAATTTTCCACAAAATTATGTCACAGGATCAGTAGATGATGTTGTTACAAATATAGCACTTCAACAATAATAGTACAACCACGGATGATCCATTAGTCAAAATACAGCCATTCATCAATAAGATAAAACTTCCTTTTCACAGTCATTCCTGCCATATGAAAATCTGTGCATCGAAGAAAGTCTTTTACTTTACAAAGGCAGATGTTATTTTAAACAGTTCATGCCATCCAAAAGAAGTAGGTTTGTGACTAAACTGTTTGTCCTTTGTGACTGAAAAACTAATTATGTACTGGACTTCATAATTTATACCGACAATAAAACAAAGTTCAAGAAAAGTGACACAGGCATTGGAATCTCTGGAGATGTTGTAATGATGCTACTTCAGCTGTATCTCAGAAAATGCCATACAGTGATTACAGACCATTGGGATACAAGCCCACTATTGTATACTTTGCTACATCACAAGAAAACCAATGCATTTGGGAAAGAGTGGAAAAACAGTTGACCAGAAGAAAGTGTGCTGTTTGCGTAAAAATTAACAGGAGTGATGCATGACACCAATAAAATAAATGCGATGTCGGTCTATGCATTGATAATTGTTTTGAATTTTTTTACTCACATTTAAATTATTAATTCCTGTTGTAAATATCAAGTTTCTTATTTGATTGAAAAATTTAATGTTTATAATATATAATTTTAATACTAAAAAATAACAGTCTTTAATAATTTAACCTTCTGCAAAAGAATCACTGTAATTTATTACTGTTTGTGCCTTAAAAAGTCACTTCAGTATGGCGAAAAAGTATTCCGGTCCCAGCGATGGT
This sequence comes from Piezodorus guildinii, assembly GCA_023052935.1. NCBI lineage: Eukaryota > Metazoa > Arthropoda > Insecta > Hemiptera > Pentatomidae > Piezodorus > Piezodorus guildinii. Next base: position 76,875,736 of record CM041295.1, read on the forward strand.
CAGCACTAGCCATTTAGAGCTCTAAGGGTTAATGAGGTCCTACTCAAGTTGAGTAGGCACTTACTTCTATTGACACTAGGACCATCTAAAAACAGAAGTGAGTGTTGATGGTATGACAGCTCTTCTTGAAATTTTTCAGTGGCTGGTAATAGGTCAGAAAGGTGCAAGGATAGGTAAATTTGAAAGTCATCAGCATAAATATGGAATAGGGAGTGATATGAAGAAGATCATTGACGTAAATAGAAAACAGAGTGAGAGATAGTGATGAACCCTGAGGAACAAACACACACGCATGCGCGCACACATACAGACACAGACAGACACCACACACCACACACACACACACACACACACACACAATATACACATGCTTCATCAGTTTCATTAAATTTAGTTAAAATCTTAGTCTGATAAATTAAAGCTAATCAGTTTATAAACATTTTAATAATAAATTACTGCCTAAATTCAACACAACTTTGGCAATTCAGAATATAATTCAGTCAGTTCAATGAACTGCATAAAAGTGTTTCATACTTTTATAAATATATTTTTAAGCAAAGAAGTTAAGATCATGATGCTCACCTCTGTGAATACACCAGAAGCTGTAGACCAAGACAAGCAAGGAACCAGAACCAAAGGAAATGGCCAATTGGTAGCAGCTAAGGATGCCATCTAAATCGGAAAATAAAACATTAATTAATATTTTAATAGATTAATATATTTTTCACTCCAGCTACTACAAAATAAAAAATCTGAAAATAAAAATATAAAGTATAGATAAACTTCCTACTGTCATCATGCATAGATATTAGCATAAATTTTAAAAAATAAAATAAAATAATATATATATATATATATATATATATATATATATATATATATATATATATATATATTGTTTGATCAGTTCTCGACTGTTGATAATTTAAGTTTGTGTTGTTCTCAGGTTTCAGTCAATGAAAGATATAATATATATAATATATCTTCTTTTTCATCCTTCCTCTATATCGCACAGCAGTGTGAATGAGTCGCTAGTAGAAGCTGATCCAGGCATCCCTATTCTGCGTTATTTCTCTTGCTGATCTCCTTTCTATATCCCTTTTTGTGCAAGCCTTCTTGACCCTTTCTTCTTGGTCTCCTTCCCTCCATTTCCACCTCATATGTCGCTCTTGATCATCCAACATTCTCGAGACATGCCCGAACCATCTTAACTGATTATCTTCAATAATATCCACAGTCATCAGATCTTACATCAAGGTTGGATCTTACTGTGGTATTTCTTATTCTGTCTCGTTTTGTCTCACCCTCTACTTTCCTCAAGTAGCGCATCTCCATAGCCTGGAATTTGCTTTTATGCTTAGTAGTGAGGGTCCAGGATTCGCTGGCATACGCCAGTATAGGCAAGAAGGTTGTCTTGTATATTATTATTTTTGTGTGCTAGGAGACCTCTCTTTTGCCTATGAAGCCCTTCTTAAGAGATTGAAAACACCTTGCTGCAGTCTTTATTCTTTCTTTTATGTAATCATCCACCCAGTCCTGCTCATTTAGGTGTGTGCCTAGATATTTAAAATTCTCCACATGCTCAATCTTTTCTGCCTATAGTCTGATGGCTCATCCAATTCGGTTCTCCCTCCTTCCTATCTTCATGATGTTTGTTTTTTCAGCATCTATTTCCATGTTTATGGTCTTAAGTGCTTCCTGGAGGACACGAAGATTAAACTGGAGATCCCTCCCATTATTGGCTAATACAACAATGTCATCAGCATGTGCGAGCATCGTGAGGTGGGTCGGCGAAAATTCAAGTTTCCTTGACAGTAGGGCCTCATTCTTGATTTGGCCTTTTTAAGAGCCCCATCTAGGACCACTACGAACAACAGTGGGCTGAGACTGCAACCTTGTCTTATTCCTTGAGATATCTTAAATTCTTTTAACAAATTGTTGAATGTTCTGATGATACCATGATACCTCTCTTATAAAGACCTGAGATGGCCATTTCTAATCCTTGCTGAACTCTCCTTTCATTAAGTTCCCTCACAATATCTTGTTTCCTAACCCGATCAAATGCTTAGGATAAATCAGCAAAGTATATCAGAACACATTTATTCTTTTCTATTACTTTTTCACTGATCTGCCGCATAGTGGAATAATCTAGATCTTGGCTGTACTTAAGAATGCCCTTGGGTGTTGATTTTTACATTCTCTTTGCTCACCACTTTTATGTAAAGGAAGAATAATAATGGACACTTCTCAATCTTTACGTATCTTCTTTCCTTTCCAGAATAGATGCTGGAATCAGTGATAGGTAAATACTCAAGGAAAAAAAAGTACAGAGTACTGTAATCAAAATAATGCTCACTGCGAAGTACAGTACTCAGAACTTTTGTACTTTAGAGTACTTGATTACCTCGAGTACTGGAGTACTTTTTATATGAGGTCGCCCGAGAAGAGTATATTACCTACATATATTGAGTACGGGTTTCATCCATTTTGGGTTCTATAGATAATTTATTTAGGCCATCTTTTTTTTCTTTTTTTTTTATATTATCAATTTTAAAATATTCTTTTTTTTTTTGTTATTAATGATTTTATTTGCACCTGTAAAATGTTTACAATAAGCAAATTTGATTTTATAAACAAGGAGACATGGCATGGTTAGGCATGAGGGAGACAGCACCCAGTGGTGCATCCTCCTGACATTCAAAGAGGAACTATTATTTTAGGCTAGGAGGTCCCTCATCCAACTCCTTTTCAGTCTACGCCGAGTTATGTCAGAGATGTCAGTTGTAGCCATATTTTGAACAAATTGGTTAGTGTGTCCATGTAGTTGGTCGTAAAATCTTTTGTATGACATTCGAATGTGGTTTGTTGTAGTCGGAATGCGTAAGTCGGTATGAAGAGTATCGTTTGAAACATAAGGTGGTGAGTTCATTGTCAGTCTTAAAAATTTGGATTGTAAGGTTTGTATTTTTTGAATGTGTGTCTTTTTAGCAGGTCCGTAAATTTGGCATGCGTAAGTCCATATAGGTTTTAATAAATAAGTATATACGTTAAGCTTCTGTCTTATGCGTAATTTAGAGTGTTTATGTAGTATCGAATATAATAATCTGAGTCGAAAGTTTAAAGTTTTGCATTTTTTTTTTACGTGTGGGCCCCATGTCAATCTTTTGTCAAAGATTAGTCCCAAGTGCGTTACTGTATTTGTTTGTGGTATCTGGTGGTTGTCTATATAAACTGGAGGGCAGGTTCCGTGTCTTAAAGTAAATGTAGCATTTAATTTTTATTATAATTAAGATTAGTTTGAATGAATAATTGTATTATTAGGTTCCTTTAATTAAAATGATCCTTTTCATTCAACTTATTTTATTTTCTTATTTTTTGTCCCTACGTTTCGGCTCTTTGCCATTCTCAAGGGATCTCTTTATACTCCTTTATACACTCTATACAATATATAGATATATATTTTGTCATAATTGAGTAAAATAAAAATTAAAACTATTATAGGCTGACCAGCCCTGTCCTGGTTGTTATCATCTACTCACAACCAGGACAGGACAGGGCTGGTCAGCCTATAATAGTTTTAATTTTTATTTTACTCAATTATGACAAAATATATATCTATATATTGTATAGAGTGTATAAAGGAGTATAAAGAGATCCCTTGAGAATGGCAAAGAGCCGAAACGTAGGGACAAAAAATAAGAAAATAAAATAAGTTGAATGAAAAGGATCATTTTAATTAAAGGAACCTAATAATAAATGTAGCATGTTGTGACTTGTCATGGTTAATTTTTAATTTCCATTTCTTACACCAGTTTTGTACATTGTCCAAGTGGTGTTGTAATGTCATACTGGTCTGTGTTTCTCGTAATAACAGCAGTGTCGTCGGCGTATGTCGCAGTTAGGATGTTTTGGTCTGTTGGTAAGTCATAAGTGTATATTAAGAAGAGAAGTGGGGCCAGGATAGAACCTTGGGGAACACCTGCACAGATTGGTTTTATTGATGAGGTCTCTGAACCCTGTCAAACAGAGAAGAAACGGTCATGGAGAAAAGACTGTAGAACTAAATAATATGTGCAAGGAAGAATAGGTTTCAGTTTAAAAAGAAGACCCTGGTGCCACACCCTATCAAAAGCCTGAAGGCATAGATGGCTGTTATGCTAGCAACTTAACACCACCGGTAACCATTAAAAGGTGTAATAAGTGGTTAAAGATTTATGTTATATCCTTATGTTTTCAAACCCGGCAGATGGCTTTATATTTTTTTGAAGGGAATAAAAAATCCTTAGTTATTTCGTCCTTCGAAAGGGTTGTATATTAGTTAATAATTTTGGTGGGAAAATTAAACAAAATATGATAGGACCATCTGCCGGGTTTGAACCCATAACTTTGGGTATAGAATAGAAAAAAATCCTCAATGCGCAAGCGCAGGATCTTAAAATCGATAGTACCATGTAAATCCATGAGTAAAAAAACCCATAATAATAAATCCTTATATCGATTTTATTTGAAGAGATTAAATTAATCAATTTTAAAATCAATAATATGAAAAAAAAAAAAAAGATGGCCTGAATAAATTATAATAGACCTCAAAGTGGATGAAACCCATACTTAATATATGTAGGTAATATACTCTACTCTGGTAAAAAGTACTCCAGTACCCAAGGTAATCAAGAACAAAAAGTACTGTACTTCATAGCGAAAATTCGTTTGATTAAAGTACTCCGTACTTTTTTTTCCTGAATATCTGCCCATCGCTGGCTGGAATATCTCTTCACCTACTATTCCCATGTGCTTAATCATTTCAGGTGTTATTTTATCTATACCAGCAGCTTTTCCTAGTTTTAGTGATTCTATCGCTTTGACTATCTCGTCTACTGCTATATAATCTTCTTCCGTGAAGTTCACTTTTTTAATTAAATTAGAGTTATCTGTTGATATAGTCTAAAAGGTTCATAAAGTATTCCACCCATCTTTCCATGGTTTCCTTGGATTATGAAAGCACTTCTCCATCTTTATTCCTGACATACGTCAGCACCGGTGGTTTCTCCTTGTGCATATTCTTGAGTGTTCAGTAAAACAGCTTCAGATTTTCTTTGTAGTTTGTTTACAGTTTTTCTCCAAAAGTCTTCCCATTCTTTTCTCTTTTGTTGTCTGACCATTTCCTTAACTTTTTTCCTCTGCTCTTTACACTCAACATAATAAATCATAGATTATGTTTGGAGGTACTGCTCCCAAAGAACTTTTTTTCTGTTTGGTTTCAATCTTTATTTCCTTGTTCCACCATAGAGTTCTTTTTGCTTCTCTGATTTGAGTCTGTTTTCCCACATACTCTCACTGCTGCATCTTTGAGAATTCCCTTAAATGAATTCCAACTTACCTCTATGTTATTAGAGTCCCAGGGATAATCTTTGCTTTGAGCTTTCTCCTCAACTGTTGTTATGTAGGCCTTTCTGATTTCCTCTGAATTGAATTTATAGCTGTTGATTTTGTATGATTGTCTAATTTTTTCTTTCCTGGTTGTCCTTACCTCTCTAACAATAATTATATCCATCTTTAAGAGGAAATGGTCAGAGTTTATCTCATAACCCCTTTTGACCCTGACATCTAGCGTTAGCTTTATCTTCTCTCTTGGGATCAGAAAATAATCTAAAATAGATTTTTAGTCTCAGGTATATTGATGAATATATCTCTAATATATTGATGAATTTTCTTATGAGGGAATTTACTGATGGCGAACACTAATCCATTCGCTAAGAATATGTTTAATATTCGTTCGCCGTTGTCATTTATGAATTTCTCTCCATGAACTTCTATTATCAACCAACAACAATAACCAACCAAACAGAACCAACAACAATAAACATACATACATACATAAATATATATATATATATTATATATTATATATATATATATATATATATATATAATTTTTATTGTTGTTGATTCTCGGCTGTAGATAATTTAAGCATCCTGAAGATCTTGAAGTTCAATCAATAAATAAACCATTCTGTTAGGCAACATTTTGAGAATTTATTGTTCTCATACTCATGCTCTAACAGAGAAAAAACAGAATATTCAAATTTGCATATAACATTTACTAGATAACATTATTGTTACAGAGAAAGAAAATTTTTTAATAAATTTAAGGATGCAATGAGTTCACAATGAATGGATATATAGCAGTTAAACAGACATCTTAATTGGAATTTAAATTTTATCTAACATTATTAATACATATAAAAGAAATTATATAATGTCTTATACAGAACTGTGTGGATATCACAATCTCCACGAACACTGAAAAAATATGTTAGGAATGGAACAGAGAGCAGTAGGTAGGGATTTTCTCGGGTTGAAGAAATTCGGAAAACCCCCCAGTGTTTTTTAAAGATTGTAATATTCATACAGTTTTACCTAAGATACTATATTATTTCGAATTGTAATAATAATTTTTAATATGTATTTATAAAGTTAGAACCATTGTAAAATCCAATTAACATATCTATTTAACTACTATATATACATTTGTTGTGAATTCACAGCGTTCTTAAATTTATTCAAATTTTTTTTATTTCTATGAAACAATTCTGTCATGTACTAATTATTATATGAAAATTTAAATACTCTGCTTTTTCAGTTAGGACATGGATATGAGTACAATTACTTCTCGAAAATAGCCAAAATAAAATTATTTATTAATTAATTTCATTCAATTGTTAAAATAAGAAAATAGTTAAAATAAAGATTTTATCACATACTTTAAAGCTCTTTAAAATATTACATGAACACTGATAATACCGGATTAAACATTTTTTTATTACTTGGTCAACACTTTTGGCATCTCACTGGGGACTTAAAATGATTAATTAAGATTAGTTCTTTCTTGTTAAAAGATTTATTCAACCCAATAGTTTTACACGTCAATTAAATTGGCCTTAGCGTTATAACATCAAATATATTTACCGGGCAAAAGAAAAGCAGTTCCGTCTTAAGCAGTTGTCTCCATTCTCTAGTAGATGCATCTTTCTTCGAACCAAATATTTTACATAACATTGAAAAATTTAAGGGGCTGAATTTACTCGAGCACAAGTGACCACGTTTCACATCTGTAAAGAACAGTAGGAAGTATAAAAGCCTTATAAATTCATACTTTCTGATTACTGTTTTCTGCATAGAAGTCGTGAAAGGTACTTTTAGAAAGAAAAGCAACTAGCTTCTAGCTTTTAAACGAAAAGCAGTGAACTTAACTAAACATTTTCTAATATAAAGCTTGAAAAAAAATAAAATAAAATAAACTTAAAATCCTATGAATGATAAATGAATAAATAAATATACTTTATAAATATACATACATACATATATATATATATATATATATATATATATATATATATATATATATATATATATATATATATATTATAATATGCCAATTGAAAATGGTGGTGGGAAGTAACAGATCATGAACCTGGTGAGATGCCAAACCATCATCATTGTATGTATAAGGAATAATTAGACCCTTAAAGCATTAAAAAAAAGGGGAAAGGACAAATCAACTGCACAAACATATGTATACAGCATAGAAATATCAATCTGACCATAAGAAGAAATCTCTGAGCATATGAGGAATTAAAAATGAATCTATATGTTATCACTATACAAAAATGGGATACACTTAATAATGATGTAGATTAGTAGAATACCCATTTATGTGTGGAAGGGAGGAACCACTTCAAATCACTGTAAAAAATAAGTACAGGAGATCACCTCAGAATAATGGAAACAAATCTTAAAAACTATTCATAATTCACTACATACTGTTCTCAGGTACTACAGAGAGGTCACTATATACTAAACACACAGTCGAAGTGAGGGAAAATCAGAGAGGATACAAAGGACTTACGGGTGGATTGTGGAAGAAGGCAACAAGGAGGGAGATACTGAAAAACTTAAGGGAACTTCTTGATCTTTCAGAAATTTTAGTAATAAGAGGTTTTCAGGACAGGGTTTAGTTAAAAGTAATACCTAGGTTTTTGTCAGAGCAACTAAAGATGATAGGGTGATCATTTAGGAATGAAATAGAAAATGTGGCACAGGATAGGAAGGGAATTCTCCGGGTCCCAGGTTCGAATACTAGCTGAGACAGAATATTATTTATTCTGTTATTTCAGCCGGGGTGTGACCTTGGGGTATGGAGACCCTCCTAGGGCACACCCAGTCTCAATAAAGTGGGTGCCCACAACATAAGAAAAAACCTGGCAGCTGAGACCGATTTTGGCCTATATACCTCATCCAATGGTAATTGGCATAAAACCAGTATGAAATTCAACATGTATTGAGGAGCCCCAAGGCCCTTCATAGGTTTTAAAGGTATAGGCTTTTTTAATTAATTTTTCAAATATTTTCATTGATAAGAATGAAAAAAAAAAAGCTGCACCTGAGAACAGGGGAAGGAAGGATGATAAGGAATTATTAGGAATGGCAACAACTTGAATCCAAACAAAGAGGAATGACTGAAACCAGAGGATAATGCTGTTGAAAAAGGTCAAAACCTATGGAGAAGTCCACAAATATTTTAATTTAATTTCTTTACATCAATGGTGATATGTATGTCACTGGTGATAACTAACAAGGGCTGATTGTGAGGAAAAACCTGGTTGAAAACCATATTGTTAAGGATCAAGTAATTAGGATTTAGGAAAATCAGATATTTGCGACTGGACTATTCTTCCAAGAGGTTTGGAAAGTTGTGTGAGGATGGAAATGTGCGATATTTTATTAGGGAGAACAGAGGTTTTGTTGATGGAGAGGACTAATAAAGCCTTTTTTCAAGAGGTAGGAATTACTGAACTTTAAAGGTAAAATTATAATAAAGAGAAGAAATAACAGGATTTCAGGAGTGCATTTTTGTAAGAATTTAACAGGCGTTCAATCAAAACCTAAGGAACTGGTGTGAGACTTCATAACAGATGAAATATGGTCAGCAGGAGAGATGTCAGAGAAGTAAAAATTTATTGGAGTTAAATGAATAAGCTGAAAAAAAATTGAAAAGGTAGTTGTGGGGAACTGTTAAGAGGAGGTGGATAAAAAGTAGGAACTTCAACTAATGAGAAGGAGGATTTGCCAAGAGAGAGCTTGCAGATGACAACAAATGATATATATATAAAAACAAATTACAAATCTTAACTTTGACTTATTGAAAAAAATTAATAAATTTTAATAATTTTCAATTTTAGTAATAAATCTCTTATTTCAATAAGCACATGACAGCAGGTAGATGGTATGTATCTTAAACAAAAAAATTAATGAAAAAGAAGTTACCTGTCTTTTTCCAACCCTATTGGACCAAAACCAGTTTTAATCTGCTTACCTATGAGGTCTTTTTCAAGGTTCACTTTTTTCAATTGGTCTAAACACTTGCATAAGGTCTCGCAAGGTAAGTTTTTGTAACATTTACCCAATAACTGAAACCCATACAACTGGGAAGACTTACAACGGGAGAGAGAGAGAGAGAGTACAATCAAAGAATCACTGATTTTACCAAAAAATTTTCTATAGCCCAAAATATTGAACATGTGTTAGGGCGGGGTGGCCGAGATGGTTAACACGCGTTGCCTAGCTACCAGATGACCAACACCTTGAAACCAAAAATTACCAGTTCAACTCTCGGAACCATAGGGAACTTTTATCTTGACATTAATCCCCCCCCCCTGCCCTCAACCCCTAGTCTAAGAAACCCCCTCCCTCCCCCCCAAAAAAAAAAAAAAAATCAAGTGTTGGAACAATTATTCCAATGGACCTGAGATAACAAGAATCCAACTCCAAAAAATATTTTTAATTAAAGCTGAATTTAAGTGCTTTTCCAACATGCACAAAAGTACTAGGAATGTCTAGCCATTCAGTTACATAAGGCATCTAAATATAGATATTATATATCTCTAAAAGCATCTGTTTTAATTTTGATTTGTTTTAGATTAGCATTTTTAAATTATTCATAAAAAAATACAATAAATAATTAAGCAAGTTATGAAACAATTCAAATCCAATACCAAAAGAAAAAGCTACTAATTTACATAAAACTAGAGCATTTAAAAATAAAGTTTTCCTAGAAATGGAAATGGTAGCCTAACAGAGCAATTAAAAAAACTTTTGCAAAAGTAAAATGTATTTGTATTCATGAAAATAAATACAACTGTTCACTATTTTCCAAAAAAATGTCTACCTGAGCCAAACTATATTTCTTTATGGGAATAAGGTCTGCACTATAATAGTGCAATCTAAACTAAATTTTTTAAACAAGGTGCTGAGGCAAAAAGTAGGTTGATTTGAAAAAATATTAGTTTATGCAGGCTGACAGTTCTTACATAAGACTGAATATGAATATTTGCAACACCCTTCCCGCATAGGTTGCAACAAATTTTATCAAGTAATAAACTCGACCTTTTGTAAGACATATAATAAATCATATTTTATGTGAAAGACCATGTATTTGGTTTGATTTGTTCAAAGTGCATAAAAAAGTCCTAATGCTCTAAAAATCACAAAATTTAGCACATTTTTTTGGTAAAAACATATTTGTATTCAAACTTAAACTGTTTAAAATTTGCTAATAATTTTGTACTACATTTAAGGTAAACAGTTAAGGCCAAAGTTGGGTTGATTTGAAGAAAATTTTAGTTCATGTATGCTGAAAAGTTTCTTATCATAGACTGTAAATCGAAGTTATGATAATAACAGTAATAGATATAGTAAAACATATGATAAAATAGTATAATTAACATGATATTTTATTATGGGACACATGTGGGTCTGTTTATAAATCGTAAAAGTAATCATGAAACTGACAAAAACTTTTTTTTCTTCATATAGATAGTGCACTAAAACATTAGGAAAAGTTGAAAAATGAAAAGTTCCATTTTCTGAATAATTAAAATTTATCACTTAATATTTTATAAACTAATTAAAAAATAAAACTGACATGAGATATTCTCTCTTGTGTCACTACCTGTCTTCCTAAAGTATCCACCAACTAGTTAAACTCATAGTCATGTTTTTTAGATTTTATGTAGTTTTTTTTTTTTTAAAGAAAAGTAAATTTTATTCTGGGAACTTCAGTCCCCTAAGAATAACAGTAAAGTATAAAAACTGAGCATTGTGTTTGGCACAGAAACAAAAACATTAAAAAATACAAACTTCAGATATACTTTATTATTTATAAAAGTAGTAAATAGGACTACTTGTACGACAAACGATTAATATATATATATATGTGTGTGTTTTTGTTTATATGTGTATGTAGAGATATTATAATTGTACTTCTCACTAATATCATGAGATCATAGAGAAAAACAAAATAAGGGTGTTGTTTACACATTTGTAGCGGTCCTCATTTAGAACGGAATATGACTATTATTCTAACTTTTTGTTTACAATTACTCGGAAGATTGATGGCTGAGGAGATTAAGGAACAATTTGTTTTTAAATGAGGCTAAAGAAGATACTTTGCCTGTAGAGGTAGGTATGTAATTCCAGAACGAAATGGCACGCAAAGTAAAGGATTTTTTAGAGGGTGATGTTGGATGAGAAGGAAAATAGAGATTAGGTTGGGATCTTGTGTTAAATGAATGTACTGATAAACAAGAGATTATTAGGTCAAGAATGTAGGATGGATTATTGAAAGTGGGAAATATGAATACTCCCAGGAAATCCTGTCACCAAGAAACTAGATTGAGCCACTTCGACATACCTATCCGAGACGCTGGAGTGCCTGGGGACTTTGAAGATGAATCTAATGCAATATTTCATGGGCATTTGTTATCTCATCTCAATTCCGTCAGACAATCCACCGAACACCAGGCAGCCATAGTCAAAGTGGGAGAAGAAACAAGGAGCCAACGAACATTGAAAGGCAATGTGTCACACAATCTTGAAAACAGTTTAAGATTAGCGATGGAGTTGCGAATATAGGAAACATGTTTATTCCAAGAATGGTTTTGGTCGAAGATAACACCAAGATTTTTAACGGTAGTATGAAAATGGATAGGTTGTCCAGTAAGGGATAAGAAGAAAGGGAATTAAAGAGATGTTTGGAACCATTGATCATGACCTTAGTTTTATCAACATTCAATCTTAAATCATTATTTAATGCCCATGCGTTAATAATATCTATTCTTCTGGTATCTTACGGATTGCCTCAAACATCTCGCTGGGATAAAAGGAAAGGTAGTTCTGAAGATCATCAGCATATAAATGATATTGTGAATGATGAATAGAGTCTGGTAGATCATTTATATATTTAAAAAAACAGGGTTGATGAAAGGGAAGATCCTTGTGGGACACAGCAGGTTAGTAAGAGGGAAGAAGAAGTAGGTTTATCAGAGATAACAACTGTTTGGGAACGATGAGATAGGTAGGATTGAAACCACTTTAAGACACAGTTTAATAGGGATAAATTTTCGAGTTTTGAAAGTAGGATATCATGATTAACCAGGTTGAATGAATTGGAAAAGTCAAAGAGTTCAAGGATTGTGATTTTACATTAACATTACATCTATAGAAGATTGGATATCTTGAGTAATTTTCACAGGGTGGATTATGATGAGAAGTGAGTTCGGAAACTGGATTGGAGGGGATTAATAAGTGACTTTTGCTCTAGGGAGGTGTTAAGCTGTGAATGAACTATTCTTTCTAACAGCTTTGAGAGATTGGAGAGCATGGAAATCGGTCAGAAATCATAAACTCTGGTGGGAACCGAGACTTTGCTAAGTGTACGAATTATAGCTTTTTTCCACGCTATTGGAAAGGTAGAATTCTGTAGAGTAATTATATTTGTGAAATAAAATTTTTCGTGGATCAAAAAACAATCGCTTATGCTTGACAACCGAGTATGATGAGTGGGTTTAAACGGAACGATGAAAAGGTCTAGAGAGTGAATAAGATCTATTAGGTATGATTTGTCAGGGGAGTCAGAAGATAAATTGGTATTGAGGTCACCAGTTATAATTATGTTATTGTATAAAGGGACAAATGTGAAAAGAGAGAATTCCAACGTAGGATCAAATCGGATATGTGAAAGGCAACATATTATGATATCGAGAAGATAAAATAAATTTGAAGAAATTTCCACAAATAAATATTCAGGGTAAGGTAAATAAATAAATTCTTTATTATCCTAGGACAATTTCCTTTAGAATATCATTAACATGATATATCAAAAGGGCTTCAGAGTCTTAGAACAATTAATTATTTGTAAACATGTTAATTAACTAAAACTAAACAAAAACAGACATACGCAAATATGTAGAAAATTAAATAAAATAGAATTTTATTTACAATTTTTTATGACTGGATGGTCATGAGATAAATGAATAAGCGGGATTTGAAGGTAGGAAGAGAGTTGGAGTGACAATATATTGGGTTGATGCAAAATTAATGCAGGTTTTTAGTAGGTATTGTAAATACGCCATATCTTTACTTTAACCATATATATTTAATCAAAATAATTTCCATCTGAATCAATGCACTTTTGCCAACGTTCAACAAGCTTTCTTATTCCACCAGAAAAAAAATCCGAATCCCTGGACTCAATGAAATCACGAAAAGAATTTTCAATGTCGTCCTGGTTTTGAAAATTTTTCTCCCTCAAAAAGTGGAAGTCTGTAGGAGAGAGGTCAGGTGAATAAGGTGGATGTTGGAGAACTTCGTAGCCCAACTCGTGCAGTCGTCGAAGCGTTGGTTGTGCAACGTGTGGTCTGGCGTTATCGTGGAGCAGGATCGGCCCCTTCCGATTCATCAATGCTGGGCAAAGACTTTGCAATTTTTGAGTTCCGAGTTCCGCCGCCATTTCTCGTGTGGTTTTGGTTAGGTCTTCTTCCACTTTTGACCTCAGCTGGTCGTTGTCCAGAGCAAGATGACGGCCCCGACCTTCCTTGTCTTCGAGGTCGAAATCTCCTCTGCGAAACTTCTGGAACCAACGCTGCACCGTGCACTCATTAATAGCCCCCTGACCCCACACTTCATTAATATTACGAGCCATTTGCGCAGCGCTGCGCCCTAATTTAAATTCGTAAAAATAAATTTGACGAAAATCGCACTTTGACATTTTCGATTCAAGACCTTTGAACACACTGAACAAAACGATTTTACTAAACAAATTCATGGTGAAAGAGAGGGTATTAGATAAGGTTTGTTTTGGTATAATAATGATCAATGTTAGGATTAGCTTTGTTTACACAATTGGAATTAAGATATTGCAATAGAGAAAACCTGCATTAATTTTGCATCAACCCAATAATTCTATAGGATTGAGGATCGGATAAGAAACGATCTGTCAAAATGTGCAGATTGGTTGGCCCTTTCCTATAAATCTGAAGGCTTAGAGCGTGTATAGCGGGATTGGATAACTTGTTAGAGGAATGATGCAAGGAAATACTTGCGACAATTGGAAGGGTAAAGCCACCTCAACTCAAATTCGGAGACGGAGATGTACCTCAGGACCCCGAAAATAAATCGAACAAAGCAATTTATTAGGTGTTTTATTTTTACTTCCAGATCCCCAGAAAACCACCGTATACGGTACAGCAGTAGTCGGAGTGGTTGAATATTAGAGAGGTAACGAGGAGCTCCCGGGTTTCATACAAGAATAGGTGATGAAGGGAATTCAGTCGCTTTAAGGTGGAAAAAGTACAGCAGAAAATTTTGGAAAAATGGTTCTTGAAAGAAAGGGTTTGATCAAAGGTTACTAAAGGGTAGAACTTAGTATGATTACAATTTAGGAAGAGGGTCAGGATATGTGGAAGTTTTCAGGAAGTGATGAGATCCTATTACAATTGCTTTTGTTTTTTCAACATTTAGTTTCAGCTTATTGACTACAGCTCAGTAACTTATTCAATTTAAGTCCTCTTGTAGTCTTTTTGCGGCTGGTAATAGGTATGAAGGTGGAAAGGAAAGGTATATTTGAAAATCGTCAGCATAGATGAGGTATTTAGAGTGATTAATATGGAGAGGCAAGAATATAAACGGAAAAGAGAAAATGTGAAGCAGCTCTGCAGATATAAAAAGAGGAAGAAGGAAAAAGAAGATCTAGACGCAATGCTGCGGGATTTCGAAAACAAAAACAGCTGATCATTCTATGGCAGAGTAAAAAACATAAGAAAAGGATTCCAACCCCGGATATCTTTTTGCAAAGACAAGGAAGGTCTACTCTTGGGTGACAAGAATAGAGTGATCGACAGATGGAAAAAATACTTTAAAGAGCTGCTAAATCCAGACGAAAACTGTGAAGAGACAATTTGTGATCTCGGAACAGTAGAAGAGGACGTAGAGCTGGAACCACCAGATCCGGAAGAAGTAGAAGAAGTAATTATGTCCTTAAAAGATAACAAAGCGCCAGGAATTGATGGGATCCCAGCAGAAGCAATCAAAGCTGGAGGGGAGGCACTCTATAGAGAAATATACGAATTGATTTTAATGATATGGACGAAGGAGGAAATGCCCAGTGAGTGGAAGGTGGCTGTTATGTTGCCTATTCATAAAAAAGGAGACAAACTGGATTGCGGGAATTATAGAGGTATTGCATTACTTAGTGTAGTCTACAAGGTAATGTCAACTTTGATAATGAAGCGGGTTGTCAAGAGAGCGGAAGAGGTGTTGGGCGATTACCAGTGTGGATTCCGCCCTGAAAGATCTACAATAGACAACATCTTTTGCATGAGGATGATGTTAGAAAAATGCTAGGAATGGAATGTTGAACAACATCATCTGTTCATTGATTACAAGCAAGCATACGATAGCATAAATAGAAGCATAATGTATGAAAAGCTAAAACACCTAGGATATCCTTTAAAGCTTATCAGGCTTATCAAGATGACCCTGCAGAATAGTCAAGGAGTTGTAAAAATTCAAGGTGAAATGTCAAACTCTTTTGAAATTCAGAAAGGTGTTAAGCAGGGCGATCCTCTTTCTCCAGTCCTATTCAATTTGTTATTGGAAGTGGTCATGAGGTCAATAAGGACAAGGCCTGGAGGATGTATTTATCACAGACTGACGCAACATCTAGCGTTTGCAGATGATCTTGTGATAACCGGGAGAACAACCAGTGCTTTACTTGGAGCTTTCGAGGAGTGCGAAGTGGCTGCGAGGAGAACAGGACTGATCATAAGTACGGAAAAAACTAAGTATATGAGGATCAGCAGGGAAGAAGGAGGAAACAGGTATATCGAGGGGGCTGGATATAGGTTCAAGAGAGTACCACAGTTTAAGTATCTAGGCACTGTTATCACAGAGAACAATAAGATTAGAGACGAAATTAAAGCAAGGATAACAGCTGGCAATAGATGCTATTGGTCTCTTCTGAAAATATTTCAGAACAGGAATATATCCAGAGAACTGAAGATAAGACTATATTGTACTGTCCTTCAGCCAGTGGTCATGTACGGAAGCGAGTCCTGGACATTAACACGCAATGATGAAAGACTACTAAACATGTGGGAAAGGAAAATTCTCAGAAAAATCTTTGGTCCTACAAAAGAAGGAGATCGTTGGCGAATGAAGACGAATGAGGAAATTAGAACTCTGTATCAAACACCTGATATAGTTGCCAAGATCAAGAGTGCCAGAATAAGATGGCTGGGGCATGTACAGAGAATGGAAAGTAGGAGGCTGCCTAAAATGATGATGGAGGGACACCCTGGGACGTAGAGGAGGACCTTCGGTCGTTAGGAGTCAGCAGATGGAGAAGAGCTGCTGAAGACAGATCAGAATGGAGGAGGATCGTTGAGGAGGCCAAGGTCCTACAAGGACCATAGCGCCGATAGATAGATAGATAGAATATGGAGAGGCAGGATAGGGTAGGAGATAAGAGATGACCCCTATAGGACACCACAGGAAAGGGGCAACGTTGAGGATGGAGGCTGGTCTGGCACTACAACATACTGGAAAGGAATGGAGAAGAAGGATTGAAACCAGCGCAAAGCACTGTTGGATACTGAAAGATTTTGGAGTTTGGTAAGAAGGATGCTATGGTCAACCGTGTCAAATGCCTTTGAAAAATCAAGAAGGATAAGAATTGTTATTTGTAGGTGATTGATGGCAGTTTGGAGGGTATTTTTTTATCTTAAGGAGAGCGGATTTGGTAGGATAACCAGGTCAAAAACCTGATTGGAGAGGACTAAGGGAGGAGTTTTCTTCAAGGAAATTTGAAAGTTGGGTTTGAACAAGGCGTTCGAGTGGTTTTGAAAGATTGGAGAGGAGAGAAATGGGATGGAAATCTTGCAGTGAGGTAGGATTTGGAACTTTATTTAGTGGTCAGGCAAGGGCAGTTTTCCAGGAAGAAGGAAAAATTGAATTTTGCAAAGAGAAATTATAAATATTATAGAGATGATAGAGAGGTATGGGAAGCTGGATTTTATTAGTTTTACAGGGATATTGCCAGGTCCATAATTGGTGGTATGGGATTTTAAGATTGTGGTAATTAGTTTAGTCATCGTCGTATGACATATGATAAATAAAGAAACTGCTTGGATTAAAGTTTCAGTAATGTAATCAGTAAAGTTCAAGAAATGTCAGGAGTTGTTTAGCATGCCGCACTGCGGATTGGGTTTCATTGCAGAGCTGCTTGAAAGACGCATAGTCATCTTGCAGACGAGTGCATCAAAATTACGTCTCACCGCTTCCCTTCTCTTCATCAACGTCTTTATTTCTGTGGTCAGCCAAGGTGCAGTAATAAGGCATAAGGTTCTGGTTTTTAAGGGAGCATGGATGTCTAGTACGGATTGTATAGGTATGTCAGAAGATGGAGAGATTTTGGCCCTCAAACTTTCATGAACGTAAAGACCAACACCTCCACCTGTTCGGTCCACCCGATCATGACGAATCAGGGCATAATTAGGTATGGATATAGAGGAGAAAGGAAAGTGGAGGAAAAGAAATCACAGCAATGATGTGATCGAAGTTATGGAGGTAATAATCGATGAATTCATCAAAATAAGCTGGAATGGACTGAGCGTTAACAGGGCAGGTTAATAGTAAACTCATCTGAAGAAATAAGAAAAGAAAGAAACAAATACTATTATAAGAATAAAAGCTACCTGATAATAATAACATCTTAAAGCAAGAGATTAAAGTATCACAAGTTGCAGTAGTTTTAATTAACAATATAAATTTTGTTTAAAAAAAACGGAAATAAGTTTTTAAGTGAATGATTACAATTAATAAAAAGAGGAAATCACTTAATATAGTAATATGTATATTATATTAAGTAATAGTAATATACATAAATAAATATAAATTTTTGAAATAATAAATATCAAGTACTTAGGATAGAAACGAGAAAGGACAATTAAGAAAAAGTATGTGTACATGGAAAGTGTAGCATTAACGAATGTTCAAGTTTGACGTAATGGATGATTAGCTGCTATCGGAAGGCCTCGAGGTCCTCCGTCTTTTTAACAATGATCAGCGGTTGGCTATCTTCATGCCTGTACCGGACTCTTTCTTGACCTACCTTACCAACCAGTATAATTTTGGTTCCCAAGAGACATCTAGATGTATTGTTGTAAAGTCCCGTATTATTTTTCTGAGATGAATTACCCCATCTCGAATGGTTTGACAGACAAATTGTATGACAATTGGTGGTGGTCTATTGTCTTCTTTCCCCGGTCTTTTTCTTTAAACCATTTCCAAGTCCTCTGTGCTGAGCTTTATTCCCAGCGCTGCACCAATAGAGCATACACCTTCAAGGGTTTCACCAGACTTCAACAGAGCCCCCCTTGTCTGGAACGAGTTAGAAAGTTGACTTTGCTCGTTCTGATTCAATCTCAACTCCATTGTTTGTATTTTAAATTATTATTTTTTAATGATAGTTTTACAATTAGCTTTTCTTGCCTTTTGGATCTTCCTTTAATATTTGGTAATCTTTCAAAATTTTAAAAAATGATATCACCATGCTTGTTGTGTTTTTAATCTTTCATGTCATCGTTAATTGTTGGCACTTTAGCAAGCACGGTTACTATCCAGGAACTGTAGGACGGCGTGAACACTTTAAAGCCTAAGGCTAGACTCTACTTTGTTTCATCAAATGAATCCAGTAAACAAAAAGGCACAGGTCTTTTCATTTCCATGTTTATGGGCATAATTATGTACATGATGCATAACTTAATTCATGTTTACAGAACCATTTATTTAATTGTGCTTAAGAGTTTGTATCATATTTTCTTTCACTTATCTCCATAACAAAATAAAAACCAATGAGGGTTGTATAATACTAGTGATAAAAATTAAGTTATCAGATTAATATATCTGAAAAACAAGGTGTTCTGTAAGAATGTAGAAGAATCAAGGAAGGAGGAAATTGAAATATCCATTGGAAAATTAAAATCTTATACAGCAACAGGAAATGAGAAAATTCCAAGAGAATTAACAAGGCAAGTGGAAAAGCTGGAGTTTATAAAATACTATGGATGGATATATCTAGAAAAATTCCCTAAGAATAGAAACATTCAATACTTGAAATGTAATACCTGTCCGTGTAGTGTCTCTTCATCCACTAAGTTAAGAAATAGCCTCGCTAATCTTAACTAGTGGATACACTAAGGAAATCATCTAATACTACTAAAGCTGTTTCAGACTGAATCATTTATTAACTGTTGACCAAATATATTCCTCACAGAAAATATTGGAGAACAAATTCTAATAAAATGATGTAGTTCAAGCTGTGTGTGTATTGATTTTATATTAACATGAATACATGGTATGGTGGACTGTTGAAATTACCATGGGTAGAAATAATTAAGAGTCAGTCATGATGACTGACTCCTGATTATTTCTAAAAAGGTCTATTAAAAAAAAAAAAAAAAAAAAAAAAAAAAAAATATATATATATATATATATATATATATATATATATATATATATATATATATATCTTGGTTGAATGTAGGAAACACAGTAGCAACATTACTTATCACACTATTCTAGTCAAGAAACTTAAAATTTAGAATATACTAAACTATTATTCATCCTATAGTTTTATACAGCTGTGAAATCTGGTTGCTAACATTCAAGGAAGAACATCATTAGGTCTTTGAGAATAAGATATTGCTTAGAATATTTGTTCCCAGAAGGGAGAAGTTCATTGGAGAATTAAAGAGGTTACACAAAGCAGCCCAGTGGAGCTTTCATACAGCCAGTATAATAGAGGCAGTAGCATCACTACAATTGAAATGGGCATTATAAAGCTGTTGGGCGTAGTAACAAATGAATACCTATACATTTTATAAGCTCTATAGAAACTAGTTTAAGGGATAGACTAGGATGTAGGAGTATTGTGTCAAAGCTGATTTTAAGGATTTTGGATTGGACAGTGGATAGAATTGTATAGACATGATTGGTGGTTTTGGCATCAAACCTTTAGGTTTGTTAATCCTTTTAATATGAATATTAAATTTTCAAATGAAAGATCATAGCCTCTTCAATCTATAAGGCATGTTTACACAACAAATTAAACATTATTTTTTATTTAAATCATAGATTTTTTTATTTTATTTTATATGTATTATTACTTTAATATACTCTGAAAAATAAATGTTTTGTTGATAAAACCATGAAGATATAATTTTTCATAACTCAAATATAAAATTAAGCAGTTTCAGCATATTTTAATCTCTGCTACTAGAACATAATGGGGAGGATATAAGTAATGTTTTGGGAAGTGGAATCACTAAAGAAACTTTGGTCAAAATCAGTAATTCACAGACTGTGCATACCCCTGTGTGTTGTTGGTTATATATTAATATGGTTTATAAATCGTAATGAAATGAAAATTGTATATAGCTTACACTTAAGATATTGATAATAAGAATACAATTGTAAAATAATAATAATAAAATGTTAAACATATAAATTCAAATACTCACATGTCCTCCCATAGATAGTCCACTAACACCAAGGGGTCCAAAACCATGTTTTGAACACCAATGAAAGAGTACTAAAGCTTCCAATATCAGACATCCACCCATAACAAATATATCTGACACATTATTTAAAACTGACCTCCTGCAAAATGTAGATACACAAAAAATTACTTCCAATGCTATAAAATTCCCTTCCTAATAAATTTGTACAAAAATATGCTTCAGAAACTTAAATAAGATTATAACAATAATAATTTGTACAAGCATTTATACAAACTCAAATAATGAATACAGAAATTGCTTTTTAAATAAAAGGCAAAATGAACACTAACATTTTATCATCTAACCTCGAAAATATATATATATATATATATATATATATATATATATATATATATATATATATATTGTAATGTATTGAGGATACTGAGGGGATTTCATTATTAAATAAGTTTAAAATTAATGAAGTAAATGTTTATAAGCCTTTTTCAGCAAAAGTTAAAAGGCTTATACCTATCCCCCATGTTATTTCCCATAGGCAATATGTGATACCCCAAGAACATTCTAGACCCCAGCTACTAGGCTAGACCTCCCATATCAGCCCCCCCGAGGTGATGAGGATGAGAAAGAAGATCCGAAGAGGCAGTCTTATTCCAGCCACGAGAGTGGAAGTCAAACAAGAGGAGAGTCGGGGTCCATCTACAAGAAGAGATGACCGTCGTGGTTCTAAGAGCAGCTGGAGGATGATACCGAGAAGGGGCGCCTAAGACAGATTGTTTCCACCTTTGCCAGCCGACTAAGTGTTT
Organism: Piezodorus guildinii; assembly: GCA_023052935.1. Classification (NCBI taxonomy): domain Eukaryota; kingdom Metazoa; phylum Arthropoda; class Insecta; order Hemiptera; family Pentatomidae; genus Piezodorus; species Piezodorus guildinii. Next base: position 76,897,454 of record CM041295.1, read on the forward strand.
AAAGGTATCTCGTTATTTGTAATATTGTATGGCAAGGTTAATTGTAATATGAACCTCCGTATTCTCAATCAAAGTTCTAGGAAATGGGTTAATATAATGGATATGTTAAGTTAATTTTAAATAATAATGTCATTTAATGAAACTATTTTAATTTAATCTTCCCCTGCATGCCTCCTATTATGATTGGTAAACAGGATACCTTTAGAAAAGAAATCCAATGGTTTTATTAAATATAGTGTATGTATCGATTAAATATATCAATTAAGGTAGTTTTTGAAGCTACTGCTGCCTTAGAAAAGCAGACGGTCAAAAACAGCAAAAAAAATATATATATATATATATTTTTTTTTTTTTTTCAATCCTATATAGAAATAATAAGCATTATTTACAATACAGTACTGTATTCATAATACACTTCGAAAAATAAAGCTCCTTAATTTTTTAATAAAATTACTATTTGTAATCTGACATTTATGTTATTTAGTTCCTACAAGCTAACAAGTCTGTTAAAAACTTCACAGTAATTATTTCCAACTAATGAGTAAAATAGTAAGAGGTAAGAAATATTGAATAAAACAAAGAATCGTGTAATTAAATGTATAAGATCTGTGTAATATGCAACTAAGCTCATTATAATTTTATAAACAAAAATCAATTTTAAAAACCTTAAAAGCTATAATCTCGAATTCACAAGCATACTTGAGCAGGTATATAAGTCCAATCGAAAACCAGAAAAAACATATTTTAATACATTAGTAAAAAGAAGTGATACTAAAAAATAAAGAGATGTTTCCCTGAGCCCATTGAAAGCAACTTTATTTTATCATTTAAATTTAAAACACATGATTCGTATTAATGTTGATTAAAGCCATGAAAGAAATTTCGCTAAAAGCTAAAATGAAGTTGTACTAAAACAAACTTATAAAAACTAAATGAATAATTATTAATAATTAATTATTTTTGAAAAGTTACTAATTACAAATACTTGCTTTTTATTTAAATGTAGCATTAAATGATTTAATTAGAAAAAATTAATCATTACAAAAGATAATACAATTTCAGTAAGTAAGTATGGTTACTCATATGCTACAAAAATAAAGCATTGCATGCAAACGTAATTACATTTGGTAGACAGGTTTCCTAATGCCATAAAAAGGATTTTCCAGAATGATAGATCCTATACCAGCTTCTCGTAGTAAAGGTTTAGCTATTAAGTGACGCCTACGCCAAAAATACTGTAATAATAAAAAAACAAAATTAATTTTATAATAATAAAATCAAATTGAAATGATACATCATATGGTATATAATACAATTATACATAAATAATCAGATGAGAAAGAAATCAATAAGTATAGAAAATCTCTCTAGCAAATAAAGAGGTATAAAAGCCAGAAATATTGGTCGAGATAAGTGGAATATTTAGTATTGTTTCCTAATATTAGTTTTGTAATGAGCATATGATATTTTAAACTTAAAAGTTCTTGATATACTTAGTTTAAATTTTGTCTCATTTAAATATTCAATTTCTTCTCAATACCTATTAGCATTAGTGAACTCAACCATATTATGTCGCACATGTGTTAAAACTTTTAATCATATTAATTAAAATTTGTTTGAACGAAGAAGGGAAATTCACATATCTACACAAATATAATTAATCAAGCTAATACTTTCAAACAAAAAAAAAGATTTAAAAAAAAATCATAAGACCACTAATCTTTAATATTAATTGATGTATGATTATGATGCTTACATGATCTCCAGTTCCAGCCATGTGAATACAAATAGGTTTAAAACCATCATCTTTCCACTTTTTTGGTAAAATCATCTGAAAATGAGCATCTTTTGACTCTTTTGGAAGTAGTGTTGGTAGAAACAAATTAAATGGGGAGTAAAAATGTCCTTCAAGAATGTGTATGTCACCTTCATATTCATCCTAGCAAATATATAACAAAATTAAGATCATAGGTAATGAAGCAACTATCAGGGAGTTTTCTCTGTAAGTATTAAAAGCTTATTATATTGATATATAAGTCAAGAGAAAATATTTCACTTGAGTTTTAACTCATAAAATAATTCCCTTGTTTATACCATGTTCATTAATAATAAAAAATGAAAAGCTTTTAAATATGTCCATCTTATAAATATGTTTTAATGATGGGAATAGTTGATAATAATATGTTTTGATAGATAGAATATAAGAAGTTGGTTGGGGGTAGGGTCATTGAAACCCTCCAAATTAATATGTAGGTAACTTATTTGAAGTGTATCAATTACTTCACACCCAACCAACTCCCCATTACAAATATTCTTATATCAGTTGACCTATCAGGGCTCTTTTGATGAAGTGAACATTTATTTTTTCAATATAATCAACTTAGTTCAATTTCGGAACTGAAGTACTATAAACAGATTAATTAGTTGGAATATATACAAAGTAAAAACAGTAAAAGCATTTTTATAGACCTAAATAGATAGCCTCAATTTCAGTTATTAACTTCAATTTATTTATTTTATTATATCAGTTTAAAATATCCTTCGGAGTTTTAAAATTTACAAACAAAGATCATAATAATATGAATGAAAAAAGGTGGTCCTCCCAAAAATTTTCTGTTAATAACTATCCCATGATGTCATTTAGGTAATATAACATGAATAAGCCATCAATTATTCATATTTTAGATTAAATCTTTCATAAAAGAATTATTAAAGCAGAAAGAACTTCCAATCAAATGAATAATAGAAAAAATAAACATGCTTTATAATTATGATTAAGTTATATTGATATTTTTTTCTACTTGTGTGTTTTTAAATTGGTATAAGTCAAAACACATGCATTTTCTAGATGGAATATTTATGATATGGCTCATACAGAAAATTGAAAATAACACAATATAAGTCATAAGAAGGAGAGACGAATGAGCAGGCAAGGAAAAATCCACAACAGGAAATTTGTCACAAAAATGTTAGATCTGTACAATATTTATAAACGCATGCATGTGAAAAGAGGGGCATCAATCTTGAACCAAAAGATTAATGATAAAGAAATTGATTGATTGAATTATAATATAATGACAGTATATTTCAAATAATTAAACATTTAACACACAAAATGATCACACTTAGATAAACATTACATTACCTTAGTTATTTCAATTGGATAATGTTCTCCAACTAATTTAAAACAATCACTACGGTTAGAAAGAACCTTTCTAAACAGTAAAAGCCTGTAAATCGAGAAAAAAATAAAAAACGTATATTTATAATTATAATAATAACTTAAGAATAATAAATATTTAAATACATGGACTGCATCAATAATAGGTTATTCCTTTGAAATTTTAAAACGTTTGAAACAGATCTTGAAGAAGTGAATCACTACTCAAGAGTCTGGACTGTACTATCAACAAACCAGCACTTTGTGTTAAGTACCAAGACTGTATTTACAAAAAAAAAGTCTTTATATGTATATATATATATATTTTTTTTTTTTTTTTACTTTCACTCACTCTTATGTAAAATATATGGTGAGGAAAGTATTGGGTTAGTCAACATTTTCAGATTTGAGTTTTAAACGGAAATCCACTTTTCAGAGTCCTTTAAGTCTAAATGACTAAGTCCCACCAAAAGACCCACGTATATGTGAATGTTATGGTGTCACTGAATGGGACTTAAGTTAATTTGAAATGAGATGAAGATCCCTGGAATTATTTTTTCTTCAACTACTCCTAGGTATCTGGGATCAAACCAAATCTTTTCTCTCCATTCCTAATGAATTAAACCATAGGACAAATTATTAATTTAAAATATAAAATGGGATTATATATATATATATATAAAAAATTAGCAGTGATGATTATGCAGCAAGAATAACAATGGAGGTAAAGACTAAAACAAAACAAAAAAACATGCAAAATTCATTTAAAAATACTAGATTCATCAAAAACATGCTACCCGGAAAACAAATAAATAAATAAATTAATAAATATATATATATATATATATATATATATATATATATATATATATATATGTATATGTATGCATGTGTGTGTGTACATATATACATGTTTTATTTTAATATAGGCCAACTCTGGACCACGAATATACCACTTAGTCTTATATCTTTTGCTTTCTTCTCTTCCACATTTCTTTCATCCTCGCAGAGTACTGAGCCTTCCTCTCCTCTGACCACTTCTTTCCTGCACATCTCTTTTCTTCTGCAAGGACTCTCATTTGATCAACAAGTTTCCCGGAATTTGACTCTATCTATGCTTGTTATTTTCAGTTTGGCTGTTTTGCTTTTTATTTTACTTACGAGTCTAGAATCCTATCAAAGATTTTCTTATTTAATCTATTTCCGTCCTTCTAGACCATATGAGCATAAAATCTCATTCTTCGTTTTCTCATTGCTGTCTTTATATCTTTTATCTTCCTGTAAAATTCTTTATTATTCCTCATTCTGTAATCTCCCTCTACTTTCTATTTTTAACAACTCCTCCATACTTGTGAACCCCACTGTTTCTGCACTGTGCAATATCACCAGTCTCACAACAATGTCATAGTGCTTGAGTTTTGCATCCCAAGACAAATTATTTTTGTTGTGAAATTTAATCTATACAATTTCTCTTCCCTAATCCTTATCAATCGTCTATCCCCTCCATTGCAATTCACCCATTCCTCAAAATACTTGAATTTGTAAACTGTCCCTATATTTTGGTTCTACCATTTTTTCAATCATTCTATCATTTGTCATTATTTCAGTCTTCGCAAATGATATCTTTAACCCCGCTTCCAAGGCTATTTCTTGAGTTCTTCTCTTTCCCTAATTGCGTCTTGTATACTTTCTGCCATAAGAGCCAGGTCATCCGCAACTGCTAAACATCTGACCTCTACCCCATTCCTACCACCTAATCTTACACCTGTCTTTTTTTTTTCCCAAAACTTTGTCCAATATGACATTAAAAAGAATCTGTGATAACCCATCACCTTGTCTTAATTTAGTTTTTGTTTGGAAAAATTCGCTTATTTCTCTCCCGAACTTAACTTCCGAGTAGGTATCAGTTAAAGTCACATTAATTATATTCAATGTTTTCCAATCAAGCCCGTATTCTTCCAAAAATTTTAATACAACCTCCCTATCCACTGAATCATATGCTTTTTGGAAATCCACGAATGATATATAAATCCTCTTCGATTTTGCTGCATAATATCTAAGAACCGATTTCAAACACAATATTTGTTCTGGGCATGATCTCTCTTTCCTTGATATTCTGCAAGTTTTTGATCTACCTGTAGTACTAACCTATTCAATAATAGTTTAGATAAAATCGTGTATGTTAAAGACAACAAGGATATTCTCCTTATTAACATCTGTTTTATGCAATGGATGGAACAACGCTACTTTCCAATGTTCTGGTATTTCCTATTTTTCCCATATCTTGTGTAATAACACTATCGTTTTCTCAATAAATCTTTCATCCACTTGTTTCCCCATTTCTGCTATCACACCGTCTTCCCCAGATGCTTTATTATCTTTCAAGAAAAAAATTGCATGTTTAACTTCTTCTATGAAAGGTGGTTCACTGTAGTGGTTTTGTATCACGCTCCTCGTTTCCAATTTTTCCTTTGGTTCTTCATAGTTCACCAGTTTCCTAAAATATTCTGCCAAAATCTCGCAGTTCTTTCTTACTTTATTGGATATCTCTTTGATGGTTTTTCAAGATGGCTACATGATCTAACTGGAACTCTCCTAGATTTGGATCAGGCAATACTCAAGTTTTTTTCTAGCTCGGTTTTGCCCTAAAGTGTGTAGACATAATTTTTAATCCAAATTTTGGACATTGAAATTTTATGGAGCTTATTAATCTTTCCCTGTTCCAATCTTTTTGAGTAGAGGATAATCTCCTACTATTTTTCTGAATTCCTTTTCCCTTCCTAATTGCGTGTTAAAATCCCCCCACCAAAATCTTTACATTTGTCCTTGGTATTTTACTCATTTCTTTCCCCAATGTGTCCCAAAATTCTTCTACTTTAGTTGGGTTGCTTTTATAATCCTGATTAATCGTTGCATGTGTGTTTATTAATGAATATCTCTTATTCAAAAATTTGATAGTTAAAAGTGAAATTCTAGAACTTATACTTCTGAAATCTATTAACGAGTCCCAAAACTGTAAATTAACTATAAATCCTATACCTAAGTGTGGAACATTCCTCATTACTCTCTTCCCCGGTCTTCCCTTCAATATCCTAAACCCATCCGATTTAAATGCCTCCTTGTCTGTAAATCTTGTCTCTTGTAAGGCTAAAACTGGGATATCTAGCCTACTTAATTCTGATGTTAGTTGTTTTAATTTCTCAGTTTGTAGCTATATATACATGTATATATTTGAAATTTTTTGTACACAGTGGTAATAAATACAATAAAATAAATGTCATTAATTATTTAAAATACCCATAAATATCTTATAAATTAATATATTAGGGAGTCTCTATATTAATATTTTTCAAGTCTCAAAAATTTTTGAAGGAGGGATGATGCCTTCTGAGAAATGGAAGAAGATAATAGAGCTAGATAATCGGTTCATATATTACACATTAAATCAATCTTGAACAACAAAAATATTAGTCTAATGACTTCACATAAAAAAAAGAAGAAACTAATTGGACAACCTTATGTATAAAAATTACACTTCTTTCACAACTTCACCTGGCACGTCAGGCTGTGTATGCTCTTGACCACACATGAAGTCTCGAAGACTACATTATGATTTAAAATAATCAGCAGGGTCAGGAGATCATGCCATACACCTATTTTAGTGAGTGGCCACAAGGTTGGCTGATGGGTTTCACATACAAAAGAGATGGATGTGAGTGAATTTTAATTCTATCCTTGAAAAACTCCAGGTGGTTGGTTCTAGGTTTCAAACTCATAACCTTTGGCTTGGTAGGCTGGCAATCTAGCCACATATCCACAGGCTCTCCTCTTCTTTCAAACATTTATTAGAATAACAAAGGATGGAGAATGTAACATCAAATAAATAAATAACAATAATAATATCTTTTATATCCTTATTATAAATTTATTTTCAAAATCTTACAAATATTATGGTAGATGTTTCAGGAATCCGAATATAATTGAAATTCTTCTGAAGAGGGGTTTAGAAAATTGATACATAAAAAAATTAAATGCATGAAAAATCTGTTCAATACGAAGCTTTTATACACATGTATAATAAAAAATTTGATAATATAACGAAGCAGCAGCAGTGGTTCAGCAATAAACTGTACTAAAGAGTAACTTAAAAGTAGACACTTTTTTAAACTAAGATAGAAAAGGTTATCCCCTGAATACTTTTTTTTTTTTTTTTTAAACAACATCAAAATGAGGGTAGTACTTATCCGGTTTTTTTCATATTTCTCAGAAACTATATTTTTTTTCTTTAAGACTATTTCAACAACAAACATGAAGCAGATAAACTTTGCACGTTCTATGCTCAAAAATATTGGGTTGGCAAATGAGTCCTTTTGATTTTTCAGGGCTAAATAAAGCTCATTGTATTATAAACATAAAATTTATTTTAATCTAAATTGACCATTATTTAATATGACTTTTTCATATTTTTCCACTAAATACATAATGCTATGTTTATACACTGCCAGACAAAATTAAAGGATCACTTCAATATTTTGAAATTACTCAACTGTATAGGGTATTTTTGAAAATATTCTTTTATCTTTGGAAGTCACACTTTATTATAAGGGTAATAAAAAATAAAATATTCTTTTCTAGAAATGTTTAATAAGAAAACAAATCAAAAAATAAAAATGTCCTACAGTCTCAAAATAAAAAAGTAAATCTTTGAAATGAAATGAAATAAAAAAACTGAATAAAAAGGAAGAATTTGAGGAAAACGATCAATAATTGGTATTCCCACCACTAGCTCTGATAATTGGTTCCATTCTCCTGCCCATTCCAGCGACCAGGGCTCTTACATGTTGTTCTGGGATGTTGTTCCACTCTTCCACTAACATTTCCCTTAAATCTGCCAAATTTTGTGGGTCTTGGGCGCGGACACGTCTTCCAAGCATGTCCCATACATGCTCTATTGCGTTCATATCTGGACTTCTGGGTGGCCAAACCATAACGTCAATTTCTCCTTGTCTGAGGAAATTTTACACTGATCGAGCAATGTGAGGTCGGGCATTATCGTGCATAAAAATAAAGTTACCTGCGATATTTCTAAGAGAGTAAGGGACCCAAACTTTAAGTCTGGAAACATAGTCGAGCAAGTGCAAATGGTTTTCTACTGGTGCAACACAATTAGGATCATACCAATCTCTTGCACTGAATGGGTGGAATTTTGATTAACAATGGCCTTAACATGGCTTGTGTCGATTTCATGTGGGGGACATGATCATTGAGCATCAAGTCAAGATTTCCTGAATGAAATTTGGCAAACCAATTTTGACAGATGCATTCGGTTAGGGCATCATTCCATGAACACTACAAACTTTTTTAAGAGCTTCTGCAGCACACTTACCTTTTTAAAAATAATACAACTAAATATGCCGATAATGAGTGATATTTTCTTCCATATTCACAGTGCAATAGCAAACACAATACTAACATGGAGAGGAAACCAAATGTGTCTCACTACATTTGTTTAGGTAAAACTAAACATTAAACCATTAGCCCTGCTAAACAATGCTCCCCAGGAGCCGTGTAAACAAATAGGAAAGTTTGCGCGCGAAAACCGCATTTTATTTAATTTAATATCTCTGGTTCTAGTGAAGTTAGAAAAAAAAGTTTAGTGTTAAAATTATCCTATTCCAAAGCGGAATAACTTAAAAAATAAGAAATTAAAATATTTAAGTTTTAAGCTTGGTAATAACCCTAAAAGGGGAGCCCGTAACTGAGCGGCTAGCACGCTAGTCTCTAATGCTAAAGTTGTGAGTTCGAATCCCAGTCCTGTTAATAAGGATGTAATTAAATGGGGATTCATTCACAGCCTCTCCCCCGGGTATGTGAGACCCGTCAGCCAAATGGTGGCCACTCACAAAATTAGGCATAGGGAGTGATGACCCTACCCTACAAATTACATCAAGAAACGGGAGTGTAATCTCCCAGGAGATTACACCGCGAGGCCCAGAGTCTGCATGCCTGTCGCACCACTGAAAAAAAAAATAAAAATAACCCTAAAAATATAAATAATCTCGTGAAAATAGTACTTTTAATAAGGTTACTTAAAAACTGTGCTCAGATTAAGAATCCTATTTAGGAGTGAGGAACATAGTTTTTTAAGAAACCTTATTAAAAGCGCTGTTATTTATATTTTTTAGGGTTATTACCAAGCATAAAACTTAAATATTTTAATGGCTTATTTCTTAAATTATGCTGCTTAGAAATAGGATAACATCAAACTTATTTTTCTAACTTCACTAGAACCAGAGATATTAAATAAAATGTGTTTTAGCACGGATACCTTCTTATTTGTTTATGCGACTCCTGAGGAGTGTTGGCTCCTAATATTTAGTACAGTATAATGGTTTAATGTTCAGTTTTACCTAAAAAAATGTCAACAAAATCGGTGAGACACATTTGGATTGCTTTGCTTGTAAGATGCTTTCAACAAGAGTTAATATATATAGTTTTTGACCTATTACAAACACGATAAACAATGCATCTAAGAGATTAATTCATCAGAAAGGTGTGTATCATAGTGTCATAAAAATAAACAGAAAACCGAAAGGACTTATTTGCCAGCCCAATATTCCTAAATGATCAATCGCCAAGTCGCTAGAATGTGCTGAAACAGATAAAGATATATTGATAAACAAATAAACTCCCAAAAAAATAGGTAAAATACAAATTATGTTTCTTTACAATCTATTTCTGTAAAACTATGAATGTTACAAAAACGTTAATCATGCATGATATGAAACTTATGGAATAAAAATAAAAATATATATATCCATATTTTGTGTAAAGAAGCATCACATACATTATAGGGTATGAGAGAGGACCAGAAAATATTTCTTCATACCCTCTTTCGTCAGTACCAATCTATTAGACAACATATTGCCGATTCTTATTCTGTTATCAGTGCAAAATAAAAAAACTAAAAAAAACTTAAGTCCATTCCAGAAAGGTAAATTAAAGTTTGACAAAAAGATTGTCTAAATATCTCAACCTTATTGCAATTTTCGGAATTTATTAAAAAATTACAGGCCAATAACTAGAGCTTCGAATCCGGGAGGTAAACATTCGCTTGTTTCATTCTATGGATATATATCAATATAACTCAATATGGTTATATAACAACGCTGCTCAGTGTTAATTGGGTAAATTGGAAAACACAATGTCTCTTGGAAAAGAATAAATTTTTAAATATATCTAGTAGACTAAATCTAGTGGCTCTTTGAACCACTTCAAATTTTAATCACAAAAGGATAAGTTTTGAACGGGTTTATGTTAATTTAGAGGAGTAGAGCTATCATCTGTAGCAGCTCTAGTCTCTTTTAGTATTACTAAACCTACTGTGTTTTTTAGGGTCACGTGTGGTATAGAGGCTAGCATAACAGCATTCTATACCCAAGGTGGTTTCAAACTCAGTAGATGTTTCCTGTAATAATTTTAAAGAGAGTAAAAAGTCTTTAGTTATGCCGTCTTTCGGAGGGGAAGTAAAATAATAGTCCCGAGCCTGTACGATGTCAGGTACTTGTTAAGGATTCCTATCCCAATTAAACGTGGAGAGGCAAAATTTAGGACAGACCATAGAGTCGTCTGATTAGGTACAGTAGCACAAAGTGAAGTTAAATGAATGAACAAACCAACTAAACTTATAACTTATGATGTTAGTAGAAGTGATCACCTTTCCTTCTGTTTTGAATAGATGGAGATATTTGTTCTGCTATCACCGTGAGTTATATAGGATAATCTACCATCACATCATAAGAAAAATGTTCCTAAGCTCTAAGCTATTTTCAGGAGCAGCTAGCAATACTGTCCTCTTGGAATTTAAATATACCTCATTTAACAAGTATGACTTTCTAGATGTATTATGACTGCTGTCATACTGTTTCGCAACAGTTCTGCTTAACAAAAAGTCAATCATAAATGATGCCTCCAACAGAGGTTAAGCTACAGTTCTTGAACACATAATCTGACATATTAACAGCAGCATCCATCATATAACATCTAATACAAATTAATAAAACTAATACCTATTAAATGTTTAGGGCTAAGGTAGTAGTTAGATGATTGTTCTTTTCCTTTTTCCAATCCATCAGTAAGCAAGAAGAAAACTGGTGAGGAAAATACCGTTAGATTGGAACGAGAACCTATGCACGTTTACACCATCGTTCTTTTTATTGCACCATCAAGGGCATTTAACACAATATGTGATTAAATTATTTAATTTTTTTTCAACTAAGTGTGTTTAGTTAAATTTAACAAATGATACATAATTTATATATTTCTTTACAAATAAAAACATTTTCATTTATTAATAAACGGCTGTTTGAATCTTATTTATTAAGAAATTTTTAAATATTAATATTTAAATCAATAAATGTACATAAGTTTATTGTATAAAATTTAAATAATACATACATTTTTGCATCAGCAATTATAATTATTAATTTCAGTAGAATGTAAGGTTTAGGGTACTTCCAGATAGAGAAAATGCGCTATGATAGGATATATTAACCCCTATACCATTCAAGCCACCTTGAATTCCAGAATTGATAAATATTTTCAGGGCTCATCCAGTTGCCCTAAATTAACAAATGTAAGAATAACCCTCCTTAGAATACAACAAAAGCAACTAAAGCTAGACCAGTGGCACAATAATTATTAATCAACTTATTTAACTTTATAAATAAAACATAGATGATATAAAATGAATTTGACTTCTCCATTCCAACATTGTGAATTTCTGACCTAAGATGATCGATCTACCATGATACATGGATAAATTTTTTTCATTAATTCTGTACTACACTTATTCATTATTTTGTTATTAGTTTTAGTATGATTTCTAACTGATTATTTACATAATATTGATAATTGCATATGAGGAAGTGGCTCCCGGGTTCGAACCTGGGCTGAAACAGAATTATTTATGAAAGAAGTTGGTTCAGGGTGCAGTCAATTTAACACACAATTAAGTTTACGTTTAATTGTGTGTTAAATTGACTGCACCCTGAACCAACTTCTTTCATATATACACACAGTCAACCATTGTCACTTCATCAGAATTATTTATAATTATTTCAGAAGTCGAGGGATCATGGGGTATGGTGACCCTCCTCGGACACACCCAGCATCTATAAAGTTAGTATCCAAAATTGGAGAAAAACTTACTAACCTACTAACTACTTAAAAACCTACTAACCTACATGGCTATTGGCCCTATATGTATCTCTATATGTACTGAACCCAAAACCCTTAATGGGTTATTTTTGTTTTGTTTTTAAATGCATATGTAATCATTTTTTTATCATTCGTATAATTTTCATAGAACCAATTGTCTCAATTTTAGAATATCATAGAACCGTTGGGATGTGGATAAAACAAATGTTTTTAAAACAAAATATATCCTTAATCTACAAGAAAAGTAACATAAAGAAAATTAAATACATAAAAAACATTTTAGAGCACAAAAAATGCCATACCAAATACTCATAATCCCAACATATGTAATGGAACTATGAGCAACACATTTCATAAAACGAAATTAATATGAATAGTTGACCATTGGGCAATTCAGGAAGAATCAAAGAATATAGTACAGTGGGAAGTCAAGGAGAGTAGATAATGAAACAGTCTTAAACTATTCAGACAGCTCAGAGAAGACTGGTCTCTTTCCAGCTGCCTTTCTTTAAGGCTGATAAACTACAGTGTAGATCAAAACATAGGCAAAACAATAATTGTTAAAGATTATTTCATTGTTATTTTTTTTCAGATTGCTACCCAGACTATTTTATTTCTCTATTTCCCAAAATACTTCAGTTTAAATATATAACAGCAAAATTTAAAGAAGTCCATAAGTCCTAAAAGAAGAATAAATTACACCTGTTGAAACTACTTTGCATGACTAAACTACAACAAAAATTTATCAAAATGCTATATACTATATTCACCTTTTAAGATTTTCAGGAGTACCCCATCCTTTAATAAAGTATCTAGATAATAGGATACTCCTATAAAGCCTATCCAATTTGCTAAAGGTCATTTCAAATTAATCCTCTACCTCATAAGTTAGTTTCAAATACAACATTCTACCATTTCCTTGCTAATATTTTATTAAATAAACTTTTAAAAACATTTAACAATCATAGTCTAGAATACAACTGAAAAACATATTATTTATTAATAATATGTAACCGTTAAAAATACGTTCCACAAACATGATAACTGAGTTAACAAATGAATCCGGCGTCAAACGACATTGTGGTGACTTTTGCCACTTAACAGATTTAAATAGTTAATTATAACATTAATAATAACAATATCCTAATCCAAAGAGAATGATTTAGAATAACCTTCCCTCCCATCGAAAGCAAATGCGTGTCAGAAGTTTTCGGAATTTACTGACATTTTAATAATTTACTTCTTTTTTAAATTATTTTTTTATTCTGTTTTTTAAGATTTGTTGCCCCATTTAAATGTTGGAAAGGCAGTATAAAACAGCTAAAACAATACACTGATGAAAATAAGATAAGTGCTGCCTTAAAATTTAATTAAAGTTACATGTAAATCTTGTCTACCTTGTTTTTATTTCTTGCCTCTATTGTCAATAAAAACCCTGAAATCCATTAAAATATTTATCCCCTTTGTTCTATCTGCTTCCATCCTCTTAAACTTCCCCACAATTAGCGTCCTTAGATCTGCTTCGGCATCCTTCTGCCAACGCAACCGTGGTCGTCCTCTCTTTCTATTTCTTCCTGAATGCCCCTCTATAATAATCTTGGATATTCTATTCTTCTACATTATTTGCTAATCACCCATACCATACTCCCTTTATTAATAGTGGCATCAAGATCTGGTGAATTATTCAAGTCCGTCTGTTAAGGGAACACAGCTCTTAACCTGATTTGAACAACGCGATCTAGTGGCATCTAGGGGTAATGTAGCTCTACCAAGAACTGCAGGAAGGCACAAGATGACAGACAAGTCTGGATAGGCTAAACAGAGAAGAAAAGGTATAGTGAGCACATATACGTGCCCCCCAAATGTAGCTAGACACTTTTTATCCGTAATAGTTACTCTGCATTATGGAGGAGTAAACCACAGGAGCCGGCCTACCCACGGCCGAGAAGAAGCGGACAAAGGAAAACAGAAGATTAAATCGCCCACCTCATCAGCTAGATATGTACAACAGACAATAATTTAAACCACTAATCCTTATTATAATGTCATGTAAATTAGGACAATATAGATTCATTTAATTAATACAGTACACTGTTCATTTAAACATTCAGCCCATCACTATTTAATTATTAATTATGATTAGGAGTTCCCTGGAACGCCCTAGGCCTCCGTACATAAAGAAGTGATCTTCCGGGCCGGATTCTGGAGATGAGCGCTGCCGCTTCGCCAAATACCGCTCCCAACAAGTAGTGAAACTTGTCCACATTAGTGATAGTTGGTTCTTCGTATCATCGATACAAGCGTATCCTTGAAATGAGCCCACTTAAGCAAATCCCCGGAGACCTATAGTAAGAGTATAGGAGACATACTAGCCCTGGCGGGTGCGGCTTAACTAATGTAGAAAAGTTTCACTACTTGTTGGGAGCGGTAAGTGGCAAAGCGGCAGTGCTCATCTCCAGAATCGGGCCCGAAGGACCACATGTTTATGAACGGAGTCCTGAGGCGTTCCAGGGAACTCCTAATCATAATTAATAATTAAATAGTGATAGGCTGGATTTTTAAATGAATAATGGACTGTATAAAATAAATGAATCTATGGTTACATGATATAATAATAGTAACCTTTATTTGTACATAAAATATATATACAAAACTTCCTCTTTTGTTCAATTCAAATATATATATATATATATATATAATACAGCCTAATGTGTGTGATGAAGTGAGGTTATGAACACACAGCTGGTGGGAGCAAGAGGTTATGTGAAATGGATTTGTCGCTGCCTCAAACATGTTTTTGTTCTCCTTATATTTAATTGAAGTTCATTTTTATTTCTTATTTTATTTTCTCTCTTTTATTATTGTAGAAAGATTATTTTATTTTACAGTGGCAAATCCATTGTAACCTCTCACCGTCTTCATTCTTTGGTATTATTGTGCGCTCCCCATATTGTCTCTCTCGTGTTTTATTTTGTTATTCATCATTTTATTTATTTAACCATTTTTACCTCCAGAACAATAAAAGAATGTTTTTGTCACAATTGTACCAGGCTGTTATTCATTTTGCACTCACCTCCTCTCTCTCACTCTCTCTCTCTCTCTCTCTCTCTCTCTCTCTATATATATATATATATATATATATATATATATATATATATATATATATATATTTCTTTTTTTTTTTTTTTTCAGTGGCGCGACAGGCCGTGTAGGCCCTGGACCTCGTGGTGTAAACTCCTGCGAGTTTACACTCACGTTTCACGATGCAATTTTTAGTGTAGGGTCATCACCCCCTACGACTAATTTTGTGAGTGGCCACCCTTTGGCTGACGGGTCTCACATACCCGGGGGAGAGGCTGTGAGTGAATCCCCATTTTTTTTACATTCTTATAAAAGCCCCGCCGGGACTGGGATTCGATCTCTCAACTTTTAGCATGAGAGGCTAGCGCGCTAGCCACTCAGCCACGGGCTCCCCGTATAATGAGGGTTAGTGGTTTGAATTATTGTCTATTGCACATATCTAGCTGATGAGGTGGGCGATTTTTTCTTCTATTTTCCTTTGTTCGCTTCTTCGCTGGGTAGGTCGGCTACTATGGCGTTCTCCTCTGTGCTTGTTCTCAGGATTGTGGTTCTGATCTGAAGTTGAACCATCACAATGAATTATGTTATGGTGCTTGCCTTTACAAAACTTACAACTCCATTTGGACTTGCATCCAGAAGCGGTGTGTCCGTCATGTGGGCAATTTTTGCAGCACTTGAGGCTTTTGACTAAGGCGAGCTTCTCCTGATGTGGTAGATTGCTAAACTGGAAGCAGTGCGGTAAGAGATGACCGTTCTGGCAAATCGGACCGGTGGAATGCCTTTTAACAGTCTGATGGAAAGGCGATTTGGAACCTTCACTGTTTGACGATGAAGTTCCTCTACATTTTGGTTTTTAATATGAATAAACAGCTCTGTATTTAGGACAGCCTCTCGCAGGGAATCGCAGTTTATGATTTGTTTCCGTGGTCTCTTGCGTGTTCTGTAGGGTGAAGAGATGAGATCCCTCGACATTATGACGGCTGTCTTGCGCTTCCTTATGAAGTTCACAACCTCATATGCTGTTGGATATGTGCTGCTAGAATAACGCGCCAACTCAATGTTTCTGCGGGTACTGACGTCGAGTGATCTGAAGGCAAGCGAGGCGAGAATGAATTCTGCGGGGTCGTCGAGTGCTATCGTCTTGAATTCTTGTATGCTATGTACAGCGCCCGTCAAGAATTGGTCCTATCTCTGCAACTCGTTGTTTGACCTCTTGAGATCACAGTCGATAATGTTTTGGATTAATAGCGTTGCGAGCACTCTCGGAATGTCGTACGTTTCTATCAGCTTTCCCCATGCCCGGGGGTAATTATTCTCCTCTATCGGTATTTTGGAAAGATCTGTTAATTTAAACATCCAGACCATCACTATTCAATTATTAATTATGATTAGAAGTTCCCTGGAACACCCCAGGTCTCCGTTCATAAACAGTCAAATCTTGATTGACTTTATTACCCAATGATCCTCCTCTCGAACCCATAAATATATTGCGACATCCTTCCCGCCTGCCTCATAATTAATAACAGCAAATTCTTCCGGCTTGTCCAGAAGTATGCTCCCTGAAGGGGAGGGTTATCAAAAATCAACGATATTTAACAATAGCAGGCGAGAGAATGCAATAAAAATGAATTAATAATAACATTAATTAAACGCACAACTATATTCAACATTTATTACACACAATTATATCGAGTTTAAAAAACTTCGCTTGTCTATAAAATCACAAATTAACAAATAAATAAATTTTTTTAAATAAAATTAATAAAATAAATAACAAACAATACGTTTAAAGTAAAACACTACTAAGAATTACTATGTCTTTTGAAGAGATGAGTGAAGAAAAGTCCAGCAGCTGGAGTGGAAAGCAACGAAGACGCAGCAATGGTGATGTAGTTGTGATTGAGGTAGCTGTTAGGTTTGTTCATTTGAGGAAATGTTTTTTTATTAGATAAATAATCAGTCTTTCATTTTTAAAATTTAATAATTTTTGTCACTTTTTTGCTTTTATATTTTATTATTCTATCCTCCTCACTATACTCAGCCAGCCACATATTCTCATCAATTTTTCTTTGAAAAATTATTCGTAGCTGCTGTTTTATTATTATGTTTTTAGTTAATGCCTTTTTTTTTTTTTTTTTAAAACAACGTTTCTTTCCAAGATTGGGTTACAGTTGCATAAGGGCAAAGATTTGTTTAGAACATAAAATTATGATGAAGATTAGCGATAAAATGAACATTTGAAACCATTAAACAACAGGATATTACGATTTCCGAATACTTTTGACATTGAATGATCTTGTAATTTCAAATTATTAATAGGAAATTTTAAAAACAATATACTTGTTGGTTGTCTGGTTAGTGATATTGCTTTATGGGGGTCTATTTTGAAGATTTATTAGTTAAAAAGAATTATATAAATTAATGATGAAAAATACTTTATAAATTAAAAGAAATACGTATTCCAAATACTTGTGACCCTCAGTGTACAAATTATCATTAAAATATAAATTTCACAACTGGCGTGATACTCATTGTATTTAACTGTTTTACTTTGTATTCAAAATATATTATTTACTTATAGAATGTTTATTACAATTAATCCTAAATTTAGTTTGCAAACAATCATCGTTGGGGAAATATTGTCGAATTTAATAAATTGTATCTTTTTAATTCATATAATTACAGGGAAACTAAAAGAGATTAGTTATTACATTTTCCACTACAGCGCTTTGATCAATCAAATTCTTTATGCTGTATTTTATATTAAAATTGTTCAACTATATATTTTAATAAAATATGTGTTTTAATTCTAATAAATGTCTAATAATTAATTACGGAATTCAGTTAATCATTTTGTACCATCCTTAGTATCGATCCATGTTGACTGCTATGCGTTATCAGAGGAATTAAAACAGCTGGGTTAGAAGGTCTTTGGGTTTGCTCCTTCTTACTTTGTGGAGTGCTGAAGTTCAGATTAATTGTTTGTTTCAGTTTGTGATTTGGTCGTTAGTGGTCCATTTTATAAAAATGAATTTTAGAGTTATGAATTTATTTCCGTTACTTATTTTATTCATTTGTTCAGTTAGTGGAAAAGAAGGTAATTAATCATCTTATAATTATATTGTATTTCAAAAATTTCTTACATATTTATTTACTGTTCATTTTTCAAAAGATTATTGTTTTGTTAGGATTGAATTAACCTTTTTTTCTATGCTTATACATTAATGAAGAGTTTGTTATTACTCCTTTTCTTCTGTCAGTTAATTATATTAAACTTGTTTTAATTTTACTTTGATCATTATCAGTGGTTTAGTTTTCATCAGAAAACATGAAATTAGCTATTTTTTCATTTGAAAGCTGACCATGTTCAGTGGCTTGCCTTATTTTTCTCTGTTATTGATGTATGGTTTTATTTATTGGAAAAGAAATATATATGTATATATATTTATTTTTTTTAAATTTATTCAGCTCTTGTAATGGAATATAAATTTATTTATTAGTTTCTTATTTCTTAATTTTTTTAAGGTCAAGGATTGGGAGGGGCCAATTAATCTGTGCAGTGTATTCAGACATTAAAGTTATTGTTTGGTTTTAACTACATTATAAATTATCTTTTATTTAATCGTGTTTATCTATTTGGATTGTGTAAACAATTATGATTTTAATCATTATTCACACAAGATTATCTTTTGTTTAATATTCCAAAATAGCTAACCACTTTATGGTTTAAGTGGCTAAAGATTATAATTATATAACTTATTAATTTTATGATATCATTTTTTAATGTTGCTTTTACCTTTATTTCATCCAGTTTTAAAACATTGTCGGTCTTTTAATATTTTTTTTTTACTTGATAAATTTGTATTTATTGTTTATCCAGTTTAACAATAACCATGTTATCATGAAGATACATTATTAACTTATTGGTTGTCAACTATTTATCTATTTGTTAGAATTATAAAACATGTGTATTATTGATTAGTTTATGTCAGGTGTAAGTTAATACCAAGCCCATTACTTATGATTTATTATTTTACCTTGGCTAATGGCTGTGGTGTATTAAATACTTAAATGGTATTTTAATGTTACCTTTTATTATAATTTTCTTTTTTACTTAAGGTGTTTATGACAGAAGGCTATAAAATATGAAAATGAATTAGTTTCAATTTTAGCTCGTCTTTTTAGTTGTTTTTTTTTTTAATTAGCATATTATCATAACCTTGCAACACAACCAAGATTTTGCCACCAAGAGGTACTAAAGGTGATTAAATAATATATCTGAATCAAAATTCCTTAATTAAATAATTTGGAATTACTGAGGGTTTGATAGTAAACCAACAATATGCTATTTAAATTTTTTAAATCTGTTTATTATCATATTTGTGTAGCTGTGATGAATGTGTTAATTTATTGGATGAGCACTCTTTACATTAATTTTATATTTGGTTTCAAATATGATTGATAATAATCTAAATTTATAATATAAAGTACCATTTCACTTGATTTTCTGGTCATCACTGTATCTAAAATATGACTACGGCTGTGAATCTGAAATTTTTCCTGGAAGTTCGTCTTACATCAAGATGTGTAATAAGGCTGGGTTTAAAAAAAAAAATTTCCTTTAAGTGGCTGACAATTTTTTTTTTCTTGAACGTAAAAAAAAAAATTGGTTTTCAAATAACCCAAAAACCATATATCTCCTGAAAAAGTATACGTACTCATTTGAACCATAATCGAACTGCATTAAAGCAAAGTCACTTAACCTGACCATTATCGGGGAAGAAAATATGTAATAATTTATAACGAACATATTAAAGCTTATTGAGCATCGTATCCATATTTCATGTGTAAGGTCCCATAGACACATGTTCAATTTTTAAAATTAATTCAAGACGACTAAACAACAATTTGTTAGAAGAACACAGAAGGTTTAGATAAACTAGGTTTTGAGAAGTTACTATCATAGCATGGCAAAAGATATTTTTCTGGACATCCTAGAAACCCTACATTGTCGCTTGTATTATGCCAAGCTCACATTTTGTCAATTTGATGGCCCAAGTTTTTTTGTTTTGTTTTTCAGTCAGTAATATTAATATGTCACTTAGCTTTTCCTATCTAGATATATTTAACCACAATTTAATAAATTAATTAAGCATATTTGTTATATGAAGATATTTTTTCATTTTAGAAGTCAGAGTCAAAGCCGTATATGATTATGAGAAGATGAGGTTCTTGGAATATAAAACAACTAATGTCCTGGAATGTAATATTACAGAGTTGCCACCAGGTTCTGGGCAACCAAGTGAATATGTCTGGACATGGTGTGTATTTTATTTATTTACATTAAATACATATCTAATAGTTGCAATGAAGAAGTGAACATATCTGAGTGGTGATCTACTCTGTAGATCTTCATTTGTTTTCAAAATACAATGTACAAAAATAGAAATATAAAATGATATTTGTAGAGAAAAATCCTTACTCCACTTAAACAGACTAGTGACAATGGATTTCCATTCACTCTGTCCTCTCCTTTGTATATTTTACTTCCTCTAAACTCAGTAAATTCTTCTTTTCTTCCCTTTAGATACATTGACTTTTAATTGCTTTTACATTAAAAATTCTATTCATCTTTAAGAACAAATATATATATATATATATATATATATATATATATATATATATATATATATATATATATAATTTTAAAAAATAGGTATATTACAATGTATATAATCTTTTATTGCTATCTTTGTATATTTTATTTTTTATATGACCTTTTGGTAATCAAACCAAAATATTGGTATATAGTATAACTAAAAATATTGGTCATTTTCTTGACTGCTCACCAGAAAGTCTTATTTCATCTATATTGTCCACCATTTAATGTTCAGTGTAATGTATTTTATTAATATTTAATGTTGACAATGTATAGGAATATCAGGCAAATGTTTAGTAATTTAATTGAAAAAAAAATAATGTGATAGTAACTAATAATTATATTATAAATTATGTTAATAATAAATAAATTAACAAAGCCATTGCTAGAGAAAACAGAGTAAAAAACATCTTGATTAAGAATATATACATTAAACATATGCTGCCTCCTCTTAATGGCAGAGATGTTCTATCTTCGCTGGAGACCTACTGAGAAGTTTTTATAATAATGAGTAAAAAATTATGTTGTGGATTAGTCTGAAAATTGAAAGATTCCGAGGATTTTGCTGAAATACACCTTATCTGATGCAGCTTATATTTTATATGATTGTCTTTATGTTATTATTGTGAATGAATTTGGAAACATTTCAAGATTCATTTCAGGTTATATTTAAAGGAAAATTTCTTGAAAGAGATTATTTGAAATAGTCACATTATTGAAATGTTTATTTGTGGAATATGCTGCAAAGAATATGCTGGCTATGATGGGTGGATTATATGTATTAAATTTGTAACTACTTTTTTATTTATTTTATTATTGACAGAATTTGAGACAATGAATATCTACATAACTGATACATAGGGAAGATAGGGAAAACCCCCTGAAACGTAGACTCCAAATAATTATTGGTGAAATGTAAACTTTTGGGAAGAATTAAAAACCAATTATTTATCAAAATAATTATGGATTGGGAAGCATGTGGTAGAAGAAGGAGAGGAAGACCTCGAGTTAGATGGAAGGGTAAAGTGGAGGAGAGTAAGGCTGTTGGAGGAGGATAAGATTTACTGGTAGAGATGGAGAGACCTCCTGGAGTAGAAGTCTGATTGAGGGAAGCTTCATATTGAAGAAAATCCTGAGGCAGAAAACAAATAGAAAAGGGAAGAGGCTTAAGTGAGGAAATCAGCGAAAAAGGAATTTAGATTGTTGGTTAAACTGGTAACAGAGCATTTCCTCAAGATTTTCATAATAGATCAGGTTCTGGAGCATGAGAACAAAAACTTTGAAAATACAGTACCTTTTCACTACGTAAGGCCTGGGTGAAGTTTAGAAGAGACTTGAAGGATAGATATCAGGGATTTAGGTGATTGTTAAACATCTTCTAGATACTTTCTGTCAAATACCTGGAAAAGATTGACCCAATGACTGCCATCTCTGGTAAACAAGTTGACTCTTTGTATTGCAAAATGCTGTTAAAGACTTGTGTTAAGGGAGGTATGGCAGTGTTAAGTATTGGTAAATAGTGTTGGGAGGCTAAGTAACAATTAAATCTTTATTAACACTTATTTTAACATCTGACCTCTGTCTGCTGACTGTTTCTTAAACATTTATTTGATTAGCTTCTTTATTATATATTACAAAATTAGTCTTGTTGAATGAAAACTATCTTTGTTAACCACAAAGCGTAAGATGGTTATAAATGGTTGGTTTAAAAAGATTATTAACTTCAAGGAACATGTAGATTGACCTGTACGGTTCATAAATTTGGTTTATATTAGTTTCAGAATACTGAATCATTAATTTACTTTCATAATTGTTCTGTACAATTTTTCTCTTTCAATCTTACTTTCTCATTGTAAAATTTTCTGCTTTCAGGCTTAAAGATGATAAAGTAATGGATTATGGTGAAAATAGCCATTATGCGTCCAATGATAATAAACTAATCATACAAAAGACAAATGAAGATGATATACGACAGTATAGTTGCCTCCTTTCCAAGAAGAGCGCACCTAAAGCATATTTGGCAAGAGCAGATATAAAGACCTTAGGTGAGTATATTTTTTGTGTGTTGTATGTGGGAAGCATTTGTGTTCCACCTTGAATTAATTACATCTGTGTTGTTTCAGGTATACCTACTGCTAAAATACTCTCACAGGGAACATTTATTGAAGGTCAAAAGATTACTTTAGAATGTGTTGTTACTGGACATCCAACTCCTACAGTTGATTGGCGTTTTGGTAAATACCTAATTTGTTTTCTTTCAAAATCTGTAAAATCAATTTTCTGTGTTCTTGTCATTAAATATGTTATGAGCTATTCTGTGGATAGGTCTGTCCTTAGGTCTCATTGCCACAAGTGTACCAAGAATCGGTAACAAATATTAAAACCAATTTTGTTTTATAACTTAAGAACTAAAATTATTGGCTAGCTTTATGTTGTTTTTTTTTTTTTTTTTTTTTAACTTAAAATCTTTATTCACACATGTTAATAATACAATAAACAATCAGTGAATGTGCGATCATTTAAGAAACATTGCATGATAGGCATGAGGGAGAGCAGCACCCAGCTCCTGGCATGAAATCAGTTTGAATTACTAAAGGAAAATGTCTCTCATCCAACTCCTCTTCAGCCTTCTGTAGGCATTTCCTGGCATAAGTGTTGTGGCCATATCATTGTTTAGTGTGTTAGGGTGACCCTGTAGTTTGTTGTGGAAACATTTGTAGTAGCTCCATATGTGTTCATTGATAGTTGGCATGTGAAGGTCAGTATGTAAAGTTGTATTACTTACGTACCAAGGTGCTTTTGTATCCTGGGGCTTTCTTTTTGGGTAACTTTCTGCTTTGTTCAGCGACATGGGCAGGTGTGAAGGGAGGAGGTAGTGTCAGTTGTAAGGGTTCATCTAGAGTTTTAAGTTCATTTTTATCATGTACGATGTTATTGAATTATTTTTTCTTTTTTTTATATTTCTTTATTGGAATTCACAACTGTATAACAAGTAGCACAACGAGTAAATTATTGAATTATGTGTATGGTATAAAGATAGATGATAGAACCGTCTTATTTTCGGAGGGGTGCCGGCACTTCCCGATGCTCAGTAAGGTTTTTTAGTATGCCTCCACAAGCTGTCATCATTAGTCGAAAGGTTACTATTGTTCAAAATTTATTGATAATTTTTGAAAAGGTTAAGGTATAAATCTTTTGCAAACATGAGGAGAAATCCCAACACTATTTACCAGTATTTTTTACAATAATTTTAATTACTTATTAACGTATTTTGTTTGTACAATATTTCTATCTTTCTATAAATATGTTATTCTTTATTTTATATATATGACAGATATTCATTGGTGAAGAGACCTGATACATTCTTTTATGAAATTAATAAAGTAATGATATTAGGATTCAAATAGGATTTAGTTGCTCAAATTATGGCAAACATGATGTTTTAACTTACAGGTTACCAAGTGATTTTACAGTAGCATTAAATTGATGTCAAATTTATATACAAGTTATTACAGTTTCAATTTAACATTCAAGTTAAACATCTAAAATTTAAAATTACATTATTTCATAACCAGGTTAACTAACAGGTAAAATATTTTGTCTTGTCCATCACATAGCACAATGAATTTTGAATTAGTACAGTCAGAACAATAAAATTTTTAAGATATGAATGTTGCTCTAACTACTCTGAGCTTCAATATTGCCTAAGACAGCTATAAAAATAATTATAAAATAGTTTTTTTATGTTAAAAAAGTTAAGTCATTTTTACTTAATTTCACAATGATAAATTTAATAATTAACCAAATTAGCATGTTCCAGGAAATTGCTAGTTAATTATTAGATACAAGAACTTGATGTTTACAAAAATGTTATACGTGTTATTAATGACTCATTTTATCTTTATGAGTTGAACAAGATAACCTGAAACAGTTGTGAATATAGTCTATTTACATTAGGCTAAATATAGGTAACCCCAGGTCAACCTCCTTCCAGAACCATGCCTCTATCCTCTTGGTGTGTCTCAGGAATCACCACCACCCTATTTGCAGTTTATATTAATGACCTTCTCCTCCAGATCAATCACTCCCAATACCATATCTATGCTGATGATTTCCAAATCTATCTATCCTTTCCTCTTTCCGATCTATTACTAGTCACGGAAATGCTTCAAGAGGATCTGAATCGAGTTAGGCAGTTACCAACAAGCTTAATTTGAACGTTAAGAAGACCAAGGCAATCTTAATAGAATCTGATCCCCTCCTTAAGGCCCTTCCACCGATTCCCACTTTTTTCTGAATAACAATCCATTAAAATTCCACCAATCCATTAAAAACCTCGGGGTCACCCTTGACCAAACCTTTTCCTGGTAAACCATGTTTCCGAAATATCTCGTCGTACATTCTCCACTTAAAAACTTCTGAATTATCTCCGTCCCCTTCCTATCAAAACCCGTAAGCTGTTGGTCAGCTCCTTAATATTTCCCCACTTTGACTACTGATCTACGGTGTGTGGAGGTGTCTCTGGGGATCTCGAGGCAAAAGTAAAGCGAATGTTTAACTGCTTTATACGTTTCATCTTTGGGATATCCAGAGACACCTCTATAGCTCGATTTTACGAAGAGTTGAAGTGGCTTTACCCTTCTGGTATCCTTCCTCAACCAAGTTATCCAATTCCGGTGTCCATTTTACATCTCGGATCTCCTTTAATTCAAATCATCTGTTCATTCCCACCACACCCACTTGCGGCCTTCTGATCTGTCACATATATAAGGTCACAGCTTTCAACAGATCATTCTTAATCCTTTAATCATAGGGATTTATTAAATTCCTAACAAACTAATGTTCCAAGCCAATTACTGTTTTTTTTTTTTAAACTAATGATGTATATGTCTTAATAAATATTCCTATCCATGGTTTTTTAATTGAAAAATATTGTTTTTTTTTAGGAAATGTTACATTTTCTTCAAGTACTGGAAGAATAACTTTATCAGATAGCAAGAATGTTCAAAATGCAATTTTACAAATTGATGAAGCTCAAATGCTTGATCGAGGTGAATACTTCTGCAGTGCACATAACATAGCTACTGTACATCTTAATGCCACTCGGGAAGCTGTAACCTTTGTCAGAGTTAAAGGTAAGACACTTTTGTTGCCAATGAGTCATGCATCTTATTTTATGTTTGCTTTGTTATTTTCATATTTTATGTTATATTTTTAATATGCTACCAATTTTTCTATACTTCTTTAATTTGGTTTCTTTGGTCCATTTATTTCATTTGGGTCATTTATAGCCCTTAAGCTATTAGCAACTTTTTTCTTCGAGTTCATGTTTCACATAAGTCTCAGGAGTTCCATATTATATTTGTGGCAGCAACACTTGTGATAGCCTACAAGATGTAAACTCCATGTGTTTGGTTCATATTTACATAAAAAATACTGGTCGTGTAGTACAAAAATGTTCATGTTCATTGACTAAAGAATAATTCTCATTTTATTGTTTATGTGTTGATACCACCACATCTTTATTAGCATAAATTAACATTTGTAGGATGGTCAGGCTTATTTGAGACATATGGTTGTAAAATATGATATATGAAACATTAAAAACTTCTGCAATGTTTAAATATTTATTGGTTACAAGATATTAGATTGGTATTGGCTAGCAGGCATTTACCCATAGCTTAATACCATCATCATACTTCAATTTAAATTTTTTTCTTAAACAATGAATGAAACCAGTTTTATCTATTGCTTGACTGAATTCCAGTATTTAGAGCTCATCCTTTCCTTATTTAGAACTCCTGAAAATGATCAACTTTTTATCTTTGACATTTTTTGTGGTTAATTTTCCTGCAGGTTGTAAAGAGTCATAAAGCACTTTTGTCATCGAGTTCAGATTGTTATAATTTTGAAGTTTTCACTATACAGTAAAAAATTTAGATCTCAGTTTGTACATCTCTTTTATTTGCAGAGAAAAAAGTGTCTCAGAATTCTATTTCATTCCCCAAAAAATAAATGTCTGGTGCCCCTTTATTTATTCTTATCAATTAGGGAATATTTATTTTTATAGAGCATAGTTGACTGTTAACTTAGTGGTTTAAAATATTAATCCTATCTTTTCCTCTTTGAATTTGTTATTAGTTTACACATTTTCTTCTGTGATATTACTTTCTTTTTATGAAGATTTTTTTAACTACCATGAATGTTTTTTGTTTTGTTAAGTTGTGAAGTTTTCAAAGTATATAATACAAAGAAGATTATTCAGAAAATAGTCAATCAAAAATTTCTATATGGTATTTTTCTAGATAAGTTAGCTGCTCTTTGGCCATTTATTGGAATATGCGCTGAAGTTGTTGTCCTTTGTGCTATAATTTTCATTTATGAAAGGAAACGTAATAAAGCTGAATTGGAAGAGAGTGACACCGATCAAAGCCCTGAACAGTAAGTAAATATTTTCAATAATTAATGGTACAATATACACAGTGAAATCTCTCTAAAAAAGGCATCTATAACTTTGTGAACAAAATTTACTCACTATATAGGTGTATTTATATAACATTTTTTCCTTAATTACCTGCCTGTCAGAACATCTTTATACTCTGCATTCACGGATCTCTTATACCACTACTCTTATTTAATTGAGTGGGTTCATTGATTCCATTGAACCTGGTTTTAGTACCTTTTACTGTAGTTGGTTTAGTCGTTCATTGATGTCAAGAAAAACTTCACCCAGTAACATAAAATCTGTAACAGAACAACAAAAAGCATAAATTAACATTTGTAGGATGGTCAGGCTTCTTTTTTTAAACAATTTTGCTTATGTATCGCCTTTTGTGAAAATGTTACTGAGTAGAAATTTTCAATTTTTTCTCCATTTCACCAGATATGTTGCTGTCTGACTTATAAAGATTCTTAATAAGAATCCTGAAGAATCCAACAGTATTTCTGGTGAAATGATGGTGGGAAAATTGAGAACACGGTCGAAAAAAGTAAACTGTTGTGAAGACGAAAATTATATAGTCCGTGAAAGCCTTAAGGAGAATGTTCTTTAAATTCGTTATTGAATTGTATTAATTTTTATTTTGTCATATAATGTTTTATGCTGACTAATGTGTTAAAAAATATGAACTAAGAATAATTTTGTTTTGACTAACTGACTGATACCTGTGTGTATTTTAAAAAGATTACTAAATGTCACGTGTAGACAATACAATTTTTAGATTAGTTTTATATTCTGATACTTTTATTTTACATTTAATACATTTATATTCAATAATTTATTTTATTTATTTTTTAGGAAAAATACTCCTGATCATGGCAAGGAATCTGTTCGACAGAGAAAGTAAATAAAGATGATCCTGTATCAAAAATTAGTTACATGGCCTGTAAAATTACTCTGTTGAAGTAATTTTTGAAAATGTTGATTTTCCTAGGCTTACTACACATAATTTATCACTTTTTGTTTAAAATATAAAATTACTGTTGGAATGTCATATTTGATATTTTATTTTATTGTTTGTTTGTTAAATGAAACATTGGTATAGTCATAAAAATATTTGTTATTTTACTTGTTTTTTCAATTAGAATGGGTTAATATGGAGCCATACCTATTAAGTTACAGTAAATTTTGTTTTCTTTTAGTTTTTCATATAGTTCAGTAGAATCTTTTTTTTATTTATTCTGCTTTTGATTTTATAGTTGCTTTTAGTTTGTACTTATCATTATTAATTTTCTTTTATTAACCAGTATTTTTTTTTTTTTTTTTTTTAATGGTTTGTTGATTTTAGTGATTTCCGGATTTAGTTGATAAACAAATAATTTTATCCTAAACTTTATTATTTAACTAATATAACTAATTTGTTATAGTTTCCATTGTTTTATTATTTTATTTTTAATATAATATGCTTCCATTTTTATTTTTAAATCAGTTTCTAGTCATAGTATTTTTATTTTATTTTTCTAGCAATTAAAGATTTTGGTTGCCCCTAATTATTGGTTGATTAAATATCTGAAATAAAATACATGAGTTCTCATGCTTGTGAAGTTATTGATTTTTATTCCACAAGATAATTCTTGTTAATCATCATGTTAACAAAACAAAAGATATATTAATTTTATTACTTAAATTATTATTCTCAATCATAATTATTAACAAAATAATTAATCACAATCGTGTTTTTTTTTTTTTTTTTTTTAGTTTATTCTAGATTAATGACATTGATGTTTGATTTTTCTGTGCTGAGGGAGATACCTTAATTTCCCTACACTGGCATATTTTAATTCTAAATACTTAAATTTGGGAGTATAGATTAATGCTGTAAACAAATCTTTAGTATTTGTTATTTCAGTTGATAATTCAGTCTTATTGTTCCCTTTTAAATCAATGACTTTTCTCTCCTTTTTGCTACCGTTTCAAATTCACAGAACAAGTGTCATTGTCTTGTTTCAAACTAACATGATTTTACATATTTATTATTATTAGTTAATATTTGTATAGTTATTCTATTATTATACTATTAATTAAGTATTATTTTCATGTATGTGATATATCTTTTAACGCCAATTATTGTAATGATATGTTGATGATTTATATAAATTTTTAATACTGTTAACATTGAAGATCAAATAACATACACATTATGTTTGCTATTTTAATTTTTCTTTCATGTTTCTTATTAATCAACAAAGTAATATTTACATTACAGCTAGTGAATTTAATATAGGAAAATGGGCTTGTTGAATGTTATTGATGGCACCATAAATTATATTAGTTAGTTGACTGTGTATAACTAAGTTTCAATTTAAATATTGAATTCAACAATATTTGCCTGTTTTGATTGCATTAAACTTATAATATTAGGCAGTCCTACTTTTAGAATTCATCATCATTGTTTGGACCTCTCTGCCACTGTGCAGTGTGAGGAATTAAAATTCATTGTTCACAAAAAAAAAAAAAAATTTAAGAGGTGTACTTTTATTGAAATCAAGTTTTTGAGGCTCTATCTGAACTAAAATAAAAATAAAAACTTTTATCAACAATTAAATAATTATTAATAGGTATGCTATCTGTTTACCTCAAGATCTCACTGGTAAGTTATTTATTTATGAGATTGTTTATTTTTTTTTTATTTTTTTGGTTGTTTTTGGATCTCGATTACAATATTAAGGCCATTTTTAGTTCTTCACTTTATTAATTAACTACAATTTTTGATTTGATGAATAGATTTTATTTGATTTATCTTTCCCTGAACTTAACACTTCTGTTTTGTCTGTTATCTAAGAATTCTGTACATGGTTTGATAGTAATTCATTTGAGCTGGGCTGATCCTTAATAATGTCATAACATAAAATTATTCACATAGTATATTTTATTACTTACTAATGGTGCCATGATAATTTTCTTCTTGAACAATTGTAGCTAACATTATTTTTTAAAATATGGAACATGTTTTTGTATGGATAGCTTCAAGAAGATTATAAAATAAAATAAATTGGAAACATAACTGAAAAGTAAGAGGCCATCTGAATTCACCTGTTCAACAAATTAATCATTTGACTATTACTGTAATTAAAATGTGACGTTCAAATGGAGATGTAAGTTTAAGATTAATTTGATCAATAAAAATAATTAAATATACTAGCGAAGGAAAAAAAACATGTTTCATTTTCACAACTCAGTTTGAAGACCTTTAGTACTTAATAAAGTGGGGCTTGCAGAACAAGGGGGTGGAGACCCTCTTGCAAGGCATGTACTGCTGTTGTTCATGTATTACTTACTACTTACTACCTTTTCAATGTTTGTTAGTGTGCATTGAAAGGGAATCTTCTATGATTAAGTTTGATAGACATTCTGTTATATGTTTTATTGTATAGTAATTTTGAGTACTTAAGTGGCTAATTGATTCCTTATTATTAGGGCTTTTTGTATTAATTTTTACTGTTAAATGTTTTGAAAAATCTGACAAATTACTCCATTTTATGTATGTTATTTACTTCTAAATACATGTTATTTCCCATTATTTTCATTATGCCTGATTTAATTAATAAATGCCTTTATTGATATCACACACACACACACACACACATATATATATATATATATATATACATACATACATATATATATGCCATTTGGTAAGTTATTAAATTTAACATTCTTATTGCAATAATAAGGGAAAAGTTGTTCAATGTCATGTGTATTTCTCATCGTGCCTCTTCCTGCATTGTATCCAGAATGGATTGACCTATATACGAAAATAAATATTTAAAATTTTATTTTACGATGTTTCTCTGATTAAATCAAGAATTACATTATTAGTTAAGAAAAAAAAAATGACCGGAAATATTTAGAAGTCGGTAGTTTCCAGAAAAGTGTCCTTATTGATTATTACTGTTGTTATACCTAATCCCCAATCTGTTTACAACCCTTCAGTATTCTTTCTAAGTATTTAGTTTTAAGTGCAATTTCAAATCTCATATTTTGTTCAGAATTTGTAGTGAGTGGTTAGAAAAGTTAAATATCAATGTTTAAATAATGCCGAAAGTAGGAACAAGTGTCTCGTCGAAAATTGAAACCTGGATGTCCATTACCCCGAGCTTAGATATGATGGGAAAACGGGTTTATTATTGGGTGACAACAGACCTTCCAATCCAAGCCTCAGGCCAGATCTTTCCAGTCTAAACCTCAATCAATTCCTCCCCATCACTTTCCGTTGCGGGTCAAATTACCACCTCTGCATCCACCCCCAAGTTCCACACTACCTATCCGGTCAAACCCAACCCAGCCTTCAAAAACCGAATCAACTCCTCGTACACCACAGCGTATCCATCCCCCAGCAACCAATTAAAACCACATCAGCTACCCACCTCAGCCTCCTGACCCTTATTCTTTTTCCAACCAACATCCTGTCGACATCACATCCATTCTATCATCCTTCCTTTTCGAAATTCAAGAGACCATTCGACCACTGATCAACCTCCTCACAAGATTCCTGTCTGAAATTCCTCTTAATATCTCACGATGAGTTTAAAGCCCCTAGCTATCGTTTTGTGGAATGCTAATGGCCTACTGAACCACCGTGACGAACTTGACATATTTTACATGACAATCACATAGATATTGCACTTCTGACTGAAACTCACTTTACTCATAGATCACATTTCTACGTACGTGATTACATTACTTAGAGATCGGACCATCCAGACAATACTTCACATGCCGGCTCTTGCATTCTTGTTCATAAATCTTTACCCCATTCCCTTATTCCTTCTACTCCAACTGACGCCATTCAATCCACCTCAGTAATCATTACAACCCGTCCTTACCATTTGACATTCTCAGCCGTATACTGTCGTCCTGGCAATGTCCTTTCTTACAACCATCTTGAATCCTTATTCCGTTCCTTCGGACCGCGCTTTATTGCTGGAGGTGACTACAATGCTGAACACCAACGATGGGGTTGTCGTTCCTCCAACTCCCGTGGTAATATCCTCTCTCATGTCTCAAACTCCAACTCTTACTCTATTCTTTCTCCCACGAACCCCACCTATTGGCCTACATCTCTGAAAAAACATCCTAATATTCTAGATATATTTGTTACCTCTCAGATTTCCCCTTCCCAAGCAATCATCAAGTCCTTAGACGACCTTTCATCAGATCATAGTTCAGTTTTGCTTTTATTACATTCAAACTTTGCTCCAAGACCCTCTCCCTCTACATTGATTACAGGACGAATCAACTGGGACAGATTTCGATGATTTGGAAAATAAATTAGACTTGAAAATTCCTCTGAAGACAAATGACATTGACAGAGCCATAGAAAAACTTACAACATCGATACAGACTAGTATAAAAAATAACACCTCAAACAGGACAACTATCAATTCACAGCAGACTAACTTGCCACCTCACCTTTGCATCTTATTAAGGGAAAAAGTCGAGCAAGGGTAAGGTGGCATAGGACTAGATACCCATCCGACAAAACCTATTATACGAAACTTACTAACAAATTAAAATCAGAAATTAAAAAATTCAAAATTTAATTAATTTTACAGAAAATCTCACCACTACTGACAAATCACTATGGACGACCACTAAGAAGCTGCTCAAGTTCAAAGACTGCAACTACCCACTCCTTACCGAATCCCAAAGATGGACAAGAACCGACGAGGAAAAAGCCTAGCTTTTTGGTCAACATCTTCTTAAAACTTTTATTCCTCACCCTGATATCCTTAATCCTGTTCACCTTGAATGTATTGAAGCAGAACTAACTATTCCTCTCCAAATGTCCCTTCCACCTAAAGCTTTTCATCCCTCAGAAATTTCCAGTATTATTCACTGTCTCCCTTCCCGCAAAACTCCTGGGCCCGATCTAATCACATCCCAAATTTTAAAACTTCTTCCTCGAAAAGCCATCCTATTTCTTACCTATATTTATAATGCTGTACTCCGCACAACATATTTTCCCAACCCCTGGAAATCATCAATAGTCAAAATGATCCATAAACCCAAAAAGCCTCCTGAATATCCGTCCTCTTACCGCCCCACCTCTCTTTTATGTTTCATGGGAAAAATCCTTGAAAAACTCCTTCTGAAACGTATATATCCTATCCTTGATTCCAATAATATTATCCCCAATCATTAGTTTGGCTTCCGAACATCCCATTCAACAATCCAGCTGTGCCATCGTGTGGTGGATGCAGTCTCCTCTGCTTTGGAGGCGGATTGTACTGCACGGGAGCCTTTCTCGACGTAGAGCAAGCATTTGACAGAGTCTGGCATCCAGGACTGCTGTACAAACTCCGAAAATTCCTCCCTCCAACATACTTCCTTATCATCCAGTCCTACCTCACTGACAGATCCTTCAAAATAAATCACAATGGGTCCTACTCATCTCTTTTTACTCAGTCCCTCAAGGCAGTATCCTAGGACCCATTCTCTACACAGTATATACAGCTGATATCCCAACCAATCCTAACACTTTCCTTACCACTTATGCTGATGACACTTGTGTGTTATCAGTCAATAACGATCCAACTGTTGCCTCTCAAACCCTTCAATCCCACATAAGAGACCTTGAGATATGGTGTCAGAATTGGAGAATTAAAATAAATTCCAACAAATAACCTTTACCCTTCGTCGTAAGCCAATGACATCCTGTCCCACAGTATCCTTTAATAATATTCCACTTGTCCCTGTTGAACAGAACCGCTACCTAGGACTGCTCCTTGACAAACGTATCACATGGAATTCACACACAAGACTTAAACGACAAGACTCTGTTCGCCGCTTTCGATTACTTCAACACTTACTAGACAGACGCTCAAACCTTCCACTTAACTACAAAAGGCTCATCTACATGACCATCATAAGGCCTATATGGACTTACGGAGTTGAGCTTTGGGGATCTACTAAACCATCGAATTCTTCCCGTATCCAATCCTTGCAATCCAAAATCCTTCGTAAAATCCTCAAAGCTCCTTACTTTGTCACAAATAAAATCATCCATTAAGACCTAAATGTTTCATATGTTGCTGATTTGGCCCGAACTAGATATCAACCCTTCTATGACAAACTTCATTCCCACTCCAACCCACTAGTTTTAACCCTGGCTTCCTCTTCGATTCCTGATAATCCTCCGAGGCGTCTGAAAAGAAGATGGCCTTCGAGACCTTCTTGTTTAAAATAGTTACTGGAGTGCTTTCATTGGGTTGCTCATCAACAAGTCTGTCTCATGTGATTTTTCTTTTAACATATTTACTTGTTGTAATATAAATTACAGTTGTAAATTTCTTCTTCTTTTGCTTCTCCCTGTTGTGCCGTATCAGCGTAGGGGAGCGTTCAGCCACCGGCTCCAATCCTCTCTATTCCCAGCTAGGTTCCTGGCCTGGCGGAGATCTTTCCCTCTTCCTCTGCAAAGCCTGTCCACGTACTCCAGGTAGGACATCCTTGGTCGCCCCCGAGGCCTTCTCCCATCTGGCACGTAATCCATAGTTTTTAGAGGATCTCTGTGATCCTCCATTCTAATAACGTGGCCGAACCACTTCAGCTGGCGGGTTTGCAAAATTTCCTTTAACGGCGCAACCTCCAGTTCCTGGCGTATCCGCTCATTCCTGACACGATCTCTTCTTGTCTTTCCGACTATTCTTCGCAGGAACTTCATTTCAGCAGCTGTGACTCTGCTCTCCTGCCGGTCCGTCAATATCCAGCTTTCAGCTCCATATAGTAGTATAGGCAAATATACTGACTTGAAGATATGGAGCTTAAACCTCTACCCACCTCTCGCTTCCCTACTACAGTATTGCATATCTGATAGTAGACTGCATTTGCCTTCATGATTCTATTTGATATTTCAGAGTCTACTTTCCCAGATTTTTTATTACTGTGCCGAGGTAGGTGAAATCCGTAACCACTTCCATTTCCTCTCCGTTACAGTATATATGGACATCTTCCGCTTGCCTTCTCACTTGTAGAATCTTGCTTTTGCTGGTATTGATTTTCATTCCCTTTCGGCTAAGCTCTTCATGCCATTCGTTACCGCTTGCTGTAATTTATCTACGTTGTCCGCCACAAGAACAATGTCGTCCGCGTAGAGGAGAAGTTGAATCACTACTGGGCGAAGGTTTCTACGGCCCAGGAAGGTCCTCTCCGTTCTTCTTTTACATATGGTGGCCACTTCATCCATGTAGAGCAAGAATAACAAAGGGCTTAAACAGTCCCCTTGTTTGACCCCCTTGCTATGCTAAAGACATCCGACTCCTGTCCGTTCAGCCTTACTACTCCTTTTGGTTCTTGATATATAGATTTAATGGCTTCTGCCAAGCTCCTTGGGACATTCTTAACTCTGAGAGCCTCCCATATTTCATTTCTTGGAACGGAGTCAAACGCTGCTTTGAGGTCAAGGAAGGCGAGATACTTACTTCTGTCTCTATCCCAAGATTTCTGGAGAACATTTCGCAAAGAGAAAATGTGGTCCTGGGTTTGCCGTCTTGGTCTGAACCCGGCTTGTTCTTCTCCGATTAGGTGCTCCACTAGGGGTCTTACCCTTCCCTCCAGAATAGCCGTATAAAGTTTGTAGACTGTTGGTGATAGGCATATAGGGCGATAATTCGAGCATTCTGCCTGGGACCCTTTCTTGTGTATCGGAATGATAACGTTGTAAATTTCAATAAATAAATATAAAAAAAAAAAAAAATTATTGCTTGTGATCAATCAAAATCAGTCGGGTGTGAACGAAAGTCCTAAACAGACCCTCATTTTATAACACGTAACAAAATATTTTTCTTTGTTATGATTTAGGGTATAATTTTTAAAAATTATTATTATTTATTTTGTTATTACCAGGACACAATTAGGGGAAGGGGCGGTGTCAAAATATCAACACTATACTTCTTCCCTAGAATAGATGCTGATTCATAAGGATTAATAATTATAATTATTAATTAATGAATAATGAAAATGATAATGAAAGAAAAAGAGGAAATTATTGTTATACACTTTTTAATAAAATACACAACATAAATTCATAAAAATATCCTTATAAACAAAAACAAATGCAAGAATCCTTAACTAAATGATATTAAATTAAAGAAAACAATAAATAATTAGAACTAATAAAAACAAAATGAGGAACAGGGAAAAAAAATTTAATAAAAAAAAAAATAAAATGTCTATACTAGTCTGTGATGACGGTCGGTACTCTTGTTTGAAGTTATTGCCTTAAATACCTCTTCTCAAACATGACACACTGACTCCTATACCCTAACAA
Organism: Piezodorus guildinii; assembly: GCA_023052935.1. Taxonomy (NCBI): domain Eukaryota; kingdom Metazoa; phylum Arthropoda; class Insecta; order Hemiptera; family Pentatomidae; genus Piezodorus; species Piezodorus guildinii. The sequence goes on from CM041295.1 coordinate 76,934,340, forward strand.
TTGGGTTGCGTGTGGCTCTTTCGTTAATTCGCTTCCTTCTCGATTCGAAGGATTGAAAAAACCTAATAAAAAAAACAACCGGCTGAAAATCGTGTGAATACTGCTTTAACTGGTTTATGACTCATCAGTGGTCAAGAAATAAATTCAGAAATTCCATATAACAAATGTTATTCTTTTTATATAACTTTATCCCTTATTTTTTTAAGCTTTTATTAAAAATATTTTTTTTTTATAAATTCATCGCTTGCACACATTAAACGACTGGAGCAAAGTAAGGAAAATTCAATTTAATCATGACAAATCAAAATACATATCATTTACCCTACGAAGATATACCTAAACATTATTAGGTCAAATAAAACAAATGAAATAGTTGTGATTTGAGAATGTTTTTAATTCAAGTAAGAGAAAATTTTTATCTCCCAGCAAGTAATTAATTTACATGTATATTTAGTGTTTAAAAAAAAAAATGACATATTTTGAACCTAGTTAACCCTATCCTAACGAAAATCCCGCGTACATCCTTGAGCAAGAGAGAGAGTGAAAGAATGACCATTTTAATAAAAGCTTAAAACTAAATGTTAGAAAACATTAAAAAAACAGTTACTATATACTCATAATACAAAAATATAATTTAAACCTATAATATGAATTAAAAATAGTAAATATTATTTTTAATAAGAGTTTGAAAAAATATATATATATGTTACGTTATATTGAAAATAGGGTCATGTTCGTTGTTTATTTATTTAATGTTACTTATGGAGTTATGACTGATTGGACGATGCTACAATGGGAGTTCTAAATTTTGCCTATCCAGGTTTAGTTAGGATAGGAATCTTCAACGAGTACCTGACATCGCACAAGCTCTAGAATACCATTTTACGTCCCTAACGAAGGACAGCACAACCAAGGATATTTAATTCCCTTTCAAAAATCATAGGGCCATCTGCCGGATTTGAGTTTGCGATCTTTGGCATAGAACAGTAGTCCGGTGTTCAGGAGGTCCGTGAGATGTCGTTTGGGAATTACTTTAAAATATTTGTGAAGATTCAGTTTTTGATCGTACATGTGGAAGACAAATTCATTCTTCTAAATGCTAAAAATGCAAGTTATCAATGGCTGTTTTTGCACAATCACAACCTAAATTTCTCATTTTAAACATTTAAAAAACAATTGATTAAAAAAGACCTGACTCCGCATAAGAAAATGGTGATATTTGATTTTGTAATAATTATTTGATTAAATACCTATCACTTATTAGATTTAAATTTTAGAATTTCAATGTTTCGCTAATTGAAGTCAACTCCAGTTTCTGGTTCATTTTCATTCTTTTCCATTCCTCCAACTTGGTTATTTCTATGTTTTGGTAGCATGAAATGTACAAATGTATACATATCTAATACTTTTAGAATTTGGGGGTCCTTGGCATTGAAATGAGTGAATGAAGGGGATTGTCACTCGCTGCGCCTCCACAAGGTTGCTGTGGCGATGTATATAGTGTAGGCCAGGTCCGAGGTTGGCTTTAGTCTCTATATTAATTAAACACACTGCACTGTGTAATAATTAAAGATAGCAGAAGAGGTCTTGCTAGGGCTAAGACAGCGAGGAGTGAGAGTCCAGTGTAAAGGCGACGCTATCAACCATATGTTTTTTAAAAACAATTGAATTGACTGTTGTATAGTTAAATTTTAATGTTAAAAATGATTTCTTCTTTTAATTTCAGTTTTAAACCAACTTAAAATAAAAAATTAAATGAATCACAATTAAATTGTAATAAATAAATTTTAAGACTAGTCTGGTTTGAACAAAAATAAAAAAGTTTTAATAAATAAATTTCAAGTCTAGTCTGGCTTGAACACACGAGCATATATTGAAGCCGAAAAAATAAGCCTATATATAAAAAAAAAAAAAAATGCGATCAATTACCATTGGATTTTATCTAAAATTAAAATAATATATATTTAATTAATTACCAAGGTCTACATAACATACCTCATGAAAAATATTTCATATAATAAAAAAAAATGAGATACCTATTGGTTTGGCAAATAAGTCCTTTCGTTTTTTCAAGGTGAAATAAAACTCCATTGTACTACAGACATAATATTCAATTAAATTTAAATTAGATAAATTAATTTTTAATTTAATTAAAAAAATCTTTCCACTAACCGCATAATGCCACGTTTATAAAATGTCTGGAATTTATTGTTAAAAAACTGATCCCAGTGGTTTTTTATGTCCTCTTCCATTTGGGATTTTTTTTCACTCATGGAGTTCTGTAGAGACCGAAATAAGTGGTAGTCACTTCAACCACCCGAGGCTCAATAATTTAATGCAAGTGACCAGTGAGGTGTAGGGCTTAGCATTGTCTAGGTGGTTCACAACACCCTTTGGATTTGCTGGTTCTGGGCATTATTTGTAATTGATTGAACAAATTTTGTTAATTTTGGCCAATATGAGTTGAATCAAATGTTTGTACTGATGGCAGTATTTTTTTACTTATTTGTCTTTGGGGAAATCCCCCATACAAATATAGTTGGTCATTGTTTGTAATACAAAGTTATACCTTACTTTTATAAAGTTATATAACTGAGAAAACTATTGTAAACATTAATTTATTTTTGCATTTTGTATCATATTTTTTGTTTTAATTTTATTTTAAAGGTTCCAGAATAAATAAAGTATTATTATTATTATATGATGTGTAGTTAGTTTTTATGAATCTTTATTATTGTATAAATTATGGTAAAAAATAATTAATTCATTCATTATTTTCTGTTTGTTGCAATATGGGGTTGAGAGTGATTTAGCTCACTAAGCTACCAATCTCAAGGTCCCAGGTTTAAACTTCGGTTGAAGCAAGATAATTACTAATTTAATTATATTAACCATAGATCAACCCTGAGTTCGTAAGTAATGTAAGCATTGATCATTAATTAGAATTGTTACTAACTAATCGGATATAATAATATTCGTCCATTCCCTGCTATTCCAATTGGAGAAAGTAGCCTAAGAAAATATACCATGGCCGAATGGAATTCAGAGTAATTCAATCAGGAAAAGGTAAATGAGAAAAGAATGTATTTCAAAATTTAATATAATTCTTACAGTCTAAAGAAGTAAGTAATTTATAATAATAAATAAAGATTATATATAATATTTCTGAGTGATATAAAAAAACATCAATAATAATACAATAACAATAGAGTGAAACAATAAATTCCATTAAATCTACTATTCTTTATTTATAATATAAAAATGTAATTAACCACGAACATCTTTTGCAATATAAAAAAAATAATAACAATGCATAGTATTGTCAGCAAAATAACAACTTAAGCAGTAATATTTACACAGTAAATAGAAAACAACGATAACATTGACTAGAATTATCAAGCAAATTGCAATATATTAAATTAATAATAAGGAATTGCAATATGTAGGCTAAAAATATTTAAAATAAAAATTGCATGTTTGGTAAAGGCTTAAAATCGATGTATGTTTCCCATATGACTTTTTTCAAATTATGAAACATTTGTCTTTTTATAATGTGTGAAAGAGTCATCACAAGCTGACATCTCCGTATTGTTGGTTCCATTTTTCATACATAGCTAAATTGGAGGGAGATACACTTCGTCGTATTCTATTCAAAGATTGAACAAAATCTTGAAATGTAATCTGTCGAACATTAACTGGGTCCAAAAGCCTTACTTGATCAGCACTCAACTCTGGAAAAAAATAAATAAATAAAAATAAGGATATATGAAGATAAAAGTGATACAAGCATATTATCTATTCTTCTCAATATACATAAAATGATTCCGTGTTCTTGGTTTCTACTCCTTCTCAAACAAGCGACAGATTTTGATATGGTTTTCTTTATTATTAAGGGCATTCTTTCCTTAAGTTAAATAAGTACAATAAATTGCGATTAAGTTTTTCTTCAGAAGGGTAAATTTAATTTTCTGTAATATGAGTAGTAGTATAGATATATAAAATACCTTTGGAAAGCACAAGATTTTTGAAAAGTTAAAATGAAATTAAAGATGATGTAGAACTTAGTAAAAAGTTGTTGTTTTAAAAGTGGAATTAAGGGTTTTAGAGCCAACGGCTCAATCGATTTTTATGGTTCAAATTACTCAGTGATTTTGTCATCGTTTTGAAACATGAGCTCAAACTATTAAGTTGATGTAATGAATATAGATAACTTGAGCTGATATTACAAAAAATCTTTCATAATATTTATGATCTTTTTCTTCTTATCTATATACATAAAATGATTTTGACATGGCTTCCTCTATCATTTAGGGTGTTCTTTCTTTGAGGTGTTATTATTTTCTTGAAATATTAATAATTTATACTTTTAGTTCTTTCTACTAAAAGGAATTAGTCCGGGTGGCGGTCGGTGAATGAAACAATCGAGTAGTTTCAACAGTTGATTTTTTGCCAACGTTTCGACCCCCATTGTGGGTCATCATCAGGGCTGGGGGTGTAGAAGTGATGGCTTGTAGAGATGAGGCTGTCTGCTGCTATTAGATGTGGATAGTACATCCTGTCTGCAATTTTTTATTCTGGTGTTGCGGCAGAGAGTTGGGGTTGATGATGTATCTTTTTTTCATTCCCGTGTTCTTTTCATCATAGTGGATATAATTAGTTGACCGTTGAGAATTACTAAAAGGAATTAGTCCGGGTAGCGGTCGGTGAATGAAACAATTGTGTAGTTTCAACAGTTTACTTTTTGCCGTTTCGACCCCCATTGTGGGTCATCATCAGGGCTGGGAGTGTAGAAGTGGTGGCTTGTAGAGATGAGGCTGTCTGCTGCTGTTGAGATGTGGATAGTACATCCAGTCTGCGATTTTTTTATTCTGGTGCTGCGGCGGAGAGTTGGGGTTGACGTATCTTTTTTTTATTCCTTTTTTAGTTCTTTCCTCAAAAACTAATATGAATTTAAAAATTGTTTTAAATATTACAAACATATTAAATAGTTGTGTGGGAAATATTAATAAAGTAATACAAAACACCAAGAATTTTATTAATATTAACAGACTGTAATTTCTAATCAGAGTGTCATTTTCATCAGATTGCTATGTGTAAAATTTAACATTGCGCTCTTTGAACTGACCATTAAATGTATTACCAATGGAAACAGGGGCATATGAATGGAGGGAATTAAAGGGGTGTCGAGGCTCTTTCCTAGCCAAAACATGTTTTGAACTATTAAAAATTATAAAATTGCAAGAGAAGAAAAAAAAATTAAGCATAATTAAAAAAGGTGTCAATGACTATTTTCTTTCAACATGTTATTGATCCCCACATTAGTGCTCATTGAATTTCAACCTATAAACCCCAACTTCCCCACTATTTTCAACCTACTCCCCTCCCCCCCATTGAGAAAATTCTGTGAGTGCTATTGCATTGACAGCTATATGCAGTCCTTTCTGACATCACTTCCAAACAAAAAATGTTCTTATTCTGTAATACAAAGTCATCTGTTAATATTGTAAATGAAGTCATTACATAATAACTGGCAGTACAGACAAAACCAAGAAAATGACATCTAGAATCAACCAAAGATGTTAAACCTCTAAGCCTTGGACAAATTTTCATTTATCCTTCACTTCCAAACAACAAACCTTAATAGGGAGGGGGAGGGGGTTCCTCGGGCCAGGGATTAAAGCCTAGTTAAAAGCACTCCTCCCCCCTAGCACCGAGAGAGGGACTTTTAACTTGGCACACAATTCGAAAAATCCTCAATGCTCCTTACTTTGTCACAAATAAACTCATCCATAAAGACCTTAATATCTCAATAAATAATAAAAAAATAAAATAAAAAAAACCTGTACCAGTACAACCCATGAAGGGTCTTAGGCTCAGTACATATAGAGATTCATACTGTTTCTAGGCCAACAGCCGTGCAATGAGGTGACTGAGTTAATGAGATCACGCTCAGCCACCAGGTTTTTTCCCTAATTGGGGTACCCACTTTATCAAGACAGAGGGTCTCCATGCCCTAGGGTTGCCCTCTGACTGAAATAACAGAATAAATAATATTTTACCACAGCCAGGATTCAAACCCAGGACCCAGAGCACATTAGACTAGCGCTCTATCCACTAGACCACGCAGCTCCCTCTTCAATAAATAAATAAAAAAAAAAAATGTATTGACTACTTTTATTTATTTGCCGATCTCAATTATTTTTATCCCTCATAACATATCTTTTTACTTATTCATTAATGCGTTTTTCTAATCAATTATAAGAAAATTTAAAAATATAATACCAGAAAGTTAATGTTGCAAGGAAGCCAACGAAACAAATTACAACTGATTGAAACAATAAAAACAATTTTAGTCCAACACCTTATCTTATGAGTATTGATTAGGAAAAAAGCCAATGTTTACAGAAAAAGAAGAAGTCACACTCGTTTAAAATGGCCTCCAAAGATGGGTGGATTACCGACTTCAGTTTGAGTTGATTTTTTTGGTCATTGCCTTTCAGCCTTTCGTCCAATCTAGCAATAAGTGACTTTTTATTAAAGATGGATAGTCAGAGAGTCAGAATCCATAGGATGATTAAAAACACATTTTTTTAGACTCAAAAACAATTCCACTAAAATCGATTTTTTCAAATCATTCACATGAAAATTGAGATTTCAAGAGCAATATTATTCAGAGAGCCAATACTATCGAAAAATACTTCAAATAAATAAATTAAGAGCACTTATTATTGTTTAAAAATCAATAGTCAAGTTTTAAAATAATTTAAATGGTTCCTTAGATAGTGGGTATGGACATGGGTCCTCACAGTCTCTTATATAAGAAAGTGTTCACAAATGGTGTACTTATCAGCTTCGTTAACATTATTTCGGTAAATAATATTAGTGAGATTTCAAATGATTATGATTTTTTTTTTTTTTTTTACTTCTTGTTATCAGGATTTCTAAGACAGATATGTAAAACAAAACATAGATATGATTACAGTAACAAAATTCTAATGGCTACATTGTTGACCACAGCATCACCAAGGCTTGGGCAAAGGAGTTTTATTTTACAAAGGCTAAATTTCAATTTTTTACAATATTTTTATTGAATCTCTTTCAAAAAGTAGCAAAATGTTAACCTCAAAATCTTTCGCTTTACTTTCTTTAAAATAAATTTTTTTTTTCACCCTCAGAACTATATGAAATTATTTTTTTATTTGAATTTTTAATGATAAGATAAAACCTATTTACAGCCTATTTAATTAGCTTCATTTTTAGTTGCAATAAATTACATGCCAAACAGTTGCTAAGGTATATTTTATCAAAGAAACATATTTTGTTTCCAAGAAAATGTATCTATTTGATGTATCTCAATTAATGTTAGATATATGCAGTAAAGTAGTTTATAATGATTATCTTCCTTGAAAAATAAGTTTATAATAAAGTAGTTAACAATAATCATATTCGCACGAAGAGCACTTTCCAGGATATTGACCTAAATAATATTTTGAATCAAGGATTTCTTGTTTTTCTTAGAAACAAAATATGTTTCTTTGATAAAATGTATTTCAAAAACTGCTAAGAGATGGAGTTTATTTCCACTAAAAATAAAACTTATATAAAATATATTAATTTTAAATTTTATCGTATAAAAAAAAAAAAAAAAAAATGAAATAAATGAAGTAAAATTATGTAAAAGAAAGTAAAATGAAAGCTTTTAGGGGGTAAACATTTTACTACTTTTTGAAAGAGATTCATTACAAATATTTTTAAAAATTGAAATTTATCTGTTGCAATGGGTTGCCTGGAAAATAATGCAGGATTTTGGTTTAAACAGAAAGATTTATAACTGATTTATTTAATTAAAATAGTCTCCATTACTATCAATACATTTCTGCCATGTTGGCAACTTTTCCATTCCCTAGGGATAGAATTTCCTATCTTTAGAATTGATTATCTCACAAAAACATATTTTTAATTACCTTTGTTCATTAAATTTATGGTATTGTCACCTAAGTGGTGTGGTAGTCCAGGTGTCTAAAAAAAATTATTATACGTAGGGGAGAGGTCTGGAGAATAGGGTGGATGTGGTAGAATTTCATATTCAAGCTCCATTAATTGGAATTGATGCATAGCATTAATTTGGTTTCAATTTGATTCACAACTGATGGTTTCTCCAGGATTTAAGAAAATGTAGTGTATTTAACTAACCAAATGAAGTCCACCTAACAGTAACTATCACTTTTATTTTTATGGGTTGGGGGCTTTTAGTAGATGTGCTGCTTCTCCTTTGTTGAGAGCCACTGTCATGAACGTCTACTGTTCTCGTTAATTATCCACTTTTCTTCACAGTTTCTGGATAGAAAAATTATGTCATGTTTTGGCAAAGAATTGTATCACAAACTAAACAATGCTGGTTTTTTTGGCAGTCGTTTAATGTGTGTGGAATCCCACTTTCAAGGTTTTTTTATCTTTCTAATCCCCTTGAAGTAGTCATCAATGGTACATTTGCTAGGTTAAGTTTCCCCTGCAAGTTCTTGGGTTTTCTCCCATCAAAGCCCACAGAAGAATATCAAGAGAGGAAGTCCTTTCATCACCTTCTTTGTCTTCAAGGCTGGCTGAAATTCTTTGAACCACTGTTGAATAGTGCACTCATTTATGCTGCCCTCACCCCAAATTTGATTGATGTATTTGTATCTATTTGGATTCCGTTCCGGAAACTCGTAAAACACAATTATATGAATATCACACACGGACATGTCAGAAAAGACTTTATTATTTGTAAATAGCAAAAAGCTACAGAGGTAAACTAACATTATCTTTAGGAAGGGGATTAATAAATGTTGACATTGATATAAATAAATAATCCAGTAAATGTAACCAGTTTGTTATATAGAGGGGTATTTTAAAAAACCCTCAAAATCCTGGATTATTTTGCAGACAGCTCAATAAAATAGAAACCCTTTGCACATCCACTGATGTTGAGAACTACAATGGGGTCATTAGATTTTAATTAATTAAGTATATACCTTTAGGATCTGGTGGCAATGTGAACCTGATTTAAGATTCCTTACTGTAACTATTTATCTGTTTTGTTTCATCTTATGTCTTATGAATAAAAAAGTGCTTAAAAAATTTGATAAAATGTGGGTATTTACCTCTGATAGGAGCTAAAGCTGCATCTTTCGCAAGAGCTGTTATATCACTTCCAGAGTATCCTTCAGTTAAATGTGCAACAGTATCAATTTCTGTTTCATTCAATGGATTACCCTGGCGAGAAAGAAGCCTCCTTAGAAGTACTGCTCTGGTTCTTGTGTCAGGCAAACATACATAAACTCTTTTTGGGAATCTCCTGTAAATTTGTAGAGGATATTTTGTTAAGTTAAAATATGAATTGTTATATTTAGAAATTCCAAAAGTTACTTTTTAGTGTTTATTTCAATTTTGGTAAATTTCCATTCTTGATTCAAGAGAGTCTGGGTCGCTACCTGCTGGTAGACACCTTTTCACAATCCCAGTGAAGTGCAGATCTACTTTAGGGAACTAGCAACCCTGCCCGCATGAGCTCTTGATTTCTTTCACCTCCTCTGATCTAGAGGGAATGAATCATGTCCCTAACCTTATTCCTATCCTACTATCTTTCCTTCTTACATCCACTCATCCACCGGGGAATTCTGGAGGCCAGTTGCACCGAGGTAACAGGGCTTCTTCTATGGAGCTAATCACGCACAGAGGAGAAAACTTTATTCAGAGCAATAAAAAAGGCCTTGGAACGGACTAGCTACTGGGCCTAGTATCAAATAAATACAAAAAAGTTAAAATAAATCTATACTTGAGCAAGCTAACTTAAAATTAATAGTATAATCAGTATACAAACCCCTGTTAAGACAGCTACTGAGCTTGTATTGAATAAATATTAAAAAGTTATAATTAATCTCTATTTGAGCGAGTGCACTTAAAATTAATAGTATCATCAGCTAGGTACCCCAAGTATCAAGGGATGAACATAAGAATCCATTTTTTTTTTTTTTTTTTTTTTTTTTTTTTTTTTTTTTTTTTTTTTTTTTTTTCAAATGAATCAATCAGTTTAAAATAGAAGGAAGGTGTCTCATAACAAATTATATACAATAATCTTTGTCTATGGTCAATGGATCCAAATAGGGAATCAACAATATATTTTATTTCAGAGCTGATCTTCTGTTTTACACTAGAAAACAAACTTTGACAAGACCATGAAGTAAGTATGAGATAAAAAATAATTTTTTTTCTCAAAAATATTTATCTTTTTGAACAGGGTATGTTTGAAAGATGAGAGGTTTTAATAACAATAACAAGATTATATAAGAATATTCCAGAGTCAAAACATAAACCTTTTAAAAAAACATTAAACTTATTTAAATTCATACCTTAAAAGTGCTTCATCCAGTTCTTGGGGTCTATTTGTAGCAGCCATTATTAGTACACGGTAATCATTACTAGCAGGTAAACCATCCAATTCCACTAAAAATTCAGTTTTAAGACGTCTACTAGCTTCATGTTCACCTTCTTTACGCTCACTCAGTACTGAATCTATTTCATCAATGAATACAATTGATGGCTGTAATAAATTACAAGTAAAATAACTCCAAATCACCAAAACTAAACAAGAATCAAATTAAAATAAATTTTTATGGCAAATTACTAGTAAATAATACTCATGGACCTTAATATATTTCTATCATAAACCTTTACATAGTTTTTTTTTAATTATATAAATTTTGCTACAAGATTATTAGTAAATTTAATATTGTCTTAAGTGGTAGTATTATTAGATTTGAATTTTTTGCTTTGGGCTCATTAACTTTCAGTCCAGGTCTTCTGGTAGGACCCATCAGAGTCAAAAAGGCATCAATCATGGCCTGCAGAGAGCGTCCCACAACGTCTATGTCGCCTGCGTAAGTGAACAGCTGGACAATTCTGGTGAATATGTTGCCTTGCCGTTGTGTAAACCAGTGTCTCTTACGGCGTTCTCAAGATCTAGATTGAATAGCAAACAAGCTAGTGCATCCCCTTATCGGAGTCCTTTACCTGCACAAAATTCCTCGGATCTGTCACCATTTACTCTAACCATACATATCACATCCTTCATGATAAGCGTTATCAGGTGTATAAGTTTCTGAGGTATATTAAATTCTCTGAGGGAAATGTACAGCTCTTCACGTATTATGCTGTCATATGCTGCTTTGGAATCTATGAAAAGATGTTGAGTTTTGGTTTTGTACTCATGGCCTCTTCCAAGAATTGTTCGAACACAGAACAACTGGTCTGAAGTGGATCTTCCTTTTCTGAATCCACTCTGTTAGGGACCAAGCTCAGACTCAGCAAATGGTAAGAGATGTCTAAACACAATATTAGACAATATTTTAAAGGCACAGGACAGTAGTGAGATGCCTCTATAATTGCTGCAAAGTAACCTGTAACCCTTTTTATGTATAGGGCAGATAACTTTAATTTAATAATGTTGATTTTGTATTTTTATTAAATTTAATTGTAAATTTATTTGTTTTTGGTATGAGCAATAGGGAATTCCAACCAAACCAGAATCGATAAACAGTTTGTTTAGGAAGTATCCAGCAACATATAATTTCAAATAATCTTAACTAAAATCGATTGAATTTAATTTTAAGAAGCTTCAAATCAAACCATTCAATATAATTGTTTAGTTACTAGCTATTAGCATAATTTTAAAATATATTCACACCTGTCACTGAAATATCATTAAAAATCAGTGATTATGGTTATTAGAAATGGGTAAGTTAGGAATACAATGGGTTGGATATACAACATACAATATTTACAGAAACTATTGTAATTAAATAAAAAAAAACTAAGCCAAAGGATATTGTTTAAAAGAAATATATACATACCTCTAGCTGCCTTGCCACTGCAAATAGAGCCCGAACAAGTTTCTCCCCTTCACCCACATACTTAGAGGTTAAACTTGCAGCACTTATACTAAAAAATGTAGAATTTGAAGCTGTTGCCACTGCTCTGGCTAATAAAGTTTTTCCATTCCCAGGAGGACCAAATAATAACAAACCCCTAGCAGGTGTTCTTAGGCCAGTAAAAAGTTCTGGTCGCAAAGATGGAAGTATCACCATTTCATCAAGAGCTTGTTTCGCAATCTAAATAGATGATGATATAATTAATATAATTATATAAACATATTCTGAGTGTGTGAGCATTGAATTTATAATGTAATTTATCATTTAAAATGAGCCTAGATAAAGATAAGCTTCATTTCATATTCCCCTCTTGGCAATCAGACAAAAAGAAGAATCAGCAAGAAGCAGAAACATTTTCAGCAGGATCATTCAAGTACATTACAATTCTGATGATGTTAACATGATATCACAAGCTAGCATCAAGAATGATTTACCTATTCAACGATCACGCAAGTTTTCTACAAATTCTAGATAAGAGAGGATGGTGTGACATTCGCTTTTTATATGGCATGCTTGTAATTGTAGAAATACTTATAATTTTTTTGTTGTTAAAAAAAGTAACACAAGCAGGGCTTGATTTTTTTGTTTTTGAACTTTGGTATAGATAATGCAACTGAATATTTGTAGTGAACTGAAAGTTTTAAAAAAATAAAAAAGGGATCACTTGTAGCTGGATGGCTAGCGTAACAGCCTCCCATGCTAAAGGTCATGGGTTCAAACCCGCAGGTGGTCCTAGGATTTTTTAATGGGAGTAAAAAATCCTTAGTTACGCCGTCCTTCGGAGGAGACGTTAAAAGGTGGTCCCGAGGCCTGTGCGATGTCAGGTACTCGTTAAAGATCCCTATCCTAATAAAACCTGGATAGGCAAAATTTAGGACTCCCTCTGTAGCATCGTCCAATTAGCCATGGTAGCATTAAGTGACGTTAAATAAATAAGCAAAAAAATAAAAAAAGTGAATGGAAGTATAGAATGCCTAATTAAATATATATACATTATAAAAACTTCCTTGTGTTAAATAAATAGAATGTAGACAATAATAACTAATGAAAAATTAAACTATTGATTAGAAAAAAAAAGTTAACTTGTAAAGTTGCAACAACAAAACTATAGTTGTAGTTGCAGCACTCTATAATGCCGTCTGTTTAGCCACTATCAATCATTTCTTCTAGGATCTAGCTTGTTCAGGTATTCTCTATCGTTTTCTCTAACCAGGAAGTATTTTTAGTTTAAAATAATTTTCTAAACATTTTTTGATGATCTAAAAATTATAAGTTTCTTAGAACGCTAGATTTATGGGAAAAATTATGTAATTTTTTCAAGTTCTTGACTCCAAAAAAATCAATTTAAGAAATTTTTAACAAATTTAGAAACAAAATAAATTGTTAAAGAATTATTACATTCGATTTTAATAGAAATATGTGTTTTGTAAAATAATCTATTATATTATTATCTACAACAATCAGTTAGTTTTATCAGCTTTTCATCACTCACTGTTCACTTTTACCATAGTATGTACAAGATAATATTTTTTCTAAAATCATTAGCATTCTAACAGGTATATTATACACGTATATCACTGTTCTTAAGGTAAAAAATCGGGATATCCCGCCAAAAACGGTCGTCTGGTGACAGCGATGACAGCACCGTCAAACGGCCATGCGGTGAAAGAATTGCATAAAGAATTATTTTAGTTCTTTTCTTTTAGTTTTAAATCAAAGTTGCTCAACTTGCATATTTAGGCGTTATCAATTCTAATAAGATGATGTGTCTAAATTTTTTAAATCTACAAAATTAAAGATACTTTAGAGGAAGAAAATTTAAAATATCTGCATTTAAGCCCCATCAGACTATTTCAATCAGAATAAAACCTACATGATATTAAATCCCATTAAATTTTACATCGATATAGGGAGTTATTGTTAGAGCCGTTTTAGAGAAAATCGTAAAAAGGTGCTAAATGCTTGGGATAAAGTAGGACTTCAGGTCAGCTGATTTTAGTGAAAAAGTCGCAGTTACATTCGGGCGTAGAGTAATCTTAAATATGAAATTTCAGTTCCGTACAACTAATGGTTTTTACGCTAGACTTACCACACACAGACCTTTTTTCGGGACTTGGTCATTTGGACTCAGAAGACCCTAAAACGTGTATTTCCGTCGAAAACTTGAATTCGAAAATTTTCACGATCGAATCGAAAACTTTCCCTTAGTATATACAGTAAGTAAAAGTAAAAAATGGTTAATTTCTTTTGAAACTCAAAACAAAAAAGGTTTTAGATGAAGAGCAAAACAATCATTTTTCGGAAGTCAAGGAAAAAATTAGTTGACCGTGATTTGTAAAAAAAAAAAAAAAAAAAAAAAAAAAAAAAAAAAAATGATTTTTAGTAGATGAACAAAAATCAAAATATATATTTCTTAAACCTTTTAGAAAGGAGTCAATCACGGAATTTTGTCAGAAAATGTCTTTTATGCTCCTCAAACTGAAGATTTTTTTAGAATTTTTCAAAGCGGTGGAACAATATGAAAAAATTTAATAGCTCATTTTTTACCAGAAATCTAGCTTTCTAAGAAACTCATAGTTTTTAGATTATCAAAAAATGTTTAGAACATTATTTCATACTGAAATTGCATCCTAGATGAACGCCAGCCAATATCAATAATTTCTTCTAAGATCTTGCTTGTTCAGCAATCAGGTATTCTCTATCGTTTTCTCTAGCAAGGATGTAATTAAAACCGTTTGAATTAATTAAAAAGCTAAAAATTTAGGTGAATAATTTTTATTTGACACCAAATTGATCCCCAAAGTTTAAGTCAAAAAAGCCATGGGGGCAGATTTACCATACTTACACGGCCATACCCTTTGATAGTAATAGTATGTAAGAAACAAGAAACCATCAACTTACAGGTTTATTTAGACCAATATCACAGAAATTACTCTTACTACAAAGATAAGTATAATAAACTAAATTATAGTGCATGTAACTAGCTTCAATTTGAATGGAATCAGACATCTGTATTTCTAACAGTTACCAAGAAACGTTGATTACTAGTTTCGTTCAAACAAAATATATTTTTGGTTTCAATTTATCTTAATGACTATTACACCTACAGATGTTTAATACCACTCATATCAAAGCTAATAAAATGCACTATAAAGTAGTTTATTATACTTATCTTTGTAGGAAGAGTAATTTCTGTGATATTGGTCTAAATAAACCTGCAAGTTGATGGTTTCTTACATACTATTACTATGGCCGTGTAAGTATGGCAAATCTGCCCCCACGGCTTTTTTGACTTAAACTTTGGGGATCAATTTGGTTTCAAATAAAAATTATTCACCTAAATTTTTAGCTTTTTAATTAATTCAAACGGTTTTAATCACATCCTTGCCAGAGAAAACGATATTTCTCGGTTAGCAATGTGCATCCAACTATTCTCAACTTGAGAGTAGATTACTTGTAACTGGCTTGCGCCAGCCAATTCG
Source organism: Piezodorus guildinii (assembly GCA_023052935.1). NCBI lineage: Eukaryota > Metazoa > Arthropoda > Insecta > Hemiptera > Pentatomidae > Piezodorus > Piezodorus guildinii. Next base: position 76,949,788 of record CM041295.1, read on the forward strand.
CCAATCGAATACTTTTTATGTAGGATGAAATGAGAAAAAAATTTTTATCACTGTTATTTCTGTGCGACTTATGGATTCTGAGTTAAATGAAAAAACCTAGCACAAAGTACCTATAGGGATGGATTTTGACTACTTGAGGGTCCATTTTATAATGTCTGTACATTAAATAAAATGTCCAGGGCTCCTAGACTATAATAGAATACAGCTAGAGGAAAACAAATTATGATTAAGGTAGTGACAATGATCGAGTCAAATGAATTATTAATAAACTGTATAAATAACAGAGGAAATTTTAAGAATTAGATTTCTTTTTAAATAAAATAAAATACCTCCTGTCCAGCAACATCATCCCAATGAACAGGAGTTCCTCCTTCTAATATTTCATCCATAACAATCTGTGCAAGCTTAGGGTCAACACCCTTTATTTTTGTAGATTTTGTGACTAAACTTTTTATCTTGGTATTTGATTTGTGAACTGGAGATACGCAAGGACCCTATGACAATAAAAATATTGTTATAATTAAAAAAAAAAAAATCATCATTAATAGCAAGAAGAATGGTAGTCAAGGCATCAAAGGAAAAATTGAAAAAAAAAGTTTACATATTATAGCACAGTTATTCATTGCATTGTGATGTTACATCTCAAGAACAACACTATGAACACTAAATATAAATACAATTAAAGTACAACAAATTTCTTTAAGAAAAATTACATTAATTTTTAGTTTCTGTTACTTATAAATAACATATATAGTGGGAAAAAATAATACTATCATAAAAAATTTTGAATCAAAATTGTAGTCCGAATGAACAAGCCTTATAAAATAGGTTCTAGACATTCATCAATAAAAAAGTCAGCTTCTAATGGTCACAATTCCAAAGTCATTTTAAATGCTCCACCCTATTACACAATCTCTTTGTTTTAAAAATTCAATAGAAAAATATAATCAACCTTAAAATTGATAGATTTTAGAGGGTCTCTGATAACTTAGTGATACACCTTAATTTTAAGGATTTCTAGGAAGTTTTAAAAATCTATAAATGAAGGTATGATTTTAAAATTGATAATATAATATAAATACATAAATGAAAATGAAAAGTAATTTTTACTCTGGGACATTTCGTTCCCTACGAATAATGTACAATAAACAGAGGAAGTCAAATAGTAAATTATACAAAGTCTAAATATATAAAAGATACAAATAAAAACTTTGAATAAGTTTAGTTGCGTATTATCAAGTCAAGATATATCACATATGTGCAGAAGATTGATTTTTGAGGGGGTGGATAAATAAATGGTGTTTGAAAGTGGTAAGGGATGATACTTTACAGAGGGAGATAGGTGAATAGTTCTAAAGTATGGTAGCACAGATGACAAAGGACTTTTCAAAGGAGCTAGTTCTATGATAGGGTAAGTATAGATCGGTAGGTTGAGATCTTGTGTGCACAGAAGAGCGCAGGAACAAGGAGGACAAAAATATAGGAACACTTTCTGGCTTGCATGGATTGGAATAGGAAATGCCAAGAGAGTATTTTCTTCAGGATTTGGGATAGAGCTACCTTCGACTAAAATACCAGTGAGAGACATCTGACTGTCAGGAGAGGCCATACATAAATCTTATTCCATATTCATCAATCTTGAATGAGGATGAATAGTCGACTGTTGAAATTATAATAGGTAGAAATAATTAGGAGTCAGTCATGTAAAAAATATTTTAATTTTGCCGTTTTGGCTCAAAACATGTGAGGCATCATCAGAGCTGCAAACATCAGAAAAATAAAAGAGATGTATATCAAAACAATGTGACAATGAAAACTAGTGAATGTAAAAATGATGGCAATGAAAAAAAAAAAAAAAAATACAAATATACAAAGAAAATATTATAAATACAAATAATAATAATTTGATAAATACTAAGATGATATTAAGGTGTTACAGAAAGTGTTAATGAACAGTGTATGAGATTTTTGGCAATGTTGATTTTCCGGTGAGAGGGAATAGGAAAAAATAACTTAGTAGGCACCCACATTAGATAGGTTTCGTGTACCAATCAGTGGATAGAGAATTGATGGGATTTTTCATGATAAGTAGATTGAGGAATGGGAATGAGTTCATGTTTTCTGTTTTAATGGTAAAATGGAGTTGAAAGCAGTCAGGATATTTGGAATGGCTTCGGGGTTGAGGATAACAAAAAGGTCATCAAGAAACTTTTTAATGAAAAAATATTAGAGGAAAACGTAGGTAAAATAGAGTCTAGGAGGTTATTGAGGGCAATATTTGAGAGAACAGGAGCAAGACATTTTCCCATAGCTAGACTAAAAATTTGTCTTGAAAACATAGGTAGCCACAGTTATAACATAGTGAGAGGGGTTCAAGGCATGAAGACTGGGGGTATATGGTTCTAAGGTCAGCCAATGTTCATCAATTATTTGGAAAGCACGGTCAGTATGGATGTTGGTAAAAAGATTTACAACATCTAGGGTGGCTTAGATGAAATTTTTAGGTATTTTTAAGAATTTTAGTTGTTCAAGTAGCTGAATTTTTGATATCGTACTGGTTATTTTGACTAAGTTTTCATAAATGAGAACTCACAGCTCCCACAGTAAGAGGAGCAGTAGCCTACAACATTGGGGTTCAAACGACAACTCGCAGGCTCAAACCAGGCTTCTGCAAGTCGTTCTTCGGTGAATCTTCCTATTAAGTTTATTCTATTTGTCCATAAGCTTCAATTTTTTTATAACTATTAATTACCAATTTATCTTTTTTGGAACATCCATCATTTATTGTCAGCATATATTTATTCAACCTTTTTTTTTTTTTTTAAGTTAATTATTTATTTACTTAATTTTCTTATTTGAATTATTTTATGTATTCATTCATGTATTTTCTTACATAAACTTATTAACTTCTTGTTTCATTTCTTTTTCGAGTGTTGAAGTATGATAAGTATGAAATTAAAATTTAAAAGTAAATAGAGAGGATATATTGTAATATACCCATTTTTTATAATTATTGTAGTAAATTATTTATTATTGATTATTGTGTTAGGCAGGCTAACAATAAGATAAGAAGTAAAATTTAAAAATAAATATCAGCTCCAATTTGATTGATTGTATGTTTACAAACATAGCATCCATTTTGGATGCTAAGTAAAAAGGGTGCTGGCAGGTACCTACCAGGTAAGAGATAGGTAAAAAAGGGTAGGTATCTTTATACCTGGCAGTCAGAGTTGGGGTTATGAGCTGATAGGAGAGAGTTTTGAGTGGAGAGCTGGGGAGGTAGGAGTTGCTGTCTGAATATGAAGAAACATTGTTAGCCTGCCTGCATATTGTTTGTGTTATGTTTGTAAGTGATTATTATAATTAAAAAGTTAAATAATAAAAATGTGCCTGATTGTCAAGAACCCATACTATACCCTGAGAGATAAATTGAGTTTTAATTAAGTAAATATTATGTGAAATGATTTTTTCTTAAAAGAATATTATTTTAAAAAATAAGCATATTATAATATATATTGTAATGTATTGAGGATACTGAGGGGAGTTCATAATTAAATAATTTTAATATTAAACAATTAATGATAACGAACCTTTGTCGGCAAAACATCAAAAGGTGTTTACCTAGCCCCCTAGATTTCCCATCGGTATGGGCTCCCCAGCGGTACCAGAGACCCCTGGTAGTTTCCTACAGCGGCAGCCTACAAGAATATTAAGGGAGGTCAAAAGATAAAAATAAGATCACAAGGACTGTACCGCCAACCGGGGTACTTCCCATGTCAGCCCACCCGAGGTGACGAGGATGGGAGAGAAGATTCGTAGGGCAGTCTTATTCGAACCAGGAGTGAGTCAAGTTTGATCCTCAAGAAGAGTGAGTCGGGTTCCACCTACAAGAAGAGGAGGTGGCCGTCGGGGTTCTGAGAGCAGCTGGAGGATGATGCCAAGAAAGGGGACCTAAGACTGATTTCACATTCGCCAGCCGGTTAAGTGTTTCAAAGGTATATTGTTATTTGTAATATTGTATGGCAAAGGTAGTAAAATGTCCCTCAGTATTCTCAATCAGAGTTCTAGGCAATGGGTTAATATAACTTATATGTGTAAATTAATAATTATAGTAATGTATTAATTGAATCTTGTTTACTTTAATCCTACCTTGCATGCCACCTATTGGATTGGTAAACACGATACCTTTGGAAAGGAGATCCATGGTATCATTAAATATAGTTTATATATTGACTAAATATAGTAAGTAAGCTAGTTTTTGAAGCTACCGCTGCCTTAGAAAAGCAGCCGGTCTATATATATATATATATATAGATATAGATTACATTAATTCACTTAAATAAGATATAAATAAAAAAAGTAATAGAAGCAACATGCAATAAAAGGACATAGAAACAACATGCACGATAACTAGAACAACACTGACTTTATTTCCTTGTTTAGACCTCGATGTATACAACAGAATGTTTACAAGGTACAGGCGGGATTAAGCCCGATACCGGCTTGCCGCGGTTTCTAACTCCCCCCCTGCCAGTTAACAAAAACTTCTGTAAACTTACACTAAGCAGGTTAGGTGCAACATTAACCTTCATAATAGAGAGAAAGAACCAAAGCGATCGGTCATCGGCTCTAATATGAACAAACAAAATGCTAAACAATTCACACATTTTGAAAAATAATAATACAAAAAAAATGTGAAAATATAATGCACAAAAGGTAAATTCAATAAAGAAAAATATTAAGCACACAAACACACAAAAAACAACAAAACAGCATGACGAGGCACTCCAGCTCACTGTGGTAATGTTAACTTGGCCATTGGGAACCTCAATTGTTCGATATGGACCGTCCTCTGCTTTTTAGGGTCCTTGACGCTCTGGATAGTGACCAAGTTATGTTCCCGGATAGTGATCACCTGGAAGGGGCCCTCGTACCGCTCCAGCTCCTTTCCCCTATTCGATACTTTCCTCCTGTAAACGATCAACCCTATTTTAATGTCACCGCTAATATCCCTTACTCCCAGATTATGCTTCGCAACCCGGCGGCATTTCTCCGACTCGATCCTCCGCCTGACTTTGTTCCACCGTTTCACCAGCAATATGCGGTTGGCTACCCCTCGATCCAATTGTTCTCTGTTTGCTACCGTCCCTGACCAATCCCTAGGGCGGTCCCGAAGGCCGAAGAAGATTTCGAATGGCGCGAATCCCATGACCGAGTGGATAGAATGGTTATACGCCACGATCGCCTTTGTCATTGCCATGTCCGGCTCTAAGCCTTTGTCCATCTGATTAACATGCAAATGGTCGCTCAACGTACAATGGAGCCTTTCAATACCCCCTCTGCTCTTTGCGTGCCCCGGAGTGTTGAGGTGCCAAGCTATTTTAAGAACCTTCGCTTCCGTGTGTATGATGACATTGTCGAACTCCTTACCGCCATCGGATGCCATTCGTTCTGGAATCCCATAGAATTGGAACCATGTCCGTATGACCTATAAACCGCTTCCGAGGATCGCTGTTGGACAAGATACGCCATGGCGATCTTGCTGAACGTATCTAGTATCGTCACCCATTTGTACCCTCTCCAGGTGAATGTATCGACCTGCAAATCTATCAGAAGCGCCTCCGAGGTAGGTGTCTCTTCTTGGACCGTTTGAGGAGGGTTCTGATCATACTTTGTTGTGAGGCAGATATTACAGTTCCCAATGATTTCCTGAATCATTTTCCTCATGCCCCACCAAAAATATCTCCGCTTGAGTGCCAGGAAGGTCTCGTTGACTCCTCGATGGTTTATTTTTCCCTGATGATACGCCACTGTCACTTCACGCTGGCGCTCCACATCCTTTAGTAATTCGACCATCAGGGTGCAGCGGAAGAACGATCTGTCCACTCCTATTTTTTCCTCTCGCCATAGTCTTTTAATCTTCTCCCATACTGTCTCGTTGCCGACATACAGGTGATGATTTTTTCCAGGTGTAGAAACATCATTAAGCGTGCGGCAAATCAGATCCTCGCCGATCCCCGGTTGCTACCAGATCGTGGTGATTTTACTTCTCCCAAATACGTTGTTTTTGAACTTGATCGGTCCCGCCATTCCGGTCTTCCAGATGATCTGCTGGTGTTTATCATTAATTATTTCTTCTATCTCTTCCATATGGGTTGCCCTTTCTTCCGCCGAGCTATCCTCTTCCATGACGCCTTCCTCTCGTGCTCCCTGACCGCCTTCTCCTCCTGGCGTCCAATCTCTAAGAAATCGTGGGAGGTTGCCAGATGGCTCTCCAGTTTCTTCTTCCAATGCGTTAATGATGAGAGCACGGGACAGCCAGTCCGCTACCACATTTTCTTTTCCCCGCTTATACGCTATCTCAAAGTTATATTGGCTGAGGAACTCTTTCCACCTGGTAACTCTAGCTGAAGACTCCTTCAGGGTGCCCACCCACTGTAACGGTCTATGGTCCGTGTGGACTTCGAATTTTCTGCCAAACACGTACGGTCTAAAGTGATCAATGGCCCACACTATCCCCAACAATTCCCGTTCCAGAGCACTATAGCGCGTCTCGGCATTTGAGAGTCGTCTCTTAGCATAAGCGATTGGACGTTCACCCTCGGCTTGATCTTGCGATAACACCGCCCCAGCGCATATTCGCTAGCGTCAGTCGTGATAGTAAACTCCTTGGAGAAATCCGGGAACGCCAGTACTGGATCTTCTTGCAATTTCATCATGCAGCGCTTAATATTGGTCTCCATCTCAGGCGTTACTATCACCTTTTTTCCTTTTTTAAGCAAGTCATTAAGGGGTACAAGGCATTCCGCCATTTCGGGAACGAATCTTCTATAATAATTCAGCATGCCGAGCAATCGCCGGATTCCCTTCACGTCGCGCAGAACCACCATGTGCTGAATTGCCAACACCTTATTCCTATCGGGCCGCACCCCTTCCTTTGAAATCGTGTGGCCTAAAAAATTTATCTGCTCCTGGCCTAACAGAGACTTATCTTTAGACCAAACTCTCTCACTCTATCAAACACTTTTCTTAAATGTGCTACGTGTTGCTCCTCGGTTTTGCTGAACACTAGCAGATCGTCCATATATATTTGACAGAATGTTTCATCGATTCCCCTCAAGAACTCGTCCATAAGCCTTTGGAATGTAATCGTCGCATTTTTCAAGCCGAAGGGCATCCTTATAAATTCGTAATGCCCTCTTTCGAACGAAAAAGCTGTTTTATGGCTATCTTTGGGGTGCATTCTGATTTGGTGAAAACCAGCTTTTAAATCGAGTGTGCTGAATATGGTTGACCCGCTTAGTCGGTCTAAAATATCTTCAAATCTGGGGATAGGATATTTTTCATCTAGGGTGTTTTCATTCAGTTTCCCGAAATCAATCACTAGCCTATATTTTTCCTTATTTTCTCCCTGGCAAGCTCTTCTTCTTTACTATCCAGAGGGGACTGTTATATGGCGAAGTACTGTCTTCTAAGATACCTTGCTTTTTTAGGTTTTGTATTTCATCCCTAATGTGTTGCTTTAATGCTTGAGGGTATCGCCTTTCCTTCACGTACGTGACCCTTTCTTGCTTTAGGGGAATTTCATGAACTGTTTTCCCAGTTGCCCCTAACAGTTCGTCTTCTTTAAAGAAAATGTCTCCAAATTCTTCCCTTAATGTCAACCTCCATTCCTTGACTCGACTAACCGCCCCTACTCTGCCTTCCCTATTAAGTACCCGGCACTTATAAGTTTTCCCTCTAATCTTAACCGACCAACGTCCCCCTTTGCTCCTAATTCACGCTCCTACCTTTCCCAATAGATCACAACCAATCATTCCCTCATATTCACGGGGCATGCTCGCCACCACATGTACCGTCACCTGGCCCCCACATGTTGCCCATCTCTCGAGATCTAACCTAACTTCTCCCTCTACTTCGCACGGCCCACCCAAGGTGATCAATTTGCATGTACATACCTGTATCTGGAGTGCCCCTCCACTGCCACACAACTTCTCCACCGCTCGCCGACTCATGATTGTGCTAGAGCTCCCGGTATCCACCAAACACTTCAATCCTTTCGTCACTCTAATTATAGGCAGACCGCCGTATTCGCTCCTTATATTGTAATTCTCGATCGTGCGGTCGCCCCTTTGCTGCCACTCTCCTCAGGTCTCTGCTCGCTCCCTCCTTTCTGCTCCTGCCGGCCGCTTTTCCTCTCTTCGCCTTCCTCCATGTCTTTCACCTCTCCTGCTTACAAGCTCTAAATGCTCTTCCTCCGTCTCGGATGTTTCCGAACTCTCTGTGGACCCAGCCGAAGATCTGCTCCTCCTCCACACTCTCTGAGCATTTATCTCCATCGGCTCGCCTCGGAGTGATTCTCTTTGGTGAAACATGTACGGGCACTGCTTCGCAATATGCCCCTCTTTTCCACATTCGAAGCATTTTGTTCGGGGACACTGTGCCACTAAGTGTCCCGGTTTACCGCACCCGTGACATTTTCTCTCTTCTCTTCTTGGATATTTTTTCACGTTCTGGTACGTCCTCTTACTATCGTTAGCCGCCGTTCTGTACTTCCTTTCATACTCTGGCTCTCTTTTCCTCCAAATGGCAGGTTTGGTTCTGGGTCTTCTATAAGACACCCGAGTCCACCCAATTTTCTCTACCTCCATCCTCGATTCTTCATCTCACGCACTACTGTCCATCATTTCCTGGGCGCATTCCATGAAAGGACGGTCTTTGGGGAACGGTTCCTTTCTCCCCGTCTCTCTAGCCAGCAACGCTCCTGCATATTGTCCGCTTGACTGGTGAGAGTGCCTAACTTCCCTGAACATCTGGAAGATGTCTTCCTCCAGGGACCACCTGCCGCCTCCGTAAGCCTTCTTAAGCCGGTCTTTCACTACTGCCCAGGGGGTTTCTTCGTCGGCCTGAATAAAATTGAGTATATTTCTTTTTACCCGACAAACTAGATCAGCCTTGAGCGAATCCGCATCATCTCTGTGTAGTAGACCCTCCGCCGTCTTCACCTCGATCCGTGTTATTATACGGTCGCCATTTTTTATGAAATGGTTCAATGGTTCAGTTCACCAGTCTCTCCCGTAAACTTTTCTATATCCGACACAGCTTTCCTTAAATCTTGAGCGGTCGCTGCTTTCATCTTCAGCCATGCCAGTGTATTTGCATGAGCTTCTGCCAGAGTATCACGTAGTAGGGGTGGTATCTCTGGTATATCTGCCAGCACTTGAAGTACTGTGGGTCGTAATACACCTTCTGCCATTTTTTTTAGAATTTTTTAATTTTTATTATTAAATATATATATTATATTTTTAATTATTATTATTCTTTCTTGTTTTAGTTAGAAAGAATTTAAAAAAAAAAAGTTAAAAACAATTTTTAAAATAAATAAATAAGAGAGCGAAAGACGAGTGATAATAAATAATAGTTCCAGGTACTCAACAAATAAATCCCGGGTTTCGGCACCAATTACGTTAAATAAGATATAAATAATAAATAATAAAAGTAATAGGACATAGAAACAACGCACACAATAACTAGAACAACACTGACTTTATTTCCTTGTTTAGACCTCGATGTATACAACAGAATGTTTACAAGGTACAGGCAGGATTAAGCCCAATACCGGCTCGCCGCGGTCTCTAACTTTATATATATATATATATATAGCATTTCCAAGTCAAATTCAACCTTTTCCAAGTCAAATTCAACCTTTTCCAAGTCAAATTCAACCTTTTCCAAGTCAAATTCAACCTTTTCCAAGTCAAATTCAACCTTTTCCAAGTCAAATTCAACCTTTTTCCATTTCAAATTCAACCTTTTTCGATTTCAATAAAATAATAAAAATCAAATTAACATGATTTTATGTTTTTATGGTTATTTTAATTACACATTATGTTTTTAACTCTTGTGGCTTGTTAAATGTTCCCAGGGGACTTTTTACATATAATTAGTCACGATTATAATAATAATTTAACCGATACTTTAATTTTAGACTATCGATACAAGGTCTGTAGTCGGATTAGCGGGTTCGTTTTAATTTAAGTTTTATAATCGCGGCGAAAATATTATCAATAGAGGTTTATTTTAACTTTTTCGTATTTATTGGATACATGGCTCAGTTGCAGCGTTCCCAAAGGTTCGTTACCGATTACACTATTAATTTTAATCGCGCTCGCTCAAATAGGGTTTATTATAACTTTTTCGTATTTATTAGATACAAGGCACAGTTGCTGCGTTCCCGATGGTTCGTTACCGATTACAGTATTAATTTTAATCGCGCACGCTCAAATATGGGTTTATTATAACTTTTTCGTATTTATTTGATACAAGGCTCAGTTGCTGCGTTCCCAAAGGTTCGTTACCGATTACACTATTAATTTTAATCACGCTCGCTCAAATATGGGTTTATTATAACTTTTTCGTATTTATTGGATACATGGCTCAGTTGCTGCGTTCCCAAAGGTTCGTTACCGATTACACTATTAATTTTAATCGCGCTCGCTCAAATATGGGTTTATTATAACTTTTTTGTATTTATTGGATACAAGGCTCAGTTGCTGCGTTCCCAAAGATTCGTTACCGATTACACTATTAATTTTAATCGCGCTTGCTCAAATATGGGTTTATTATAACTTTTTCGTATTTATTGGATACATGGCTCAGTTGCTGCGTTCCCAAAGGTTCGTTACCGATTACACTATTAATTTATTAATTTTAATTGCGCTCGCTCAAATATGGGTTTATTATAATTTCGTGTTTCTTTTCTATGCTAATTTCTGTTTTTGTGTTTTGGGGGGTTTTGTTAGTGAATGTGTTAATGGTTTTTTAGTCAGTTGGTCTAATGTATGTTTATTTCGTGTTTTTTATAACTTTTCATTAATTCGGTTACCGCTAATCCTTTTTATCAGGAAAGTAAATTATGTTTTCGGTTAATATTTTGGAGTTTGATAATAATCAGCTAAACAGAATAATTGAATACGCCCATTTTTATTTGATAAACCGTACTTGAGTGAGCGCAATTAAAATTAATATTATAATCAGTAACGAGTCCTTGGTTACGCTGCGACTGAGCCTAGTATGCAGTAAATACGAAAAAGTTATAATAAATTCATATTTGAGCGAGCGCGATTAAAATTAATAGTGTAATCGGTAACGAACCTTTGGGAACGCAGCAACTGTGTCTTGTATCCAATAAATACGAAAAAGTTATAATAAACCTATATTTGAGCGAGCGCGATTAAAACTAATAGTGTAATCAGTAACGAACCTTTGGGAACGCAGCAACTGAGCCTTGTATCCAATAAATACGAAAAAGTTATTATAAACCTATATTTGAGCGAGCGCGATTAAAATTAATAGTGTAATTGGTAACGAATCTTTGGGAACGCAGCAACTGTGCCTTGTATCTAATAAATACGAAAAAGTTATAATAAACCCATATTTGAGCGAGCGCAATTAAAATTAATAGTGTAATCGGTAACGAACCTTTGGGAACGCAGCAACTGTGCCTTGTATCTAATAAATACGAAAAAGTTATAATAAACCCATATTTGAGCGAGTGCAATTAAAATTAATAGTGTAATCGGTAACGAACCTTTGGGAACGCAGCAACTGTGCCTTGTATCCAATAAATACGAAAAAGTTATAATAAACCCATATTTGAGCGAGCGCGATTAAAATTAATAGTGTAATCGGTAACGAACCTTTGGGAACGCAGCAACTGAGTTTTGTATCTAATAAATACGAAAAAGTTAAAATTAACCTCTATTGATAATATTTTCGCCCGCGATTATAAAACTTAAAAAAAACGAATCCCGTTAATCCGACTACCAGACCTTGTATTGAAAATGTCTAAAAATTAAAGTATCGGTTATACTTATTATTATAATCGTGACTAATTATATGTAAAAAGGCCCCTGAGAACATTTAACAAGCCACAAGGGTTAAAAAAATAATGTGTAATTAAAATAACCATAAAAACATTAAATAATGTTAATTTGATTTTATTGAAATCGAAAAAGGTTGAATTTGAAATGGAAAAGGTCGAATTTGACTTGGAAAAGGTTGAATTTGACTTGGAAAAGGTTGAATTTGACTTGGAAATGCTATATATATATATATATATATATATTATATATATATATATATATATATATATATATATATATATATATATATATATATATATATATATTAATATTATATTTCCTCTAATATTAAAAAAATCCCAACATTTCTCTATCCACTGATTGGTACATGAAACCTACCTATTATGGCCGCCTCCTAAGTTATTTTTTCCTATACTCCCTCACGAGAAAATCAGCATTGCAAAAAATCTCATACACTGTTGGTTAACACTTTCTGTAACACAATTTCATAAAGACTATATATATCTGTATTACCTCTCTATTTACTTTTAAACTTTAATTTCACATTTATCATCACTTAATATTTATCAAATTATTATTATTATTTGTATTTATAATATTTTCTTTGTATATTTGTATCTTTTTAAATTTTGTCATTGCCATCATTTTTACATTCACTAGTTTTCATTGTCACATTGTATTGATATATATCTCTTTTATTTTTCTGATGTTTGCAGCCCTGATGATATCTTCTTGAATTTTATGGGAAGACTCAAGTATATCAGAAAGATGGAAGGACAGGTAAATTTATAGGTCATCTGCATACAGATGATACTAGAAATGTTGGATATATTTAGGTAGGCCATTTAAAAGATTGAAAATAAGGTCGGAGAGAGGGTTGATTGGGGAACACCTCAAGAGATATAAAGCAGTGATCATGGAGGTTTGTAATTTCGGCATTGATCCAGGGAGCTGGGGAATGTTGGAAAGTATGAGTTTTGACCAAAGGACAATGGTTAATTCTTATTTTCAACAAAAAGAGAGAAAGTGGGTAGTGGAAGATGATAGGAGTAAAGAAAAATTTAAGGGTACTTATTGTTCTTCGGGAGATTTGGGCACTATGGAGTTTTCAGGAAAGAGTCTAGTGGGTGGTAATACCTAGGTTTTTGACTTAGGAACTAAGGGAAAATAGGTGATCATTTAGGATTAGATTAGGAAATGTGGCATTGGATCTGAGGAGGGAATAAGAACCAATAACAATGGCCTGAATTTTCAGAGCATTTAGCTCGAGGGAGTCAAACCGTTTTGAAAAGTTCTGAAGTATTAGTAATGTCAGTTCCTTTTCAAGAAGTCGATAGTGATTTTTAGAAGCGTGTTTGTGTGGAAAAGCCGGGTCAAAAACCAAATAGGAGAGGATCAAGAAGTTTGGACTTTTCGAGGAAATTGACAATTGTGGCTAGACTATTCTTTCTAAAAATTTGGAAAGGTTAGAGAGGATGGAGATTGGGGCAATAGTCTTTAGTTAATGAAGGGTTAGAGGTTTTAATGATAGGATGGACTATTTTTTATCCCAAGTGGCAGGAAATATGGAATGCGTCGCGACTGTGAAAATAGCAAGTTGGAGCATATGAAATGATAAATAGGTAGAGGAGAGAAGAAGAGTTAACCAGGTTCGACTGAGTGTTAACACGATAGGCAGAAAGCACTACACCTATAGGAAATAATACTGAGTAAAAATTATTAAATAAAATATATATGCAGATATGTACATGTGTATGTGCATGTGCGCGCGCGCGTGTGTGTGTGTGTGTGTGTGTGTGTGTGTGTGTGTGTGTGTGTGTGTGGTGTGTGTGTGTGTGTGTGTGTGTGTGTGTGTGCGTGTGCGTGTGCGTGTGTGTCCAAGGGCACATGTGTTTGTGGGTGCATAGTTAAGAGTGAATAAATAAAGACTCTTGAAAACCTACAGAAAATTGCCTTCTGATTGCTGGAGGAGTATTCAGAATTTTCACAGTTGGTGGAGTGTTAATTGTAAAGGAGCGTGATCCCATAGACCTGGGGAGAGTCTTACTTTTAACAAGATTGTTCATACTCGGAGTATTACCACTCAATAACATTTTCTTTTCAGATGCTGAAAAAACAAACAAAGATTGTAATAAAAAATATTATAAATGTGCGTGAATAAAAACTGAAGTGAATACAGTATTTTATGTTTTGAGGTTATATTCTGAGCATAAGTTATTTAATTTTTTTTTTTTTTTTTTACATATTTAAAAACTATGTTTTTATTCAGCAGGATACAGGAACTCCAAATAGTGCCTGTACACATCCTATTAACTTATTATATCAGAAATTGAATGTTTTGCATTTATTTTTTTGCCTGTCATTAAATAAACTTTAATGCAAAAGGCCAGGGAAAAGGAAAATAATCGTACATAAAAACAAGGAAAACAAATTGTTTGGTACTGCCTAGGAAAGAAATCCCTCCAGTTCTTCAGCTTTCCAGTTCTAACCACTTTAAAAAAAAATTATTTAAGTGACAAATCAAATAATACCTCATACAAATAATTTCATCATCCTATGCAGTGTATCATGAGGAATGTATGTATCCTTTTCATTAAGCCATCTATTCATAAAAATCAAAAGAAGAGGCTGACACTATTGTGATTCACCAAAGCTCATACACAACAGGTTTTGACACAGAAGTCTCTCAGAGCACATCCTGTGAGTAGACGAAATCAAATTTGATGTTAATAGGAAATACTAGAAGCAAAATACTTCCAAATGAAACTTTTTCCGTGAAGGTCGAATGTTAATATTGAATAAGCCTGTGTAAGGATAAGGACAGACAATGGATAAAACAAAGTAATGAAGCTAAGAAAAACATTGTTCCAATAAAATCAACATGACTTTTAAGACTGGCTGTGATAGCAAGGGTCCAAGGAGATTATGAATTAATCTTTGTGATATCAAGTTATACAACCAAGATGCTCCATTGTCTTGCTTAGAGTTAAATTAGTTTCTTAGAAAAAAAAAAAAACCTGAACCACTACAAGCCATGAAGGGTCTTGGGCTCAGTGCATATAGAGATTTGTACTGTTTTTAGGCCAATGACTGTGCAATAAAGTGATTAGGTATTGATCACACTCAGTCGCCAGGTTTCCCCCCCCCCAATTATTTGGGTACCCACTTTATAGAGGCTGGGTCTGCCCCAGGAGGGTCTCCATATCGTAGAGTCCCCCCCCCCCCACTGAATTAACAGAATAAATAATATTCTGCCACAGCCGGGATTCGAACCCAGGACACGGAGAACAGTAGACTAGAGCTCTATCCACTAGTTTCTAGTGCCCCCTACAGTTTCTAAGGAAGCGATTAGATATTAGAAAATTTAAACAGCTGGGGCAGGTTTACAACTGATTTGCACAACTCTTAACCAGACCAAATGAACACCAATTACTGAAATATATCTACAAATGGCCATAAAGGTTTTTGCACCCTAGAACAAGCAGAAAAAACATTGGAAAGAAAAAAAAAATGTAAGATTAGCATCCAACTACTACTCTCTCAAACAGATCTCCGACATTGTGAACCTCTTTTATAACATGTAATAAGCATCTAATTATAATGATAAGAATGGTTCCATTACTTACTCAATAAATTCAACCTGTCTTTAGCCATAAGCAGGTTTGTTTTCATTTTATCTTGAAGTCTTTTGGCTCGTTCCCATATTTCTCCTTTACCATTCGAACAATCAATGGCAATACCATTTTCTAATTCATCAATACCCTTTTTGTACAATTTGACAGCAATTTCTTTATTACCTAGAACAAAGAAAAGAAACTAGTATTAATAGACTAATCAAGTAAACAATATGAGGGAAATAATTTGGACAACCAAAACACCAAGAAAAGGTACTAAGGAATTTTCACAAAATGAACAAGAAAAGCTCACTATGGAAATATTTGCAAGAATACAACTGATGACCAAAAACATAATTAGCCAAGCAATCAAACATAACTATGAATTCTTTCCCATGCCCCATCTCATACCGATCCAGATTATTTTACTACACATGCTTGAACTTTGGTCACATATCAAGGTTTGTGTTCCAATATTGGCACATTTCTTTATTTATCTGTCAATACAATTCCCTCTGACAATTTGGGAATTGCGTTACAACAAATTTCTGATTCCTTGATTTCCAGTCTCAGACATCATGAAAAAAAAATCCCTAAACCTGTTCTGACAGTTTTATAAGCAGCGTGTTTGTGAACGAAATGGCTAAAAACTACTTTTATAAAAGTTTAAAAGTATGCTTTAAAACTAACTAAAACAGATTATACTTGACAATTAATGTAAACTAACCCTCATTCTCTTCATCAATCTTAAGAGCTTTGGAGATATATTCAAACGCTCTTCGATGATGTTCTTTTTGTTTTAAAAGTTGTGGATCACCGGAAGAAGGTTGTCCAGGGTGTCTGACTTTGTGATTTGACATTCTATTCATCAGGTCTTGACACAGTATTTCAGTAGTTTCCAAGTTTTCTGAACGTTTCGATTTGACAGCAGTCTTGTACAGCAAAAGTTTTGACCTGGACTTCCATATATATCGAATTATGACAAAAATCATATAAATAATAGATCTCAACAAATTAAAAACAAAAACCAACGGAACTGAAGCTAAATGTAAATTTTTTTCGTGAACTGAATCCCTATCACCAGGTAAAGAAGATTTTTCTTCCAATTTTCTGTTCTTTTTAAAACATTTTGGACTTTCTTTGTGGAACATTAGAACTTTAGGAGGAATTAATAAAATGACTCTTTGACCTTAATGAAAATTAAACATATATACTTTCAGAAAGCCCGTGGTCAACAAAATTAATTACAAAAATTATTAAATAATAGAACATTTCAGGGGATTTTAAACTTCACCACCCTATATTGGCCATTGTCACTAATTCGTTCACTAAGGGTTCGTTAATATTTAAAATACAAAAAATGAAAAAAGCCAATGATCGTTGAAAAAGTTTATTGACCCTTCTACCCGCTCAATTTCATTAAAGCAGTATTATGGAAACGTGATATAGATATTTAACGTTTCAATATCAGTATTAAAATACACCCCTTCGTGAATATGTAACTGAATTTGATAACAGCTCAATGTCGAATACGTCGATATATTGAGTCTTAGAGGTATATATATAGGAAAATTAATATTGACAGTGTGTTTATATAGCATTTCCAAGTCAATTGTAACCTTTTCCAAGTCAAATGTAACTTTTTCCATTTCAAATGTAACCTTTTCGAAGTCAAATGTAACCCTTTCCATTTCAAATGTCACCTTTTCCAAGTCAAATGTAACCCTTTCCATTTCAAATGTCACCTTTTCCAAGTCAAATGTAACCCTTTCCAAGTCAAATGTCACCTTTTCCATTTCAAATGTTACCTTTTCCAAGTCAAATGTCACCTTTTTCTTCACTTCTAGCCTCAAATATTCCGTTTTATTTATTTATTTATTGAAAAATAATTAGTTTAATTAACATTATGACTTTTTTAATAATTTTGGCATATTCTATCGCTATCTTTTTTGTTTTTTAGATATTTGGTATCAAGTTCTGTTTTTTACTAGCTAGATTTAAAAAAAATAATTATCGTCTATTTATTTTTAAGATAGTTATTGATTTTGAGTTTTTTAGAGGGGAGGGGTAGTTTTTGTGAATAATTAATGTGTTTTCGGGTATTATAATTACTTTTTTCGAGCTGTATTTTTTATCGCTCGCCTGCATGTTAACTCGCATTTACTTTTAATGTTTTTAATTGATGTAGGAGTTGATAGTTAAGTTTTCGGGTATTATAATTACGTTTTATTTTTTTATTGCTCCCATACATTTTATGGTGATAAAGACCAGAAAACAAAGGATGAATTATGGGAAGAGCTCGGAGAAATTTTGGAAAGAATACCAAAGCGGAAAGAAATCTTGCACGGAGACATGGGTGCAAGAATAGGTAAAGATATTAGCAGTGAGATAATTGGAAGACATAGAGAACCAGAGCGAAACAATAATGGAAAAAGGCTTATTCAGGTGTGCGATCAAATGGATTTCAAAATTATGTACACGTTTTTCGAACAGAAAGATATCCACAAGTGCGCTAGGCATAACGAAACTAGGCAGCTGAAACCAATAATAGATTATTTGATTACTAAACAGCAAAGTAGTATAAAAGTATGGGATGTGAGGGTTTATCGAGGTCCTGAGATTGGATCGGACCATCACATGCTGAAATCAGGATGCTTCTTCCCGTGGATTAATGTAGCTAAATCATATAAGCTACAAGGTAAAGATGGGAAAAGGAGAGAGGAAGATGTCGTTAAGTTGGAGCTATTACAGGATGAAGGTATCAGAACTCTATTTCAACAAAGAATAGGGGAATTACTAAACAAATTTGATGGAGATAGCACCCAAGAAATCCATGACTTTTTGAAAAGGTCATAAAAGAGAATCGCCTTTGAAGTTCTTGGAACAAAAGGAAGATACCTCAAAAGAACAGAATGGCTCACAGAAGACATAGAAAACAAAATTGAAGAGAAAAAGCATGCATATCTCACATGGCTCAGCACAAAAAAAAGCTAGAGACAGAGAAATTTACAAACAAAAGAAAAGAGAAGTATTCCGGATTGTCGGAGAGATGGAAAGACTTGCTGCGGCAGGAGTATGGGTGAGGAAACCTTCATATTGAAGAAATCCCTGACGAAAAAAAAACTTAAAACAAAAAGTGTTGTAAATTTGACAAAAACGAACTGATATAATATATAACAAAATAAATTAATACTGAAGGAATAGATAAAGAAAAAAAAAAGTAAAAGGAACAAATTAATATTGGGATGGGAAAGGAAACATGTACTGCTTTGCTTAAACTTCAAGGCGCACTCGACAAGTCTGCATCTAAAAATAGTCAAAGCCAAGGAAAGAGGAAGGAAACCTGACTTACACCAGTTGCTGGTTGAGTTCCCTCGCTGCCGCGGCGTGGAAAGCATTCCTCAAGGCCTCAGTTCTGCAACCCGGTATTTATAATAGGCCTTGCAACCTCTCGCTCCGTACCTCGATAAATTCTCACCTTAGACTTTCAGGAACACCAGAATCTAGAACCATACGTGCTAGGCACACTAGATTCAGGCGGCGATATTCTTTTACTCGGAGCTAACCTAATTCTCATGTAAGTGGACTCACGTGTTCATCTCTTTTAGTACCGAAGATGAATCGGATAGCTGCGTTTAGAGCTCTCTGGATGCTGCAGTCTACAGCTTTCGAAATATACCGAGTCACAGTACCACACCAGTGGGTATACTATTGCTGAAACTATCTTTCCCCTGACCTTGGCTGGTAATAGACGTTTAAGAGGGAATGCATGACACCTTAGACTCAGCTAACAAGCAGACCAGCATGATCACGCCATGATAAGGAGTTGTTACCATTACACCAAGGAGTTTCATCTTGTCACAACGCGGGACAACCTGATCACGTATCCACCAGCGGAGGCAGCACAACGGCCTTTTCAGCTTGTACCATCAGTTTAGGGCTGCCAATCCGCATCAAGCGAGATTTACTGTCGTTGAGGCAATGTCTATTAGTGCATGCACAGAGCTGAACTTTTTTTAAATCATCATGAACCTGCTGTAAAGTAGAGAGCATATACTTAGGCAATGCCGAGGCCAAAATACTTATGTCATCCGCAAACATGTGAACTCTGCAGTGCCTGAGGGTGTTACCTATATCAAACAGAACCCCGTGGCAAACCTGCTCTGCATTCCAACCATCCATACGCGTCACTTGAAGTTTTGTTGAAGCTGCGTTTAGAGCTCTCTGGATTCTGCAGTCTACAGCTTTCGAAATATACGGAGTCGCAGTACCACACCAGTGGGTATACTATTGTTAAAACTATCTTTCCCCTGACCTCGGCTGGTAATAGACGTTTCCGAGGGAATGCATGACACCTTAGACTCGGCTAACAAGCAGACCAGCATGATCTGCGATACAGCATGATACGCGTCACTTGAAGTTTTCACTTGTTTTAGTTGTCTATTAAAGTATGACTTTCTATAAAAGCGTATCATGGTTGACCAAATCGAACGCCCTTGTAAAATCTAATGATACGAATATGGTTATCATTCGAACGTTCATTGCTCTTCGTATATCCGATAAAATAGAGTGGAGTGATGTGCGTATGCTTCGTCCCCACCTAAAGCCTGATTGGTGTGCTGACAGTAAATAGTTGTCCTTCAAGAATTTCCTTAGATCCCTCTCAACTATCCTCTAAAGAATTTTCGATAAAACTGGCAACATACGATAGGTGATAGGACAGTAATCTGATGGTTCTCGGGGCTGTGACTTTTTAGGAATTGCTCTGATGATCGCTCGTTTCCACGCATCAGAACCTGTACTGCTGCAAGGATGCATTTAAAATACTGACAAGCACTTTGTTGCTATGAAAGTTACCATTCATGGGTTTTCAGATGCCATGATCTCCATCCGCTTCGGACTTAACTCTACTCAACCTCCCGGCCACACCATCTCCGCAGATCTCTTTCGAAAATGAGGTCGTCTACATCTTCACTAGTAGGTAAAGTAATATTTATCTGTTGTCCATTGTCCAGAGGTTTGGATGAAAAGAACTGGTTTAGATCATCAAGTTTGCAATGGGCATCTGTTTTTTTTACCTCAATGATTGTGTGGTCTCTTAACTGTCTCCATACCTCCCCTGCAGCAAGGCCGTTTAAACTTTCAGATAAACACTTTCTTTTGGCGTCCAGCACAGCGGTCTTAACCTTATTTTTGTAGCCCGGTACTGCATTGAATCTTCTATGGAACCGCCTCTTGTCGATATTCAAGGAGAGGGCCTTGTTTCCTGCCTCTTGTAGATCTTTTGCAATGGTGCGTACTTGTCAAATAGCACATTCATTTTATTGTGAATATTCTGACTTTATCGTTGATATCGTGGCTGTCGTATAACTCAGACCAGTCAATCGTCATAACGTCCAATGTAAAGGCCTCTTGGTCTATGTTTTTCAGATTTCTTCTCTGAGGAAGAGGAATCTTCCTTGATTCAGGGTAGAGGTAATTCCTAATCCTTTAGAGTATAAAAGAACCTCAACTCCAGGTCTTTATTGACAAACACCTCCAACTGTAAGTAATATTTATTTTTTAATATAGAATTGGTTTAGTGTTCGATTTACGATGGTGCCATTATCAGAAAGGAGAAGAAAAGTGTGAGCTACAGCGAATGCAGCGTCATTTTTCACGGCAGGTGCTGCAATGTATCAGACAAGGAAATTGAAGCGTTCAAGACTCATAAAAAATGTTATGCCCTAAGTGTGGCCAAGGAAAAAAGTCTGGCTCAGTCGTTGAGAATCCATTAACACAAAGAGTTGTCAACAGCAAGCTGAGGAGCCATCACCATCTGATATACTCAGGGCATTTATTAATAATCAAATCAAAAGATTAAAGACTTCAAATCATCGTTAGAAAAGTACAGGGAACTGAGCTTTGAGCTGAACAAGAGTATTAAAAAAAATGAAGGACCTAGACATAGACAGAGCCGTAGGCATAAAAAAAGATGATCCGCGATCAACCTCTGTCATCGATAGTTTTGCTGGAGAGACCATTCGAGACAAGTCGATTAACAGAAGAAAGGCTAAGAGAGACTTCTCTATGAGGAATATCTGTTGGCAGGAGAATGACTGCCACCCCATATATTGAAGCGAGGATAAGGCCTCGGCTAACAGGGACCTTTATTGGCACGCCCAGCAGAAAAAGGCTGCGGGATTGATTGTATTGGGGTGAGTAAAAAAAATGACCGTTTTTTTAATACTCAAGCTATTTATTGACATTTCTCTCTCTTTCAGTTTCCAATGTTATTGTTATTAGTATAATTAATCTCGACTAAATGAACGGACTGTGAGGAGGTGGTTTGCTAAATTTGAAAGTGGCGATAGAAGCTTACAAAGGCTTAAATTTTTGAAGGAGTAGTTCACTGTGAATTAGGCATTCTGTTGATTCAGTGCTCTATTCAGAACAGCTGCAACGGATGTACAAAAAGTTTGAAGAGGCTATAACCAGCTTTAGGGAATCGGAAGAAAGTTTTGTTCCAGCAAGACATCGCCCGCCCACACTCCTCTCGATATACGAAGCAGCATCTTGCTGAGACGGATGCCATCGAACTTCTACCCAACATATATACCTGATTTTGCACCAGCAGACTATTACCTCTTCAGTTATGGTTCACTAACCTTAAAGGAAAATCTTTTCGTACATTGGAGGAAGTCGAAATTGGGTTAGAAACCTATTTCAATTCAAAACCCAAAGCTTGGTATCAGCAGGGAATTGAACAGCTGGCTTCTAGATGGTAAAAAATCATTGAGCATAATGGTCTGTGTTTTGATGCCTAAAACTTATTTAAGGGAAATAATAAATTAATTTAACATTAATACTTAAAATGGTTATTTTTATCTCACCCCAGTAAAATACCCGTGGATCGCTGGCGGTAGATTGCGCTGCAGGAAAGGCAACGGCCATCCTGTAATCTATATTGGCCAGTCGCAAGATCTCGATGAGTTTAGCTGACATTCTTACCTTTAGCACCTCGGCTGGGACAAGGACGATCGAATCTAATTCGTGGAGATGTCTGCATCGAATCAGCACCTATACTGGCTACGAAATACATGTGGTTTGCCGGAGGACGAGTGCGTTGTAGACGAAATGATGGCCAGCCAGCGATTGCCATTAACAAAGGGGAGGAATTCGACATTTTTAAATGAAACGAACTCACCGTTTTCATTAATTCAGTCAATTAATTTAACAAAAAAACTTTTCATTGTTTGTTGAATTTTTTTTTTTCAATTTTTTTAGAGAAAATTCATCCTCATACCATCCAATCTCTTGTTTGCCCTTTATGGGCAAATTTTAGAAAACTGATCCTAAAAGGCCTCTATCCGATCCAAGAAGTGAACCACGTGATTTCTGACCATCATTTTGGATTTCAGACATCCCATTCTACAATACAGCAATGACTTCGTGTGTTGAAAGTTATATCTTCCACATAGGAGCGCTGGATGTATTGCGCTGGAGGCTTTCTCGACGTCAAAAACTTTTGACCGAGTTTGGCCCCCAGGACTGCTCTACAAACTTTGTCAATTCCTTCCGGCTACATATTTCCTTTTAATCCGTCCCTACATCATAAATAGAACCTTCAAAGTAAACCATAATTTTCCTACTCCTCCATATTTGCTCAGTCTGCCGGTGTATCTCAAGTCTTAGGTCCAATCCTTTATACGGTTTATACAGATGATATTCCACTCCAACCTAGCTCTGTCTTCAACACTTACGAGAATGACACATGTTTGTTATCCGAAAACAATGACCTAACTATTGCTTCCCAAAACCTTCAGTGTCACTTTTCTTCCATAGATGAATGGTGTTAAAAGTGGAGGATCAAAATGAATTCTACTAAATCCAACCAAATTACATATACCCTTATGTCTACACGTCCCACTATTTTCTTTGACAATATTCCACTCACCTCAGCTGAATAGATTCGGTACCTTTGACTGCATCTTGACAGAGGTCTTACTTGGAATCCTCACACTAGACTGAACGACAAGAAACAGCGCGCATTTATCGTTTATTACAACATTTACTAGACAAACGTTCTATACTTCCCACCTACTACAAAAACTAATTTATGATACCATTCTTAGGCCTATTTAAACACATGGAATTGAACTAAGGGGATCCACCAAGCCATAATGATCCAACCGCTACATTCCGAATCTTTATTTCCACATCACAGCCATCGAAGAATGGTGTCAGAACTGGAGAATCAAAATATATCCTAACAAATCCCAACAAATTACCTTTACCCTTCGTCGCAAACCCATGACCTCCTGCCCCACTATATCCTTTTATAACACCCCACTCATTCCTGTAGAACAAATCCTAGGACTCCGTCTTGACAAACGTCTTACTTGGAATCTTAATAAAAGACACGAAACTGAAAAAAAAAAATCTATTCTTGACTACATGAAATTCAGTCAGGAAATCGCTAATTTAATTATACAAACAAATTTTCGATGTTTCTCAAGAGCTGAAGGCATCATCAAAATTTCTAGAGGCAAAGGGAAATTATAAAAAAGTAGTTAGTCACTTTTCTTCTAAAAATTGCGATTTTCACAGTATTCAAGTCAGGGAACAAGAGTCCTCAATGGAAGTACTAATAGGATTACACAACACAACCACTATGGCTGCCATTAAGCAAGACCTCGAAGAGTTGGGACACAATGTAAGGAACGTCTCCTGTGTACTTTATCCGCAAGAAAAGTACCCACTTCCTTTATTTTTTGCGAATTTTGAACCAGCACCTAACAATAAGGATATATTTGAAATAAATCGATTGGTATATTCCGTTATCCGATTTGAGGAGCCTAGACGGAAAAACGAAATAGCGCAATGTACCAAATGCCATTATTTGTGACACACAAGAGCACATTGTCATCACCAGTCTCGATATGTCAAATTTGCAGGCGAGCACGCATCGGACAACTACCAAAAGCCTCGCCACACATTAGCAAAATGTGCTTTATGCAGCGAGGAACATCCTGCAAATGATAAAGGCTGCATAGTCTATAAAGCTATGATAAGGCAAAAAGCTCAAAAATATCCTCTAAATTACAAAGCCAGAGTAATCCCGTTCCTGAAGAAGAAAAAGGACTGCAAACATCAACCAACGACCAGCGACCTCCAATAGCTTTGCCAAAACACACTCGACGATACTGCTACCTCACTCTCAGCCGCCTCAACACTCAACATCCCAACCTCAGACCTCCTACCATATTCTGCAACAGATTATCCAATCACAGTCCCAGACGTCTCATTTACTTCCCCAGACCTCCCATTCTCACCCGAAATCTCCAAAAACTGATCCAACTTCTAAAAACGTTTCCCTTTGGGTTAAGTTACCCCAGTTATTCCTCTTACCAAAGTTCCAGTCTCCTCCATTCCTACCTTTCAGTTGTACCTTCAAATATAGAACGTATCCTTACCTCAGTCACTAGTTCTCTCTACTCAATGTACCAAATGCCATTATTTGTGACACACAAGAGCACATTGTCATCACCAGTCTCGATATGTCAAATTTGCAGGCGAGCACGCATCGGACAACTACCAAAAGCCTCGCGACACATTAGCAAAATGTGCTTTATGCAGCGAGGAACATCCTGCAAATGATAAAGGCTGCATAGTCTATAAAGCTATGATAAGGCAAAAAGCTCAAAAATATCCTCTAAATTACAAAGGAATTTTTTTTTTTACAACTTCTAAAAACGTTTCCCTTTGGGTTAAGTTACCTCCAGTTATTCCTCTTACCAAAGTTCCAGTCTCCTCCATTCCTACCTTTCAGTTGTACCTTCAAATATAGAACGTATCCTTACCTCAGTCACTAGTTCTCTCTACTCAAACTGACACCATTCAGTCGACCTCTATTACCTTATCCATCCTTTGTTTTTTATTGTTATAGAGGTTTGTAATTATATTTTGGGGTCTTGTGATTACGTTTTTTAAGCTGTTTTTATTGTCGCTTGCTCTTATTTCAACTTCCATTTACTTTTTATTGTTATAGGGATCTATACTTGTGTTTTCGGGAGGTTATGAAAAAACTTTTTTTGATCATTTTATATTTTGATAGAGTGGTCTTTTTTGTTTTAGGGGATTCTCATAACGTGTTTTGAACTTCATTCTTTTATATGGTTGGGAATTTCTACATACCGTAGGTATTATTTTATAATTTGATGTAAAAATTATTTATTGAGTTTTTGCAGGATCTGATTACATTTTTGATCTGGATGTTACATCGCGATTGCGCATTCTTCTAGATCACTTTTGATTTAGGTTAAAATGTGCACTAGCTATAAAAAAATGTCATAAACTCCATTAGTATTACCGAAAGCACTATAAACGATCACTCTATCGAATATTTATGAAATAGGAAAAGTAACTTAAAATGTGTAAAAGCGATAACAAATTTGGTTCAAATAATGTTATCAGAACACCCGAAAATAGAATAAACGATTCCTCAATTAAATTATCAAATAATTAAAAGACCAAGCTAGGAAGCAGATCCTTTACAAAATATTTAGTTGAAAAATTTACTCAGAACGCTAGAAAAGGAACTATAACTAATCCTTTTATAAAAGAATAATAAAAAAAAAGAAAAAAAAAAAAAAAAGAAAAGCTAAACGATGTATATTCCAGCAACGTTATAATGAGAACCAAAAACAAAATAATCAATCCCAATATCAATAAAAATAAAGGCGAGTTGAAATCCGCACGAGTTATAATAAAAAAGCTTTTAAACATTTTCATAACCCCGCGAAAACACAAGGATAGATCTCTATAAAAATAAAAAGATTAAAAGTAAATATAAGTTGAAATACGCATGAGCGATAAAAGATACAGCTGGAAAAACATAATCATAGCACCCCGAAAGCACATTAATTAATCCCTATATCAATAAAAAACATTAAAAATAAATTCGAGTTAAATTGCATGGGAGCGATAAGAAAATAAACCTCAAAAAACGTGAATATAGGACCCGAAAACACAATTATCAATCCCTATATTAATAAAAAACATAAAAAGTAAATTGTAGTTTAAATAAGCGCGAGCGATAAAAAATATAGCTCGAAAAACGTAATCACAAGCCCGAAAACACAATTATTAACCTTTATGACATTAAAAAATATTAACAGTAAATTCGAGTTAAAATGCATGGTAGCAATAAAAAAATAAAACGTAACTATAAGACCCGAAAACTCAACTATCAACTCCTATATCAATTAAAAACATTAAAAGTAAATGCGAGTTAGCATGCACGCGAGCGATAAAAAATACAGCTCGAAAAACGTAATTTCAATACCCGAAAATACATTAATTAATCCCTATATCAATAAAAAACATTAAAAGTAAATGCGAGTTAACATGCACGCGAGCGATAAAAAATACAGCTCGAAAGAAGTAATTATAATACCCGAAAACACATTAATTATTCCAAAAAACTACCCGTCCTCTCTAAAAATCAAAATCAACAACTATCTTAAAACTAAATAGGCGATAATTATTTTTTATAATATTAGCTAGTAAAAAACAGAACTTGATATCAAATATCTAAAAAACAAAAAAAATAGCGATAGGATATACCAAAATTATTAAAAAAGTCATAATGTTAATTAAACTAATTATTTTTCAATAAATAAATAAATAAAACGGAATATTTAAGACTAGAAGTGAAGAAAAAGGTGACATTTGACTTGGAAAAGGTAACATTTGAAATGGAAAGGGTTACATTTGACTTGGAAAAGGTTACATTTGAAATGGAAACAGTTACATTTGACTTGGAAAAGGTTACAATTGACTTTGAAATGCTATATATATATATATATATATATATATATATATATATATATATATATATATATATATATATATATATATACGTTTTTCTCTCTCATAAAATTAATAAAAATGGTTCAGTGCTCAATATGTGACAACACTATCACCAGGGACGACAAAGGTAACATTGGTTGTGTCAAGTGTCGTGTAATCTTTCACGTCAAGTGTTGCAACTTGAATGAAATGGAAGTCGAGACTTTGAAAACACATAAAAAACCCTGGCTATGTAAAAAGTGTGAACAGAGAAAAAAAATGGCCAAGGCAGGGAAAAATCGATGAGCCCTACAAAAGATCGCCGAACCGTCTGTAGCGGACATACTTACAGCAGTTAATCGGTTCAGAACTGAGGTTAATGAGGAAATCAAAAGCCTCAAATCTTCGCTCGAAAAATACGGCAAACTAAGTTTCGAGCTTAACGACCGCCTCACAAAAATCGAAAAACATCTCGAAAGTCAAACTAAACACCTTGAGGAGGTCACCAATGAAAATAAAATTTTAAAATCGAAAGTGAACGAACTAGAGGTCCGACTTAACAAAGCAGAGCAGGGTCTACTTTCTAGATCATTGGAAATAAGAGGTATCCCAGTAAGGCCGGGGGAAACGCCCGCGGCCCTTGTGACCAACGTGGCGGCGGGCCTGGCCAAAGTAACAGCGGAGGATCTAGACTTGGTGGAGAGGCGCCGGCAAAAAAAGGACGACCCGCGACCGCCTTCTATCATAGCTGGATTTGTGAGGCAATCTATGTGCGACGAGTTGATGAGGTGTAGAAAAGTCAAGTGAGACTTCTCAACACTGGATATTTGGTGGCAGGAGAACAATTCCCACCGGACACCACACTCAGCGAGGACATGAATAGACATCTTTATTGGCTCGCCAGGCAGAAGAGGTCGGAGAAAAGAATCAATTACGTCTGGTTCGCTGGCGGTAGAGTGCGCTGCCGGAAGGAAGATGGCCACCCCGTCATCTTTATTGACAAACTCTTCCACATCCTTCCTATATGACTAATGTCTTAAACACCTGTCAAGTCAACGCCCAGTCCTTACTAGCCCACATTGACGAATTCCTTAATTACTTTACCCACAATTTCTACCATATTATTGCAGTCTCCGAAACATGGCTAAAACCCTATATTCCTTCCTCCTCTGTTTCCCTTTCTAATTATTCCTTTATCTGCCATGACCGGATTGGCCGGACTGGTGGAGGTGTGGGACTTTATATACATAATAGCCTGAAGTCCCATGTCCTAGATATTTCTTTCAATTCCGACTCTCCTCAAATTGAATTCCTTTTCGCTAGAATCACCTGCAACACTCATTATCTCCTATATGCTGTGGTGTATCGTCCTCCTTCGGTCCCTTTTGAACCATCCTTTATATCTCTCCTTTACAAATATATTCCTATTTACAATAACATTATAATCTGTGGTGATTTCAACACTAACCTCCTTACTGACTCCAGCGACAAACTTTATCTAGAAAACCTTTTCTTCTCACTTCACCTATTTGTCGTCCCATATGAACCTACTCAACATACCTGCAGATCCGACACCTGGACCTGCATGTCATTGACTCAGGACATAAGCTTCTTTCCGCTTCCCAACTACCTGTTCCCTTCTCTTCATCCCATGATCTCATCCAAATAACATATGATTTCCAAACTACAGTGTTCCTACCTAAATCCATTACTTTCCGCAACCTAGATGGTCTAACCCGAGAAAATATTTTACCCGAACTTGAATCCCTAAACTGGTCTGAAATCTATTCCTGCTCCACAATCGATCTGATGGTAGACATCCTCACCTCCAACTTACTCAGTATCCTTGACATCCATGCCCCTTTAAAATCGCTACCTTTAGACATCGACCTGCTCCTTGGATGTGTCAAGCGATAAAAGATCTACAAAAGAGGCGTGATGCAGCCCGTAGACGTTTTAGACGTACTAGACTGACAGAGGACTATCAAACGTTCCGGGCACTCCGCAATCTGACACAGACAGCTATTAGGCAAGCAAAATAAAACTACTTCGGTGAAGCCCTTTCCTCAGCACTTGATTCCAAATCAAAATAGCAAATCCTCCGTAAACTCTCGCTTTGTGAATCCTCTTCCTCTCAGGTATTTCAGGTCTCACCTGACGAATTTTTTTTTTTTTTTTTTTTTTTTTAACTTTAAATCTTTATTCACACCTGCAAATAATACAATGAACAATCAGTGAATGTGCGGTCAATTTTAAGAAACATGGCGTGATAGGCATGAGGGAGAGCAGCACCCAGCGGTACCTACTCCTGGCATGAAATTAGTGTATATTACTAAAGGAGAAGGTCTCTCATCCAACTCCTCTTCAGCCTTCTGTAGGCATTTCCTGGCATGAGTGTTGTGGCCATGTCATTGATTAGTGTGTTAGGGTGACCTTGTAGTTTGTCGTGGAAACGTTTGTAGTGTGTCCGTATGTGCTCATTGACGGTTGGCATCTTAAGGTCAGTATGTAAAGTTATGTTGCTAACGTACCACGGTGCTTTTGTAATTGTTCTAAACGTTTTAGCCTGAAAGATTTGAAGTTTGTTAATGTGAGTCTTTTTAGCTGTCCCATATAGCTGTGATGCGTAAGTCCAAATAGGTTTCAGTAGGTAAGTATAGGTGTTTAATTTCTGTCGAAGTTTTAGTTTCGAGTGTTTTGAAAAGAGTGAGTAAAGAAGTCTCAGTCTTTGGTTAAGGGTTTTCTTTTTTTGGTTAATATGCGGGCCCCAAGTCATTCTTCTGTCAAACGTCAAACCAAGATAATGTACAGTGTCCGTCTGTGGAATTTGTGTGTTGTCTAAGAAAACGGGAGGACTCGTGTCATGTCGAAGAGTAAAGGTGATATGGTGTGATTTGTCATTATTCATTCGGATTTTCCAGAGTTTGAACCAGTCATGTAATTTTATTAGATGTTGTTGTAGGATCTCTGAGCGTGGGTTGCAATTTTATGTTTTGTTAAGATCGCTGTGTCGTCGGCATAAGTCGCTGTTAGAATATTGGGGCTGTAAGGTATGTCATGAGTGTAAATAATGTAGAGTAACGGAGCGAGCACTGCACCTTGGGGTACTCCTGCTGCGATAGATCTCATGGCAGATAGCTCTGATCCCTGTCGAACGGAGAAAAATCTGTGAGAAAGGAAAGAATGAATAATGAGGTAGTAAGTAGGCGGAAGGATAGTCTTGAGTTTGAAGAGAAGCCCCTGGTGCCAAACTCTGTCGAAGGCTTGAGCAACGTCGAGAAATACGCCAGTAGTGTATAACTTCTGCTCTAGTGCGGTGGATATGTAGTCCGTCACTCTGTGTAGTTGGTGCAATGTCGAGTGATGTCTTCTGAATCCAAATGATGATCTGGTACGATGTAGTTGTTAGTTAGTACATCAAGAAGTCTTTTATGTAGTAGATGTTCGAAAATTTTGGAGCATAGCGGAAGTAAGCTTATTGGTCGGTATGATGAGGGAGTATTTTTGTCCTTGTTGGTCTTGTGAATCATTGTAATATGTGAGTATTTCCATTGAAGCGGGAATTTGGTTGTACTCAGTATCGCGTTATAGATTGAAGTCAGAAACACTAGAGCTTTCCTGGGCATTTGCTGGAGTACCTCAGCGTTAATTAAGTCGTGTCCAGGGGCTTTCTTTTTAGGCAACTTTCTGATTTGTTCAGCGACTTGAGCAGGTGTGAAGGAAGGAGGAGGTAACGTCAGTTGTAAAGGTTCATCCAGAGTTTTAAGTACAATTTTATCATGTTCGATGTTGTTGAATTCTGTGTGTGGTGTAAGATAGAAGATAGATATTCGGCGAACAGTTCGGATTTTTCTCCGTCAGTCATGGCCCAGGAACCATCTTCTTTTCGGAGGGGTGCAGGCACTTCCCGATGCTTAGTAAGGTTTTTAGTATGCCTCCACAAGCTGCCATCGTCAGTCGAAAGGTTACTAATGTAGTTATCATAAGTTGTTCTTTTAAATTTTGCAATTTGTCGTTTGAGTTCGTTGTTGAGTCGGTTGTAAATTTGTTTGTCTGATGGAAGTCGGTCTGTCTGCCATATTTTCCGGGCTCTTCTTTTTGCTCTGATCAAATCCCTTATGTACTGTGGATAAATTGGTAGCTTTTCATGTTTTCTTCGTCTAGGAATTGATGAGGACCATGCAGCGTCTTGTAGCTT
This sequence comes from Piezodorus guildinii, assembly GCA_023052935.1. Classification (NCBI taxonomy): domain Eukaryota; kingdom Metazoa; phylum Arthropoda; class Insecta; order Hemiptera; family Pentatomidae; genus Piezodorus; species Piezodorus guildinii. The sequence goes on from CM041295.1 coordinate 76,981,317, forward strand.
CTGTGTGAAGCATTCTACAGCATCCTCAAGCTCTTCTTCATTTTTAATAGCCAAAGGAATGGAGAGAGCAGTATTTAGACAGTTTCTGAACGCATCCCAATCCATTATGCCATTTGTGAGAGATGTGTGTTTCTTAGCTACAAGTGGTTCTTCAAATAGTTCTAAATGCAAAAGAGAATGATCAGAGCAAAGATCTGTGCTCGTACTTATTGTGTGAGGTGTAGTGCGGAGTCCTTTGGTTATGAAAAAATCAAGTAAATCTGGTGTCTTAAGTCTAGATGTTGGCCAGTAAGTAGGTGAGTGTGGTGATATAGTGTCTAATGAAAGTTCGTGAAGGACATACCTGAGATTTCTTCCTCTTGGGGTTGATAGTCTAGATCCCCAAGTCGGGTCTTTAGCATTATAATCGCCACCTGCGACAAAGCATCTGCCGAGACGTTTGAAGAAGTTACTAAACATCGTGGAAGTCAGGACATATCTGGGAGGGCAATAAACAGCAGCAAGAGTAATGTTGTGATGTTCAGAGAATAGTGAAATGGCTGTAGCTTGTATGTCAGGTGATATGGGTAATTGCAAAGGATGGTGTTTTAGTGTTGATCTGATGAGAATAGCAGTGCCTCTGTGTGAAGTATTGTCTGGATGGTCAGTTCTATAGATTTTGTAATCATGAATGTAAAATTTGGATTTTGGTGTAAAATGTGTTTTCAGTGATTAGTGCTATGTCAATTCGTTTCTCGTGTAAATATATGTCTAGTTCTGTCCTATGTTGATTAAGTCCGTTTGCGTTCCATAGTATGATAGACATGGAGCCTACAGTCATCTGATTAATGGGCATATAATTGTCTAAGGGCAAGGGTAGTTTGAGAGAGTTGTTGAAGAAGACAGAAGAGGGGCTGAATGAGATTGTTTAAATTATTAATAATATTGTATAACTGGCCAGAGGAGTTATCTACCGGCGGGACCGGTAGGGTAGTGCCCCCACTCATACCTGTATATCTATGTCGTTGGTGTGGCGCTTGAGCTGGTTAGTGTTGGCTGTGGGGCTTTGAGCTGGTTGTTGTGGCTGTCTCTGATCTTGATGGTCTGGTGCTAGAGCTGGTTGATTCAACTGCCTCTGATGCTCCCGGTCAGTTTTTGGATGAGGTGGCTGAGGTTGATTTAGTTGTGGAAGAGGTGGAAACTCATTGAGGGCAGGCGGTGCATGTCTTACTGTTGGAGGTCGCTGAGGAGCGTACTGCTTCGAGCGATGTTTTCGAAGTTCTTTCAAAGTTTGGCAGCCCCTATAGTTGGCGGGATGAGCGCCATTACAGTTGGCGCAGGTTGCAGCTGTTTCTCTTGGTTTTGTGCAAGCACTGCTTTCGTGGCCCAGTCCACATCTTACACATTTTGGTGGGTAGTTGCAGTACGTTTTTGTGTGTCCGTACTGCTGACATCGAATACATTGAGGAATCATTTTTCTTTTGCGCGGTTCCTCTATTTTTATATGGGTATAGTACAAAAATTCAATGTCAAAGATTTTGTCATTGAATGTTGCTTTTGAGACGTCCACGAAAAACATGGGAAGGGGTGTTTTAAATCGTGAAATGACGTTGACAATACTTGTTGCCTCATATCCATATTTGGCCAGTTCTTCTTTTATGGTGGTTAGTGGTGTGCCGTAGTGTAGGTTTTTGATAACAACTCGTGGACTTTTTTCCTCTGGTAGTTGATATGTGTGGAAGTACGCACCTCCCTTTCTTAAACTAGTCACTAACTTTCGGTAAACATCTGAGTTTTCAGGGTATACGGTTACTCCCCTGACAGATGTCTTGAGCCTGAAACTGTTTGCCCCTCCCTCATTATGAAGGAATGTTATGAGTGCAGGGTAATCTTTAACGTCAGATAAATGTATGGGTGGCGGTTTGGTGTTGGTAGGTTGATTAGTTGATGGCTCTGGTTCATCTATTGAGGGTGATAACGGTTCGAACCTGTTTTGAGTATTTGTGGGTGGACTAACCTTCATAATTTTCCTGGGGTCTCTTTCTGCAGTTAAATGTCTTTTTCTTCCTGACACAAGCTCCCAGGAGATATTTTCGTGCTCGATAGCATTATTAGAAATGTCTAAGCCACTGGTTGGAGCACTTAAAGTTGAGGCTTCCGTCATTTTTCCAGTGGGAGAACCCACTACACTAAATAAATTTTACTTCTCTTCTTGTTTGCTTGTTCAGCACACAGTTAGGAAGCAAGTTTGTTTGTAAACACAAAATTTTTTTCACTTAAAACATAACAAAAATCGGAAAAAACTAGAGAGCAAACTTATCACAGTTATAACCTTCCGCGTCATTTTATCGATTTGATCAGGGATTCCCGTTCACTCACTGATTGCGAAGATAATCGAGGTTTGTGGATATAGAGAATCAATCGATTTTAACAGAATGAACAAAATCACACCAGGAAAACGAGTTCAAAATTTTAAGCAAAGCTCTTCAGCCCAAAAACCCAAGTTCCACTGGTTCTCCCAAGAGTGATGTGGATGTTAGAAAAGCGCTTGGATCTAGTGAGTTCTGCTTTTCCCTCGAAAGAACAGGTTCGGTCCGATGTTTTCCTTGCTGATTGTGTATACTTATTTAACCTCACCTGACGAATTAAATACTTATTTCTCATCGATTTCCTTAAACGATTCTCCACAACCAACCCCCGACTTTTCTTTAGTCCCTTCATTCAACTCCAGCAACTTTTATTTTTCGGATATTTCTCCATCTGACCTAATTTCCTCGGTCATGAAATCCCACACTAACTCCATAGGTTTTGTCGGTATACCCGTCAAATTGATAAAACTATGCCTTCCTGAAATTTTACCAATTCTACTCTTCATATATAACTTTTCCCTCCAAAATTCTGTATTCCCTACCTCATGGAAAAAAGCTATTGTACCTCCTATTAATAAAACCTTTAATCCTACTTCCCCTAAAGACTATCGCCCTATATCTATTCTTCAAACATTTCTAAACCGCTTGAAAGAATAGTCCAATCACAACTGTCCAATTTCCTCGAAAAATCCAAACTGCTCGATCCTTTCCAATCTGGTTTCCGACCCGGCTTTTCCACACAATCAGCCCTCCTAAAAATCACGAGCGACATACATACCGCTATGGACGAAAAAAAGCTAACAGTACTAATACTTCTGGACTTTTCAAAAGCTTTTGATTCTCTTGACCATTCTATCCTTTTTTCCAAACTAAAATCTTTATAATTTTCTAACAGTACTATTCGGTGGTTTCAATCTTTCCTTTCTAACAGGACTCAAGCAGTTACCATTCCCAATCATCCTCTATCTTCTTTCCTTGCCCTCTCGGCAGGTGTGGCTCTAGGCTCAAGTATCTCCCCCTCCTTTTCAACTCCTTTATCAATGATCTTCCCAATTCAATCCATCACTACTCCTATCACTTATATGCCGACGACTTTCAGATCTACCTATCTTTCTCTCCTTCTGAGTTATTCGTAGCATTTGCCAATATTCAGAAAGACCTAGATAGAATCTGTGCCTGGGCAACCCTGAATAAACTGAGGCTTAATGCTATGAAAACGCAGGCTATTGTTATAGGTTCCAATTCCCTCCTCAGATCCAATACTTCCTCTCCGAGTCTAATCCTAAATGGTCTCCCAATCACCTTGGTATCACCATTGATCAAATCCTTACTTGGAAACCCTATATTGCCGATATTTCCCGACGAACGATAAGCACTCTTAAGTTTTTTCATCGCTCCCGGCACCTTCTCCCTCTTCCCACCCGTAAGCTTTGTGTCCTAAATACTGGAGTTGACCACATTTTAACATTATGAAGGTAAATATAGAAATAGAAACCACGCATTATACGAAAATACTCATTATAATATACATTATAAACAATGAATAAGCTTCAATTTGTAATCTGATAGATGTAGATATGGACAAAGGTTTCTCGAAACCTGTAAGACCTACAGACGTCTATCAGCTCTCGAATCGAAGCTTCTTTAATATCCATCAATTTATTTTTAATGGGTATTTTCGTATAATACTTGGTTTTTGTAATATTTACCTTTATAATATTAAAATGAGGTCAATTCCTGGATTTGGACCGTTTTATATGGCCGCCATTTTCGATTCCAACCAGTTTGAGGAGGCAGAGAAAAACATGTTGCAGAAGTTGGCTAAAATGTGGAAATCACATTAAAAATGTTCTTCTTATGATACGTATTTTTAGGCCCCAGCTCTTGGAATAATATCTAGGTGACGAAGAGTATGACTTTTTCTGGGAGCTTTTTCAGGATATGGATGTGATGAGATCGAGGTCAGGAGCTTTTTTGGAAGGTAATCTTTGAATGATATTAATGTTTTCTGGTGACTGAAAGAACAAAGCAGGAAGGGATATTTGAAGAGAAACAGTTTGTTCTATTTCAACATGTTCAATATGTTTGGGATTAAGGATATCAGGATGCGGATTAAGCGTGTTGGAAAGGTGTTCTCCAAAGATTTGTATATTTTCTACATCGGATCTTAGATTTAATTTGAGTGGTAATAGAAATCTGTAGGTTTAATACTCACTGACATAATGTCAGTGCAATGATTACATGGGTTCTACACTTCTGTTCCTAAAAATCGAATTTGGAAACGCGTCTGCCGCGACTTCCTATCCTATTTTGGGTGGCATACTAGCGTCATTTGATTCCTTGTTTTACCTAGTATTATGAGGTCAAAACGAAAATCGTGGTCAAATGAATCAGATTTTGGGGTCCGAAAGTGCGTATTTTTCAAAGCGTCTGCCGCGGCAACCCACTCACCTATGAGTGACAGACTCTCGTCATGATTGGTAATTTTACCTAGTATTACGAGGTGAAAAGGAAAATCGTGGTTAAATGAGTCAGATTTCGCGTCCGATAGTGATAAAGCTTTGGGATCTCCGTATAAAACCATGTCCCTGGAACGAGCTCTGCTTTTGATTTTGTCGACTGGTATGAGCAGGAACGCGTATCAGCTCTTGGAAATACACCTAAAGCGGACGGACTGAACTAGTTTTCAAGCTATAAGAAAGTGCAACCGGAAAAAAAGAAATGCTATCCTAAATCTAGTGTTACTGTGATGGTATATTTTGTTCAAGTAGAACTTCATACACAATTGAATCATAAGTATGCAAGGATCTTAGCTCAATATTAAGTTATAGCTATATTTGATGTTGCCTTTTTGAAGCATTTAATTATAATTTGCAAGTGAGGTAGCGATGGTTCTGTTCAACAGCAGTACAAGCAGAAATCATCTGAGCAAGAATTGAATGATTCATATGCTTTTATAATCTCGTTTGGACTTCTGCAGATGAAATTCAAGGACATTGTTGTGTGAAAAAAAAAAAAAAAAAAAAAAAAAAAACCTTCCGCCCCTCATAGTTGCAATCCGATTGGAGTCGTCTATGCAAAAGAAACAGCGGATTCAACCGTAGTCGAAGTGTCCTTTGTGCAGGATAACTTCAAACGGTTGCTGATCTCATCAGATCCCTAGTTGAATTCAATGCGAGAAGTCGAGCCCAAAACTTTTTCCAGAAACGATAAATTTGTTTGGGAACCCCCTACCCCCAAGCGCAGATAGTTCACCTGATTCTGAATAATCAATTTGTATAAGTTTTAAATCATAAATAAATAAATATTTTGAAAAAGTTCGTAATTTCTTTTTATTTCATGGTATCCTAAAACGCTAATTTATTATATCAAGCATTTTAATACGTCAATGTCTTTAGAAAATTCATAAAGTTACTTCGACAAACGATTCATTCCTTCCTTACAGGGGCGCCATAGAATTTAATAAATATTTTGGTCACGTTTAGCAGCTCAAAAAACATAGAAGTTGATGGTTTCAGGATTTTTCCATTTTGCCCCCAGTATGCGGCGGGACGAACTCAAATTCATACTCTGGTACCGGTATTCAAGAAACAAATTTAAAAGTTACGAACGACTTTCCATTTCGGGGATGTGTAATAAGAAGGGATTACATGGCTGGCCAAATTGGGGAGGGTAGATTAATTAACAATGATGTTCATTTTACTGATATAGATCTTAATTCTCAGTTACAGGTTATAGCAATCAGAATATTTCCCAACCTCGCCCTTTTACTTTATGTTCTGTCTACCTCCCACCTGCTTAAGATTTTTCTGTTCACAAACAAAACGGCTTGACGGATTCATCTCCACCGCCAGTGATTTTAACGCACAAAGTCTCTTATTGGGTAGGGACCACTTAGAAGAAAAAGGTAAATTAGTAGCACCCTTCCTTGATACTTGTAACTTGATTACCATAAACAACAGTATTTATCAAACTCACCCCAGCACTTGATTAGGAAAACTATCGATATCACCAGCCTCTAGCAATAAGCAAGGACCCAGTACTAAGTGAGACACCTTAGATGATACCCATGGTATTATCATTTCAACACAATTACCAAAACTATAAATAAAGCCTCCACTCTTAGCAGACCCAACAAAAGCCTTACTAAAAAGACAAATCGGTCTGTGTACCAAGGGAAAGCCAACTTACATTGACCTAACCGTAACTGCTGCTGCTCGCCTAATTACAAACATGAATAAAATATTGCTCCAAGCTACCATTCCCAAAACCGAGATTGCACATACTAGTCAGCCTCCCTAAACCCTAGTGGAACGACGAATGTGCCAAAGGCATAAAAGATATAAGGAAGGCTTCTTCGACGACTATCTTCAGAAATGCTAGAGGAATTCCATGCTGCCATTAAACACGCTCGATATATAGTTAAAACGAATTAATAATTATATTGGATATAGTTTCCCAGTAAGGTTAGTTGTAACTAATCAATCACCGTTTTCGGGGAAACAGTTTGAAAAATCATGGATTATGCATTGTCCCACTAAATTACCTGTTTGAAAAACTGCAGCCTATTAGAACTGATCCTCTAAATTTAAAGAATACTTTCTTAAGAAAAGGTAAGGAATACTTACACTTCTATGTCACCTATTCAACCTCCAATGTTTCTGCTTACTTCCTTACAATAAAGCAATCCATTGAACCAGTCCCTTTAAACACTCCATATGATCCACTAAATCATTACTTTTTACTTTTACAGAATTTCTTACTCCCATACACTCAAAAAAAGTCCCTCATCCAGTCCGGATCAGATATGTATTGGTATGATAAAACATCTAAGTCCTTCTAATAAATCAATACTTTTTATTCAGCTTTTAAATACTTAAAGAATTAAAAGATAATTGCCTACGCTATCTGAATCTCTTAAAAATGGTGAATAACACTAATTGGGGTGCTGATCATAAAATTATGGTTACCATGCATAGGACTCTCATAAGATCAAAAATTGGATAAAGGTTGCAATGGTTAATACTCTGCATCAGGTTTTATTCGAAACATGCTCGACCCCATACAAAATACTGGTCTTAGCTACTGATGCACCTCCACTTTAACTCTGAAGGCATCAACTTGACCTTATTCCTCGTCCTAACATTCTATATACTTCTAACCATCCTTTCTTTAATTTATTCCTGAATAGACAATGCCTCACCCAATAAAAAATCTTGTTTAATTTAGTTGTACCATACTTCATCGTTTTTAATTGACCGAGGTCTAAATAGAATGGATGTGTACAAGAATAATCAGGGTACTTCAGCACAAGGAGCAGTGGCTAACCAAGGTACCTCAGCACAAGTGGTTTTATGTAATAAAGGAACATAATTTTACTGAACATACTGATTTGACTAGCCATCCTGTATTTTTTATGAACACAGCCCTTTAATCTTAGAACCTTCCTCACTATGTCCGAAAGCAGAATGAAGCCATCTTATTCTGAAATATGCTCAATAAAAACATCATTGTAGGATAGACTATATTAACATTTATATGGTTGTTTTCACAAACATATTAATACAGTCAAAAATTATAACTTTTTGTTCAAGCATAAATCAAATGATGACCAAGGATAATGATAATGAACGAGAAACAACTCCAATTTCAATATTGACTTGTCACAAGTGTTCTTTAAACTTGATACAGTATGCTGTATTAGTAACAAAGTTGAGCGAGCAGCCACTCACATTCTGGATTTATTTTTGTTTGTCTAAATCAGTTTACTTTTTACAGTTATGTGATTTAAAAAAAAAAAATACCCAACAGGCTATCCAAAAAAGAAAAACTGGTTATCTATTTACCATTCTGATTATTTCCATCCCTATTTTATACTCTACCATGCACCCTTTGTAGAAACATCACCACCCTGCTACAGAAGAGGAATGGAGATAAAAAGTTAAAAATTACACATAGAAGTATTATAAATCATGAAAGCTTAGCTGAAGGAAGCAGCAGTTCTAAGGCTTGAGTTATGATAGTGATAGACTGAGATGTTGGAATTCAAAGAATTGACATATAACAATGGCTGTCAGGCTAATCTATTTTTTTGTTCTGCAAGTAGGATTAATAGATAACTAGTCTGCTATGTATTGAATAGCACAATAAAACAGCTGGCTCAGAACTTTCAAAGCATTCATGAAAGTCCTGGTCCCACTGATATACTCAGAATATGGCTCGCCACATTAGGCAATCACAAGCAAGAAACTGGCTCATCTGACATGCATAAAGAAACAGCCAATTTGGCCACATTAAAAATACCATATGAAAATATTGTTTATCATTCCAACATTTAGGTTTTTCTTTCAGTTTAAATCCTTATTAAAAAATGATATTATAATTTGAATTCAATGGAGCAAAAAGAGAAATGGCATAGAAAAACAAAAGGTAAATAGACCATTGACATGTAAATTGTTACATATATTTTTGATTACAATCAATTACCCAATATTAAAATTTTAAATTATATAAGTATTAACATGTTTATATAATTTCATTAAATTCCATAACACATAATTAGTTAATATAGACATTTAATAACATGATTTACATGCTAAGAAATCATCAACAAATTATTAAGAGAGCAATCACATAAAAATATTTTAAGCTTTAACATCTCACAGATAAAACATTGTAAAGCTATACAGTCATATTTTATGATTATACAGTCATGGCAACAAGTGCACAGTCACAGACACATACATTATTACAAGTAATATAACAATTTGATGCTGTTACTACATATAGTTTTGATATCTAATATTTTAAGGAAATTTACAATTATATAATTTAGGCTGTTTAAGACTTGAATAATCACATAAGAAGAAACATATATGCATTCAGATCATCTGAAATGCATTTTAACAAACACTATAATCTTTACTCATTTTCAATAAAATCATGTATAAAAAAATACAACTATTCAAGAAAATATATTTAAGTGGCAACATGGTTTATCAGTACACTAAGATGATCAGTCAATCATGGCATCAAGATTTTTTTTTCTCCGGACGAAACATTAAAATAAAATTAAAGTCGGGAAGAAATAGTATAATGAATTAGTTCAACTGTCATTGTGTTTCATCAAATTTAAATGATTTAATTAATATATTCCAAGCACAATACACTAAATTTCAAGTGAATTTTGGAATGAAAAACTATATTATTCTCAATGAATATTAAATGGATTTGGATTACTAAAAGTGTAACTACATGACAATTCATTTCTTAAAAGAAAAAGGATCATATTCTTTCCAGGTGGGCAAATATAAACTATTATCATTCCTTTAACATACATATTATTAAATATTAAAAACTTTACCATTATTAATTATCAGAAGCAAAGTTGCAAAACAATTAAATACTCCACATCAAGGAATAATCTATCTGCTACGCAGTTATTACAAATACAAAGCATAACCTAGGCTTGCTTAACAATGTGATGATAAATTATTGACTGATTGGATTATTGATTCATAAATGGAAAACATAAACATATTACAAAAAGTTAATTCATAAAAGCTTTAAGGTTTCGATTCAAGAGCCAACATTTCAATTAATTATTGAGAAAAGAATTTATTTGATCAGTCACTGAACAGGAAACACATACAGTTATGAAACTAAAACATTTTCTGGAAACCCATCAAATTCTAAGAAAAAAAAGAAGTAGCAATAATAAAATATGTAGTTAGTTATTAATTTCTAAAGACTTTTTATCCCATCCCTTCCTTACCTTCCATAAAATTATACAGTTTATGTATAAGGAAAAGAATGAACCACTTAATAATTAATGCAAAGAAAACCAGATCATTTTTCCTTCTAAAATTAAAAAACATATTTATAAGATCTACATGGAATTATACTGACAAACACTGTTCCTTGTTTGTTAACTATCATTGAAACATAAAAATCAATAATTATAAAGACAGGTTTGTTCAGATCACTATATAATAAATGATTTCATATATACAGATAAACATGAAAACTGAATAAATTACATTATCAGACATATAAAAATATATCTTATATCTTCTGGGAAACTAGAATAATGCATATAAAAACCTATCATCATACATCTACTCAGTTATTATTATTATTATTATTTTTTTTTCAATTGATGATTTATTTTGTACTAATTCCTTTTTTATACTAAATAATAAATAATAGAAAGAACCAAAAAATTACAACACATAAAGATTCAGAATTGCTCCAGTCAAATATACAATCAACATATAAAATGGCTTTTCTAGTTTAAAGTTTAAAGCATAACTGTTATTGAACTCCAGACGTGAAACAAAATTATTTGTCACCACTTTGCTAAAGTTTAAGCAACAGTGAAATAACATAATTTATTTTTGACATATGATACTTTTATGAGTTCTAGTTAATCAGTAATAGTCTTTAAATTCATGGCAACTTAAATAAATCAATATTTAATACAAAACTGACATATTTCTATCCAGCAAGAAAACATTAAAAGCAAAACTGACCTATATTAAGATATCTAAATATTGCTATTGTTATTTTTAATGAGATTAGTTAATTTAGTGTTATTAAAGAAGTAAAAACTCTCTCCATTGCTTTCTAGTCCACAGAGGACCAATTTAGAAATAGAGAACAAAATATGAATACATCTATAAAAATTATGGTAAAGCTGATTAAATTATCAATTTCATATATTATTGTATGGTTCAATATATCTTGAGGTAAATATTTTTATGTTTAATATGCATGTATTTTAATTTAAAGCAATAGTGAAAAGCAAAATTCATTATTTAAGTATATTATTAATGAATTAATTTTAACCTTTAAGACAGAACATACATACACGACAAATTAAAGGGATGATCTTATGAAAAATTAAATTGTTTCCTTCTTTTAGTTAGCAAAGAGCAGAAGTAAAAGATTGATGGATATACACTGTAAACTTGTGAACATTCAAACTAAATCAATTAATAATTGATTAAGATATTAACTATTGGAATGGGAAATGTAAGTCTAGAGAAAACTTAGTCTGATCACAGCTAACCATCCAAATTTAAAAATGTTATTTGATAATAAAAATCAACTAGAAAAAAAAAACACTAGGTACTAACAAGAATACAATTTTAAAAAAAAGTAAAGAAAAAAAGTTGCATATTTAAATAGACCCAATCGTAGAGAATAGTAAATTATAAAAAAACAAAACATAATGCAATGCAACATAAACATATCAAAGATATGGCATTTCAAATTTTTTAACTAAAGGGTATCATAAAATATATCACATATACAAATGCACACTCATGGATGTCTTCATGTTTTGAAAGAAGTTCAATAATATAATATATAAATAAATAAAAATAATTGAAAAATAACTGCCACAACAGAACACTAGTACCCTAAAAAGCACCTACATGTTTCATGATCAAATATATTAAGAAATTTTATTTAAATGCATTTGAGAATAAAACGTGATAAATCAACTAACTAGAACAATAAATAAATAAAAACATAAATTAGAAAGATAAAAGTATCATTTCGAAAAACAAGAAATACATAAGTTTGAATAACAAATATGAGATTAACGGTAAATAAAGATTCTTGAGATAAGGAAGTAATATTAAATTTTCTATATACAACTAAAAAAACAACTTATTACAACTAAAGTGTAAAAGGAATTAATAGAGGAAAATGGTAACATGTGAAAACAAAGAATTTATAGTTTTGCTGTACATTATAAACAACATAATTAACCATGAAAAAGAAAATAAGAACCTAACCGAGCAATAAATCAAATTGTATCCAATAATTTTCTTCTTTAATTAAAACAAACTTCAAAAAATACTTAAACTAGGTAGCTACAATTTATGATAAAATATTAAAACTAAGGAGCTAAATTACATTTTGAAAATATTAGCTGTAACAGGCAAGACTTCTGGTCAATTTAATTTAACAAGATCAATCATAAAATTGCTTATAAAAATTTAAAAAACGAGTGCTTAATTTTAACTTGAAATCATCTTAAAGCAAATAAGGAAATGTTGAAAAGGTCAGAATTAGGTTTTTATTAAAAGAATTTTGATCCATACCAACCATTTAAATATACTTTCATATGTATAAGAAAAGCACACACACATACTAAAGGATAGCTAAGACATTCAGGCCTGTTTCCAATAAAGCAGTGCATTTCATAGCCAAAATGTCTATTAACTGGCATGTTGATAAAAGAAGCCAATTAATTGAGATGTTCCTTCATTTCAAGGTCTGAAGATAAAACAAACATTTGTCCATCACTAGTAACAGCATTGGAATGTGGCCACTACATGCAGGTGGATAACTAAAATAAATTTCTGATATGATCATTGCCACGGCAATATCAACTTTTATTTATCGTGAATTATGAGTGGAAGCGGCTGTGATAGGGCTTATCTATCACTTTATCCTAGATGTTGTAATGGAATGCATGACATGTAAAAAGATAGGAGTAGAAATTAGCATCAATTGTCCTAACAATATTTAATGGCTGGAAAGAGGACCAAGGAAGATTACTAGTACTACAGGAATTTAAAGCCAGTCCCCTCCATGACAGGTCTAATAATGGTCCCATGGAAGGTGGAATGGGAAAAGAAGTAAATACTAAAAATAAGGAGTAACTACTAAAAGAATTACAAATAATCACAATAAGAAACCTATTTCATTATATTACTGAATCGAAGATAAACAATTAATTAAAGATATATGCATGTATGAACTTATTGTGTGAATATATAAATTTAAAAATATTTAAATATTACAAAAACCAAACCACATTCCTTTGGTTACAACAAGAATAATGAGTGATACAGCATAGCAACTTTTGTTTAAAAGTTTTATATCAGATAAAAATAATGAAGTATGGCAAATGTAATTTTGACAAAGATGAAAATAAATAAACTGGTTTAATTGTGAAAAAGAGATAGGAAAAAAAATATAATATTGGTAATCAATGAAAATATAATAATAAAACAGAATAAATAATACCTTAAAATGATAATAAAACCACCCGATTTCAATCAATACAGATAAAAGCAAAGTGTATTGATGTGTAAAAAAAAATATTTAAAAAAGTAGAACTAAAAAATGAACAAATGATAAAAAATATACTGCTATTGGATTTCATAGTTAATTTTAATTCTTAGTGATTTAATATAATTAACTTTTAAGAATTATCAAGCATTTCAATTTAATTTATGTAAGTTGCTAATAATATAATAAAAAAAATAAACAAAATCATAAGACAATAGGATCAGGAATGTGAAAAATATAAATATATCACTATGATAAGGAATTTTAAATTTATAATAATAATAAAATATTAAAGCGGGTTATTATTAAATAAAAATATGTGCTTAATGATCCATAAATATTATAATATTTATACATATAAACTTCATAGTGGACTGTAGGGATACCCAATCTCCCTTCCCACCTCCCAGTTCATATATAAATAAAACTTAATAAAAAGATAAATCTGATTCACTAAGATAAAATAATATAGAAGTATGATTGATGAAAAAATATCACTAAAATTGAATAAAATAACTCATAGTATTAAATATGAAAAAGAAGAAAATAACCAATATTTTAGTCAAAAGCTTAATAAGAGTGTAGTACACTTAAGTTCGATTAATGAATTAATCTTTTTTACTAATTAAAAAAAAAATATAATATCGATACAAAGTGAACATTATAGAGTTAATAATTTATTTTATGAGTATATTTACTTTGGAAAAACCACTTGAGCAGAGAAGACTGGCAAATAAAACCATTTCAAGCAATTGGAACTTATTAATAATAATGCACCAAAGTAGAAAACAACTATGCCATTTCTAAAAGCCCAAAATAAATTTCATCAAACTGATATTCTTAATCATCAGAATAACTATAATCAGAAACCCTATCAGTCTACCAACCACCAAATAGAGAAACATTCTAAACATATATGAATTACCACTTAAAAATGTCAACCAAAACAGTAATTTAAACATAAAATCCTTAATAATCGCAGATAATCGAAAAATAAAATCTTATTTACACTAAACCTCACATTTTTATTTGGGTGGTATGAATCACACACAGAGGCATGCATGTATGCATACACACGTACACAATTATATATATACCTTAAAACTTCTCCAAATGGAAATTTAAAAAGATAACAAGAATTGTGGCTACATATTTTAGTTACGCTTTTCAGTCCAAAAGAAACAAAAATTTTCTTTCCATGCATAATACAGTATCTCACCAGTATAATAATACTATTGACTATTAGCCTATGGCTCAGAGGGATAATAATAATAAGTCTAAAATTTATAATAGAATGTTCTACAAATTTAGGCTAACCAAATCAAATGCAACTTTAGTTGCCAACAGTTACATGAGAGACCTGAATATCATATTGTGTCAATATCTTGACAGTTATCGATATATAGAAAAAATCATTACAGATGATTGTGTTTTAAATATAAACTACTTATGCAGGTGACCAATTTGTTTTTATTACAAGAAATTTTGTTTACAAATCTGAATGTATTCATCAACTAAATTTAAGATTTTTTTCTCAAATGGACTTAGTAGACAATTCTCATTAACAGAAAACTTCTCCGTTTCCACAATTTTCTATTTAACAAAAGTTTCAAGGTATATATACACAAATATATAGGTATATAACGGTACCTACACACAGGTATGTGCTTAAACAAACATATATGGATGTGAGGTATATATATATATATATATATATATAGACACGCACAAATATATATACATACATACAAAAACATTCATATACACATGCAGTGTCCTCAGTTGCTAAACCATTAATAAATATAAAATCTAATGATTCTACTAGTTGAACAATTCAAACTATCAAAAATTTTACTTTTGAAATTAGTAATTAACAATATAAAAAATTAAATTTATATTCATAAATATATAGAAAAACATTTAGCAATAACGGTGATACTTCAATAGACTAAAGAAGACAATTAAGCACTTATAACCACATTTTTTACCTGAAATTTGTTAATAAAGCTTGTGGAACTAAATGGAATCACACTTAGTAGGATAGTTCCACTTGAGACTCATTTTATACACAGCCTTCAAAGTTTAGGATGTGATAAAAGTAATTAATTTGTTTTTGTTATATTTTTACATTACTAAATTTCATTGCACTAGGCCCAATTTTTACTGTACCGATTTGGCACAATAGTTTCAAAATAATTTAAACATTGCCTTTTATATGATACAGAAATGTTTATATGGAATGCATATATTCCCTAAAATGCATGATAGACGATTAGTTTAAATGCTTTTAAAGTATAAAATTTAAATATAAAGTAAAGTATTAAGAAAAGACATATTTCATTAAATCCCAAACATGAATAGAAGAAAATTAATATGTTAAATTAAGGGTTCATTAGATATTTTATATATAAACGATATGTATCAATATTAAAAACACTGATTAACACATACTCCTTCATAACAGATAATTTTTTTTAAACTGAAAATTTACTGTACAACCCCATTAACTGATTGATTGGAAAAATTTGATCCAGCAGCATTTCCAAGAGCCATACGCTGCATCTGACGTATGACAGTGGCTGCATGATAAGCTTGCTAGAAAAATAAAAATAACAACATTAGCACCTCAACCTTTAACAGACAATATAAAAATAAAGCCATGTAGATACATAAATAAATACTATGGTAAAGAAAATATAATGACAATATTTTTAGTTTGATATTTTTTAGAGTAATATATGCTTGGTTCTTTTATGCCTGTATTTAGGTGTTGAAGTTTTAGTGTAGTTGCCTATTTCTTGAATGAGAAGGTTATTACTTGGAGGATCTGTAATTTATTGATACGTGTTCTGTTAGAAAAACTCCAAGCTGGGCACACATATGAAACTATAGGTCTTATAACCACTTTGTACAATATTAATTTGTGTTTTTTGATGAAAGTTTCGTCTTTTTATTAAAATATGGGTACATCTTAAATAATAACTTACGGGCACTAATTAATTTATTGCTGATATGTAGGTTAAAAAGTAGTTTGCGATCTAATGTGATTCCTAGGTATTTGACATGGTTTGATATAGGAATTTCAGTTTGATTCAATAGGATGGTGGAAGGTAGGTATGGTCTTCGTTTTGTGAAAATTATAGCTTCTGCTTTTTCAGTATTGCATTTTAGTCCCCATTTTTCTAAATATTTGTTAGTTTTACGGAATGCTTCTTGTAATCTTTTTATTATAGTTTTTATCCTATATGATGATGCTAATAAGATTGCAGTGTCATCAGCAAAAAGAGCAGTATTAACGTTATTGATTTTTGGAATGTCGTTTATGAATAAATTAAACAATATGGGACTGAGACAAGATCCTTGTGGTAATCCTGCATAAGTTTGTCTATTTGTTGAGCAACTATTATTTGATGAAATAAAGAATGATCTATTATTTAGAAAAGAATGAATTATTAAGATGAGATATCTCGGGATATTGAGTTGGATTAATTTATAGGTGAGGAATCTTGTCAAATGCTTTTTCTATATCTAATAAGATCATGCCTGTGTGTTTTTTTAAATTGAAATTTTCTGTAATGATGTCAATTACTCGAGCTAATTGACCAGTTGTAGAATGACCTTGCCTAAAGCCAAATTGTTCGTTAATAAGGATATTATTTTCAGTACTATGCTGAACAAGGCGGTGTTTTAATACTTTTTCGAATAATTTGGATAATATGTTGAGTAAACTAATTGGTCTGTAATTCAATGCTATTTCAGGATCTTTACAAGGTTTAGCAATTGCAACAACTTAAGCTTTTTTCCAAGCGTTCGGAAAATAATGTAATCTCAGGCAGCTATTGAAAATTTTAGTTATGTGTATTATTGTTTTCTTGAATAGATTCTTTATTAGGATTGCTGGGATATTATCTGGTCCGGGTGATTTGTTAATGTTTAAGGATTTTATTGATTTTGAGAGTTCTCAGGGTGAAGTGTGTTTAAAGTTTGAATTTTGGGGGCTGTTTGATAAATATTTTTTTATTGTTTCTGTAACATTCCTTTTATAAGTTGAAGAAAGTACATTTGGAGAATTTTGTATGGTTTGAAAATGATCTGAAATCAGAGAAAGTTTTTGTTTTATATCGAATGCATAATTATTGTGTCCTATTTTTAATGGAGGAATGGTTAGTTTAGTTTTGGTATATAGCTTATGGATTTTCCAGAATGGTTTATAGCATGTTTTTAAACGATTCAAGCGTTTTGGACCAATTGGAATTTCTCCATTGGCTAAATTTTTTACGGATTAAATTGGTTAATTTACCTGTAATTTTTTTTTAAATATCACTTGCGTGATTTTGAGATTTGCGTCTCAATTTATTTTTAATTTTAATGAGATATTCTAGGTGCTTAGGGATCTTATCTGTATGGGTAGTAACGTAATTTTTGGGAATTGACAAATAGCTTGCTCTTTTAATAGTATGGTTTAATTAATCTATTACAGAGTCTATTTTGTCTGTATTAGGAATTTTAGGATTTGTTTCTAAATTGTTATCCAAGTAATTATTGAATTTAGACCAATCTGCAAATTTATAAATATATTTTATGGTTGGTGGTTCTTTTATTGGATTTAATTTTATGCGAAATAAAACAGGGTTGTGATCTGAACTTAGTATGGGTAAAGAAATAAGCCGAGAAAGTGAATTGAAGCATTTTGGGACTAATATATCTAGGGTACTTGGTTCGGACCTCCTGTTGGTTGGGAAGTATGTTGGCGTGTTGGGATAGAGTATCTGGAGTTTAAGGTGGGTAGCAAGTGTTAGTAGCTCGTTTCCGTTTTTATTATTGTTGCGACAATTCCAAATTTTGTTTTTGCTGTTTAGGTCTCCCATGAGAATTACACTTTTATTCAATTTTATAAGTTCTCTCATTTCTGTTCTAATTAAGGGGCTTTTAGGAGGCAAATAAACTGAAACTATAGTGATTTTATGGTTATTATATAAGTGTAAGTCAATAGCAACTGCTTCGATAAATTTTAAGGCAGGCAATGGACGATAAGTATGTTTTAGTGATTTATGGATTACTAGTATAACACCTCCTCCATTTCGGTTTCGGTCATTTCTGTAAATTTTATAATTTGGTATAGAGATTTAATCTATTGTTGCTGTATGTGTTTCCGTAATTGATAATATTTGTGGGTTGTTAGAAGAGATAAACTCTTTTAATACTAATATCTTATTTTTAATAGAACGAGCATTCCATGTTAAGCAGTTTATATGGTTAATAGTCATTAGATTGTAGTTTTCTATTCAGATTGTAGTCATTTATATTTAAATATCTAAGCCACATGACAAAAAAAAAAAAAAAAAAACTTAAGATGTTTAAGAGTAACAAGGAGGATGGTATTATTTCACTGATAACGAAGCGATAAGAGTGAAAGTGAAAGTTAAGGTTACTGTTGATACGGTTATTGTTGTGGAAGGTTAAGTGAATGCTTTGTGTCATGTATTTGACAACATTATAATAATTTAATATACCAGAAGAGTTTTTAGCGTACAAAATATAAAATAATCTGTTTAGAAATATTGTGAGTACAATAAGATAAAAACTATTTTGGTTATATAGTAAAATAAATCTGAAAGTTTATAACAGTACCTCATTTAGTCCAATAGAGATAAAATTCCCTCAAAAAGCACAAACAATTTTGAAATTCCATCTTCTGCTTCTTTCATATTAGCTATAATATTTTTTATGTTTTTGAAAATGTCTGAGAACTTCAGATTGCTAAATAATGACTTTGCTTCTTTGATGATGTCCATGATTGAGGGCTCCTTGTCTTGATGTATGAATGTATTAGAAGGCCAGTTTGATGAAATTTTGGGAAGCTGTGGAAAATCATCTTTTTGTGCCGTGAAACTTTTTATATTTTTTTATGGTAGTTCTAGGTGGATTCCTACTAAGTTTTATATTTAGAGACTTTTCATAGACAGGACACTCTGTTGAGTTTGATTGATGGGCTCCTTCACAGTTAGCACATTTTGGATAAAAGCCTTCAGTAGCTATATTTAAGCAGTTTTTAGTTAGATGGGCTTCAGAACATCTCATGCATTTAGGTTGTTTATTGCAATTTATGGCAATGTGGTTATATGACTGACATTTGTAGCATTGTATTATGGTTTTGTTTGGTTTATATTACTCCCATTTAATTATACAATGGCACAATGTTTTTATACTATTTGCTAATTGTACCTGGGTTGGGTCTTCTAATGTAATTATCCATGTTGGCAACTTCATTGGTGGCTCTATATTCTTCTTTATCATTTGTGTAATTTTAGTAATTTTTAAACCTTTGCTGTTTAAATAGTTTTTTATATAATCGGTTTCTATGGTAGGTGGCATACCTCTTAAAACCATTTTTGGTTGAATTTTATTTTTGGGGTGTATGTATAAAATTCTAAATCTTTGTTGGCTAATTCTTCTTTTAGGATTTTAAAATCTGTTGAGTCGTATGTAATAAAAATAGTCTTATTTATTTTGTATTTTATATTGATTTCTCCATTTAACTCGACTTTGAGGTTATTAATTATTTCTTGATAGTTATCAAAAGTTTGATGCACTATTATTGGTGGGTATGGTTTTATTCTGTAGCTTTGGATGGATTCACTTACTGATTCTGCCATTTCTTCATCATCAGACAATAATGAAAAACTGTTCTTTACGGGAACACTATATTGGTTAACCATTTTTCGTTTTTTTTTAGACATTATTTTAATCCATATTTTCCTTGCCCCCGGCCCACGGGCACCCTGCTGTGTTATTATTTAACTCTTGTGTATTAATTTTTTCTATTGATTCTAATTTATTAAACACTTTTTCACTCTGTATATCGGTTTGAACACAAGTAAGGACATGTTGAACACCTGTTCGCTGCAAGGTTCAGTGAACAACTGCATTAATAGATTGTCTTCTGCTTTTGAGTCTTGCAATACTTCTTAAGAACCTTGTCACATATTTAGCTGGATTTAATAGGCTTATACTGTTGACACTAAAACCAATTATTGGTTAACTGTCTTTGGGACACCATATCCTGAAAAGGTAAAAGACCCAAAGCTGCAAGGCAGGTACCATGGTAAATTCCTAATGCCTAGATTTAATTAGGTTTAATATTACTTCTTTGAAAAAATAATTACACTGAATTTCAATGGAAGCATTTATTTGGGTTAAATAAATATAGAATATTATATTATATAGAATGATAACTAAAGTTTCTGTACTTATTGTCACTCTCAATTACCTTTGATCGAGCTCTACTGCCAATTATTATTACAGCTTTGTATGTTACATGTGTAATATAATATGTTACT
The DNA here is from genome assembly GCA_023052935.1 of Piezodorus guildinii. Classification (NCBI taxonomy): domain Eukaryota; kingdom Metazoa; phylum Arthropoda; class Insecta; order Hemiptera; family Pentatomidae; genus Piezodorus; species Piezodorus guildinii. Next base: position 77,002,093 of record CM041295.1, read on the forward strand.
TAATATTTTCATTCACGCTTTTTTTTTTTTAATAAATTATAAATTAATTAAGTTAATTAAATTTTCAGTGTTTTGGGATAATACCAAACCCCTTTTCTTAGAAAATAGAAACATGATCATAAAAAACCAACGAATCATTTGTTTCTCAATACTTCACCTACAATGTTTAGAATTAAAAATGTTACCCATTTTAAAATACATAATTTTCATTTTCAGATATTTGGTTAGAAATGTCAAAAAGTTTTTAAATTATATATTGAATTTTACTTTCAATGTACATTTTTGGCTGAAGAAAAAAATACTAAACGAATAATATAATTTAATTTCTATTAACATAGTTCATATATGCATTAGTAACATATGTTTTTTTCCACCTAATTAATCAATTTTGCAAGAATATTTGCGAAAATAATGAATTATAGAGAATAGAACTGTATGAGAGTTGACATATGTAAATACATAGATACTCTTATTTACAGCAGTTGTTGCAACTGTATTGAAATTCATATTTAAAAAAAAAAATACATAGGTATTAAATTTTGCAGTATTAAATAAAATATTAAATACAACCATATGCCTATTTACACCTGCAAATGTGTAGGTATGCACATTTACAGAAGTGAATATAACCCGAATACCGTATTTGTTTTCACTCCTATAAATACGCCTGTATTATTATTCACATATGTGAATGTATATTCATATTCAAATTTTTAAATATCAGCAACAATATAAGATTTTTTTTTAATACAAATATGCCTATCTCTGTCTGTATGTCAGTGTATGCGTCTATAAAATGTAAGCCCTTGGGTAGGATGAATGAGGAGATTTATGAGTGAGTAAATATAAGTAAAAACCCACACAGCTGCCATTACAACTAATACAAATTTTACTATTTACCTCTAAAAGGGTGAGAATAAAAACAAATAAATTTTTGTCATAACACATATGCGTTGTTAAGAATATTAGTTATAATTTTAACTGAACATAAAAATAAAAGACAACAAATATATACAGTAGCAATCCCATGACTTATATGTAAAGGATTTTGTTAAGTATGGTCAATTTTTAATTTACCAACAGTCTTTATTGGGTTGTAAAATAAGTTCGTAGTATTTTTTTTTTGATAATTTCAATAAAAACTTCCAAGTCAACTATTCCGGTCTTGAACTGAGCAAGCCACTTACGAACAGTGCTTTCTCCTAAGGCATCATCACCATACACACTGCAAATTTTGTTAAGTGCCTGTGCTGCGGATTTTCCTTTTTGGAAATAAAAAATCATTAAATAATGAAAATGAATTTTTTTCTCTTCTATTTTGAGCAAGCAAAATACCACTTAAAGATTAGCAAGCTCAGTTGAAACTGATGCATAAAAGCACCTTAACTAATCCTTTTTTTTAGATTATGTAAACATTATTGACCAAGTAAACATGATTTTATAAACACAGAAAGGATTAAATAGAAATATTGAAAAATGCTACGAACTTATTTTACAACCCAATATACTTCATGTCAAAAATATTTTCTCTTGATACACGACTTTTTTAGAAACACCCTGGTTACATAAGAATGACCCAGAAAAATATAGCTTTTAGGTGTAGATCTCTCTTGTCTTACAACTTGAAGAACTATCAATACTTTCCATTATACTTACTGGGACCTTCTGAAACTCATGATAACTTTTAGTTCTTATTACAAGTTACAATTTTTTTTTTTTTTTGTTGGAGGTTGATGGTGTAATTCAATTGTGATATTATTACTTAGGATTGGCCAACATTTAGAGTTCGCAGCGTCATCTGCTCATTAGTTCTATCCTTTGATCTTTCCTGAAGGGGTTTAAATATCCCTAAATTTAATTTTTTAAGACCAGATAGAATGCAATGGTTTGGAAGGATCAATAGTCAAAATTTGAGTTGGTAATACATGGATGGTCTTATATTCTTTCATGAATTTTTCAACCAACCTATCCTTGAAGAGGTAGATTTTCTGATTTTTCATTTTTTTCAAGAATTACTTTTCTTTTCCTAACAAGCAGGTTTATAAAATAAAAGCATACGATTTAAGGCATGTACTCTTATATCACTTGAGTTATGGGAGATCAAAAACTAAAAAATTTCCAATTTCCAAGTAAATACAAAAAGAACGCTGCAACATCTGATGCAAACCCATTATATCATCAGACAAAAGGAAAGTAATAAATATCAATAAAAAAATAAAATAATAATAATGAAAAATTGAAAATGACTTACTTTCCATTTTGATTTAGCAGCAAAATTTTTCTTCAATTGTTCAGATACAGTTCCATGAATGTTTTTGTTGCTTGCAGCATTTCCTGAAATCCTGAAAATTTAACCATCTGTGTAACTTGATATTTTAATTTAACAGGATAGGTATTTAACATAGATTGAAATATAAAGAAAAGCATGAAATTGTACATCTAACGATGTCAAAATTTTTCAAACCTAAGTATATGGTAGACTTGCTCATGGAACATTTATATCATATATCAGCAAACAAAGTAGTTCGCTCCAAAGGCAGGAGCATCCTTAATATTTATTAATGAAATGTTAGAATAGTAAAGGTAAAAGTGAATGATTAAAGAAAACCCGTAGAGTACCTTAATTAAGAGAACCCTCGACATATAACTGATAGAAACTAGTAATAATAATACTGACTTCCTAATATAAATGAAAAAAGAAAAGGTTTTAATACAAAGAAGCCAATGTAATAAAGCCACTGAGACAGAACAAGAATGACTCATGATAGCCTAGAGTGAAAATAGGACTTCAAAGTAAAGCTTAAGAGATTTAATTGGTGCTGAGAAGAGTATGTGTTATTTATTATTGAATATTTAACAATGTTAACACATCCAACTAACATAAGGCACTTCATAGTTTTTATTCCTTTAACATAACTTTTATTCATTTAATGTCATAGCGGTAGGTAATTCAAAAACATTCATTGTTACTATTGTAGCAGTGAATCCCCACTCTGTTTACAACCCTTCAGTACTTCTCTGTGAGTACTTAGTTTTAAGTGCTATTTCAAATCTCAGATCTTCTTCAGAACTTGTAGTGGTGGAAAAAGTTAAACATTATTTTATATTCAATATTATTATTTCTTAAAAATGAATTTATTGATATTAACAACTGTTTTGGTTAATACATCAAGTAAATGAGCTATGAGATAAAATACATGTAGAGAAGCTGCCCATTGGCAACACTCCAGTTGGTAACTAAACTAGAAGCTCATGAAGCCATTTTATTTTCAGATGCTTCGGAGAATTAAATATTAATGTTTAAATAATACCAAAAGTAGGAACAAGTGTCTCGTCGAAAATTAAAACCTGGATCTAATTACACAAGCTAACATCTGATGGGAAAACTGTGTTTTTTATTGCTTGTAATCAATCAGGTGTTGAAGAAAATTAACGCTCATTGTAAAACAGGTAACAAAAAATTTTTCCTTGTCATAATTTAGGTGTAATTTATAAAGATTATTAGTATTTATTTTGTTGTTAGCTGGACACAAAATATATTAAAGCAGAAAAAATAGACCTATACGGTGAATTACCATAGAACATTATTTAAAATTAAAATTATACACATTTAATAAATTACCCTGATCTGCTTTAAAATACCTCCATTTATTATTCACAAGCATTTCTGATCAATTCTTTAAACTGTTTTCAATGAGTTATTGTAGATTGACTTATTTCATGTCAGTAAATTCACAATCTAATTAAATATTGAAGGATGAATCAGATAAATATTTTATTTAATTAGTCAATGATTCAGATAATTTTGTGTAGTAAAAGAATTTCCTTCTATAGATGTTATAATCATGTAATTAGTGTGTTTTTGTTTTTCTTTAAACTATAGCTAAGCAAATTTCTCATGAAAACAACTTTTATATGTTAATTTTCTCTTCCATATAGATTTAGGTTAATTTAAATTTATTCACTGTAGAATAAAAAAAGTTGCTATTTGAAACATGTGAATTATAATACATTGGCTATAACTTTAAAGCCATATGTATTTCTACGCATTAGCATTGTAAATGAAACATTATTATTAAAACTTTTTATTTTTTTTTATTTTTAGGTAAATACAACCTCAATTTTTTATTTTGGGGTGATTTGGGGAGAGGGCACTATTTTGTATATTTTGAAATTTTTACTGCATGATTTAGCACATTTCAAGGTTTTTACTGCATGTTTTTTGGCTTGATGCTGCAAAAAAATATGGTCTCTAATTATGACTAAGATATATAAGAAAAAATAATCAAAGATTTTTCCCTTTTCCTTTATAAACTTGTAACTCGCTAAAAGTCTCGTTTTTTATTAAATTATGGGAATTTTTAATCACTTTTTTTCAAGATTTAGGTCATGTATTGTAAGGATAAAAAATGCACATCCTTATCATAATGTTAGTTTATATTGTGATTTGATATCCTTACAATTACATGAGTTAAGAATTGAAACATCTTTAGTTCATTATTTTACAATACATTTATTTTCCTTATGTTATAATAAGATTCAGGGAGTTCTATGTTTATAGAAAGAGGATTATTAGACAGCTCACCAGTAGACAGAGAGCGGAAAGTTGTATGAGAGTGTGGACAGTGATCAAGTCACTGTGCTGCTATTGAATTGTTGTTGCCCATAAATTATCGTCACCACTGAAGATTTTTATCAGTAAATTACTTAACAGTTTGTTTGTTTTTTCTTATTTTATGTTTTACAATTTTTGTTTATTTTATTTAGCCCTAAGCCTAATTAAGCAAATTAAAGACTGGGTTTAGGCTGCAAGCAATTATGCTGTCGTCCCTCTTCCCAACACATGTTTTCAGCTGAGAAGCTGACTTAAAATGGCTGCCAAACTAAAAGTGCTAGTTAGAATTTTTTTTTTTGTGGACGCCATACGCGAGCAAGGTTACTTTTTTATGTGTAAATGTTTTGGCTTTAACTGTGAACTTTCTTTTAAGTTTAATTTGTCATATTAGTGTAAAAAGTGACTATCATGGCTGAAGATGGTCGAAACTCCGACCTCTCAGCAAGAGGTTAGTGTACCAGTCACAATGAGTGAAGAAGAAAACGCTTGGGAGCTCGTTATAGGGCGTAAAAGACCTCCATCTAGGGATGCAGACTACAGAAAGTAAAAAAAAAACATACGAAAATGTAAAAACATTCAACAGATTCCAGCCTCTCTCAGTTACAAAAGAATGTGAGGTAAGCAATGCAATAAGAGCATCTGTACACAAAACACCGGATTTACTTGACTTCTTTATCACTAAAGGACTTAGAACTGTACCACACACTGTCAACATTAGCTCTGAGCTTTGCTCTGATCATTCTCTAGTGAAATTGATGTTGATGGACTGAGACATTGAAATGACCATCTCTCATAAACGGGATCATAGATTGGGATACTTATAGAAACAAGCCCGATCACACTCTCTCAATACCAATGTCTCTTAAGATACAGGAAGAATTGGAGGATGCAGTGGATACCTTCACAAAAAATGTTCAAAATGCAGCCTGGTCTTCTTCAATTCCTAGGCCCCAAAAATCTGGAAATCTACCAAATTACCCACAATACAAAAGGGAATTGATCAGAGCTAAGAGAAAAGCGAGGAAAGTATGGCAGACAAACAGACTACCTTCATATAGACGTTCACTTAACAAACTAAACAATGAACTGAAAAGACAAATACGAAATTTTAATCAGGAAAATTATCACACATACATTCAAAACCTCTCTACAGACGATGGAAGCTAGTGGAGGCACACCAAGAGACTTCTGAAGCATCAGGAGGTGTCAACACCACTTCGAAAAGATGATGGTTCCCGGGTCGTGTCGGACAGAGAGAAATCAGAAATGTTTGCTAGCCACCTCTCTACAGTTTTTTCACCCCACAATATCAACTCGAACCCTGAGCATGAGGACTTAATACTCAGTTCTCTGGACATTCCCCTGCAATTATCTCTCCCTCCTTCTCCCATATCCCCATCTCACGTCATGGAACAAATTAATATGTTAAAAAGAATGGCTATGACTTAATCAATGCCGAAGTGCTCCAGCAAATGCCCAGGAAAGCTATAGTGTTTCATACTTCCATTTATAATGATATATTAAGGACAAGTAAATTTCCTATTCAATGGAAGTACTCCTATATTTCCATGATTCACAAGCCTGAAAAAGAAAAATACTTACCTTCATCATACAGACTTATTAGCTTACTTCCCATCTGTGCCAAAATTTTTGAAAAACTACTATATAAAAGAATTCTCACTATACTAACAGACCAGAACATTATACCAAGTCATCAATTCGGTTTCCGTGCTTCACACTCCACCACACAACAATTACATAGAGTTACTGACTAAATAGCTACTGCAATGGAAGAAAAGAAATATGCTACTGGAGAATTTCTGGATGTTTCAGAGGCATTTGATAGAGTCTGGCACCAGGGTCTACTCTTTGAACTCAAAATAGCACTCCCTTCCACCTAGTACCTCATTATGCAATCATTCCTCTCTGAAAGATTTTTCTCTGATCGGCAAGGCTCCGAAATCTCATCTATCAGACCAATCAAGGCTGGAGTGCCCCAGGGTTCAATTCTTGCACCACTTCTCTACATAACTTACACCCACGACATACCCAACACTCACGATACCCTAACTGCCACTTATGCAGATGACACTACTATCATTACTAAACACCAAGATCCCACTCAAGCCTCCCTTACTTTAAAAAATCACCTACAAACTCTACATGACTGCTGTATATCTCGAAAATGAACCCATCCCTCAAACTGACAGAGTATGCTACCTAGGACTAACATTTGACAGAAGGATGACATGGGGACCCCACATCACAGCAAAACGAAAGACCCTAAACCAACGATTTCGACTGTTATATTCTCTACTAGGACGGCGCTCTAAATTAGACCTCAGACAAAAACTCAACACTTACAATTACTTAATAATACCAATTTGGACTTATGCTTCACAAATTTTTGGAATCGCAAAAAAAAAAAAACACATTAAAAAATTACAGATATTTCAGGCCAAAACTTTCAGGACAAGCCCCCTGGTATGTAAGCAACATAACATTACACAAATACTTACACATGCAAACTGTACAAGAACAAATACAGACTCACTACAAAAAATTTCACAAAAAGCTTCTAGGACATCCCAATAAACTAATACAAGACATGGCTACAGAAGACATTCCTAACAACATCCGCAGAAGGCTGAGAAGGAGTTGGATGAGAGACCTCCTTAATAAATAAATAAATAAATAAAATAGAAAATCAAGACTGAAGAATAGCCACTGGGTAATTCTCTTCCTCATGCCTGACACACCTTTTTATTATTGTACCACATTTTTCCAGATCTCATTCGCTGGTTGTTTATAATTAACAGTTGTGAATTTAAAAAATAAAGAGAAAAAAAAAAGAATTTTTTTAAATTCAAATTCAGAAAAAGATAAGAGAATAACTGGTAAAAATATCATACAAATCAAATATGTTAAATAGCAAAAATAATTAAAATTGGATGATTTCATGTACATACATACACACAATAAAATGGTGGAGAGAGGACTGAGTTGGAGAGGGTTTATTTAGGTAAGGTAAAGAGAGGAAGGTAAGGGTGAGAAAAAGGAAGGAAGATAGAAGAATAATAATAAAACATATATGGTAATAGAAAATAGAACCACTACAAGGATTAGTTTTGTTTATTAGGGTTTAAAATATGCCTGTAAGTGAGAGAAATGCAGTATCTATCTTATCTATTTTTGAATAACTGGTTTTGGTTCAAGATGTATAGAAATAGATTCGGAAATCAGTCTTTCATCACGGTTGGTAACAGTGGCATGGGCAGAGGGTTTATTAAAATCAAAGGAACGGTTAAGCGTCAAGGCATATTCAGATAGTTTAGAGGCAGAAGGGTTATGAGAGGTTAAAGATGTTTTGTGTTGGGAAATATGGGAAAAATTTAATTAAATTGGTTTTTGGTTTCATCGAAATAGGAAGAATCTAAAGAAGAATGGTCTGGGTTCAGTTGTCAGTGAATGAAGAGTGATATCTTATGTTCTTGTTATAAACTTTCAGTTAAACTTCAAAAGTGAGGTTTTAATGTGAGTAAACACTCTAAATATATATTACAGTTAGTAGTGAGCACAATAAATATAGAGAAGGAACTATCTATATTAAATTATATTAACAAAACTAAATAGAACAATATCCATAATAGTAATAAAGGAATAAGTATAGGCAGGTCTTATCAGCCTATACATCAATACCTGTCCCCACCACAAGTGTTCCCCTCTACTCAGTTTTCTAATCTCTTCCACATGGAAGGATAAGTTAGAATGGCACTATGTCCGTTATGTAAGTCGTCCGTGGCTAGAGATGACAAATTGACAATAGCATGCGTCGCATGGGAAAACAATTTTCATTTACAGTGCGCCTTAGAAAATGACAATTTACCAGACAAAAAAAAAACTAAATTGGGATACCCATAAGCAAAACAGTGACGGTGTAGAAGAAAATGTAGCAGCTATCTTGCTACAACTGAGCAGGAAAACAGAGGACATAAAGGATATAAAAACAAATATGAATAAGGAAGGAGAACTTTCCTTTGACAAAAACAATAGATTAAGGGCTATGGAGGACAGATCTAAAAAACAAGAAGAGTGATAGAGAGGCTGTTACCAGAGAATAATGGCCTAAAAAAACATACAAGAAGCTGGAGCAGAGGCTTCTATAGAAATAATAGATATTCCCTCGAACATCGGAGAGTCACCTGAAGGGGTGGTGTTTTCCATCGGGGTCTCAGGGGGTGAAGAAGATCGACCCCAGTGACCTGGACCTGGTAGAGAGGCAGAGGCGAAGAGAGGATGCCCGCCTAACGTCGCGTGGTTCACCCACCAGGCACTCCAGGACAAGGTCTTGCTGCTAAGTATGTGTGGTACGCCAGGGGCCGTGTTCACTGGATAATGGTCAGCCCATGATCATTATTAATAGTGAAGAATACGTGGACCCATTCCAATGAGAAAACACTATTTGTTACCGCTCTATTTTTAATGTTTTCATCTGTGTCATGTTATTTCATCTTTTTCGTATTTCATTGCATTTTATTTCTAGCAAAGTTATTTATATTTTAATCAAATATATTTTTATTTTTACCAAAGTTGCTTTTATTTTTATCATGTTTTTTCATCTTTTTCGTATATTTCATTTTATTTTTTATCGAAGTTATTTTCATTTTAATCAAAAAATTTTTATTTTTACCAAATCTGCTTTTATTTCATCTTTTTCGTATTTCATTTAATTTTATTTTTAGCAAAGTTATTTATATTTTAATCAAAGATGTTTTTATTTTTACTAAAGTACAAATAATAAGTTTTAACACTGGAACTCCTAACCCACTTATTGTACAAGGGTAAACAAAAAAAAAAATAATAATAATAATAAAAATAGGAAAAACATGTTGAAGATTTCTTACCATGGATGCTGCAGGGCTTGTCTACAAGTATATCTCTTTTTCACATCAACACACATCAATTGCCGAATAAAATCTTTAGCAAAGTCACTAATGTCATCCCAGTAGGGTGAATCAAATTCAAATTCACCTGTAATTCAAACCAAGCAATGCTACATTATTAAAATTGTAAAACTCAATGGTAAACAGTAGTTAAATTAATTAATAAATAGATAAATCTTAAATCAAACAGATTATATTATATAAACTTTAATATTTATGAGTATTAAGCAATTATGAGTAAAATTAAGCCCTATGTGTAAAGTATTACGATAATTTTATAAGATTGAAGTTGCCTTTCTTCCAGGATGTCACAGACTGATCTGACACCCAAATCCTCACGTATTCTTTCATTCCTAATGAAATCCCTCCTCGTCTTTCTGACTAATCTTCGGAGGAATCTCATTGCAGCCGATGTGATCTTACTCACATGCTTGGCGAGGGTTTTTCCAGCTTTCTGCTCTGTACAGGAGCAACGGGAGAAAAGCAGATTTAAATAGCCATACTTTGGCCTCCGTACCAACTTCCAGCTTGCCTATGGACTGTTTTTGAAATCTGGTAGTAAAGTCCATTGGCCTTCGTCACTCCATTTAAGACCTCTTGATCTATTTTACCATCAATACTTAAACTGGTCCCTAGGTACATATAATTATTCGTTGAGTCTAGAGGTTTTCCATTACATAAAATCACAGATTTCGCATTTTCCTTTTAACACTCATGACTTTGCTTTTAGTTGGGTTTATATGCAATCCTCTTAACTTCAGTTCTTCTTCCCATTTCATTAATGATGACTGAAGAGCCTTCTGGGAGTCAGCTATGAGGACTAAATCATGGTTAGTGCTAGTAATGGTATTAGGTTCCAATACCCCACCACTGCTCTTGGGGTTCTCTTTTTGCACATCTTCCATATCTCGTCCATAAGAAGGATGAAGAGCAGGAGACTGTGCTTAGTTCCGCATCCCTTACTACTTTAATGAAAAACCTTCGGAGATTTATCAAAAGACAATATAAACCTTATAATCGGAGTGCTACTATAAGGCAGTTTCTAGACACACACCTTTGTTTTATCATTTTATTGAAGTGCATATTTACTTGATGTATTACTGAAAAAGTAGTACATTTTTATACATTATATCCTTTGATAAACATTTACATCCTTTTTAAAAAGCAAATTTGGTCACAAGAGCAGGAAGCCACTTTCAATGATCTAAAGTCAGCTCAGACTGAAGCTCCAGTATTCAGCTTTCAATTACAGAAAGGCTCTAGACATAAGGTCTTGGAGCAGTCTCAACTCAATTACAAGATGGTGAAGGAATGCCTCGCAGTTCTACAAGGCATTGAAATAATTACTTAAAGAGTTCTTCCTTCTCTTATAGGCAGTAGATCCTGTAAGTTGAGGTATCAGGTGGGAAGTTAGTAGGTTTAGGCATCCTTCAAAGAAAGTTAGATTATTTTTTCCAACCTCATGGACTTTTCCTCTGGAGGGGAGTGTATAACAACCTTTTCACTGTAATGAAATGATAAAATGGTATCTCTCTTCAGGGACCAACAATCCTGAGAACTGAAATAATAAGCTTCGAAAGGAAGTTTATTTTTTTATGGTCTATCTGGCTATTTATTTCAGGCTATTTAATTACTTAATAACAGATGTACGATCATCAAGTAAAAACACACTAATAAGGAAAACTTATTACATTTGTGTGTTGATGTTTCAGCAAGCTCTATAGCTTCTTATATTAGTGTTATATTATATCTTATGTTTGGTCCTTTAGTACATTTCAAACCAAGATTCCTGGTATTTGTAATCATTACTAAATGAATATAATTCTTCAAACATAACAATTAAAAAATAAGAACAAAATAAGATAAAATAAAAACTATCAAATAAAATAACACATAATAATAAGAGAACCACTTTCTCTATTCCTCTAAAGACAGAACCTTACCACCTTGATCTCAAGAGACCTATTAAGAAAGAATAAGCTATACAAGAGGAATTAAGAGCCTTGGCTCTCGAAATCATAACTGAGCATTATTCCTCCCTCCCTGGATCCATTTGCAACCTGATTGTTCGGCGGAACATGCAAAATACAATGGAGGAGCAGGCATAGGCGTGTATTCGCATCTATTTACGATTTTAAAGACGGTAGGAAAATGGTCTACAAATTTCAACAGCAAAATCCGTGCTATATTACTAACTTTGCAAGCTCTCTAAAATATAGAGGCAAAGAGCATTGTTTTGTTTGTGAATTCACTGACGGCTATTGTTGCAGCTAAAGCAGCCTAATGTATCTCAAGATAATGACTTAGTGAAGTGTCAATTAAAAATTGAAGAACTGCTTCAACAGGGTAGACAGGTGGTTTCCAATAGATGCCAGGCCAATGTGGTATCCATGGGAATGAATGGCTGACAAGCTTGCAAAAGAAAGTGCAACGTCACAGCAATTGGTAAATCAAATTTTCCATTGTAGAGCAAGGGAAGAAGTTAAGAGGGCAAATCATGCTCTACAAATGGATTCACTAAGGATAAGTACAATCAACAAGCACTGGGCCAAACTGCTTATCGAAAAAGAACTGATACTATTACGTTTGCCAAGAAAAGATGCTGTTGCATGGTTCAAAATGTTCAACGGCCACGATTGCCTGGCAAAGCACTGGCATTGGATCAAAGTGGTGGAGTCTCCACTTTGCTGTCTGTGTGACGCAAGGAGTGAAATGGTTGCAGCACATCTAGAAGTCTGCTCCCAGTTGCAGACAATAAGAGCTGAAACTTTATCAAGATCTTCCTCCCTAACACAAACAAACTTTATATCTGGATGGTGGCAATATGAAGTGATACCCACAAACCAAAGCCTCCTTCTTCACTGCCTCCAGAAATTGAATGGTAGCAGATGTCAGACAGTCCCAGGCGAACACTCTTCAGCTTCCCAGGGATGGATGTAGACTACTGGCAATCAGACCTAGACCTGATTCAGCAACTGATCAGAAATGTTGAAACTAATAATCTCGAATCCTTTGACAGATAAATCGAACTAACTACAATAGGTTGTACAGATTGTGGGTTCTTCTAAGGCAAATGATGAGCTAAACTTATATCATTAACAAAATCTAGCAGCCTAATCACCTCTGATGTTCTCCTCAAGACATCATACACATCTTTATCCTGCATTACTGGAATTCCTTGGAAAATACCAATATCTTCAAATGAAGATATTAGGATGGATATTTCACTCTTTATATCCTTCATATCATCTTTGATGGGTGTAATGAGCTCATCAAGGAGAGATTGAAGAGTATAAATTATTCCAGGATCTGTAGACCTACTATACTGATTCCTACTTTAATCTGGCTCTTTTTACCAGTTTTACAGGAAATGCACTTCCACTTATTTTTAGTTGACTGTGTCACCTTACAGTAATTTAACTCCCACAGATCTTGGCATGCAAAATGGAATGTCAATTTGCACTCACTTAATTGACACAATAGCATTATTAACTGCCAAATCATTTGGAAAACCAGGACCTTCAGGAACAAATTAGAGCATACACGATATGGCGAATTGCAGATCACCCATACGGTCCCACCCGGATGCAAGGGATGATCAGATTTGCAGAAAATTTCAGGACGTGTCCAGGTTGGGAAAGACCCATTTATTTTTTATTAGGAATGAATGTATCAGAATCGATCAGATTTTCTTAAAGTGCCCATTATCATTCCGGATTTAGGACAAGAGAAAGGGAAGTGACAGTTGTGTACCATCAGGGGAAATCAAACCACCACAATGAGGCTGAAACGTTGTAGGCATTAAAGCACCAATATTTTTGTTGTGGTAAGTGGAAAACCATCTTGGAGGTTATTAGTGAATGTACCATTAGTCACGTTAAAAGAGATGTACGGCACATTCTTTAATCCTATTTTGTAATATCAACAATATATATGTGCATGGTTGTGTATATGTAATATATGAGTGTGTATGTGTATATATAATACGGAAACCAATTTTATTATTCTGGGACTGATGTCCCTTTAGAACACTTACATACATATAAAATAAATGAGTGCATATGTGTATATATGTATAAGTTATACATTTTGTATGGCCACTCTGCCTTCTACCAAGAATATTGAGTAAACATATAAATTGTTCTAAAGGGACATCAGTCCCAGAAATAATAAAATTTCTTTCCATATTATATTATATCTATACTACTATTCTTATTTCCAGAAATGTTTTTCATCCAGAGAAAATATTTATAATACTATTAACAAGTAGAGATGCTTAATTATTTCAGATAAACAAAATTGAAGATATTCAGAGGAAAGAAGTTTCAATATTTACCCTGTCAGATTATAATAATGAAGATAAGATCAACCTGATATTAAAGGCTATTTCATTATACATTGATATAACAAGTTTGATTAAAATATATGATAAAAGTTTCACTTCCGGTTAGTCTATTTTGACGAAAATATGCTAAACAACTTTCATTTTTAAGGTAGATGGTAGATCTACATAAATCATTTCAAGAGATTTTTTTATTTGGATTCTGGGGACCTTAAGACTGAAAATTTGAATTAGAAAATTTTCGTATATGCGATACTTTCCATAAATACATGTTTCAGAGAGATTAGAGAAGTAAACAAAAATTAATTTATTGAAAGTAATCTGAGATAGCAAAAAGAAAAATACCTTTAAGGATTTGTGCAAACAAATTTGCATCATTCTCATCATAAAAAGGAGGATATCCACAAAGTAAAATATAAGAAATTACTCCAATGCTCCATACATCAACAGCCTTACCATATGGTTTTTGAGCCAAAACCTCTGGAGCTACAAATATAAACAGAAAAATATTTAAATTAAAAACAAAAATAACTTATTACCAATCTAGAAATTTTTAATTAAAATTATATGTTCTCAGAAAAGATATTTGAGTATAGCTTATGAGATTCATGACTCAAAATAGATACAACTTAATTGTTCTTTATCTATCAGATTAATTTTTAGTCTATTCGCTAGTTTTCAAGATCAGTTTTTAGGTGTAAATATAAGAATGGTGTTTAAGAAGAAAAAGAAAATTTTTATTAATTGAATGATACAATAAAGAATTTTTTGAGTTTGAGAGTATTTTGGAGAAAAAATCAAGAAAAATAATAATAAAATAAAAAATACAGTACGAATAAAGTACGTCTACAATATTTAAATATTTAACTTCCAATAATAAAATAATATACTTCATCTCCAGATCCCTGTCTGCTGCCGTTACAGTGCCTGGACCTTAAATAAATCTTTTTTCCAACAGAATTAGCAGAGTAAGAAATTAATGTAAATAAACTTGGAGTAATTAAAAACGGCCTTAGTGTCTTAGTTCTTTTACCCACCCAAATAAATATGGAACTAATGATGGCATAAAACAATGAAAAATACTTTAGAAGAAACAACAATGTAGTGCCTTTTATAAGGAATATTGACGCTGTTTCAGATATTGATTTCAGTCTTACCTACATATCCGGGGGTTCCACAAGCTGTAGCCATAATCCCAGAATCTTCCATTTTTGATAAACCAAAATCACTTATCATGATTTTACTATCTTCCTCAGGACTATAATATAGAAGATTTTCAGGCTGAAAAAAAAAAAAAAAAAAAATCATAATTCAAGGTGAATAAATATTCATTCTACAAAAGACCTAGAGTATGAATCTAAATATAGGTATCCTGTCCATAAATATAGATACATTCAAGATTAGTGATGTATTAAATCAAATGAGAAATTTAACCAAGAGCTTTAGAGTCAACATGTAGAATTTGTCTCACATATAAACATTAAAAATTAACTCAGAAATAATGAAATAAGTATTATTTATGCATTAATTTCTTTATCATTGACAGTGCAGACCTCTTTTTAATCTTAAACCATTTAGTTTTAAATTTAAAATCTATAAAGCGAAAATCGGGAAAATATGAAACTTTAAAAATTCAACTGTACATATGTAAAAAACATATAACCTTGTTTCACTCAGTTTATAAAACATCAAGTTTAAAATTTTATTTTTATTGGTTGATTTGGAGTGGAATGACCCATTTAAAAAATTTAAACTTCAAAACAGAAATGTATAAATAGTAAAAAAAAAAAAAAATTCATTAAAACATTCCAAATGATGGTTCACTTATCAGGAAAACACATGGATTTTCAATTTTAAAACATAAAAATACATTTATTGGGAAGCAATATCAGCTTGCATTTACTGAAAAGACATTCAACTGAAGTAACTGGAAAGTTTCGGAAAGAGGCTATTCCAACAGGGTTTCAATCTAATGTCCTTTTCCCTAATTCGTCAGAAATTATCAGCATGTCTTTGCAGCCTGGATTGTTTTTAAGACAACTTGCAGTTTTGTAAGGACAGTTTCTATTTTCCTTGAAATTCAATCAATTTTAACATTTTGTGACTATTAGTTGAGAAAGAAAGGACAGTTTAGAATAATTTTCTCTTCTTTTTTTTAACTCATGAGTTTCAGAAAACATCTTTTAAACATATGAAATAAACAAACCTGCCTCTGGAAATTTAAACTTAGTACCTACAGAAATATATGCATCAGACATCAGATACAAGGAGTACTGTGATAAATATTTATAAGGACTTTTCTCCACCAATTATCACCAGAGCAATGTCTGACAAAAAAACAGAAACACTTTCTCAAATATAATGGTATTTGGCCACAGAAGATTTCAGGAATTGTAGGATAATTGCATTTTCCCAATTTTTGGTAATTTAGAAGGAGAACTCAGTACACATTGAATCACCAAGATATTGGCAGGCATCCTTCAACAAAGTTGTATTGTAAACCTCAATAAGTTTCCAAATCATATGATCAGCTTTTACCAATCTGTGAGACAATTCAAAGCAAAAATTATACTTCACTAGATTAAGATGGAATGACGCAACTTAGCTAAACTTTTTTTTTTTTTTTTTTTTACTTTGGTTTGCTACAACTATTGGGTTGTCTGAAAATAATGCAGGATTTTGAGTTATCTTTAAAATGAGGGGTATTATTTGCTACAAGAACAACACTCGGCTCTCATGTGTGACATTGTAGCTTGGATGTGAAACTCAGCCCCATCTGACCTACTCTCCAGACCTATTGCAAACTGATCATCATTTTTTTAGACACCTGGACCTTTACTTACACGAGAAAAAGTTTAATGGACAAAGGGAATTAGAAAACATGTTTTATAAATATGGAAATTTTATTCCAAGGAAATGGAAAATTTGCCTTGATAGTAGGGCATACTATTTTAATAAAATAAAGTGGTTGTAAATCTTTCTTTTTTATTTTTAAACTGAAATCCAGCATTATTTTCTCGAAAAACACACCCAATAATATGCAGTATAACGGTTAGTAAATGATATTAATGTTACAGAGAAAGAAAACATTTTTTGATTAAACTTAAGAATGCCGTGAATTCACAGTGGTTCTAATGTTATAAATACCAATATAATAAAATATTGTAAATTTCCCCATTTGGTTTTTGAATCGAGAGAACATTTAGAAAGGGTATATTAATATTACTTTTAAATTATATAATGAAATTTAATCAATGTGAATAATTATTAAATTCTGCTAAAATTACTTCTTCATTGTATTTAGTAGTTATCTCAGTGGTTATTATATCATCAACAAATTTAAATAGGAATAGAATTTTAGGGATAACTGTATCTAGCAATTCTTATAAATAAATATCAGCTGAAATAGGAGCAATGGGGGATCCCATGGGGCAGCTAGATTTTTGAATATGAAATAAAGTTTTCATTAAATAGAAAATATTCTCTATCTCTTCAGAGACTGAGGAGTCTAAGGAATTGATTTTGGAGGACAGTCACAAGTGTTGTTATTTATTACAATTTTTTTTTCTATTATGTTTTTAATTTTCAAAATAGAAATCTTTGAAAATAACAAAGAGGCATCCAATAAACTTTTTTATGTTTGAGTATCTCTTAATAATAAATTTGTTTTGTTAAACAAATTAATAATAATTTATAGTAATAGCAATGGTTAGATTAGATTAATCTGTTTTTGTTATTATTACATCTGGTTTTGAGTGTTCGAATCCTATTTATAATAGCTTCTACTATTTTTATTATTCTTTATTATATTGATGCATTTATTTTTATCTAAACTGTTCTGTATTATAAATTCTGTCACCAATTATAATAATTCAAGTTACGGGTAAAACAGCTAAAAAATTAAATTGACATTCATATATCAGCCATACAAAACGAAGATAAAATTTAAGTAGAAGGGAACAAGGAATCTTTTATTAATAAAATAAATCTTACACTTTATTAAAAATAAGGAGGCAAGCAAAAATAGTATTAAAATAAAACCCTTAATAGGATTCTAATATTTTTTTTTTTTTTGTAATAGACTTATTGTTATTTACAACTGCATAATGATATACATCTAGTAAATGAGATACAAGATACAAATGCCATGATTCACATGTGGGGATACTACCCATTGGCAGCTCTCCAAGGATTCTAAATTTAATTATCAAAAGAAGTTTGAGTGAACATTTGTGAATCATTTGAACAATAAACATAGCTATTGATTATGTTTCTAACTCTAATAATAATTTACACTTTACCTTTAAGTCCCTATGCACAACACCTTGTTCATGCATGTAATTAACGGCTTCTAGAACCTGTCTTATAAGATCAGAAGCATCCTTTTCAGTATAAGAACCTTTTTCAACAATTCTATCAAAAAGTTCTCCACCGGTTACCCTAAAAATAAAAAAATAGTACAATTAAGCCCATGAAGGGTGAAAATAAATAACTAAAAACTTACCGAAATACAAAAAGGTGGATGCCCAGATTAATATAAAAATCAGATAATCACTAAGTTAGAGTAAATTAATGCATATTATAGATACAAATTTCAATAATTTTGAATAATATATATATATATATATATATATATATATATATATATATATATATATATATATATATATATACATACATACATACATATATAGGCATTTAATGTTATAACTCGGGAGAACCAGCTGAGTCTTAGTCACCAAATTTATGTCACTTATTCTCATCTTATAGATGTATAATCTGTATTTGTTTCATAATTTATACTCAGTATTTTTTGAGGTATTGCTGTTACAGTTTTTACTATATGCGTGTTTTAGTATTAAGTAAAATATAATAACTCAATTCAATTAGAAACTTTTATTAATAATTAACTCTCACATGTGATGATTTAACTAACTGAACAATTAATAAGGTTACAATTATGTTACAAATTTGTTGATTAATAATCGATTGCAGATCCATAGAAGTAATTATAATACAATTAATATACACTTTTTTTCTTCTTTTTTTTTTAATTTTTATTATTAGTCCTCTACATCACTTCCCCCCAGAGAAACAGTCACGATAATGTTTCTAAAACATTAAACAAATCAGAATCTAATTGTTTCTAGGAACCGGGTAGGAAACCTCACTGTGCGACCACTGTGAGTGGTTGTTGTTAGTGGTTTTCCAGAGCTGGATGTGGTGGTTGGTTGATCAGTCTCTTCATTAGGAGTTGTTGGCGACAGAGAACAGGGATTCTGTTTTATTCTTTGAAGGTCTTGTTGAAGATGTGTTTCTTCGGTTGACGACAAGATGTAAGCTGGTTTAAGGCGATCTATGGAAATGTTTGCTTCCTTCGTCTTTAATTGCAGGGTGAAGAATTTTTCCGACCTAGCAATCACTTTGAAAGGACCTTCATAAAAGCTGCTTCCAAGGGTTTCTTGACTCGGTCAATTCTGACAAAGACATGAGAGCAATCAGCCAAATCCTAGTGAATGAAAAATGCCTTGGTTGTGTTCTTCTTAACTGGAACTGGTTTCAATTGTCTCATAGTGTCTTGGAGTTTAGATACAAATAATTCTGCATCATCTATTCGTTGAGCTGTTTGTCCAAGAAATTCACCAGGCAATTTTATAGTTGTTCCATAAACCATTTGAGCAATGGAGACACTTGTCTTGGGATTGAATGAAGCTCGCAAACCCAAAAGAATTGTTGGTAATGCTTGTGGAGTCTTTCAACCTTCCCATTACTCTGAGGGTGGTACGGGGTTGCCCTCTGCAATTTAATTCCACACAACAAACTTAGGTTTTTGAACAGATGTGCTTCGAATTGTATGCCTTGATCCGAAATTAGAGAAAATGGGACACCAAATCGTACCATCCAATTGTCATAGAATGCTCTTGCGATAACTTCTGCGAGTGGTATTGCTTCCATCCAACTGGTGAATCGGTCTATCGCAGTGAGCAGGTAGGTATTACCATTCGATGGAGGTAATGGACCAACTAGGTCGATGTGAACCACAAAAAATCTTTCGTCTGGTGGTGCAAATGTCCAAACTAGTGACTTGGTGTGCCTTGTAACTTAAGTCTTTTGGCAAGGTACACACGATTTTGCCCAATCACCGACGTCCTTACTTAAATTTGGCCAAACAAAACGGGCACCAACTTGTTTAATTGACGACTGTACACCTGGGTGATTCAAGTTGTGAATTTTTTTGAAAAACAATTTTTGATAAGCTTGAGGTATGAAAGGTCTCACAGTTTCAGTAGATATGTCACACCACAAGCTTCTACCACTTGGTAAGGGTAAAGATTTGAATTTTAAGGAAGTTTCTCCTTTCTTCAGTGCCAAAAATTCAGGATCACTGGTCTGAGCTTCTGCGACTTTATACGTATCGATGGTACTGATAGATTCAACCCTAGAAAGTGTATCAGCAACCATGTTCAGTTTTCCACTGATGTGCCTAGTATCAGTCGAATATTCTGAAATATATTGTAGTCGTCTTAATTGAAGTGGAGTAGCTTTTTCATTCCTTTGCTTGAAGGCATAAATAAGTGGATGATGATCAGTGTTTATAATATATAACGAACTGTCTTCCTTCAAGAGTGTGCTTGAAGTGCTTGACTGACTCGAAGATACCGAACAATTCACGATCATAGGTACTGTAGTTTCTATCAGCAGTTTTTAACTTCTTAAAAAAGAAAGCTAACGGTTTCCATTTGCCATCTTCTAATTGTTGCACCACACCTCCAATAGCGTAATCGCTAACATCAACGAGTAAGGCCAAAGGTAGGTTTGGGCTAGGATAGGAGAGCATTGTTGCATTCGCTAAATAATTTAATAATAATTATTAATGGCTTCAGGAGTCCAAGGAATTTTTCGGTAGTCCTTTTTACGAGCACCTTTTGTATATTCATAGAGAATAGCTTGAGTTTCAGAAGCTTCAGGGAGGTATTGACAATAAAAATTTATCATTCCAAGGAATCAGCGAAGTCCAGCAATAGTTTCTGGAAGTTTGTAATCCAATATAGCTAATACTCGATCAGGCAATGGTTTTGTACCATCGGGTGTGATGAAGCCAAGGAATTGTAATCGTTTTACACCAAATTCCGATTTTGCTACATTGATGCAAAGTCCATATTTTTCAAAACGATCGAAAACAAGTTTGAGATGATATTGATGTTCTTCTTCTGAATCTGAAGCCACAAGACAATCATCTAGGTATGGAAACCGAAATTCAGTCCATAAAATACTTCCGTTGATAAAGCGTTGGAAAGCGCTGGGTGCATTTCGCAGTCCAAAGGGCATAAAATTAAATTCAAACATGCCGAAGGGGGTTGTTACAGCAGTTTTTGGTTTGTCTTCTTATGCTACTGGTATTCGAAAATATGCCTTGAACAAATCTATTTTAGAAAATATTTGTTTGTTGGATAAAATGTGTTGGAAGTCCACGATTCTCGGTATACAATATCAATCAGGAATTGTTTGTGCATTCAATCTTCTAAAATCACCACATGGCCGCATTGATCCATCCTTCTTGGGTGCCAATTGTAATGGGCTAGATCACTGAGACTTGGAGGAACGTATTATTTGGTTATTCAACATAATTGAAATTCCATTTTGCAATTGCTAATTTTTTGGTATCGAGTGGACGAGGACGACAATAGACTGGTTGATCGATTGTAATAATGTGGTGTTGAACGTCATGTTTCACAGTTGTAGGTAGCAAACTTGGTTTTGTCAAGCTCAGATATGAATTAAGTAAGTTAGCAAATTTATGTCCTTTAGAAACAGTGCTAACAGAATCATCATTGTTAATAGGTGTGATATTACCACTAACTCCTAAACCGGTTTTGCCATCAATCAGTTGTTTATTTCTTAAATCGACAAGAAGGTTAAAATGGTGCAAAAAATCAGCCCCTATTATGTCTTTGTTTACTTTTGCGATGATAAATGGCCATCTAAATTCTCGACGAAGTCCCAAGTTGATATTTAAAATGTGAACACCAATAGTGGGAATCTTTGATTGTTTTTGTTCTAAGGGGACTTGGTCCCACAATAAAGAATTAAAAAAAAAAAAAAAAGTTCTAGTAAACACATCTTCAATAAATTAATAATTAAAGCATATGATAAATTTATATTAAATATGTATATACATCAGTAACATGCCTTTTATTTACAACACATTAATCAATTTTTCAAAAATATTTGTGAAAATAATTCCTAATAGAAAACAGAACTGCTCCACTTTTGTAAATACGCCACATTCATGAGCATATTATCCATCCTTATTAATATGAAAATAGCAAACATATTGCTATATTACAGGATTACATAAAACCATATTAGTATTCACAGTTGTCAATACGACTCCAAATATTCATATCCATACTTCTAAATATAAATATATGGGGGGGCATGAATGTATGTATGTGTGTGTGTGTGTATATATATAATATACACACACACACACACACATACATATACAAAATTAAACATATATTTTATACTGAACACATTTAACATGCATTTGTTTATTTTTCAATTTCAATTTTTACCACTGTCTTTAATTTTAATTTTATAAAACATTTAATTTTTTTTCCCAATAAAGGCTAAATTTAGTTGTTGTTTTTTTTTACATAAAAAAATAACTTGTTGAAATTTTTTATACATTTAAAGAATGGTTGGGTAAAGTGGAGTAGCAAATCAAACTAAAAACATGGCAATGCTATAAAAAAATTAAACTTTCTCGGGCAAATACTTTCTTACCTGCTCTTCCTGACACCCAAATTGGTCTTTTTCACCCCTTCTTAGATCTTAAACTTGTTTGTATATTTAAGAAAACCTCTAATCCAGCAATCCTTGAGGTTAATTTTGTTTGCTTAATTTTTTTAGTACACATTTGGAATGTCTTACTTAATCACAATCACTATTACAGCACAGGTGGACATTGACAATCAAAAAATAAAATTTTGGATGATTTTTTTATTTAAAAAAAATTAATTAATTCTGTACTATTTATACTTTATAAAAAAAGAAAAAAATCATTATAACTATATTATCTATACATTGGTAGGAGACATTTTAAAAAAAAAGTATTAAGATTTTATTTTATTTTTATTATTGCATAATTTTAGTAAAAAAAAATTTAGTTAATTTATCTGTTGCTTTCGAACTTATTTTTAATCTTAGTTTGAAATTAATATTTATGAAAAGTAGACTCAATCTTTTTTCCTTTTCTTTAATCACATAAGACATGACAGTTAACTTGCCCTAAAAGGAATTCCATCCTAAATTGTGATATAAATATAATTTCTTTTCAATTTAGATTTTTTATTTGCATATATATATATAAAATCAACTACTCAATTTTTTTTTTTTTTTTTTTTTTTTTACAGTTTTTGACGATTGGACCACAAATGTTCTCTTTTGATCAATACTCAAAATAAACATACGACTGAGCACTGGGAAGTAATTCAATATAGCTTAAACTATAGGCTACTAAGGGGAAATTGGTAAAGAGCCACTGTTAATTGGCTTAATTTAATGATGCATTTTAATTTGCTGTGCCCTCCAGTTGAATAAGATGCTGCCTAATCAGCACACCTCTAGTATTTCAACTTGCCTTGTTCTGCAGAGCTCCTATGTCAGCACCGTTTTTGGAATTTCAGTAATTCACTTTCCTTATACTCAGGCTTCTTTATAAATGACATTCCTTAACTCATTTCAAATCTCCATTAAAAAAATTAAAACCTATTTATTTCACTTCTTGGGATAGCCCTTGTCTCAGAAATGTTTTAAAAACAAAAAGTTGAATTACTGTATTCTATGGTTTTATCTTATATTATATATTTTTTAAATTTCTATTACTGAAGCTGTAGTTAGAACTAAAATAGGAGCTTCTAGCTGTGAAAATTTCCCAAATGGATTTTTTAATAATATAATGCTGTTGTTTTTTTTTCACCTTAAATCCCAAATAAACACTAGCCTGTTCAACTGAACTTTTTATTTTTATTAACCAATCTCATAGGAAATAAATATGAAACCATAACCAGCAACTTCTAAATTGACTGTTGTTTAAAAGTAAACCAAGTACCTAGAAGCTGCAGGTGCTTCTAAACATAAAAAAAGCTATAAACAAGATCCATACTGAGCGTCTATATAAGCAACTGAACCAATAAGTAAATGAGTATATGTTATTACCAAAGAAGTTCTAGGATGAACTGAAAAATCCTTATCTTACAAATAAAACTATACTATTTTTTAAAAATAATTCTCAGTAACAAAAATGGGAAATACATTTAAAAGTAAGAAATACTTTAAATTGTTACTATATACCAAAGCATAAATAAATCATAATATAAAATATACAACATTCAATACAATTATATCTATTGATATTGACTTATAAATGAACTTACAATTCCATAATCAAGTAAACCTTCTGTTTATCTTCATAAGTTTCTAATAGCTGGACAATATTAGGATGAGTCAACCTGAAACAATATAATTTTATTAATACTTTAAAAACTTTTCTACTTAAACTTTTAAATACTTTAACACATTTCTCTGGTTTTATTGTGGTTAAAAAATAATAAGGTCCAGGCTTCAATATACATTTTGCTAACTTGACTCCAAAATAATATAATAATAAAAAACCTAGCGATAAGAAAATTTGCTGGCAAAAGTTATTATTTAAGTTGCATCAGCAAACAATGAAGTTGTCAAATTAAAAAGGTTTTACTGAGGAATCCTGTTTTATAGCTGATATTTTAAGCATCAGGATTCTATATTTGATTTTAATAACAGCATAACAGGGGTACTCACTACATTTGCTATTGCATATTTTTTGTGCTATTTTGCTAAACCCGCCGAGCAGGCTACTGTAGAAACTCGGCGAATAGCACAGAAAATGTGCTATAGCAAACGTAGTGAGTACCCCTACTATTTAAGGTTTCTTACAACAGATCTTTGTAATAAATCAATGGTAAATGAGAACCCCACAGGTCTGAGTTGCACTGTTCACCACAACCATAACATTCCAAAACATTTACACTAGCACTAAGGTCATTTACAGAAAATACCCTAAGATTATCTATCTTTCCTATAATGGTCTAGCAGCAGGTTTACTATGTCAATTACCCACTGATAGGGAGCTATGGAATAGACAAATTGCCACTAGCTGTTGACATTGGCAGGTACTGATAGCAAGGCTCTGGACCCTCAGGATCTTAATAATGATTTGATTAGAGATTATTCGATTTATCACACACACAAAGGAAGGAATTCATATAAAATTAAAGCATAAAAATAATGCCTAGAGATACAATACATTATTTATCAAAATAATATATGATAAAATCACTAGATTAAAATAAGATAAGACCAATAGTGTCAATGATAAAGTTAACAAACCTTCTTAGTACTTTTATTTCATTTTCCAGGGAATCTTCCTTTCCCTTCAAAGCTTTTTTATCAATTATTTTAACAGCATACATTTCTCCAGGAACATCCTTCCTTTCAGCCAATCGTACTTCAGAAAAGGCTCCCCTATGAAAGATAAAATACATTAAAAATTTCAACTTCAGCACAACACAAACATACATACAAAATTTCAATATATATATATATATATATATATATATATATATATATATATATAACTTCGGTACACAAATGCAATAAGTGTTACTAGGGATGTGTTGTTACCAATTTTTACAGTACCTGTTCCAACCCGTTCCAATACACAAATTGAATCACTCCAAGTAACCGATACAATTCCACTATAAAAAAAAAAAAAAAAAAAAAAAAAAAAAAAAAAAAAAAAAAAATATATATATATATATATAAGAATAACAGCGAGGAAGATGAACGATTAAGCATTGTTTATACTTAGCTTGCTGCATTCCTCACAAAATTGAAAGAAATGTCAGTAGCAATGCTTCACCTGATTTTATTTAGCAGTATATTAAAAACGTTTAATTGATAATAATTAAAAACACAGCTTTAATAGCAACCAACTACAAATATATTTTTAACTTGTATAAATTTAATTCACCAAGATTCCATGTAGATTTGCTAATTTCAGTTGAAAACAATAAATAAAACAGATATATGCCTTTACTTATTTTATTCCAAAAATTTACCACCACATATTATTTGGAATGTTTATCATTTCATAACTTACTTTTCTAAGAAGTAAGTTAGCTCATATATTATGTTATAAAAATTATGGTTAAAATTAATTTACTGTATTCAAATTAATGTACTGCAGTTACACTGAAATAATAATTATAAAGACAGCAAAAAAAAAAAAAAGTTATATATATATATATATATATATATATATATATATATATATATATATATATATATATATATATATACATATTGCGCCATAAACTTGACAAATAATTCCAATTCATAAAAATGCTATTCATAAAAAATCTCCCTGAAGAAAATTTTTTTCATGTAACCCTTATTAATACATTTTCGTTCATATGATAATACTTTATAAGGACATATAAAAATATTCCACTGAGAAAATGGCAAGGAATAAATAGAAATCTACATCACATTACTTTTATTGTTTAGGTTTATTAATTATCATAATTTACCACTCTGTTGTTAGCATATTTATTTGCTTGAAACAGAGCTGACATAAATCCTCCTATATGGCATTAATTGTTTGAAAACCGCTTATATTAGTAAGTGGAATGCTTGGAACAGATGTGGAACACTTGGAACAGATGTGGAATGGTGGAACTGGGAGCTCTGTTCCCGATACAGCTCCAGCTCCAGTTCCACCGTTCCCCACTAGTTACCGATCCAGTTCTATCATATGCCACTTGTTCCATCGTTCCCCACCTCCATCATTCTCCACTTGTTCCATCGTTCTCCACCAGTTCCGTCATTTTCCACTTGTTCTAAGCCGAACTCCGCCGAGCTTTCCCAATCCGGCCCAATGTGGATATTCCCCCACCCCTTACCGATCCAGCTGGATCGCTAACTCTCAGCCTTTGGAACCGTTCCATAACATTCCAAAGCGAGATTAGGTTACCCGTTCCCAATCCAGTTCCATCCGCACATCCCTAAGTGTTGCATATTAGTGTGTAATTTTTTGATGACCGCACCCCAACCATCTTCCCCATCTAATAAATTTTTAAGTTTTGGTTGTCTTGTTTTTTGCACTTTTGTTCCACCCTCCTTACTTTGCAGACCTAGCTCAAAGCCACTACTTATTCTGGTCACTGCAGAACTCCATGAATCAGAAGCCATTCCAAAACAAACTAGACATCCATTGATTATTTAATTGAAGAAAAATCTAAATCTTCCATCATTTTTGATGTGCAAAATATCTTAAAGTCTATTTAACAAAACATTTTTGGTCTCAAGTCTATACTTGAATCTATATTCTTTATTGACGAGTATACTGTGTTAAAGAAGAACCCAATGTATTTTCAGTTTATTTATCTCCCTCCCTTCCTCCTCCAAAAAATAAATTGGTTTTCAGTTTGTATTGTCCTTTTAGTATAATATTGAAGAAATAAAAATAAATAAAAGGGATTAATTCAGAACCTTGCTGTAAAACAGAAAAAAATAATTAGACCAATTAGATGATCAGAAAGTATATCATGGTAAAGGCGATGCAAAATAATGAAGAATGGCTTGTGTGGAGTTGTTCCTTCCTAACAGAAAAATGTACGACAAGAGCAGGAAAAAGCGGTCACCGAATTAATCCCTTTTATTTATTTTTATTTCTTCAATATTATACTAAAAGGACAATACAAACTGAAAACCAATTTATTTTTTGGAGGAGGAAGGGAGGGAGATAAATAAACTGAAAATACATGAAACTGGTGGAGAACGATGGAACAAGTGGAGAATGATGGAGGTGGGGAACGATGGAACAAGTGGCATATGATAGAACTGGATCGGTAACTAGTGGGAACGGTGGAACTGGAGCTGGAGCTGTATCGGGAACAGAGCTCCCAGTTCCACCATTCCACATCTGTTCCAAGTGTTCCACATCTGTTCCAAGCATTCCACTTACTAATATAAGCGGTTTTCAAACAATTAATGCCATATAGGAGGATTTATGTCAGCTCTGTTTCAAGCAAATAAATATGCTAACAACAGAGTGGTAAATTATGATAATTAATAAACCTAAACAATAAAAGTAATGTGATGTAGATTTCTATTTATTCCTTGCCATTTTCTCAGTGGAATATTTTTATATGTCCTTATAAAGTATTATCATATGAACGAAAATGTATTAATAAGGGTTACATGAAAAAAATTTTCTTCAGGGAGATTTTTTATGAATAGCATTTTTATGAATTGGAATTATTTGTCAAGTTTATGGCGCAATATGTATATATATATATATATATATATATATATATATATATATATATATAACTTTTTTTTTTTTTTGCTGTCTTTATAATTATTATTTCAGTGTAACTGCAGTACATTAATTTGAATACAGTAAATTAATTTTAACCATAATTTTTATAACATAATATATGAGCTAACTTACTTCTTAGAAAAGTAAGTTATGAAATGATAAACATTCCAAATAATATGTGGTGGTAAATTTTTGGAATAAAATAAGTAAAGGCATATATCTGTTTTATTTATTGTTTTCAACTGAAATTAGCAAATCTACATGGAATCTTGGTGAATTAAATTTATACAAGTTAAAAATATATTTGTAGTTGGTTGCTATTAAAGCTGTGTTTTTAATTATTATCAATTAAACGTTTTTAATATACTGCTAAATAAAATCAGGTGAAGCATTGCTACTGACATTTCTTTCAATTTTGTGAGGAATGCAGCAAGCTAAGTATAAACAATGCTTAATCGTTCATCTTCCTCGCTGTTATTCTTATATATATATATATATATATATATATATATATATATATATATATATATATATATATATGTATATATATAATTTTTTTTTTTTTTTTTTTTTTTTTTTTATAGTGGAATTGTATCGGTTACTTGGAGTGATTCAATTTGTGTATTGGAACGGGTTGGAACAGGTACTGTAAAAATTGGTAACAACACATCCCTAGTAACACTTATTGCATTTGTGTGCCGAAGTTTCAGCCTACATTGTGGGACTTCATCAGGGCTATGAAATACAAGATAACAACCAATACAATTAAAAGAAAAATAATAATAAGTTGGTTATAATAATATGACAGTAATAAAATATGGAAAGAAACACAAAGTTAAATTAAAATGATAACAAGGTGGCAGTAATAAAATATGGAAGCAAACAAAATTAAAATGATAATATTAGAATGAGAAAATTTGAAGGTCATAATGAGAAACTAAGCAAATAATTAAAGTTAAAAGAAGAACAATGTGTACACATTTAAACTTTTAAATGAGAACAATTTTGAAGTAATATTTCACGATATTGTTTAAAAAGAACATAAATATTAGAAATGAGAAACATTAAGAATAAAAATTTTAAAGTAATATAATATAAAACTAACAATTATATGTGAGGATATATATAATGGAAAAAATATAAGGATAGAAAAAGAGGGAGAAAGAAATAAGTGGTGAAAATAAAACATAGTCAACAATAATAAAGAAAATACATACCGACTCCAAAAAGGTATCTCAAGAAGTGACAATACTCTCAATGGGGTATGGAATAAATGGGAATTTGTCATGATTGGGAAAAGTGGCAAGATTGGAAGTTTTATTGAAATCAAAGGAATAGTTGAGTTTCCAGGACAGGGTTTAGTCAATAGATATACTGAGTTTTTTCATTGAGGAATTGGAGATAATAGGGTCATTTATGAATAAGCTAGAAAATGTGATATTAGATTTGAGGAAGGAAATGGAACCTATAACAATGGCCCCAGCTTTCATAGAATTAAACCATAAGTTATTAAGGTTTGCCTCACTAAAAACTCAGGAAAGAAAGATCAGTAGATTTGGAAGTTATTTGCATACAGTATTGGTAGGATCAATGTTAAATTGAATTAGGGAGATATTTGAAACAGCAACTAAAAGGGAAAGGAATTCTTGAATCCTCAACCAAATCTGAGAAAAGAGTAATTCAGAATGATAAGGCATGGTTAGGAATAGTAACAGCTGGATTAAAGTCAGAAAGTAAAAAATGAAACCAGAGAATATTGGTATGTTGGTAGTTCTGTGGAAAATGATACTGATTTTAGTTAGGAGAAAAGGATAGAATAGCATAAGGCAGACAAGAAGTATTAGTACAATAAGCTTCCTTTTTGTAGGTATGTTGCTGGTGATTACAAAAAGAGTGAACAGTGTGGCGAAGCCAAGACAAGAACCAGATTCGAAATGATCAAGTAGTTAAGACTTTTCAAGATAATTAGATATTTGCGACAAGACTATTCATTCCAGAGGTTTAAGAGGACAGGGATAGGGTGACAGGAAATTCTAAGGAAATGAAGTGAGGTTTCATTATGGACGAAATTAGAGATGCCTGAGAAATCAAAATTATTGGAGTTTAATGTAAAAAGATGGAAGAAGATGGTAAGGAAGAGAAAGATGAAAAGTATGAAATTAATAATTCATCAAGAGAAATTTGTAGTACTGATGAGGATGAGGGTTTGCAAAAGAGTTGTCATTTTGATGTGGAGTCTGGAGAAGAGGAAAGAACCTAATGAAAGTAGTAGGATTTTGTGTGCAGTTCAATGAGTACCCAAAAAAATTATTGGTCATCTGTTTGTCTTGCACATCAAAAGCACCTATGTGATGCCTCCTGCCTTTTTTTGTAGATCTTAAAATAAAAATGAGTGATTTCTGTAGATAATAATTCCTATTGTATTATTATATATTAAAAAATAAAGATTTCCATCGAAATCCAGGGTAAACGTTTACAATTTATATTGAGAAGAGAGGTCACTGAAAAAAACATGAAGAGCACTAGCATTTAAAAAAAGCAAAGAGTAAAGACCATTAAATCTAATTAGTCTATAATGTATAAGGTATTAATTTATTCACTATTGGAAATGTTTTTCCATCACCTGTTTGTCGACAGGTATATTTATTGGATTACAAACACCTATATATTTTTTCTTTCTTTTAAGTTATCATCCCTCCTCCATTGTAAAATAAAAGTAAAATTAATTAATACCAATAAAGTTCATGATTTAGATTTCATTTTAAAAAAGGTTCTGTACTTCTACCTTCCACTATATGAGTTAAGGGGCAGGGCAGTAAAAATATAGTATATTTTTTAAGATGTCATATTTAATAAATTAAAGCTAACTAATGATGCTATAAGTTTTATATATTTATATAAAAACAAGTTGTGATTCTCCTTTTATATATTAATTAAGCAGAAACTATTGACACATGGATAAATTAGGATACCTTAAAGTAAAAAGTACACAAAAGCAAAACAGACTGTACGTAAAAAATAATGAAATACAAATTAACAATGAAATTTAGCTGAAAACTGAATAAAGAACCTCATAGAAAATAAAATAAAATGTTTTATTAATAGATATAGTTTATGCTATGAGAAGAACATACAAAACACTTATCTCCTTACCCAGGATATCTAATTGGTAATGAAAGTTTTGGCAGAGAAGAATTTTCAATACATTTTAGAAACACGCAATAGCTAAAAATAGAGCATATTGATTTTTAAGGACATTTTTCATTCACTCCAATAAATAAATTAAAAACTGCTGCATAACCACCCGTTATACACCACACGATGAAGTTATTAACTATCATAGAACAGTAAAGAATATTTAAAATATAATTTTGAAAAATTGCTCTTATCAATAAATTATTTGTAAATAAACTAAGAGTTGCAATGAAAAAAAAAACAAAAAAAAAAAAAACTGTTCTCTGTACATTTTTTAAGATTATATATATATCTAACCTTCCAGAAAAGATCTATAAAATAGTTTTGTTTTTAAGAGTGAACTTCTTGCAATCATCAGTTACAAATCCATCAAAATATTAACCATTAGTAATAGTAATCATTATAACATAATCTCATCTAAATTTCGTGAAAATAAAATTCACAAGTAAATAACTTACATTAATAAAAAACAACGGCAGAAATCATAAAGCATTTCTTATGATACAAATAAACCATAGAAAGCATCTCTGATGATAAAAATTGATAACATATTCAACTAATAAAATCAGCTCATGTAAAGCATATAGATAATAAGAGAATATGACAAAAAATTTTAAAAAGTGTTTCTTCTGGATGATACATAAAATTGCTTTGTGTACCTGATTTTTCAACCAGTTGTAATAAATAAAATAAAGTAGGTATCAAAAAGTTAAATGAATTAGTAAATCACAAAATATCTGCAGAATGAGATTGATTTGTCTCAAATAAAATTCAATAAGTAAAAGTTAGTAAATTCAAAACATTGATTAACATAAATTACTGATATTGGTTATATAAAGTAATAAATCAGACTATTAATGCTGTTTACCATTGAACAGATGTAATTTATAAATGCATTAGTTAATAAAAATTCTAAATATTAACAAGAACTTTACACAAAATTAACATAAAACTAATTATATTGTCTTAAAAGAATTTTTTAAAGTACGATTAAGAGTAAATTAAGAACAGCAGAAATAGAATATTAATTTTTTTTAAATATTTGCTGATATTTTGACTCATAAATTTTTGATAGTTAACTGGCTATAGTTGTATCTAAACGTTTTAGTAAACGAATTTGGTTTCTTATACACATAAAAATAAAAAGTGAAGAATAATAAGCAACAAAAGTCAAAATCATTAAAGTAAAGCATTTACCATTTAACAAAACTAGAATTAAAGAAAACAACAGTGGATTAGTATCCACCAACAAAAATCATTTCAGATTTTTCAACAGGTAAGTATAGAAATTATAGCAGTAGAGTATATATTATATTTTATATCTTTAAAAAAAATATTTACACCTAAAACAACCTCAATAGGATATTCAGTTAGTAATAGTTGTCAAAACCTATCACAATATTCACAACTTTCAATATTCGCAACAGATGATGACTTTCATGAAAAAGATCCACTAATATCAAATCCAACAATGACCAAATAAAATAATGAAAAAAATATACAATATACAGATCATATTAAATCAGACGATGTTAAAATAAATATAAAGGAAGGAATGTTTAGACTATTTCAGCTTGTGTGTGGATAGTTCAATTGCTATACTACTGATTGCTATCTATGCTCATAAAACTATAAATAAAATCTATATCAACAAGTCAATAACTTTATTGAAATTAAGACATTGAACCAATCAACAATCTGCCTTCAAAAAGGTTGAGGATTTGGTACATTTAGATTATTAAATAAAACTAATCACATCAGCTATCAAAATTAAAAACCAGCAAAAACAAAACAGATAAACTACACTTTATCTCTGATCACTAAGATTAAAGAAATATTATCACGAAGCATAGTGAAATTTAAAGTTTACTAGATTTGATATCAATTCATTAAATTTTAATTATAATAACATGAATAAACTTTTATTAATGACTAGAAATGCATTTAAAAATATGAAAACCCAACTAAAATTATCCAACTTCAGAAACATTTTGACATTAAGACTTACGTTCCAAGAAGTTCTTTGAGACTATATTTTTCTTCTAAAGTTTGAGACTTATCTTTTTCATAATCCTTAGCATCTTTTTTTGACCTTTTCGCAACATCTTTTTTACCAAACAGTGGCATTTTTACTATTTTCTTAATCGTTCAAAAAAATTAGACAACCACTTAATAAAAAAGTATGTCCAAGTAAATTATTATAAAAACCGGTCGCAATTATTGTACATTTCTATATCCAAATAGTGTTTAATAACACAACACAGACACAACGCTCGGAACTAACTGAGCTGCGTGCTCGTGATAACAATGACGTCAGAAAACAATTTATGCATTCCCTCAGTTTTTTTAACAGTTAAGAGATTTTTAGCTAGTTAAATTATGATATAAAATTATATTCATTCGTGTAAAAAATAGAAGTTCTCGTGTTAAATGATGTCAAGAACTTCAGATAACATTTTTAATAACTCTGAAACATTCACGACTTTTGTAGCTTCAAATGATTTACAATTTGCAATTTAGCGTTGGTATGCAATCGTGGTAGTTAGTTCATACACATACCGAAAAGTATCCCTGTAGCATACACATATACAACACGTATATAAATGTAAAGTTTCACGTTGCATAACATACTACTTGATGGTTTTGACTGTTATAAATGGGAGAAATCAGAATGTTGTCCGTCCAAAACTCAAAATTTCCGCATAATCCACGATGATGGCAAACAATTTCTATTTTTTTTTTTTGGCCTTTTCCATACTTTTTCAACTGACTCTTTATTCATCCCAACTCTGCAATCTTAGGTTAAATTTGTCAATGCTCTCTGGATTGCATTGGAATAACTGCCCAAAATGCAAATCATTGGACTAATCTTTAGATCTTACATTTTAGATAAACATTCTTTTAGAGACCACTAATTGTAATAAGTCTTTACAATACCCATGACTGCTGAACGTCACGGTTTTAATCAGTTTTTATATTGTTAAAACTTTCAATTCAGTTGATTGCAACACCCCTATTATGTCAACTCCTTAACATCGGTCAACTCCACGTCTTCAAATATAGACTTGAGGAGTGAGTATTCTTGAATCTCGATCAACTCCATTTGCAAGTGTATTAGAGCATTTTGTACATTACTTTTTGTTGGAGTAGCAAAATCGATCCGAAAGAAACTTGAGTTCTTTAGCATATTGAGCATAAGCAATATTTTCATACGCAGAGAGCGTGGTGAAATGGTAACTGTTACGGGACAGCATCTGTGCCTCCCACAAACGGATTTTATTCTGAAACGTGTTCAAATGGCTGTACAAATTATTTACTAAACTGTCCTTGTTTTTGAAGTTTCAAATTTAAATCATTTAAATGGCCTGTAAGGTCGACCAGAAATGCTAAGACACATATCCATTTTAGGTCACTAAATTCTAATAGTGGATTATCTTTTATTTGCATGAAATCTGCTATCTCATTTCTAAGTTCGTAAAACCGTTTTAGCCATCTGACTTCACAATTATATGTTATGTCGTCATATTCGGCTGATATTTCATCCAAAGACTTGAACAGACGATGGTTAAGCCCTCGGACGATGGGGATCGAATAATGTTATGTTCGAGTAATATTATGTTTTTTACAACTACAATCATAAAATTCTGGATTCGAATTGACTTCGAACAAAGTTCAGTTGGTGGATAATGCAATGGAGGACTCAAGTCATCTTTTTGCTCAAATAATTTAATTCAGTGGCTTTGTCATTCAAAATTACAACGAAACCTTTACTTAAGCCGACCATGGATAATGCATCATCTGTGCATGCTCCAACTAAGTTTGACCATGGCTAGCCCAAACTTGTGAATACCTTTTGAACTTCAATAAAAATGCCCTACTCCTGAAGTGTTTTTTTTTTATTATTATTTATTTATTTATTTTTTATTATTATTATTATTTTTTTTTTGTAAAGTGAGCAATTCCTCAGTAAAAGTAACTTTTTATAACACCTCGAATAAATATAGCCAGTTGAGCTGTTTCGAACAAATCGTTGCTCCCGTCTATTGCTATGAAAATTATTTAAAACCAACCCTACAGTCAGACAATGTTGTTTTTATATCATTAGCCTTCATTTATATACGTCAGACAACATTTTGTCTTGACAAACAAATTTTTCATTTCAGGACACAAAACACTGCAAACTTCTAACGTACACTCCTTGATAAATTTCTTCGGCAGATTGTTTTAATGACTTTGCTAATTTTGAACTAACTATAAAACTAGCTTTCACAACATTATCATGTTGTGTTCTTTGTTTATGAAACATTTGCTGCAGTTTTTTCAAATATGCGGTAAGATTCTGTATTTTGTCTTTTGTTTTTAGTCCTGCCAGTGAGTGCAGCAGAGGATGCTTAGTTGAGTAATGCCTCTTTATATTGAATTCTTTCATCACTGAAATGGATTCATTACACAGTAAACAAATAGGCTTGCCGTTGTGCAAGATAGAAAAAGAATTCTTCAGTCAATTTTTCTTGAAATTGGCGACCCTCTGCATCTACTTTTCGTTTCTTTACACCAGACATAATTTTCGTTTACTTTTTGTTTGATAAACGTAATATCAAAATATAGTTAGTAAGCACTCAAGATGCAAAGTCACAAATCAAATTGACAGCACTAGCAGCTCGCTAGGATATCGCTTGTCAAAGTTATCACCTCGTTAGCTCAAACAAAACTGAAATAAAGTTCGGGCCATCCACCCGCTTATATAGGCAAAATGAAGGAATGAACAACAAGGTGTAGAACAATTGAGAAACAATAATCTTTTGTAGCGCCGCCTCACTTTTAGATGATCGCCGCCACTCGGGTTGCTCGCTGGCATGATTCCGTGAGTATGAGTGAGTAGTGTAATATTTTTTTTAATTTGGTTTTTCAAAATGTCTTGCGGGCCGGATCAAATCTTACAGAAGACCGGGGTTGCCCACATATGCCACATTACGAGTCGTTTACGTTGACACTGCTCGTATCCGATAATAAATATATAGATATCTCGGTAGAGAATGATGAATACTCTGTCCTAAGGTAGTGTCGTATCTGATGGGATCCTATTGGTACACTTGTATATCAAATATATGTTTAAGTCAGTTGTACCGACCTAATGTGATTATTAAATATCTCACAAGTGATACTGGATACTGTGGCCATCGGCTGTATAAGAGATGAGCTTCTGTCAATACAGATGCTGGCTTCTGATGATTCATTTATTTAATCATTTAATACTCCGTGTATCCACCTGTTCTGACGTTTAGAATGTATTTATTACATTTTTTTTTCTATTGGTGCGACAGACCGTGAAGGTCTTTGGTCTCGCGATGTAACCTCCTTGGAAACCATACGATTACAGCCGCACAGTCACGAGATTGTAATAGATATTAACCGTGAATCATTTTTAAGATTATCAGAAAACGTAGTGAATAATAACATTAAATAATATTTACTACAACAAATATAAATGTTTTTAAAATATATTAAAAAATTTTTTGACGGAAAAGTTTCAATAAAATGTTTGGATAAGTCAAAAATAATATATATTCAGATGAATGTATTTTTTACATTTACATACACGTACTTTTTCAACAGAGAAATTAAAATTAGTTACAAGATAATAAAATATGTGTTAAATGTGGTTAGCTGTGCATATATTTGTTTTGTAAAACATTTGTTTCGCTCGATACTTAAATACAATTTTTATAATTAAATTCCATCATACGTATAATAAAATTTCATTCCCACTTCCGCTCTTAGGTCAATGCCGATTACTTTTTTAGCGCATGCGCGAATAGTTACTTTCCACTGAGAATAGAATTAAATTTTAAATGTTCTTTTTTTAGTTTTCTGTTAACAAGCAAGTTGCTCTTAATTCGGAAGTTGAGTTGGAGCAAATGACTGTCTACTTGATTTCAGGACGTATTGGAACTTTATTGTATATAAATTGTAATTGTTAATAATAATAAATTGTACTGCCAGATTTGAAAGCTGAGAGGGATGAATCTAATATTTTTTTAAACTATTTCAAAAGTTTTAAACTATTTCTTCAGTTGATTAAGATCTAGTCGATACAGACATTATTTTTTAGAGCTTCGAAAATTATTGTTTACAACCAACATTTTTCAAAACTAATCGAATGTTAGTTTACTAAAAAATATTTCAATTTTATTTATTATATAAAAATTGAACTTTTTGGAAGGACTATTTACTATTAAAAACTAAATTAGATTCACAAAGTCCCCAGACAAAATAAAGATAAATTGCTACAAGCGAATTCTAATAAATCAAAGGAAAGTAGGATCAATCTTTATATCGGTTACTTTGTATCAGATATGGAAAGGTTGTTGATCTATTACAGATACCCGTAATGACTCCGGTAGCAGATCAGTATAAAGTACAAAAAAGTATCCATATCTAAAGTATCCAGGTCCAAGAAGTTTTAGTATATTACTGTGTATTGAACATGAATCAGTATCACTTCATAGCGATAGGCGAGCACTTGTGAGGGTTTTAGAGTTCCCTCTTTGGAGCGTGGTTGATTTTTATATTACTATTTGGGCCAGCCAATAATTATTTCAGGGCGTTTTACCAAAATGAATGCCGGTCTGACCTGGCAAGGATCAAACTCTAGGAACCTATCATAAATATGTAGATAGAACCAGAAGGCTCAGTTGGTAGACTAGTTCCTTATAACCTCCTGCGTGTTAACATGTAAAATAGTATTGGATTATATTTTTATTCTAGGAAAAATAAAATACACCAATCACTCAATATTTACAAGAGCTATTTATTAACAATTCCTTATTAATACAAACATTATCCTAATACATATAAACATTATACACTAACTACTTAGAGTTATGGAAACGTCACTTAATATACTAAAAACATTATACAAAAACAAGAATTGTGGTTAACCAAATAAAATTAACTTCCTAACCTGGCCAGGCATGCATATGTTAAAGATGAGAAGAAATATAACTGCTAAACTCTCTTGTTGCAAGCATCCGCACACCACACTGTTACCTTCTCTCTACTTCCCGTTCTAGCCACAAACTATTCCAAAATGTTATCGACACTGTTATTACCATCGATTACCTCCGCTACATCCTTAACCAATACAATTACAAGTACCTACAAATACCAATACAATTACATGTGCATACCAATACAACTACTTACTACAGTGTCAAGTACCTACTTCACATGAAACCGTTAAACGTTAAGAGTAGTTTACGGCAATATGTTTTATATCTATACCTACATTGATGTACATCGAGTACATATTGCTGTCATTGAAATTCAAACTTGAATTAGGTATATAATTGAATGAAAATTAATTAAAGAAAATGGAATATGCACAGGTTAGCTAGAAATTGGCTTTAAACGGATGTACAAATGCAGAAACTGTACCGAGATAAGAAATAAAATATAGTATTAGAACATCTGGTCCAGTTCGTTTAAACAACTAATGAAAATTCTTGGAGTAACTGACTATCAACACTGAATTTAAAAGTAATGGACACATTCAAAATCAGATAATTCTTTTCTTGGATTATTGGTCCGGGGAACCTGGAAATAGTGGAATGTTGAAGCCTCATGGACAAAGACCACCTTTCATATTCGCCAGCTTTGTTGGACAAATCAAAAGGGAAAAACTAGTAAAATAACACGAAGTGGAGCGAGATTTCTTTATTTATAGGCTGAAAAGCTAATAATTCACACCGCATTTGTCACGGTAAAGAGATGTCTCCTGTAAATAGACACCTTTATTGGCTCGTGCTACAGAAAATATTGCCTAGCGAATTAATATATGTTTTTTTGCGGCAAAATGCGCAAGGACAATAGACATCCGGTGGTCTACATCAAACCGAGAGCAGGATCTTGAATTATTTTGCTGACGGTTAGACATCCAATCAAACCACTGGCAACAAACGGTTCTTCACTAAGGAATCTATCTCTGTCATACTGTCTTCTAAGTTAGGTGTCCCTGTATATTCATCTTTTTCTTAATTTCTCTTTAATTCAGTAGTCTTAAATTACTTTTGTTTCCAGATATTCCCTGCATACCACTTCCGATAGTCATATTTTTTACACATTTTATAAAATTATTGAACTGTCATGGTTAAATCGTCTTTCTACCATCTGGATTTTTCCCACCGGATAGACGAGACAAGCGGAGGCATCCTAACGTCCATAATAATGTTGTATAAATATTGTACACTGGATGTCTCAGCCACATACTGAATTCATTTTTCTGAAAATTTCTTGTAATACTCATCCTCTCTAATTTGATGTGGTGTATTACCCCCCTGTAGTTCCTTTTCATGTCCCACTTGAAACTACCCTCTCTACAACGATGTATAATTCCGGCGACCTTAACATCAAACTCCCAAGAAATCAGTAACTGGAAAATCTCTTTTTCCTCAATCTATTTATAGCACCTTTCTTTTCCACCCATCAAACTTGTTTCGATACCTGGTTGGACCTTCATAGAATTGATTCAGCATAGAAACTCCTCTCTTAATCTTAATTGCCAGTCCCACTTCTGTCCTCCCAAGACTTAATTCAAATATTATACAATATTTAAACTTCAACAATCCTTTCTAATAGTATAAATTTCCATAATATTAACGCCCTCGTCCATGAAAACACCCTACCTGGCCTTAAAGTGGGACGATATATATTCCTGCTCCTCCATAGACTCGATGGTCCTTAAGCTCACCTCCAATCTGATCAACCACTATCCTTGATTAACATGCTCCCCTAAAAACCTCCACCTTCCGCCGCCTCCCTGATCCTTGGATGCCTAAAACGGATTACAGATATAAAGGCCACAGTACACAATAGGCCACTACATGCCACCGTCACTGTGTAAAGGGAGGAATTGCGAATGATGGCGGGCAATTGGCAATATAGAATGGATCATGGGCTACAATGGTCAAGTTATCGGTTTTTTTTTTTTTACACATTTCAAAGGGGTCGTTACGTTGCGGGGCCCGAGGTATTCACATAGTGGGCCATAGTTCAATTCGTGAACAAACATTGTTCAGTCAGTTCCGACCGCTGACAGGTTATTGCGATTTTTACAGTTCAAATGTTTTGTTGATTCAGCTCTCCTTAATATTCAACAAAATTACAATTTTGTGTCAATTATCTTCGCCTGATTTATTATAATCTAATTAATTTGTATACGCCCTTTATTATAATTCAACACTTAAACTGGTTGAATTCATTGTATGTACAATGGTAAAATCAATAAAATACATTTAAAAAAAAAAAAAAAAAAAAAAAAAAAAAAAAATATATATATATATATATATATACTCTAATAGAAAATAGATTGCTAAACTAATTCACTATAATAAAGCAAAATTCATATTAATGTCAGCATTCACCACCGTCTTTTTCGCTCTTTTAAAATTAGTTTATTGTGTATCGTCCGATTAGCCACAGCAGCATAAAGGGACGTTAAATAAATAAACAACAACAATAACCACCACCATGAAGTCCACCTTCAGTGCCTTGCAAGGCAGCAATGAGACATGGGCCATTGTGTGAACACTTTCACCTGGATGACCCATTGTGTACTGGGGCCTTAAAAAAGAAGCCCATAGGCGTATCAGACAT
Organism: Piezodorus guildinii; assembly: GCA_023052935.1. Lineage (NCBI taxonomy): Eukaryota > Metazoa > Arthropoda > Insecta > Hemiptera > Pentatomidae > Piezodorus > Piezodorus guildinii. The sequence goes on from CM041295.1 coordinate 77,043,273, forward strand.
ACAAGATTAACAGATAACTAACTATGAAGCGTTTAGGGCACTCTGTAACTTGAAACAAACATCAGTTAGGTGGGGGATACCTGACTATTTTCAAGAAGCTCATTGCTCTTCCCCTGATTCTAAATCCAAATAGCAATTTCTTCATAACCTCAACCTCTGCTCTGTAAATCATTCACTTATTTAGTCTTCTCAGTATCATATAATGAACTTCATTAATAATTTTCAACGGATTCCTTTTACATTCATTAGTCTTTTTCCAACTTTTCCCTTACACCATCATTTAATCGTGAAAATATTTATTACTCATACATTTTCCCACAGAAAGATTTTTTTCAATAAAGAAATCCCCTATTTCACCAAACTTTGAAGGAATAATGCAACAATTACTCCTTCCAAAAAATCAGTAATCCCTACTTTGAAAAAAGCTTTAATGTAATTCACCACTTAAATCTCTAACCCAACATCTAAAGAGTATTTGTATCCTGTCTAACCTTTTTAACGCTCTTGAATGAATTGTACAGTCACATGAGTCCAGTTTTCTCTAAGAGACCATGAAAATTTGGCTCTTCCATGCAATCAGCCTGACCAAAATCACTAGCGATATTCAAACTGCTATGGAAGAAAAAAAAAAAAAAAAACCGTCTTAACTATCCTAGATTTCACCACTGCCTTTGTACTTTCCCAATTTAATTAATCACTGTCTGTAGCACCTACCTACTGATGACTTCTAAATATTTTTATCCTTCCCTCTTTCTGAGTTATCAGGAAGATAGGATCAGTGCCTGGGCAAACCTGAATAACTTAAGGCTTAATCCTATGAAAACTCCTGACCTTTTTTCAGGCAACCAGTACCAATATAAAAAAGAAAAATTATAATGTTAAATACAAAACAGATGTTCTTCAGAAACCTAAACATTGGGTTCATGAGAAGTTTCTTGAAAGGCCAGATATCACAATTCAAAATATTCTTTTCACCCTTTCTACAAAATCTCACCAAGTTACTTTGAATTTCCATAGTGAATTGCTCCCAAGAATGGATGAAACTGCCAACCACTGTTTAAATTTGAACACAAAACTGACCAGAAAAATATTGTAGAATGAAGAGACTAATAATTCTTAAAAGATTAATGGGTAACAAGTGGTGAACAACACAAGATCTCTAAAGCCTCACCTACAAATCTTATGTTGGCCTCATTATGAAATAGGGATGTGAACTTCTCACAGCTTCAGAAACCACTTTTAAAAAATAGTGTAGAATAATTGAAAAGTGTGATATGCAATCTGAGGTATAACAAATATTCTCAGGGCTCCATAATTTGCAAAAAAACAAAAAAAAAAAAAAAAAAACTTTATCCATTTATATACCCCATCAAATAAGCATAACCAAATTTAACTAAAGCTAAAATTAATTTAATACACTACATTTCTTGCTGAACGGTTAAAAAAAACAACAATGGATCCATGTGTACGCTGATGGATCTTCCATTTCAGCCATTAAGAATATAGGAGCAGAAATTAACTGCGGGCACTTCCAACTTGTGGCTCCAGCCACAAACTTGAGTTCGGACAAAGTGAAAGACTTATGGTGCTAATTAAAAATTTATGTAGTAAAAGATGAATAGCAAAATAAAGATATTGTAATACAATCAAACTCAGAGTTTGGAGGAGAGTTAAATTGGGGATAGAAGTTTAAGCTCGATTGTGGGAAGTAATGATAATTTAAAAAAAGTAATCCCAAGATAATAATATTAATTTTGCAGAAAAAACATATATTAATGATAAATAATGTTCTAAATTCTTTCCAAAAAGTTTATTATAAACCAATAATTTTTATGAATCCACATTTTGGGGGATTTTCCCATCTTCAGAACTCACTGACAGCAACCAATGCTTACTTATATCAGTTAAGTAGGTATCCATAATCTCAAATTTCTTCAGAGAGAAATATGCTTTATTAAACACAAGTGGGTTGTTTTGTTGTACACAGCATACTTTATCAATATAAATTAGATAATTATTAAAAATATTTTTTTTTCTTAATTTTAATATATGCACAAATTATTATTTTTATTATTGACAATTACTTGACACGTTAATACAACTTATTAATTAATGCCTAAACAACCTCCTTTGGGGTTATTTAATATCGATTTTATATTTGACATCTCCCTTAAGAAAAAAAAAATGATATATATACTGCTAACTATAAATGTGGAAATGGATAATTCCAAGGGAGTCCAGGATCATGTTTTTGGCCAAAATTGGGACATTCCTAGAGCTTCCATCTAGGTCCTTTAGGAAGCTTCTTGTTTTCTTCGGGATTGTTATGCAAAACCCAAATCAAGGGCCTCTCACAGAGAACTCTTTCTCGCCAAAGGTCTCATGGAACTTTTAGGAAAGGGATGCATTTTTTAAATATTTCCTTTCCCCCCCCCCTTTCCACCCCACCTGCCTGATCACCTTGATTTGTCTTGGTATCATACGGTTTTGTCTAGGACTAATGCCGTTTTCCTGTTTTTAGGGAATACCACATCAGAATATCTTGAAGACGTGTCGTGTCAATGCAGTGGACCTCGTAAAAACAGATGAAGTATTTTATCCTCAGGAGCCTCACTAACTCGTTCTTGACCTTGTGATGGTTGCGTGATATGAGAGAATTGTTGGTGCATTTTCCCAGCTCATGGGAATATGCACGACATATAAAATCTACCCAACACAATCAACATATTCTTAGCCCTTTAATGGATTATGGCTGTTCTATAACTGTTCAATTGTACACACTAATATCCAGATATCAGTGTGCACAGCTGTTTGCTGTCAGTGAGTCCTGAAGTTGGAGAAATGGATCTGAAGTTGGAGAAAACACTGAAACGTAGATTACAAATTTAGATTGATGTATAATAAACTTTTTGGGAAGATTAAGAACCAATTATTTATCAGAAGAGTCAACAAATCAACATAATACAATATCAAATTTCTTCATGAAAAAATAAGCTTATGACCCTTCATTAATGAGTTGTGGTAATTGATTTGCTTATAATATAATTATAAAACGTATAATGGGGTTAAAGAATTTTTTTAAAAATACTTCAGATCAATTTTATTCATTAATAGAAACCAACAAAAATAATAAGTATCTTAAAAAAAAATTATATAAATAAAGTCACATGCATTTGCTAAAAAAAACTTTTAAAAAGCTTCCATTTTCATTTTCTTATTCTTTAAGCCTCTTGTACATACTGTAAAATGATGAACGAAAGTCCAGGTAATTTTATACTTTTGATATCTCTGTAAAAAGTAAATAAATAAATTTAAATATATTGAAATACAAATTATATAAAAATGTTTTTACAAGCAAAACTATAAATATAAGAAATATATAACAAAAAAGAAATTTCTAGGCTACACAAATATATTAAAATGAAATAGCAGTATGATAAGAATGCTGGAGATGGAGAATAATAATGAAGAATACTCTTTAATAACCCTAAATTCATATCAATACAGTCCTATCCCTACCTTAAAAAATATAACAAACATGCTCTGACATTATTGATTTATGAGGTAGTGTGAGGGGAGTTTTGCTAAACACAACCCACTGCTATCAAGGGACTCCAAGAAGAATGGAGCCAAAGTTACTATGATTTTACATCCAGTATGGAAACCACATAATGCTAAAGGCCAGGAAGGGAAGGGAAATTCTTCTTCTCCAAGTGGCACGACAGGCTGTGTAGGTCCTGGGCCTCACGGTGTAATCTCCTGGGAGATTATACTCACGTTTCTCGATGCGTTTTGTAGTGTATTATTCCGGGAGACCGCGACAGTATTTTGTGACTGATTTCACTATGCTTAATATTTATTGTACTTGATGTTTACAATCATCACTCCCTACGCCTAATTATGTGAGAGGCCACCATTTGGCTGACAGGTCTCACATACCTGGGGGAGAGGCTGTGAGTGAATCCCCATTTAATTATATCCTTAAAAAAGTCCCTGGGACTGGGATTTGAACTCACAAACTTTAGTATGAGAGACTAGCGTGCTAGCTACTCAGCCACGGGCTCCCTTGGGGGAGGGAAATATATATGGTTAATGAGGTGGGTTAAAACATATTTAAAACAATAGTGTATTAGCCTTGTCAGACTAGTTAAATGAAGATAAAGTATACCTAATATTAATTAAAAATGGTTCTAATATACATTGATATAATGAGTTAAAAATGTGTAAAATTAATGGAATAATGACACTTGCTATAAATAAATTTTGGTGTAAATGTGTCTCACTCGGGGAACTTTTCCTTAAGGAAACGAATATATTTTTCATATATTTCTTTCTTTTCCCTTTCCACTTTGCTTGTCTGTTCAAAGTCATTAGATTCATATCTCAAGGTGAGATCCAAAATGATTGCTGACTCCTTTACTGCAGTTTTAGGAAATGCCACATCAGCATATAGTGTGGATTCATCTGTACCAGTAAACTTTAAACTGTAACAACCAGTAAAACAGGCTAAATCTCATTTACTTTTGAAGGAGCCTCATCAACTTGTGGTTTACCTTGTGTTGACGGTGTGTCAGGAGAGAGTTGTCAAGACATTTCCCCAGCACATGTGCTGGTGTTTCAGGCTCTCTGTTGCATTTGTGACAGAGGCCCAACATCTCTAACATGTCCGCTGGCAACTTGGACTCCACACAGGGGTGCATAATTGATATTAAAATCCAGGGCATTAGACCATTCAGACCCCGTAAGTATCTGATTTTCATATATAAATTTATTAGCTTTCAGAGTTCCTTTAAAATGGCATACCCCAATAACCTACCACCTGCAGTTGGATCACTTATTATACGAGTTTTCTTGTACTGACGTACAGCTCTCACACTCATAAATGATTAAAATAAATAATCATGGTTTTCATAATTTTACCTAGTAAGAACTATATTTTGTGAATTTTTCATCTTAAAAATAGTTTTCTATACAATAAATAAAATAAAATAATATTCATTAATGTAGATAATGAAACTTACTCTGGATTCCAGGATGGTTTTTTATCAAAATTAGATGAAGAAGTAATTAAATCTACATTAGTTGGGTTTTGTTTCAATACTTCAAGAAGATCAATATTTTTTTCTGATTCTTCAAGGTTGAATGCAACTAAATACTGAGGATTCCCAGGTTTGATCCTATAATAAATATATTTTATTTAATAAAATATCTAGTTTAAATGAATGAAGGAAAAAAAAAAAATATATATTGCTATGTCCATAAGAAATTCAATGAATATTTTTGTTCTATAGATTAAATTTCATGTTTGAATAGACAGTCAATGTTCAAAGATAATACTATACTACTCCATTATTTAGCAATGTCTGATTGAAAAACAAAGCTCTAAAATGAATTATATATAAATTAGTACCTTCTGACCACCAAAACAGAATCATTAACGACAGAAATTTTTGTATCACCATGCATGATTGAGGGTGAGTGCCTTTGCTCAACAATCCTTTTGAAAATATTATAGTAACTATTTGGGTCACTTATTTCAGTGGCCACACTCCTATTACTATAAATGTTTTCAAATACCCCCAAAGGTTCACTATCTGAAAACCCTGAAATTTAAAATATGAAATAAATATTTCAAAAAACAATAAAAATATAATTTATTCACATGTAGTAATGATAAAAAGCAAATAAATAAAAGGAAAACAGATAAAAGAAAATTGGTTTTAATTCTTGACTTCTTGCCTTAATTTTTTAAAAAATTGTTTAATCAAACAATACAGTGAAAGAAAAAAAAAAAAAAAAAGACAAAATAAATGTTCTCAATAGTTCAGTTATCTTTCACATTTAACACAAAAATTAACCTATAAGTAAAGAAACTTGATAAATGAACTTATGAAGGAAGTTATTTCAGAAAAATAATATTAGAAGATCTAAACATGTATCATACCTAACAGTTTCTATAAAAGTTTAAACTTACTAATGTACTTCTGTACAACATTACATGGCAATTAGCTCAATATTGGGCTTACGTTTGTTCTTAACAGGTAATTGACATTTTAACACTTACACACCAACAGTTTGCTAATATGTTGCTATAAGTGATGGTCAAATGATGACTTTTAAATAAGAGTTATATTTTTTTCTTATTGCTTATCAATACTAATAATTTATCAAAGGAAATAAAAAAATGTTAAATATTTATATTACAAATTACAATAATTATATGTGGGAGAAGTTAGTTCAGGGTGCGGGTCAAAAGAACACACAATTAAGATATAAACTTAATTAACAGGTGCCGACGTTTCAGCCTAAATTATAGGCCTTCCTCAGAGCTATAAAAACAAAAGATAACAACCAGATGTAGAATACGATATAGAGATAATAAGTAAAAGAAATATGCAGATAATAAAAACAAAGTGAAATGAATGTTATGACAAATGACAAATATAAAAAAATAAGATCAAAAGATAGTAGTACATATTCCCAATATTTTTGAATATTCATTTGTTTAATGTTTACTTTTATACCATTGTTACCACCAATTTCAGATCAATATTTCCCCACCCTGGGCGCCATTATTACCTCATTGTTTTGAGGCTCTCTTTTAAACGATACGTACTCATATCTGGTTTATATATCTCTCACCTCTTTTTTATTTTAATGTTCTATTATCTTTCTATATTAGATTATCTTCTATTATATTTTGTTCCTATTTTTATATTTGTCATAACTTCATTTCACTTTGTTTTTATTATCTGTATATTTCTTTTACTAAAGTAAACAACTGGTACTGGGAATATGCACTACTATCATTTGTTCCTATTTTTTTATATTTGTCATTGGTCATAACCTTCGTTTCACTTTGTTTTTATTATCTGTATATTTCTTTTACTTATCATCTCTATATTGTATTCTGCATCTGGTTATCTTTTGTTTTTATAGCCCTAAAGAAGACCTAAAATTTAGGCCGAAACGTCGGCGCCAGTTTATTAAGTTTACATCTTAATTGTGTGTTCTTTTGACTGCAACCTGAACTAACTTCTCCCACAGTCAACCATTCTCACTTCACTACAATCATTATACATTTCATCACTCATAGCGTATATCTAGTGCAGTAAGGAGCTCAGTTTTGTGTCTTCAAGTTGTTTTTTTTTAATTCAAAAGACAATCACTGTTTCTAGTGAAATCTGTAATAATAGATAACCTCAATCAGGTAATGCTATAATATATTAATATAGCAACATTTTTTAAATTTAATTAAAAGAGTTTAGGAAGTCAGAACCGTTGTGAAGTAGTCAAGGGGAAAATCTGTTCACAAGAGCAAATCTTTAAAGGCTGTGCATAAATACCCAACATATTAATAGTCAATATTTCTGTATTTCGTGACTTAAAATAACAATATAATGTCTTAATTGCAAAGCATCCAAATCCAACAAATTAGCCGGCCAAGAATACAAATTACGATTGGTATGTACGATACGTCAAAATTTATTTCATACAAAATGTATTAAAATAGAATCTGTGAACCCTATATATATATATATATATATATATATATATATATATATATATATATATATATATATATATAACACACACACTAGGGGAATGAAGGCTAGCTAACCTTCAAGCCATTGAAGAACTTAAAGAATATTAAGGAAACCTTACAACAAAAGTCAGAAAATTCCTTTCAAAATAAGGAAAGGTTACAAAAAATAGAAAACCTTCTAAGCAACAAAAATGATTGACCTACAAGGCCCAATTCAGATTCAGCATGTGGAGGTCCCAGAGGAACCACACACTATGGCACTCCAGTGACTCTTAAGGACTCTCATTGCAAGCTTTGTTCCACAGACTGTAAGGGATGACCTGGTGTGGCAGAGAAGTGTCAAGAGGGACTTTTCTATGGGCCACCTAGGCTCCTGGTTCCTCTAAGCTGAGTTCAGTTATAACATCTCTTGCTGCAACATATGCCCAATGACAAACTACTTTAATGTCCACATCTGGGTGACCTTTAACAAGTTGACTTAAAGCATCATTAACATACTGTATAGTTATCCGCAATTTAAAACTGCAAGAGACTCCAGATAATTATGGCCTTACGTTAAAGAGTTCCTTCAAAAAGCACATGCTGATGGTTATAACAATGAAAGAATTAGTCTTTGGTTCTCTTTTCCATAGAAAGAGTTGCATGTATTGCCAAGGATATTTCAAATTGTTCAGATACCATTTGTTTTATATGTCCTATTTTCAGGTCTGAGAGGAATTTTTTTGACTGAATTACTCTGAGGAATTTTCTTGATTGGATTATTTTGAGGAATTTTCTTGATCGGATTACTCTAAATTAATCACTCAGTCTTTGGGTACAGATTATACAAGTATTAAACTTTCTCTTCCAACCATTTCCGATGAGCCATTCTTGAGACCATAGGTGGACCAAGTAAAATTAATTTTTATATGCATAAACAAAAGTAGTGAGTATAATTTGATAAAACTAAAATAGGGCAATTGTTTCACCAATGCATAACTTTTCTTTTTCTTAGAGGATTTAAAAAATAATAAAATTAGAAAACAAAACTGTTATATTCTAATTCACATTCAGATTTCAGAGCACAAAATTTACTTGTTCCAATAATTTCCTTTGTTATTGACATTTTTGAGATAAAATTGAGGAAAAATATAAAAATTACTAATGATAACTGTTATAACTAATAATAGCTTTGTGACGCAAAATTAAAGAAAACTTTTTTGAAGTTGATAGCTTTTTACTATGTTCATTAATTGATACTTTTTACACTATGCAATAAAAAAAAGTAAATATATATGCCTACCTTGATTTTTCATTGATGAGTCCCATTGGAATATATATGAAAGAGGAAGTCCAAGCTCAAGGCCACTATCAATCACTACGGTGCCTGGTAGCATTAACAATAGAGCTTGGAGTCCGACCAAAGTATTTTCATTACAATTTTCGTAATCACATACAATCTAAAACATTGTTTATTATTATTGCCAACTAGGATGATTTTTAAAATTATATGGCCTAGACTTGAAATTATATATATATATATATATATATATATAAAAATAAATTGTAATATACCCATTTTTTATAATTATAGTGGTTATTAATTTATATATTTGTTGTTGAGTTAGGCAGGCTAACAATAAGATAAAAGGTAAAATTTGAATAACAGCTCTTATTTGTTTGTTTGTAAACATAACCTCCATTTTGGATGCAAGGGACACCCCAGCTAGAAAAAAGGTCCCTGCATAGTTAGTTTCAAGAGGAACATGAGAGAGTGAGGAGCTGCTGTATGAATATGAAGAGGGATCTTGGTTAGCCTGCATATTGTTAGTGTTATTTTTGTAAGTTATTATTATGATTAAAAAGTTGTATAAACATTTGTGCCTGATTGTCAAGAACCCACACTATACCCTGAGAGTAAAATAAGTTATAATGAAGTAAATAAGTGTATAAATTAATTTCTTCTTAAAAGAATATTTTTTATAAAATAAGCATATTACAATATATACATACACACACACACACACACATATATAAATAAATGTATATTTATACTTTGTATAAATATACAAAGTAATGTAAATGTATATATATTTTTTTTTCAAAACGCTTGGGATGACTTAGAGAAAAATTGGAAGCAAATTACAAAGAAAATCAGAAGCTGTTTTACAGAACACTCAAGAATATGCGCAAGGAGATGCAGCCTGTGCTCAATCTTGTTAAGAATAAAGATAGAGAAGTGGTGACAGAATATAAGGAAATCATGGAAAGATGGGTGGAATACTTTACAGACCTATTTGACTGAAGCAGAATTACGACAGATAACTCGGATGTAGCTCACTCAGGAAGTGAATTTCATGGAAGAGGATTATATAGCAGAAGCACTAGAATTACTAAAACTAGGAAAAGCAGTTGGTATAGATGAAATAACTCTGGAAACGATTAAGCACATGGGAATAAAAGGTGAAGAAATATTCCGTATCTGCTTAATCCAGTATGGAAAGAAAAGAAGGTTCCTAAAGATTGGGAAGTGTCCATTATTCTTCCTATATATAAAAGTGGTGATCAAAGAGAATATAAAAACCACAAAGCCATCTCCCCTCTAAGGATCCTGAGTAAGGTCTATTCCACAATCCTTAGAAAGGAGACAAATTGAGAAAACCTTGGAGAAAAAAATTTTGGATTCAGGCCAAACAGAAGTACCCAAGATCTTATGTTTACTATGCGGCAGATCACTGAAAAAGGAATAGAAAAGGATAAAAGTGCTCTGGCAGGCTTTGTTGATCTGGCCAAAGCATTTGATCAGGTCAGGAAACAAGACATCATGAGGGAGCTCAATGAAAGAAGAGTTAATAAAGGATTAGAAATGGCCATCTCAGGGCTTTACATGAAACAGAGAGGTATCATCAGAACATGCAACAATTTGTCGAAAGAATTTAGGATATCTCAAGGCATCAGACAAGGTTGCAGTCTCAGCCCACTGCTGTTCGTAATGGTCCTAGATGGGGCTCTTAAGAAGGACAAGTCCAGAATGAGACCCTACTGCTTAAGAAACTTGAATCTATCGCCTACCGTTCTCAGCATGCTCCCAAATGCTGATGACATCATCGTATTAGCCAATAATGGAAGGGATCTCCAGTTCAATCCTCGTGTCCTCCAGGAAGCACTTAATCCCATAAACATGGAAATAAATGCCCGGAAAATGAAAATCATGAAGATAGGAAGAAGAGAGAACCGAATTGGATGAGTCATCAGGCTAGGGGCAGAAAAGATTGAGCACGTGAAGAATTTTAAATACGAGTATATAGGAGCACACCTAAATGAGCAAGGCTTGGTTGACAAAGACATAAAGGAAAGTCTGCAGGAAGGTGTTTCCTATCTCTTAAGAAGGGCTTCATAGGCAAAAGAGAGGTCTCCAAGCACACAAAAAAAGTAATATACAAGACAACTTTCTTACCTATCATGATATATGCCAGCAAATCCTGGGCCCTCACTACTAAACATAAAAGCCAACTCCAGGCTATGGAGATGCGTTACTTTAGGAAAGTTGAGGGTGAGAAGAAAGAAAAAGTAAGGAATACCACAATAAGATCCAACCTTGATGTGAGATCGGCCGAGGATATTATTGAAGAAAACCAGCTAAGATGGTACTGCCATGTCTTGAGAATGTCAGAGGATGCGTGGCAAATGCAATGTACTCGTATGAGGTGAAAGTAGAGGGAAGGAGACCAAGAGAAAGACCTAGGAAGACTTGGGAGGATGGGATCAGGAAAGCTTGCAGAAAAAACTTTCTGCACGGCTTCCTACCCACTTTTGGCTGGCAGACTAGTATCATATTATGAGGTTAAAACGAAAATTGATAATTGAAAGTGTACAAAATAAATTTTTAAGACTGATGGCATATGAAATGGGTTGCAGCTTAGAAGCAATTGATTATTGTGATATTAAAAATAATTTAAGATTACAATCATTAGAATTGAGAAGAATGCAGTTAAATATTATGTTCATTGCCAAACTTCTAAACAATAACACTAATTGTTCGGAATTACTAGGAATGATACCTATCAACGTTTCATCACAATATTAGATCACCTCTTGCTTTTGGAGTGCAATATCAGTCTAGAAATTATTTATTGCATCAGGGATAGTCTGAGCTGCTTCTTGTATGTAATAATTATTGTGATAAAATTGATATTTTTACTAGTAAGATTAGTGATGTAAAGAAATTATTTTCTGGATAATTGTTGCCTAATCTAATATAAGACATCACTTTTTATTATTGTAAATTTTGGCAACTATTTATATCAGTTTTTTATTTTTTTTTTCTGTATATTAAGTCTAAAACAATCTCTGTATATAATTATTATTTATCTTTTATTCAATCTGTTAATTTACATAATTTTTATTTTAGTTACCACCATATCTGTTCTGTATTGAAAACTTATAAAAACTTGTTATTATGTTTTATTATGTATGCTTACCTGTTCGAATATTTTATAAATGGATATTTATACCCGTCTATTATATAAAATAAAAATTAAATTTTCGATTAGCAAAACATGAAATATGATTTCCTTTTTATGAGACAAAGTGACTGTACATGTATACGAGTGAATTTATCTCCTGACGACAAAAATACGGCTGTCCGACTCCATTAGAGGGGTGTCACATTGCAAAGGAGAGTAAAATTACTTTAATTACAGCCAGGGATATTTAAAGCTTAGAGAGAGTTCAATTAAAGAGGTTTCACTGTATATAATATTATTATAAATTAGTATCAAATACACAGTTAATAATTTAAGACTAATCACCTAACCAACATTTCCTTGTTACTAACATTTTACAAAGAAAAAACACAACATTATTTTTGCATGGTTACTAATTACTAGTACACAAAACAAACTTTAAGAACAGGTCATAAAAAAAAAAAAAAAAAAAAAAAAAAAAAAAAAAAAAAAAAAAAAATTATGGGCAATATTTTACTCATAACAAGATACTAAAATGACACATTCATATTTTCCTACAGTTTGAAAAAATATTATGATGCAAAAATGAAGAAATATTTAAATATAACATAATACATACTCCCCAAGTCTGAGAGGTTTTATCTAAACGACTTCGTAAGGCTTCACTTAGTTCTCTTGCTTTCAGATTTTTTGTAACTCTTACAGGTCTATAAATGAAATCTCCTTTTTCAAAGTTAGAACCATCTTGGATACCACTAACCGATAAAATTCTAGAAACAAAAACACAAGAAATCAGTAAATTACATTACTTCTCACTACAATTTTTAGCCATACTTATGAATAACATTTATGCTAATATATTATAGTTATTTTAGTTATAAATAAAAGGTAATGCTCCTTAAGGCTTCCATGGCATGTATAAATTTTATATTTAAAGCCATTTTCTGCTTTTGTCTGTGTTTTTAATTTTTCCACCAACGTTTCACCAGAAATGCTATAGTCTTCTTCTTCTGAAGAATGATTCCTTTCAGAGTAAGAATGATTATTATTCATGAATTCAAAAATGATTTTTATAAAGAGCCCTACGGAAGCTAGGCAGCATGGCAGATGGTACATTGGGTAAAGAAAAAAAAAAAATTAAAACACAGCTGAGACTAGAAAATTACTAAAGAAAAAAAAAGGGAATACTTTTAATATTGATATTACTTGGTTTAGACTTTATAATATCACAATAAACAAAAACAAAAAAATTTCAACAGATACTGACGCAGAATAATTCTTGAAAACATCAGCCCACTCTGATAAAACATCTAAAGTTTCTTTCATGTATGTAGTTCGTGTATGAGAATAAAAATTATAATCGGTCAAAACTGTTCCAGTTGCTGATGTATCAACACTTTCATCAGTCAAAGATTGGTCTTCTATCAAATATTCCACTTTATCAAGGTGCAGGCCACTTAATCCAGCGTCTAACCAAAATTTGAATACATCCTACAAATGAAAAAAAATAAAAATATGTTCAGTTATAAAAACAAACTAATAAATAACATAAAGAAAAAAAAAGTGGAGTGGTTTACACATTAAGCAAAATTCAATTACCACCCTACTTGAAAATAAATTTCCTAAAATTTCATGGAAATGTTTAATTATAATTCAGTGTTATAAAAATAGATATTATTGACAATTATCATTCAATTTTATGCTTTCCTGAATCAATTTTACCTTCTTTTATGGCTTTATTATGTATCCTACATAACTTTATCTGAAGCTTTTCAATAATATTGGAATTGTAAAATAAGTTTGTAGGTTTTTTTACTGGGAGGTTTCCATAAAACCTCCAGATTCTTGTAAATATTTTTAATCAATTATATACCACAATATAGCGTTTTGTAGAGTGAGGGTTGTCTTGAATTAAATCATCATCAACAGTTGAAGGAAGACCAGAGTGCTTTGCGTCTTCCTAGTCAAAATTTCCAGTTCTGAACCGAGCAAACCACTTACGGAGGGTGCTTTCTCCTAAGGCCTCATCGCCAGACTCACTGCAAATTTTGTTAACTGTCTGTGCCGCAGATTTTCCTTTCAGAAATAAAAAATCATTACTTCAAATCATACATCAAACGAAAATGATTTTTTTTCTCTTTTATTCAGAGCAAGCAAATTACCACTCAGTGTAAATATGATGCATAGAAGCACCTTGTTGACCAAGTAAACATGATTTTATAAACACAGAGGATTGAATTGAAATATTGAAAAACGCTATGAACTTATTTTACAACCCAATATATTATGCGCTTATATTATTCTCTTATTTCTGGTAGTTTGTGTTAAACCAACAAGAAAATATTGTTTTCCTTAAGATAATATCAAATTATTCTATAGATCATATTTATCCAATTTTATAACTACTATTAGTAAGATGAAGTCATTACAAATAAATAAAATTAATGGTAATTTAATTAAAAGAAGCCTTTTTGAAAATTTGACTTTCTAGTTTCATCAGACATTTGAGTGGGGATAATAATATAAATATATAAAGACGATTTAATTGTGCATAGATAAACGAGTTTAATGAAAATTTTAGAGCAAATTTATTAGATTGAAAAATTTTGTTTGATAAATATCCAATAGAAATAAATAAAATTTGGGAATTGATTTAAATTTAAATTACTGCTAATAAGAATTTAGTAGATAATTCGAATAAGATGGTTGTATCATCGATAAAGTCCGATTTAATAGTCAAATGTATTAAATTAAAACAGGTGTATGGTTAGAGGTAGAACTTTCGTCAGTAAAAAACATGAGTTAAGATCAGACACGGGACTTGGACTTTTGTCTGGAACTAATGTGGAGAGTGTTGTTTTGTTCTTTTTTGTTTTAACAGACTTAAATGTAATCCAACTTCCAGATCATCACAGTGAAAAGAAGGCGTGAGCTAAGATATCAAAGAGATTGTGGTTGGAAGAAAAGTTATGGAAGATCTAAGGGATGTACCTCCGTTTACCTCTACATTATGCTAAGTATTTATTTTTGTATGTTGTAAAATATTTATTTTTGAGTAAATTGAGTTTTTTTTTAGTAAAGCTGGCAAATATCAGTCGGGATTTAGAAGGGGTAAATCCACAGTGAATCAGATATTCGGACTGCGGATGATTCTGGAAAAGGAATGGAGTATAGAATGGTGACTGACCACCTTTTTATAGATTTATAGACAGCATTAAGAGGCCTAAGCTCTACGAAGCATTGAGTGAGTTTGGAATCCCATCCAAAAGCTCATCCATCTAATTCAAATTACAATGAATTATGTTAGGGGTGCAGTCCGGATGCAAATGGATCTCTCTCCCGATCAAAAGAAGAGGATTAAGACAGGGTGATGTCCTAGCTTGGCTCCTCTTTAATTTTGCTTTAGAGAGAATAATAAGAAAAGCTAGTAGAGGAACTAGAGGGACCATTTATGATAGGACGGTACAGGTGCTTGGCGATGCAGATGATTTAAAAATCGCAGCTGGGTCTCTGGAAACCTTAAATTAAAAGATACTTTTCTTCACTTAATGGAAAAGGCTCCAGAAATGGGGCTAACTATAAATCAAGGAAAAACTGAGTATATGAGAGTTTGCCCCGGGAACGGATGATTACATCAGAAAACCTGTAACGATGGGACCATTTACATTTTAAAATGTAGACTAAATTAAGTATTTGGGCTCGATAGTTGGTAATTCGATTAAGATAAGTCTTCAGACCAGCCAATGAACACGGAAGGCTTACTATGTTGGCCTCAGATAGCACCCTAGCAGTAAGGATTTGTCTAGTCAGTGCTTTCTTTATAAAACACTTTTAAGACCAGTTTTGGCGTATACTTCGGACTAATTCAGAACAGAGGGAGCTTGTTATATTTGAAAGAAAGATTTTTTGACGTAATTTTGGACCCATTAGGGAAGGGAACCAATGGAGGAGGAGCAATAACTGGGAGGCGAACATATTGGGAAATTATTTGGGGAAGCGAACATCATTCGTTTTATAAAGTGTGGGCGGCTAAGATGGGCAGGCCACATTGCAAGGATGGATGATGAACAAACTCCCAAAAACTAAACTTAAGAAATCTGAACCGGTTGAGAGAAAGAGAAAGGACAAGGCTGAGGCGGGAAGGCATCTTCATGAAGGATGCCTGAATCCTTTTAGGCATACAAAATTGGAGAGCGGCTTCAGAAGACCGAGCCACCTGGCAAAGGCTCATTGAGGATGCCAAGGTACACATTAGACAGTAGTGCCATTGGAAAAAGAAGAAAGCAAAAAATTAAAAAAAAACAAAAAAACAACAGCACTCTGGTTTATTTATTGTAAGAGTGAAAGGTTAACCATTAAATTACTTTTAAATGTAAACCTTGCTGGAGTATTCTTTTTTTTTATTCATTTTAATTTAATGAAGGTAGAATTGAAATCAATTGTATAAAGATGAGCATTTCAATTCTTACATTTTGTTAACCTTTTTTTAAACATATTCATAATAACACATTTTACAAATAAGATTCTGGAATCAATTTTGTTTTTCAATGACATTTTCTTTAAAAAAAAAAATGGATTTGTTATGGTCACTCCAATTTTGTTAATTGTAGAAAAATTTAAAAATAAAAACCATTTTTTATTACTATATATGCTATATAGTAATGACATATCTGAAGGTTGTCACCATAACTGTATTATTTTTTCTATCACACACAAACTATAAATAAAAGTAATGAATATTATATACTTACTTTGAAATAGTTAACAACAGCAGGAGCTCTGAAGTTAAAATCAGGTTGTGAAACATTGAATTGATGCAAATAAAACTGTTTTCTTTGTTCATTATATTCCCAAGCAGAACCACCTCCGACACTTAACTAAAGTAAAATTAGCATTAGTTTATTTATAAATTAATAAAGCCACACATCAAAATGAAGAAGTAGAAACCAAGAGGCATAATATTAAGAAGATGATAACAGAGGCAACAGAATAATATAGTAAGGCTTTTATATTTGATTCTCACAGAAGAGAAGACAGATGAGGGAAAAAAGCCTCTAAAACAATTTAGGAATAGCTTTTAATGAACTTCCCAAATACAATGTCAAAATAATTCTTAGAGATTTTAAAAGTACAATAGGAAGAGAAGAAACAATGGTAAAAGGAGTGGGAAGGATTAGGATCCTTAGACCTTCAAAAGAAGGAGATCGCTGGAGAATGAAGACGAATGAGGAAATAAGAAATCTGTATGGAACTCCTGATATAGTTGCCATCATTAAGAGTGCCAGGATAAGATGGCTAGGCCACGAACTAAGAATGGAAAGTGAGAAACTGCCAAAAATGATGATGGAGGGACACCCTGGTGGAAGAAGGCGCAGTGGAAGACATAGACTTAGTTGGCTGCAGGATGTAGAGGACCTTTGGTCGTTGGGTGTCAACAAATGTAAAAGGGTAGCCGAAGACAGGGCAGAGTGGAGGAGGATCACTGAGAGGGCCAAGGTCCTGCAAGGACCATAGCACTGTTAGATAGAATAGAGTTATTTTTGATTGGAGGTTTAATGTTTCATTATTTTTATTTTTTGGTATTTATCTAAATAAGTAAGTAAATTACTAGTGAGATCATAATGCTGCGAAAGTTTACCACAATTAATATGGCTTTGGCCTATAAATAAACAATAAAATAAAAGGCAGACCAAAGAACCACTAAAAATTATCGGCAAATCATTGAATGTGATGTGATGATAAAGGCTCAAAGTAATTGGCGAATTAAATGGCTGAATAAAAACACAAGCCAGACCCAGAGAGAGTCTCATGATGGAAGAAAACATTCAAGAAAAAAGAAGAGGAATATAATAAATGAAAATAAAAATAACAGATAATTTGCAATGCCAAAATTAAATCAGATAATTTTTTAAAGCAAAGTGACTGAACAGAAAATTACTTAAAGGAGAAGTATACTTTGAAAGTGACAAAAAGGTACTCCTAATTTCAGATGATAAAATAATATTAAGGGATGTTAGAGAAACGATTTCAAGGCATTACTGAACCTAGCGAGATAAAAAGAAAAAGTACGAACTACGGATAATATAGACAATAAGGTCCCACTAGATGCATAAGACACTTGTTTAACCCACAAAAAAATGAAGAATAAACAATCCGGGCAGTATACTAACCTCCGAAAGGAGGTAGTTCCATTAGCTTAGGGTGGATATCCTGGACTCATTTATTATATTAGGGAAGCTGAGAAAATAAGAAATGAATGGCTGTAGGTAACAATAATGACAGTCTATAAAAAAATAAAAGAAAGGGGAAATGCCTTTGTCTGTTGAAACTTTAGAGAATGTGCTTAAAATGCACCTTATACAAAATATTCTTTATAGATTAAAGACAGTGTATGATACTGTTAAATACTTTCAGACAATAAAAGTAATCAGTATCCCTTTTAGCTTGGAATGAGCTACATCAAACTCACTATATGGATAATATAGAGTAGTAGAGGGACTTGTCTGACATTTAAGATCACCTCATTAAGTATTGACAATAACAGTACTTTAAAAAGCAGTAATCTTGCCTCCAGAGTGAGTGTGAGCTCATGAGTCAGATGGAGGAATAGCAGAATTGTAGATCTGACTATCAATAGCCTTTCTTTGAAAGATGTGGCCAGAAATTGTTGCAACAAGCCAAGGATAACTGAGTACATTTTTTGTGTATATGAAGGACACCTTTAGAAATACCTAGTAAAATTAAGGATATTTTCTAGATATAATTTAAGAGATATTATTTAACACTTTTCTCCATGAATGTTTAATTTATCTAATTAATTTTTACATTATACTTCATTATATTGTACATATATTCTTCTACTAAATTAGAAACATATAATTACCCAATTATTGACAGGGTAGCGTTTTCCATCTGCACCAGTCTTGGAATTTGTCCAGACATAATAGTCTGTGTAAGGATCCTTTCTTTCAACTGAATACTCAAAATATTTATGCTTAATACTTGAAAAATTAGGGATAATGGACATCAACAACTTCAACCCTAAAAAATACAATCACATTCTCTCAAATTTAATTGCAATATATACCTGATAAAGTTTTTATAAAATATAACATTTAATAAAAATATATCATAATAAAAAAAGGTTCATAAGCATTATCCAGGCATAAGCAATAAGATGTTCCTGCCTCAGGAGTCAAGGAGTCCAGGAGTTAGTTGACCTTGTGTCATGGATTAGTATTGTGTTTGAATTATGTTCCATTGTGTATTTTACTTTCACTTAATTCATTAAATTAGAGAATTATCAATTGTTAAAAAACAGAGTGAATATGTCAGAAAAATATTTTTCTTGTTATAAATGGAGACCAGATTTCCATATTTTTTCACATTCTATTTGCTAACATTTATCATCTTCAAACACGAACAGCTATCCAATTCATCAAATAGGGTATAATACTTAATTCTTCAATAGCATGTTTTGTGATAAATTCCATGTTTTTGAGAATTGATGCATTAAATTGCAGATTTTCATTTATTATCATAGAATATATGCAGAAATTATTAACATTCCAGACAGTGGATCTTTGTTGATTTCTCCATATTTTATTATTTCATCATACTGATAAAATAATTTACTAAGTGTAAATTTTGTTTAATTGACATCATATATATGTGCACATTTATAATTTGTTAAATTTTTTCAATCATCATTATTTCTTCATAAATTACTAGAAAAAGTTGTATAAAAATTTATTATTATCTATTTTTAAATCGGAGCCATCAACTACACTATAGACATCAAGGTACTTAAAGGACCAAAATCAGGGCTAGAGACAATTTTTATGAACCACTAAACCAAATCATGGTAGGGTTCACATAAAATAATTATTAGTTATTTAGTGTTGGATGAAGTATTTCTCCAATGATATTCATTAGAAACTAAATGCATTTATTACAGTTACTAGACAATAATGCTTTCAGGTTAATTTAATGAAGTTTCTTTATAAAAAATTAATAAACAAATAAGAAAACTGCAGATTTTGAGAATACAAAATTAATAATGAATTTCCAACTATATTACATACAACAGAAATCCATCAATCTAATGTGCCTAATAAAGATGATACTAAATTATAAATATATACAGTTTTGTGAATGTTCAGTGATAATATTCAATTATCAAATAGCTATTAAAAGAATTAGTATACCAATAAATAATAAAATTATCACCCAATATAATATTCCTATTATTAGCTTTAATTCTAAAATGAAATTGATTACAATTTGTTTTTTTACCATTAATAAATTCGAGTACTTACTAATTATTCAACAATTTTATTAATTGTATTTTAATGAACAGGGCTTCATATTCAAGAAAATACTACCATTGTTGAAATATTTTGTTTCCACTTTGTTTTTCTTAATATTTATCAGAGATTTCAATCCTAGAATAAAACTATAGATTTCCATAACTAAAGACTTATACATTGACATCTTCATTTAAAATGGTGAATTGAAATTTATTTTTCAAAGCATATTAAAGGAAGTAATTAACTTTTATTTATTTATTATGGCAGCTAAATGCAATAGTCATTTTAGTTGAACAGTAAATATCTATTAATAGGGCGTGGCCAAAATATTGATTATCATATAATTATTTTAAGTTAGGACTAAAGTATATATTCATGGCATATCTGAAGAAATATAATTTATTAAAATAGTTATTTCTCTGAAAAATGAGTATATAAAACAGAGCCATTCCAACATTTCCAAAATAATTTGTTTGCCTTCTAATCCTCATTTTAATATTATTCATACTAAGAATACAGAGAAATATTAACCAAATGGTGGCATAATCACTCGGATATTCTATAAACATTTAAAATACTAAAGTTTCAATTATTTAGATTGATGCATTTGTGTTGAAGTGGGTAAGATGATATATTTTAATACTCTTGTTGTATTACAAAGATAAAATAACACAAACCTTTGCTTTTAGCAGCAGAGACTAATTTCTTTAAATCAGATAGAGTTCCATAATCCCCACGTACAGTGGTAAAGTCTACTACATCATCTGTTTCAGGAGCTGTTTCCATCAATGAATCAATTAAGATAGTGTCAACTCCCATATTTTTCAAATAATCAAGTTTCGATTCTAAACCTGGATAAAAATTTGAATTTAAGATTAAAATGATATAGTAAAGACCAAGGATACAATTAAGATAAAACAGCATATTTTACCAGCAATGTCACCCTTTCCATCACCATTGCTATCCTTAAAATTTTTCAAATTAATTCGATAAAAAGTGTTCCCTTGTTTTTGACTTGTATCTGGTGAATCACATTTGGGAGCAAACAGAATTATAGCTATTGCTCCAGCTAGCATACCTACCCACATAATCCAGAAAAGGATAAATAAAAACCATCTCATCTTGACCCAAAACGGATCATTAGCAAATTTCATTAGCTCATCTTTTCCCATGCCTAAAAAATACTTGTCTAACTTCTGAAATGTCAATTTTCGTATCACCATTTTTTGGGTCAAGAAATTTGATTTCTATCTTAGGTTCACTAGAAACACTATTATCCGAAAATAATTTTTCCTGAGCTTCGTCCTGGACATTCCCAGAACTAGATAAAGGTGAAGCCATAATCGACCACTATTCTCAAGAAACAACTGACACCACGCAGAGAACAAGACTGAAGTTAATGGTGCTAAGAAGACAGATAGCGAAGGAGTCTATTCCAAGGAGGTACATATTTAGATATATGCAAAACAAGAGACAGTAAATCAATCTCATAAACTTGGGAACTGATAATATTGTAATACTCGCAATAATAATTAAGACACAAAAAATTTTAAAAGGTTTTCTTTACAAAAGAAGATTTTTTAAGAAATTTATATTTTGAAACAGTTGTGTTATATCTTTTAGTTTTATCGAAACCCGTATTTCGATTTCATCTAAAAAAACAAAAACAATTCCTTTAAAAAGGATTTTAAAAATTGAAGTAAATTCCAGAAGGTTTATGAGTACAAATGTAATAACATTTCATTCCTTTACTATTATTCATTCCATTGACAAAAGCATACTAATAAAATTGTTCTCCATAACGTAAAAAAAAGAAGAAAATTAATATAGTAAAAACCATCCTGGATTTAGGCGATATTGACCCAGCTTTTGTACGCCCTTAAATAAAACAAAATAATTCTAGTTTTTATACAACAAGAATGAAATAAATCGATTCAATAAAACATTGATAAGAGATTAAAAAGAAGGTTATTATTATATTTTTTTTTTTTTTTTTTTAACATTAAATCTTTATTCACACCTGTAAATAATACAATGAACAATCAGTGAATGTGCGGTCAATTTTAAGAAACATGGCGTGATAGGCATGAGGGAGAGCAGCACCCAGCGGTACCTACTCCTGGCATGAAATTATTATAGTAAAAAACAATTCCATATTTGTGTGAAACATGAATCAAGTAAATTGATTTAATAAAACACGAATTTGAGATATTTGCGTTTCATGTAAAATTTCCTAAAATGGATATAATAGTTTTGTTTCCTCGTTGCTCATTTTTTTTTCGGTATCGGGCAGAGCACGGGCAGTTCATTTTTTTCTTTCTGATCGAGAACTGTTGGTGCAGAAAATACGAACTGGACATCACCTGCCTTGTCCCTAATCAGGGAGGGTACAGACTCAGTATATATTGAAAATTATCGTCTCAATTAGTCTGGATATATAGATGGATATGTAGGCACCACCCCTTCTTAAACTAGTCACTAGTTTTCTGTGAACATCTGAGTTTTAAGGTTATATGGTCACACCCCTAACAGATGTCTTGAGCCTGAAACTGTTTGCCCCTCCCTCATTATGAAGACATGTTATGAGGGCAGGGTAGTCTTTAACGTCACATAAGTGTAAGTGTGGCGGTTTAGTGTTGGGAGATTGATTATTTGTTGGCTCTGGTTCGTATGCAAATTAGTTATGGCCCGTATAATCGACCATTAGCCAATCTTCTTATTACTATATTCTGTTTACTTTATTTATCCTAATAATCGTTATCTATATGTCACATCTGTCTGCATTTTTTTTTTTTTTTTTTAACTTTAAGTTTAAATTCATTTTTCTCGTAAAAAATATAATTTCTTCATTACTATATTCTTTTCATGTTTTGTTGGATACTACAATATGTACGATCTTGAATTTATGCCTATCTTTAGAATTCGCTATAATCTATTCCTTATTCCAACTCCTATTTCCACAGTTAAAATGAAATAAAAATGACTTTATTATGATGGAACTAAATTCTCTCAAGAATAAAATTAAAGCGGAAGTTTGATGATCAGAACAGTGTGGTCCTGAAATTTAAATATAAAATAAATTTAAAATAAAAACAAATAATATGGAAGAAAAAAAGGCCAAATTGGTATTTTAGCATCTGTACTGAGAGGTTATCTATTTGATAGGGAAAGGGAAAGGTGGTTGAAAAGGAGCGATTTAAAGTATGAAGCATTTCCCACATGACGTATCTAAGGAGGGAGAGAGTTCCAAAAAGAGGTAACTTTGGCCAGAAAGTAGTTATCAAACGTAGGCAATACGGTGGGAAGGAGGGTAGAAGTCAGAAAGACAGGGTCTGGTAGAACGGGACTGAATGGAGGATTTGAATTGAAATATTCGGAAGATATAACTGGAGCGCTGAGTTCTGACTACCTGGTAGAGGAAGGGACGTAAAAAATACTAACATCTACATATAATGAGACACCGTAATTCGTCGTAAAACTGGGTTATATGCGTGTCTCTGGGGATCTCCAATACAAATCGTATAGCACAGTTCATAATACGCTTGGATTTTGCTTTGAGTTCACCGGAAAGCCCGCTGTACATCACACACAGCCGCCGTCAAAGTGGAGACAAACAGGTAGAAAACAAGAAGTTTACGAGTTTTTAATGGTAGGAGACGAATTGATTTAGGGTTTACTATGGTTCGTCGGGAAATTCGGAAGATGTGCGGTTTCCAGGAGAGAGTATGGTACAGGGTAACTCCAAGATTTAATTAGTTGGGGGGATGCTATCAAGATGGGTTTCATTTTCTCGGCACTTAACATGAGTTCATACAGTTCGCCCAAACATTAATTTTGTTAATGTCCTCTTGAAATTTGGAGATAGCATCGGGGAATTCATTTAAAGTGAAGTAAATGAAAATATGAACATCGTCGGCATTAGGGTGATATTGGAAGTGCTTAACGGAGAGCGGGAGATCATTGATGAAAATTTAAAAAAAGTTAGGAGGTGATGGAAAGGAGCCTTGGGGTACACATGTTAGAGGCAGGGTGTCAGGGCGGAGTTTATTGGGAACTTCAACGTGCTGGGAACGACAAGTAAAGAAAGATTGAAGCCATTGAAGAGCACTTGTGGTTACAGGGAGTCTATGGCGTTTGGATCTCCCCACGTGACTTCCCTTAAACACGCCCGTATTATTTATCTGTAATATTATTATTAAATGCGAACAAAAAAAAATTAACTTGAAAAATTCTTTCTACTGTTCAGAATGACATTCTGCTGTTCGATTCTTCTGTCGGTAACCAAATTCTTTCATAAACCATTATGACCAATGTTAACAAGCAGAAATAGTTAATTCTTTCTAATCAACAAAGTAAAAAAATTAGGCAGATATTAAAAAAATAGGGGTTTAAGCTTCACATTTTTGAGTTACATATACTCACCTAATACGCTCAGCCCAGGAGATCTGGACCACGCGGTTCGTCTCAGGCCCAAAGAATTGGTGACACCGGGGAATATTACCGCTCGGTTTTCTTTCGGCCGACTGTGAGGATGACCTGGTGCGGCAGGGAAGGGTCAAGAGGGACTTCTCTACCCGTCACTTAAGCTGGGAAGGAACACTCACCGAGTTTATGTCAGCGATGGGATGATTTCCACTAACAAACACCTCTACTGTTTAGCCCGCCAGAAAAAGATAACATAACACCTGCTCGCTGCCCTCTGATCCGTATGTAACGTCCCATCGATCCACAGCCTTCGATAGATCGTTCTTAATCCGATCCGCGTCTCTCTGGAACTCCATTCCTTCCAATATGAGACTCCCAAACTCTTTCAAAATTTAAATCCCGCCTATTCAGCTATTTCCTATCGATTCAATTCCTAAATAACCCCAAGTAGAAGCTAATTTAAGGAAAAATCGACAAACAAAGCAGACAGATGAAATTATTTATTTATTAAATTTTTCCTTTTCATGGGTACATCCAAGAGCGAACATTATTTGAAACGTCTATCTTTCAAAGATGTAAGAATAGATAATGTATTATCTTGAATACATTCTGAAGAATTGTAATTTCCTTTTTTTTTTTTTTTTTTTTTTTTTTTAGTATATATTTTTACTTCTTTTTGTTTCTCTTAAATCTTAATATTTTTTTTTTCTGTTCTCATGTTAACATACAGTTTTTTAAAAATGTTTTTTGTACATTTTTACTAGAATTTATCTTTTGAGTTATTTTATTTGTTCATTTTATTACCTTAATTCAGTTGTTTTCAATTATTTTACTCTAAGACTCCAGTTAGGATCCACCTTTTATTTCCTTTTATATTATTCTGAAGAGACTTGTCCCAGAGTAAATAAAGAATTATTATTATATCTTTATTTGAAAGAAATATTATTAACGTTTTAAAATAAAACAATCAATATTTGTTACTTTCACTTACCTATATATGAAATATATAGTAAGGGAAAGTATTGTGATCGTGAAAATTTTGTCCTATGAAACTGAAATTTAAGGCAACTATACGCTCGAGATGCTACAAAATCAGCTAACCAGCTGTATAAAGAGCTACTTTATACCATGCATTTTGCACCTTTTTACGATTTTCTCAAAAACGGCTCCAACTCGTTATATCGATGTAAAAGTTAATGGGCTTTCATATCATGTAGGTTAGATTCTGATTGAAATAATTTGACAGGGCTTAAACGCCGATATTTTCTTCCTCTAAAGTACTTTTAATTTTTTAGATTCGATAAAAATAACCATATTATCTTGTTAACACTGATGAAAAACAAGTTAATAGATGAGTTGGACGAATTCGATAACCAACTAAAGGAGAAAACTGAAAAAAGTATTTGTTTAATGAAATTTTTCTTTTTTGAACATAACATTAATACACATGTATAATATATCGTTGGTAAGCTGATGATTTAAAAAAAAAGTATCTTATTCACAAGCTTGTAACAGTTAATAGAGAGTGATGAAAAGCCGATCAAACTAACTGATTATTTTAGATAGATTTTTTGATAAAACACATGTTTCTATAGAAATTAAATTTAATTAATTCTTTAATGGTTTCACTCATTTTCATCTCTAAATGTATTTGAAAATTCTTTAATCGATATTTAAAACGGTTTTAAGTAAAAGTCGTGTGTTGCCCGCATCAGATTTTTTTTTTTATTAAAACTATAATGCATGTAACTTTTTTTCAATGTGCAAACTTTTATAAAACCACGATTCTTCATTAGATTTCACAAACAAAGTGGAAGAAACAAAAACTCTGTATTAATTATTCAATAATTTTTCTAAAGATAAATGGACAGTTGTTAAAAATTAACACTGTCATATTTAGAAAAATTCCCAAAGATTATATTTTCATTAATAAAGTCTAAAAATTTACTAAGAAAAAGCTATTCTCAAATGTTGACTGGTACTGAGTTTGATTTGTTCCAACAAATCCGTTGCCATAGAAAATGTTTATCCTGGGTTCCCAGCAACCGTTCAAACTAAGGGAATCAGATTTCAACATTGTGGGATATGATGGTCATTTTAACAGATAACTTGATTAAAGGAATGACAAATGATGAAACTGTTATTTCAAAACGAACACATTTGTTACTGAGTCACAAGTCCATCCAAGAACTGGTAAGCAAATTGTATGTATGTATAGTTTTATGAAACAAAAAATATACTTATTGTATGGTTTTGCTGTTACGTTATCTAGTTATGCTCTATATTTGGTTATAATGTATATTTCTATGCAGTTATATTATATTTTATGTTACGTTATATTCTATCTATGAAAGAAAGAATCTTTTGTTTGCTTATGGGTCAATCCATTTGAAATCGTCCAATTTTCATTAATTTTGCCGCTCGACATTTTTGATTTTCGTGATTTTTTGACCAGTTATGCTCTAACCTTTCGTGAATATAAAACCATAAATTAAAAAAAATTCGGGCCAATACTTTTAGTGTTGAAGCCGTTTTAAGTCAGCTTCACGGGGGAAAACATGTGATAGGAAAACATTTCTAATTCCTGTAATTATTTAGATATCAAATCAAAACAAAAATTAATAATAAGATAAATTAATAATTAAAATAAATTAATAATAAAAATACATACTTTGTATTTTTTGTCCTCACAGTCATCACCAAAATAGTGAAAAAATATATTAAAAAATGATGGAAAATCAATAAAAAACGAGATTTTTAACGAGATAAAAGTACATAAAAGAAAAGAAATTCACCTTTAATTATTTTTTATTAT
This sequence comes from Piezodorus guildinii, assembly GCA_023052935.1. Taxonomy (NCBI): domain Eukaryota; kingdom Metazoa; phylum Arthropoda; class Insecta; order Hemiptera; family Pentatomidae; genus Piezodorus; species Piezodorus guildinii. The sequence goes on from CM041295.1 coordinate 77,070,813, forward strand.
ATAGCTTAGTCTTAGTCCTACTTACTGTAAAAATTTCTATCTTGAGAATTCAGCCCTTTTTTCTACATAATTTTCAAAAATAGCAAAAATTGATTTTTCGCGGAAGTTTACACGGAAATATCTCAAAAGGGACTGAGTGAAAAATTATGAAACTAATACAAATTACCTCTCTGTACGATGTGTTTATGTGATATAAATTTGGTTTTTGAGACTAAGCTGGTTTTGGAGTTATAAAACTGTAATAACTGATAAAAAAGCGTTTTCTTTAAAAAATATTAACTCCGGTAATTTTGCATATTTAAGAACCAAACAAAAACTAGAAAGAGGATGAGAGTATTTTATATAATTTTTGTCCTTACAACACATTACCTAGGTAGCCAAGAAAATGGTTTAAAAAATCACGAAAAACTACATCACTGAAACCTTTGGCGCGATATGACAAGGGAAGTTAGATATAATTTTCACGCTTAATTATTTTTCCTTATATAGCCTTATCAACGCACTACTTGTTTTAGAAATTTCGATCGTGTTAGCTATATCTTTTTTTCAATATAAATTTTCAAAGCAGGATTTTTTTCCAGCTTAGTAATCTTTATAGTAAGATATATCAAAAAGGACTAAGTGAAAACTGATATAACACATACAGATTATACCACTATATAAGTACGAGAGAATAAAATTTAGTGGCTGTGACTCAACTGATTCTAGTGTTATTAATTTGGTATGTCTTATATACGTTTGATGAGATGAGGGACGCTCTGGCAAGGCAAGTAATATTTCAAGTATTATATTTCCACCTATTTCCCTAGAACCTTGGAAACTGTCAATAATCAAAATGATCCCAAAACCTCAAAAGCCTCCTGAACATCCATTCTCATACCGTCCGATTTCCCTTTTGCTCATCATGGGCAAGATCCTAGAAAAACTCATTTTGAAACGCCTTTACCCGATCCTAGAAATGAACCACATAATTCCTGACCACCAGTTTGCATTTCGGACATCCCACTCTACAATTCAGCAATGCCATCGTGTGGTGGATGTTATATCCTCCACATTGGAGCGCGGAATGTATTGCACAGGTGCTTTTCTCGACGTGGAACAAGCGTTCGACCGAGTCTGGCACCCAGGACTCCTTTATAAACTCCGTCAATTCCTTCCCGCAACATACTACTTGATAATCCGTTCCTACCTCACTAATAGAACCTTCAAAGTAAATCATAACCTTTCCTACTCTTCCATATTTTCTCAGTCTGCAGGTGTACCTCAGGGTAGTATCTTAGGTCCCATCCTTTGTACGGTATATACAGCTGATATTCCACTCCATCCATCCACTGTCCTCACAACTTATGCGGATGACACTTGTGTGTTATCTGTACATAATGATCCATCCGCTGCATCCCGAACCCTTCAGTCTCACATCACAGCCATTGAGGAATGGTGTCAGAACTGGAGGATTAAAATAAATCCTAACAAATCCCACCAAATTACCTTTACCCTTCGTCGCAAACCGATGACTTCCTGCCCCACTGTATCCTTTAATAATACCCCACTCATACCTGTTGAACAAATCCGTTACCTAGGACTCCATCTTGAAAAACGTCTTACATGGAATCCCCATACGCGACTTAAACGACAAGAAACTGCCCGTAGATACCGATTACTACAACACTTACTAGACAAACGTTCAAAACTTCCAATTTATTACAAAAAGCTCATTTATGTTACCATCATCAGACCCATCTGGACATATGGAATCGAGCTTTGGGGCTCTACTAAACCATCTAATTCCTCTCGTATTCAATCCTTACAATCCAAAATCCTTCGCAAAATCCTAAATGCTCCTTATTTCGTTACGAATAAAATCATCCATAATGACCTAAATATCCCATTTGTCGCAGAACTAGCCCGAAACAGATACGCCTCTTTTCATTCCAAACTCCCAACCCACACGAATCCTCTTGTACGCAACTTATCATTCCCATCTATTCCTGACAACCCTCCGAGGAGATTTAAAAGACGATGGCCTCGAGACCTACTTTAATTAAATTGACTTTGAAGTGCTACCACTGGGTAGTTTCTTACACAAGACATTATCACGCCCATAAGTGTCAATTAGCCCATTTACTTGTTGTATATATTGTATGTACAGTTGTAAATATCAATAAAATATTTATAAAAAAAAAAAAATATATTTCCAAAACAAACTGGGTCTCTGCCATTAAATTTTATTCTATCGTACTTATGGTTTTCCCATCACATGTTTTTGCCCGTGAAGCTGACTTAAAACGGCTGCAACACTAAAAGTATTGGCTCAAAAATAATTTTTTTATGGTTTTATATTCACGAAAGGATAGAGAATAACTGGTCAAAAAATCACGAAAATCTAAAATGTCGAGCGGCAAGGTCTGGACGATTTCGAAATGGATTGACCCTTATGTAAAATAATTCGCACGTAGAGAACTGTAATGAAATGGTAACAAATTGTGTCATAAATACCAGTGTTTATTCAAAAAGCTTACGTTTCTGGGATGTTATGAATAGGGCCAGGTTTTCATTATTTTGCAAGTTCTATTTGCTTGCGTTTATTAGCTTCAAACCCTAACATCTATCCGATTCATCAACTAGAGAATAATATATTACAATTTGATATTGCATGAAATTAAACGGTTGTTTATTTGTATGCATTAAATTGCATTATTTGTTTTGTTTTTTAATTAACCGTTATAATTTAATCGATTTGTACATTGCTCCAGCGGGTTCGTACATTCCATTTTTCAAACTTCAATCACCACCGCTGAGAATGAATGAATGAATGAATGAATAAATGCTTTATTTACATAATATACAAAATAGTAATAACATATATATACATTTTTTGAGATCAAAGCCCACAAGACAATGGCGTTAAGCCGTCTGTCGAGTTGCCCCTTTTTCTTTTCTTTTTTTTTTCAGTTTTGATAATAATTTATATTTTTAGTAATGTTATGATTTATTTTTATTGATTGTAAAAATTTAATAATTAAAATGCTGTACCAAAAAATGTCTGTATTTTAATGATTTATTTAAATATGCTGAAAATTTAACCCAATCTAGCCCATTTAGTCTATCTATTACCTCTTCTGGAGTTAACTTATATTTTCCCAAGTATTTCATCCTGAACTCCTTTAAGACAGGACATATTGCCAAAAAGTGGTAGGTATCCTCTGGCACATTTAGGTTGCACATAGCACAGGTAGGTATCCTATCCCTCCTCCATGGCTGACAATTAAGTCCCATCAGTTCTCCTCTTGCTTTAAATATCAGAGATTTATTATAAAGACTAAGGTTGTTGTGGTGGATGTAGGAAATAGCTATTTCAGGATCAAGTTTTGCATATAACATATGAAATTGGCTATTGCTGGCTGCGGATATCATTTCTGTTCGGATTTTTGTTTCCATTTTATTAATGAGGTAGTCCGGATTCATTTTTTTAATGGTTTCTTTATTAATTTCTATTTGTAGCTGGTCACCTATTTTCATTATTTGCATATACCATGATATCTTTTTTTCTATTACAACTTGTGTTAAGAAATTCGTTAATCTACTTGCAGGGTGGTTTTCTAATACTTTACGGATATATTTTTTTTTTTTTTTTTATAATAATAACAATTTTTATTGAGAAAATTTTACAATCTGTCCCAATTTGGACATTAATAGTATTGCTGAATGATATCAAACATACTACATTCATACAATATTTACACAACATAAAATTACAATAAAATATATACACAATAATGAATCAATACAAAAGTCAATAATTCACTTACACCTATATACACATACACACACTCATACATACATCACATTGAGTGGAGAATCTAGCCAGTGCTAGAACTCCAATATATTTACAAAAGGTCGCGGGGCCACTGCCGTTTCAACCTTCTAGGTGGGTTGTATGGATGAGTGGAGCTGGATAGGGATTGAGCTAAAGGATTAGGATGATGAATGAGGTTCTGGTGGAATTTGGAAAATTTGGATGGAATTAGGTCTGAAATAAATGGAACATTAAGGTCGTGGTGCAAGGTATAATTGGAGACATAATAAGGAGCATTTACTATTGTACGGAGGACTTTGGATTGAAAGGATTGAATGCGTTTGATGTTAGAACGTTTAGCTGTCCCCCACAGTTCAAGTCCGTAGGTCCAGATGGGCTTCAGTATTGTCTTGTAGATTAATAATTTGTTTTCAACTGTAAGTTCAGATTTTCTGTTGAGTAGTCGGTATAACTGTCCGAATCGTCGGTTGAGTTCTTGTCTTTTAAGTCTTGTATGTGGGTTCCAAGTCAATCTTTTGTCTAACAGTAAGCCAAGATACCGGACTGTATCTGAGAGAGGAATCGGTAATGAGTTGAAATAAACTGGCGGACAGGATTTTCGTCTAAGAGTAAAGGTTATGTGTTTACATTTGGCTTCGTTCACCTTTACACGCCAGTTATTACACCAGTGTTCGATAAGGAAAAGGTGTCTCTGAAGGTTTAAGGATGCTGTTTCAGGATTGGAACTGGATGATAGGATGGCGGTGTCGTCTGCAAAAGTTGCCAGAAAGGTATCAGGATGTGTAGGAATATCAGCAGTGTAAAGGATGTAGAGGATGGGTCCCAAGACGCTGCCTTGAGGAACACCGGCCTCAACGGGATAAAGGTTAGAAAATTCTTCACCACAGCGAACTCGGAAGGAACGGTTCGAGAGATAGGATCGGAGAATGAGGTATAGGGACTGGGGTAAATGGGTTTTCAGCTTGAAGAGTAATCCAGTGTGCCATACCCGGTCAAAAGCTTGCGCAATGTCCAGAAACGCACCAGAACAATACTCTTTGCATTCAAGAGCTGAGGAAATATGGTCTACAACTCGGAGCCCCTGTTGAACTGTGGAATGCTGAGGACGGAATCCAAACTGATGGGAAGGAAGATTTTGAGATTCTAATATGGGTAGGATACGTTTTAGAAGAAGCCTTTCGAAGATTTTTGAGAGGATGGGGAGTAGACTAATAGGCCTGTAGGATGAAGTGTTGTTGGAAGGTTTACCTGGTTTTAAAAAAAGGATGATGGTGGAATGTTTCCATAACAGAGGAAAATAGGTGGTGCGGAGGATGCAGTTATAAATATAAGTAAGGAATATAATAGCTTTCTGCGGAAGTTGTCGGAGGATCTGGGGAGTAAGGAGATCGTGTCCAGGAGATTTACGGAGAGTCAGTTTTTGGAGAAGATATTTGACCTCAGAGGGATTAATAGCTTTAGGAGGTAGGGAAAGTGGAATCGGTGACATAAGAAAGTCTTGCACTTTTGCGGTGTGATTGATGTGGGATTCCGGGTGAGGAGTGAATACTTTGGAGAGGTGTGTGGCGAATTCCTCGGCTTTATCTTCATCAGACGCAGCCCAGGAGTCATCACCACGTCGGAGAGGATGGGAAACATGATGGTATTTTAGGATCTTTTTCGTGACATTCCACAGGGAATTATCACGAGCTGATAGAGAGGAGAGGTAGGAATTAAAGGACTGGGAACGGAAGTTCGCCAACTCCCTCTTCAATTGTCTACAATAGAAGTTATAGGAGCGGCGATCTGTTGGGTGTCGGGTGCGCTGCCATAATGATCTTGCTCGGCGTTTGGTGTGGATAAGGTCTATAATAGGTTGTGGAAAATGATTTTGGTCTGGATTTATATTGGAGTGTTTAGGAGAGGAAGCAGTCCAGACAGCTTGTTGGATGGCGGTGGTAAAGGAATAGACGGAATTATCTAGGTCATCTTGGGTTTTGAGGGTTACTCTGAGGTCAATATTATCGGTCAGGATTTGGCGGAAAAGGTTCCAGTTGACAGGGCCTCGGATGAATGATGGTGGAATGGGTTTTGGAATTGGAGTGAGAGATACTTTTAGGATCAGTGGACTATGGTCTGAGGATAGTTCATCAAGGCGAGTTAAAGACAAGTTGAGAGAGCCTAATCCGCTGTGGATAAAGAAGTCGAGGATGTCAGGATTGCGGTTAGGATCGGTTGGCCAGTAGGTAGGGGAGTCAGGAGGCAGGATATTAAAATTTCGGGAGTTGAGTGCAGACAGCAAATTTCGTCCCCGAGAATTCGTGGTTCTGGAACCCCACTGCTGATGCTTGGCGTTTAAGTCTGCACCCAGAATGAAACGATTTCCTAAGGAATCCAGGAAGGATACAAATTCGGAATTGGAAATGGAATGTTTAGGAGGGCAATATGCAGATGTGAGGGTTACCGGAAAGGAAAAAGTCTTGATTACTATGGATGTGGCTTGTAGGAAATCATAGGTGGGAAGTGGGAGTAAATGATGAGAGAGGGATTGGTGGACAACGATAGCAGAACCGGCATGGGCTTTACCGTCTGGGTGGTCAGTACGGTATGTCATGTATTGCGGTATTTTGAAGTACTGTTTAGTCGTTAGTCTTGTTTCAGTTATAAGTGCAACATCGATTGTTTTGTCTTGCAACAACGCTGTCAGTTCGTCAGTATGATTTCTAATACCATTCGCATTCCAAAGGAGAATGGATAAGGAGTTAGGTGAAGTCATTTAAGGATTTTTCAAGGCAGGGATTAGATTCGATACTAGATTTGTAAGGAGTGATATAAGCGGCATAACAAGAGATTTGATTTCGGAGATGAACGATGTCATTAGACTGGTAAGATCTGTGACGTTTGATGGTGGAGGGATATGAGAAATTTGATGTTGAGGAGTTTTTTGAAGATTAGGTAAACTTTGAGGGATAGATTCTTGTACAATAGATTGAGAATGTTGAGGAAAATGTTGTTCCGGCAGTGCCTCGACTTCATGATTCTGGTTACCACCTCCAAGCAAGTGGGCAAATGACACGTTAGAATTTACAAGTTTTGATGGTTCTCTTCTGCTTCTGGTTGGTACAGCTGTTTCATTCGGATCCTGAGGTTTTTGGTATCTGGTTCTGAGTTTCTTGTAGATTTCACATCCCTTGTAGTTAGCCGGGTGGTCCTTGAGGCACAGAGCACATACAGCGGGTGCTGATCTTGATCTTGTACATTGTTCTGTTTTATGCTGTTCACCGCATTTCACACAGCGTGGTATGTGATGGCAATAACTTTTGGTATGACCATATGCCTGACAGTTATGGCACTGGACTATTTCTTTCTTTGTGTAAGGTTTTTCAACTTTTACACGGGTATAGTACAGTCTGCTGAGGTCATAGATTTTTTCGACTCCTGCTGATGGTTCCAAGTCCACGAAGAATAGAGGCAGTGGACTTTTATCTTTTAGAACGTTGGTGACTTGCCTCACTTGGAATCCTAATTCTGTCAGTTCTTCTTTGATTGCTTCAACGGGTGTTGAGGAATGTAGGTTTCTGATTACGACTCTTAATGCTCTCTCTTGGCGCAGCTGATAAGTATGAAAGTCAGCTTTGGTCTCAGTCAGATATTTTACAATCTTTCTGTAGGTTTCAGCAGTAGTCGGAGATATTTTAGTATCATTGGTTCTACTTATACAATAATAACTATTAGGATCTGTTACTTTGTTTAAATGCGCACACATCAGTTTAAAATTTTTAATATTTTTAACAAATATTGGTGGAGGTAGTGGTTCTCTGGGTATAGGAGAAGATTCCATGGTTTCTTTTTCATTTTGGAGGATCTGAAATGGATTCGGTGTAAAAAACGGAGATTCATCAGTTATTCCTTGTGATGATGTGCTGGGCTGTGGTTCAGAACCTAATGAGGTAGCTGACGCGGTCGCTGGTGGAATCATTTTTTTATTTTGTTCACGGCGGGGTCTCTGTTTTGTGGGAGACGAGTTAGAACCTGCAGATCTAGATCTTTTACTTGCAGACTTTGAGGACATGACTTGATGAAAATATCTCATTGATTAAGAAAATAATAATAATAAATAAATAATGAGATAAGAATTAAAGATAAAAGAAAGATAATTAAAAGAAAAGCAAGCCCGAGCTTGCCGAGCTAGCGGCAATCAGCTGATCAGTGACCCTTCTTTCACTTTTTCGTGATTGTACAAAGTAAATTATAACTTTGCTTACCGAAACTTCTCCAATATTCACTGCCGTAATATTCCTTAGGTCTAGTGATCTTCTCCAGACTGAATTCTAGCGAATTCCTACTGAAAAAAGCAAAAATCTGAGAGACGATGTAACGTATGACTGTTATCATCGAGCGCATCAGCTGATCCGGATATATTTTAGATGTAATTTTAAGGTATAACTGTAGAGGGGAGAGGTGGCAGTTTCTAAATATAGTATGTAATCAGGCGTGTTCTGTGGGAGATAAAAGAGCCTTTTTATGAAATATTTTTGTACCCTTTCTACTTCCGGTAAATTCAAATATCCCCATACCTGAGCCCCATAGCAAACCACCGCTCGTAGGGCGCTGTTAAAAACTTGCATTTTTTTATTTACTGGAATATTTTTATTATCTATAATTTTTTTCCATACACTATTTATTGCAAATTTAGCTTTTATTACTTTTTCTCTATTGTTCATTTTAAAGTTGAATTTTGGATTGATGTTTATTCCTAAATATTTATAATTATCAACGCAGCTCACTTTTTGTCCTTCGAAATACCATTTCTCATTTTTCTTTAATCTTCCCCCTCTTTTTCTGCACACCATAATTTGGGATTTATTGAGGTTAACTTTAAGATTCCATTTCTGGCAATATATTTCCAAATCTCTTATCATTAATTGTAGGGAAGTAGGTGAAGAGGCTAAAAGCACAATGTCGTCGGCGAACATCAATGTTTTAATTTTCCATTTGTTTATAATAATTCCACCACATAAATCATCTTCCAGATCATTAATGAATATTGTGAATAGTGTGGGACTTAGCAGGCATCCTTGTTTCACCCCCATTTCGCAAGGGAAGGCAGTTGAGAGTCCATTCTTACTCCAAATCTTTGTATCCGAATTATTATAATAATTTTTTAAGATATTAATAATTTTGGTTGAAATGCCTAGCAGGGATAATTTGTAAAATAATGCTTTTCTGTCTATACTGTCGAATGCCGCTTGGAAGTCCACAAAAAATAAATAAACTTTTTCATTTTGACTGAATTTAATATTTATAATGTTGTATAAATTAAAGATATTGTCTATGGTGCTGTAACCTTCTCTAAACCCCGCTTGCGTTTCTTTTATAATATTTTTTTGCGTTAGCCACCTTTTTATTCTCTCCATAACCACACCCGTGAACAATTTAGCAACTGTATTAAGTAAGGATATGCCTCTGTAATTCTTCACTTCATTTGGGTCTCCCTTCTTGTATATTGGGAAAATAAGACTCTGTTTAAACATTTTTGGCACTTCTTCTTTGTCCCATATTTTATTAAATAGACTTTCAAGCAGAGAGGCGAATTCCTCAGGTAGATGTTTCAAAAATTCAAAAGGGATACCATCTTGTCCTGGGGCTTTATTATTTTTACTTTTTTTTATTATATTAATTATTTCCCCTGAGCCGATTCTACTATCCAATGACTCTTCATAAATATAAGGTTCTGCATAATGTATGGGTCCAGATAAAAGAGGTGGATTTAGAAGTTGTTTGAAGTGGTACACCCACCGGTCAATAGGTATGTTGGGGTTACAAATGTAAGTTTTCTTCCTCAAAGCATTGATACTCTCCCAGAAATCTTTGTTGTCCTTTGCACCTTCTATTTTTGCTACTAATGATTCATAAAAAGATATTTTCTTTCTTTTACATAATGTTTTATAGTTTTTGTTTTCAAGTAAATACCAGTTTTTCATAAGAACTGAGTTTGTTTTTCTGAATAAATTTAAAAACTTAAAAGAGGTTTTTCTACTTCTATAGCATTCATTATCGAACCATTTCTCTCCTGTTTTTGGTTTATGAAAAAATTTATTTTTGCCTGCAGCTTGCTTAATGAGACCTATAAATCTTTCTAGTAACAAATCTACATCATTTACTTTAAATTCATCCCATTTTATACAAGTTTTCAAATTATGTATGAAATTTATTTCTTGTTCTTTGTTCCACAATAGTTTCGGTAAAAGTGGTATTAGCCTGTTATTATTATCTACATTTAAACCTGCCAGAATTAATTTTATCGGTAGGTGATCCGAAAATGTTTCCGGAATAATTTCGAAATGTCTAATATTTTTTACATAGCTAATAGATGCCATGCCCAAATCAATGACGGAAGATCCTCTGGCGGATATAAACGATAGCTCTCCTTCCTCATCTCCAAGCGTTCTTCCATTTAAAATAATAAAACCATGATCTTCACAAAATTCCGCAACTTTAATTCCTCTTTCATCTATTTTACCGTCTTTTGAATATCTGATTTCAGTTGTTAAGTTAGTTCCCTCTAAAATTTCATTAGGACATATTTGCAAGTTTCCAGTGTGAGCATTCCAGTCACCGATAAGAACAACATCATAATTTCTAGTTAATTCAATTAATTCTATTATTTCATCAAATTCGCTATTCCAATTACTGGTATTTAAATAGATCGGAACCAGATATATTATTTTTTCATTAATTTTTAACTTAATACAGATTTTATTTTGTATAATGCAGTATTCAACTTGATTTTTATTGAATTTTGTTTTATTAAATCCATATAGATATCCCCCCCTGGCTCTTCCCATTATTCCTCCCTTTTTAGCACCTATAAACTTCAATTCAAAATCTAAAAATTTTTGTTTATAAAATAACACATTTTCTTCTACTAGAAATGTCTCTACCAACATAAAAATATCGAATTTTTTGACAAATTAAAAAAAAAACATTTTCTTTAGATTTAATTCCCCTTATATTATAAAATAAAATATTTATCTCACCTAAATTATTAATAATAGCTTTATCACTCTCACTTATACCATTTTTTACACTAACTTTCCTTCGTTTTTTGAACTAGCACTGGAAGTATACGGTTGACTGTTATTGGGGGCCGCCTCACCGCTACGGAGATCCTCTTTAAGAACTGCTTTCATGCTCTTCATCACTTCTTCGGAAAATGTAGTTCCCATTACTTCTTCCAGAATCCTTATTCCATCTTTTCCATCACATTTAAGACCCTCATCAAAGTCCCAGAAGAACCTTTTGTTTTTAAATAAAAGGTAGAAATCTCTAATTTGGACAACAGCGTTCTTATCCACTTGTATAATTTTTTCTTTTATCTTCCATAGGCACCTTCTTCTCTTCCTAGTTCTTCCAGAAAGATCCTGTGTATAAAGATCCCACTGCCTTTTAACTTCCTTGAATTTTTCAGAATATCCCATATAATTTTTTTCGTTATCGAATTCTGCTAGAACTATGTTTTTTTGCGTGTTATTCTTGATTTTAAAAGCATTATTAATTGTGACATTATTTACACTAAGCACTTCGTCGCATAAAGTCTTGATAGTTTTTGGAATATCTTCGTTACTTCCTCTCAGACCTCTGAAAATGAGGTTTTTCATTTTATTTTTATTAATAAATTCTCAATAATATTACTCATATGTTTCTCTTTTTCTTTTAATGTTTTGATTTCTTTTCTTAACTCTTCATTTTCTATTAGTAATTTATTTTCTAACAATTTAAAATCTTCTTTTGATGGTATCTCTTTTTTTAGAGATTCAAATTTAACGTCTAACATTTTATTAAACCGTTCCATCATTTTTTCTATTTCCATGGCTTCTATTGTTTCAGTCTGAACTTTTTTATTTTTTATTTCTTCAGGGGAATTTATAATCCGTTTTCTTTTCGTTGAATCTACAGATTTTGGTGAAGAGACACCTTCATTAAGCTCTTTTTTTCTATTCATATATTTACGAGCCAATAGGTTTGACAAGTAAATAAACAGTACTCCACTGACCTTGCTAGATAAGAGACGGCTAACAGATCTCGGGTGGGGGCTATCCTGTTCAGGCCCGCTCCAGATAACACCAGGTGAAGCCAAAAATTAGCAAATAGTTACGCAATCACCACGGAGGTATCCGTCGTGATTTTCTTCAAAATTCACAGAAATACTCTGAAACACTATATTTCCGCGTATACCAATTCTTATTTCGAAACGGCTTCACAAACGAATTCTAAGATCAATCGGTACGGAGACGATGTTACTACACTGCCGGTCTGGGCGCAAGGAGAACGTTTTTGGAAAAAATAATGTTACGGGCTACGGGGTGTGAGAAATGAACTACTCCAGTTTACAAATTACAAATATTTATTAAATACAGAATGTACAAATACAAAGGGATTACTAACCACTATAGTTACAATAATAATTGAATTACCAGCTTAACTACTAAACAGTCGACATATAAAATCAGGTATTCCTAACAAATAAACTACTTACGTAAATTTATACAATATGCTAGATTTATTCTAAAACTTACAACTATAAGTTATATATAAACTACAGTCTTCTAATTTCCCACCGACCGGTTATCACAATACTGACACACAGTTTCACTACACTGTCACACTGTCACGAACGGTTCACTGTCACTGTTCACTGATACATCACAGATGCTTGTTGAGCCGGATTAAGACTGACTCCCCCAGGCTTAGGGGACCGCTATTTGTACCAGCGCCGAATCTTCTAGACCCGGGCGCAGGTAAGACGGGTGGGCCTTTCCAGGCACTTCGAGGACTGTCCAGGTCCAGAAGTCTCTAGCCTCATCTAGGCCCCTCCAGGCGTGGTCCACCCGTCATTGTCTTGACCGTAGCACTACCCCCTCCTTAGACGTGCTCTGCCCCAGAGCACAGATTGCAGAAGCTGAGCGATGCTGATCTTCCTCCGATGTAGGTGTTTTGTCTTTCCAGGGGTTGAACGTGCATACCATTATGATGACTCCAGAGTTGGCGAACGTCTCTTCTACAATGTTCCTGACAATCCTCCACTCCAGGCCATCGTATCCACAACCCAACTTCGGGATGGCGAGCTTGGTGACACGCAGTTCCAGAAGCTTTCTCCGCAGGTCGCCAAGACTCCGGCGCAGTGTGTCGTATGTCGGCTTCTGCTCTGATGAACTCTTGGTAACCAAGTAAAACAGGTGCCGGCCTTCATGCTCTTGATGGAGAGTCTTCCCAACTCTTGGTCCCTGGCGTTCCAGCTCTTCAATTCCAGCGAACTTCTTCCTGAAGAAGTGCCTTAGGATGGGGAGTTAGGTCCTTGTCGGTGAGGTTCCTCACTTGCTGTTCCTCTGTAGGGCCATGGTTTCCCTTGTATGGAGCCAATCGGTTGAAATGGACTACCTTGGGTTTTCCTTTGGGCTGCTTCCTGATCCTATAGATGACATCATTGATCCTCTTGATGACCTCATACGGTCCGTCCCAGGAGTTTTGAAGTTTCGGTGAGTAGCCTTGCCTTCTTCGAGGATCGTGTAGCCAGACCAAGTCTCCAGGTTGGAAGCCACCTTTCTCTGCCTTGATGTCGTAACGCTCCTTCATCCTGTCACTTGCTCCCTGGATGTTTGTGCGAACCTTCTCGTGAATAGTGTTCATTCGCTTCCGTAGGTTCGTGACGTAGTCTTCTCCGGCGACCTCCTCATCAGGCTTGAAACCGAATTTCAGATCGCAAGGCAAGCGTAGTTCTCTGCCGAACACGACATTGGCGGGGGTCTGCCCTGTCGTTTCATTAACTGAACTACGATAGGCTAGCAGGAACAGATGAAGATATTGGTCCCAGTCTCGCTGATGGTCAGAAACTACCTTGGCCAAATATCGACCCATCGTCCTGTTCATGCGCTCTACCATGCCATCGGACTGAGGGTGAAGAGGCGTCGTTCTGGTCTTCCGTATTCCTAGAGCCTCGCACATCCTGGTGAAGACTGCCGACTCAAAGTTTCTTCCTTGGTCAGCATGAAGTTCCATGGGCACCCCAAACCGACTGACGAGCTGCTTCACGAGAACATCTGCAACCGTGGCGGCCTCCTGATTCGGAAGGGCGTAAGCTTCCACCCACTTTGAAAAATAGTCCATGGCCACGAGAATATATCGGTTGCCATTATCTGTCACAGGAAAAGGGCCAGCGATGTCTACCGATATTCTCTCGAATGGTGCTCCTACGTTGTATTTCTTCATAGGTGCCTTCTTTTTCCTTATCGGTCCATTAGAGGCGGCACAAGTTGCACACCGCCGGCACCAATCTAACACATCGTCCTTGAGGTTTGCCCAGTAAAAGCGTTCACGAACCTTTTCTAATGTCCGGTGAACTCCAAGGTGGCCACCAGATGCTCCATCATGTAATTCCCTCAGTACTTCGGGCACTTTAATCTTTGGTACGATGAGCTGTAGTCTCCGCTGATCTCCCTCTGTGTTCTCCAATGCTCGTTTCTGCAGACCTTTGTCCAGTAGAATGGAGTCCCATTGAGCCCAATAGTTTTTTATATTTTTCGACATTGGAGCAACATCCTGCCAGCTTGGTCTCCTTTGGCCTGATAGCTTCCATTCCCTTATTTGTTTCAAGTCCGGGTCCTCGTCCTGTTCCTTTGCCAGTTGTGTGTCCTGCCAACCGTCGGTAACGACCGTAGTCCGCAACCTGTTGCTTGCTTTTCTTCTTGTCGAGAACAATGCTTGCATTCTCCGTCACAGGGTCTCCTTGAGAGCGCATCCGCATTCCGGTGACTCGTTCCAGAACGATGAGCAGATTCGAAGTCATATTCCTGAAGGCGCTCGATCCACCGTGCAACTTGTCCCTCCGGTGACTTGAATCGCAGCAGCCACATTAGAGCTGCGTGGTCCGTTCTCAGTAGAAATCTTCTTCCATACAGGTATTTATGAAAGTGCTCTATGGACTTAACCACTGCCAGAAGCTCTTTCCTTGTGACACAGTAGTTGCGTTCTGGAGCTGACAGTGCTTTGCTGAAGTACCCAATAACCTTTTCTTCCCCGTCTTGGAGTTGGGAAAGGACGCTTCCAATAGCAGTGTTGCTGGCATCTGTGTCAAGAATGAACTTGCCCTCGGGACGTGGATAGCTTAGAATAGGCGCACTACTCAATTTCTTCTTTAACTCCTCAAATGAAGCCTGACACTCGCGATCCCAAAGGAAAGTCCGTTTTTCCTCAGTGAGCCTGGTAAGAGGTTTTGCGATGTTGGCGAATCCTTTCACGTACCTCCTGTAGTAGGTGCAGAGCCCGAGGAAACTTCTCACTTGGTGCTTATCTCGAGGTGCTGGCCAATTGGTGATCGCTGTAATCTTCTCTGGGTCAACAGCAACTCCGTTGTCTGATACAACATGCCCCAGGTAGTTGACTTGCCTTCGGAAGAGATTGCACTTCTTCGGGTTCAGTTTTAGATTAGCTGCACGCAGCCGTTCGAAGACCCGCTCCAGATTCTCCAGATGGTGAGCGAAGGATTTTCCCAGTACAATGATGTCGTCCAAGTAAACCAGGCATATCTCCCAAGAAAGGCCTCTTAAGACGCTTTCCATCAGCCTCTCGAACGTTGCAGGTGCATTGCAAAGCCCGAATGGCATTACCGTAAATTGCCAGAGGCCAGTGCCGATTGAAAATGCCGTCTTCTCCTTATCTTCCGGTGCCAATCCAACCTGCCAATATCCACTGCGGAGATCCAAGGTAGAAAATAGTTTGCAACCCTCTAGTGTGTCCAGCGTGTCGTCAATCCTTGGGAGTGGGTAACTGTCCTTCTTCGTGGCGTTGTTCAAAAGACGGTAATCTACGCAGAATCTTGTCGTCCCATCTTTCTTTTTCACTAGTACGACAGGAGACATCCATGGGCTACTCGAGGGCTCGATGACCCCATCATTCGCCATATCCTTAATAATCTCGGCATCCTTTCGTTTAGCTAGCGGCAGCCTCCTCGGGATCTGTCGGATGGGCTTTGTATCCCCGGTGTCAATTTTGTGCTGGACGATGTTCGTTCTACCCCGTGGTCCTGAGCTGATCTCGAAAATGTCCTGCCATCGGGTAATCAATCTCTTCACGATTTCGCTCTGTTCAGGCGAAAGTTCTCTGCATGATTCCTCCACGAATCCTTTTAATTCTTCGGGTAGTCCTCGTTGCTCGGTGGGGTTGCGTTGTAGCTGTCGGACTACTGAGGTAGCGGCCGTACATTCTCCGACTGGTGTTCCTCTCTTTAGTGTCACCGGGAAGCTGTTCAGATTCATCAGTCGGATTGGGGTGGTATGTCCGACCTTGATGAGAGACCTTGCAACCAGAACACCGCGTCCGACTTCCTGCTCCTCGTGCTTCCCAGGTTCAAGTAGAAGACATTGACCCTCCGGTAGTCGTCCATTGATCGTCCCATGCGTCAGAATTTGACTCCGTGCAGGTAAAGTGGTGTCTTCTAGTAGGAGTACTCGTGCATAGAGGTCCTTTCCCTGCCGAAGGATGACCTCTTCGTCTCCCAGCGTCATCACACCTCTCGACATGTCCAGCTTGATCCCGTATTTGATCATCAAGTCCATGCCGAAGATGACTTCCTCGTCTATTTTCGCCACGAGAACGCGGTGCTCTAGACGTTGGCCCCCGATGAAGAAAGTGGCAACTGTCTCCCCGTAGACCTCGGCTGGCTGTCCTGTGGCTGTCCGTAACGCCCAAGTGGTAGGTGATATCTTATTAGCGTTAACTGCCTTCGGGTTCAGTATTGTCATGGTTGCGCCGGTATCCAGCAGAAAACTCCGCAGCTGCCCGTTCACCATTCCATCCACATAAAAACTATTTGTCTTGCTCCCTATTGTCGCGATTCTCACGGCGACCCTGGGGCCTTCGATGCTACGGGTTGACAGTTGCCCCTTCCCATCAACCCTCCTTAGTTTTCCTGTGGCTTTTTCCGGCTTCCTGGTAGGACACTTGCTTCTGGGGTGTCCAAGTTGACCGCAGCTCCAACAGCGTATCTCATTTTTGCGTGTCCTGAGGGCTTCCAAAACCTTTGTTACTATGCCCTCGATGGTGGAGGCCGCGTTATGCTCCGCTTCTGCCGCTCGAACTCGTGCGTGTCCACGGACTGACTGCCTGACAGCCTCGAATTCCATGGCCTGCGACAATGCATCGCCCAAAGTCTTAGGGCGTGCGAGTTTCACTGCCTGTTGGGTTTCCGGGTCTCGAAGTCCATCCAGGAATTTGTCGATAGCCAAGCTCTCGTAGACGTCGTCGGTGACTGTTGGGTAGGCATTCCTCACTAGCCGGGCGATATCTGCTTCAAATTCCTGCAGCGTCTTGTTGGTCTTCTGGACCCTGTTCTTTAACTGGGAACGGTATAGTTGGTCCATGTGGCGATGGCCGAAACGCATCTCCAGTCTTCTCCTCAGCTCACCGTAGTTGCACCGCTCCGACATGGGCATCCCCTGTAGCACTCCTAAGGCGTCTCCACGCAAGGCTAGGCACAACGCTGATGCTTGCGTCTCCTTTGACCACCCGTGGATCGAAGCCGCTGTCTCGAAGAGAGTCATGTAGTCCTCCCACGGCGTCTTCCCGTCGAACAATGGGATGGTGTTGTGCGTTGGTGGCATCCCAGCATTGGCGGAGGGAATGGTGTTGTGAGGGCTTCTCTCAGAGGGTTGGTCGGTGTCGATTGTCGGTGGGTTGCTCATACGTTCTTCTAGAGCTTCTATTCTTACCCTAAGTTCATTTTCTACTGAATCGACTTTTTCTCCCAATCTAGATTCTACATCAGCTAACTTATTATCTACACTTTCCATTAACTTAGTTTCTAAATTGCCTAACTTAGACTCCAATGTATTTTTAACAGTACTTAATTCAGTTTTAAAAGTTGCAGACAACTTACTGAAATCATTTTCAAACGTAATCTCGTCTGGATTTTCCCCTGAATCAACAAAAAATTGGCGCAAGCGTTGTTGCAGTACTGATTTCGTTCCGGAAGTATCCAGATCTCGTTCTTCTAACTCCCGTCTTAAGTCTGCAACTTTTAAATCATTCAGTCCAACACTCTGAGAAGTCATTTTCCACACAGTAGCCCAATAATTACAAAAACAAGAAAACCAAAATTATAACCATTTACAATGATCCCACTTCTGACACCAAATTGTTACGGGCTACGGGATGTGAGAAATGAACTACTCCAGTTTACAAATTACAAATATTTATTAAATACAGAATGTACAAATACAAAGGGATTACTAACCACTATAGTTACAATAATAATTGAATTACCAGCTTAACTACTAAACAGTCGACATATAAAATCAGGTATTCCTAACAAATAAACTACTTACGTAAATTTATACAATATGCTAGATTTATTCTAAAACTTACAACTATAAGTTATATATAAACTACAGTCTTCTAATTTCCCACCGACCGGTTATCACAATACTGACACACAGTTTCACTACACTGTCAAACTGTCACGAACGGTTCACTGTCACTGTTCACTGATACATCACAGATGCTTGTTGAGCCGGATTAAGACTGACTCCCCCAGGCTTAGGGGACCGCTATTTGTACAGCGACTTATGCCGACGACACGGCGATCTTAACAAAACATAAAATTGCAACCCACGCCTCAGAGATCCTACAACAACATCTAATAAAATTACATGACTGGTTCAAACTCTGGAAAATCCGATTGAATAATGACAAATCACACCATATCACCTTTACTCTTCGACATGACACGAGTCCTCCCGTTTTCTTAGACAACACACAAATTCCACAGACGGACACTGTACATTATCTTGGTTTGACGTTTGACAGAAGAATGACTTGGGGCCCGCATATTAACCAAAAAAAGAAAACCCTTAACCAAAGACTGAGACTTCTTTACTCACTCTTTTCAAAACACTCGAAACTAAAACTTCGACAGAAATTAAACACCTATACTTACCTACTGAAACCTATTTGGACTTACGCATCACAGCTATATGGGACAGCTAAAAAGACTCACATTAACAAACTTCAAATCTTTCAGGCTAAAACGTTTAGAACAATTACAAAAGCACCGTGGTACGTTAGCAACATAACTTTACATACTGACCTTAAGATGCCAACCGTCAATGAGCACATACGGACACACTACAAACGTTTCCACGACAAACTACAAGGTCACCCTAACACACTAATCAATGACATGGCCACAACACTCATGCCAGGAAATGCCTACAGAAGGCTGAAGAGGAGTTGGATGAGAGACCTTCTCCTTTAGTAATATACACTAATTTCATGCCAGGAGTAGGTACCGCTGGGTGCTGCTCTCTCTCATGCCTATCACGCCATGTTTCTTAAAATTGACCGCACATTCACTGATTGTTCATTGTATTATTTACAGGTGTGAATAAAGATTTAAAGTTAAAAAAAAAAAAAAAAAAAAAAAAAAAGTATTTAATAATCTATACATTTTTAAAACGTTGGATAAATAAAGATAATGACAAGATATGGACCACATCCTCATAAAAAGTTGGGAAATTTTATAAAAAATGATGCCAAACACTGTTGATGGTTATTAAATCCGTGCCAAGGTGAACGTCGACATTCTCTGCTAAGGAAAAGGTTGATTTGCATGTCGGATATACTGGCACAACTGTAAAGCTGTTATTTAATTACCATATTACAGATTGATCACAAATACGACAACTGATATAGAAAAACATAAAAGCTATTGATATTTTTTTAATAACAGGCGGATAAAAAATTGAATATTTACATAAATAAAAACTTTCACAAACGTTCCACGGTATGCAGTTTTAGTAATCTAGTGAGACAAAATTCGACATAACTAAATAAATTACTGTTTGATGCTGGGTGCAATAAAATTAATAATCCAACTCAATAAAAGTCAAAATGAACAAACAAAACCTTGGGCGGGCAACACACGACTTACACGTATCTCAGTATTTAAAAGAAATTTAAAAATTATAATATAAAGTTGGAGTTAAATAAAAAAAAATCAAAGAATTATATTCAGTTTCGTTTTTTAACCCTTTACTGTAATCATTTAAAATAAATAACATAATCGAATTTTACGTTTGCACATAAGTTGATTTGTCCGAATTCAAGGAAAGTTTGTGCTAAATTATATAAAAATGTAGGTATTTTTTACTTTAGGTGCACCATTTATTTTTTATTTTTATTTCTTTATAGTAATTTACAACTGTATTAAAGAACACAATAAGTAAATATGTAGAATGAAAATTAAAAGTCATGAAAATGTCTTGAGAAAGAACTACACAGTGGTAGCACTTCACTAACTATTTTAAGGCAGTAGGTCCCGAGGCCACCTTCTTTTCAGTCGCCTTGGAGGGCTATCAGGAATATCTAAGAAAGATAAATTACGGACAAGTGGGTTTGTATCGGCAGGGAGTTTAGAATTAAAAGAGGAGTATCTATCACGGGCTATGTCAACAAATGGGATGTTTAGGCCATTATGAAGGAGTTGATTTGTGACAAAATAAGGGGCACTCTGGATTTTGCGAAGGATTTTGGATTGTAAGGACTGGATGCGGGAGGAATTAGATGGTTTCGTAGAGCCCTAAAGCTTGATTCCATATGTCCAAATAGGTCTGATAATAGTGATGTAAATGAGTCTTTTGTCTAGTAAGTGTTGTAGTAATCGATATCTTCGAGCAGTTTCTTGTCGTTTCAGTCTTGTGTGAGGATATTTTTAAAGATAAAAAGTAACTGTTATTATTTTGCACTATGGTTTTTTTATATTTGAAGTAGGTTATCTACTATTTCCTCTTTTTGCAATTTCGTTTAATATGAATACAGGCGAAGTTGCTGACGGGATTTTTCTTTTCATATAACGATTATCTATTTTCTGCCAGGAAAAGTATTTTGTTCTTTTATGCTTGGGGGAATCGTTATGCCACTAATAAGTTTTGCAGGAAAGAATTAAAAACATTATCAAAGAGGGGATATGAGAAGGAGAACTTGTTCGAAAGAATACAACAGTCTATAAATAATTATTGGTTTTTAGATTAAAAAAAATAAATAAATAAAAATAAAAACGATGTGTGATTGTAACCTTTACGAGTGACTGAAATAAAACCTCTTTGATATTGTGTCATAAACCGTTTAAATTAAACAAATCTGGTGAGCGCAAACACACGACTTTCACTTACCTCCGTTGTCAAAATTAATTTTAGAAGTTTTAAATACAATTAGAGATTAAAATAAATTGTTAAAGAAATAATTAAATTAAGTTTGAATACAAACATGTGTTTTATTAAATTATCAATTATATTATTATCAACGACAGTCAGTTTGTTTTATCACCATCCGTTAACTTTTAGAATTTTGTGTTTATGATAATATTTTTTCTAAAATCTTTAGCTATCCAACGGTATGTTATACATCTATATTTATGCTTTAATGTTAAAAAAAAAACCAAAATCATATAAAAAATATGTTTGCACTTTTCTCCTTTAGTTGTTTATTGAATTCGCTCAACTTGCATATTTAGCCGTTATTTATCAATTATATTAAGATGATTTGCCTTTATAAAGATAGTTTAGAGGAAGAAAATTTAAAATATCGGCATTTAAACC
Organism: Piezodorus guildinii; assembly: GCA_023052935.1. Taxonomy (NCBI): domain Eukaryota; kingdom Metazoa; phylum Arthropoda; class Insecta; order Hemiptera; family Pentatomidae; genus Piezodorus; species Piezodorus guildinii. The sequence continues at coordinate 77,092,260 of CM041295.1, forward strand.
CAGACAGACTATTTCAATAAAAAAGAAACCTACATAATATCAAATCCCATTAAATTTTGCATCGATATAGCATGTTTAATCAAAATTGTTAGAGCCGTTTTTGAGAAAATCGTAAAAAGGTGCAAAATGCGTTGTATAAATTAGCTCTTCTGGTTAGCTGATTTTTGTGAAAAAGTTGCTGTAACATCTCGGGCGTATAGTCATCTTAAATATGTAGTTTCAGTTTTATAAGAATTTTCGTTTTCGAGCTGGACTTACCACAAACACACGGACTCACGGACACACAGACACACACACACACACACACAAAGACATTTTTGCGAGCCTTGGTTATTTGGACTCAGGGGATCCTTTCTTTTTTTTATTTAAATCTTTATTTACACCTGTCAATAATACAATGAACAATCAGTGAATGTGCGATCAATTTTAAGAAACATGGCGTGATAGGCATGAGGGAGAACAGCACCCAGCGGTACCTACTCCTGGCATGAAATTAGCGTGAATTACTAAAGGAGAAGGTCTCTCATCCAACTCCTCTTCAGCCTTCTGTAGGCATTTCCTGGCATGAGTGTTGTGGCCATGTCATTGATTAGTGTGTTAGGGTGACCTTGTAGTTTGTCGTGGAAACGTTTGTAGTGTGTCCGTATGTGCTCATTGAGAGTTGGCATGTTAAGGTCAGTATGTAAAGTTATGTTGCTAACGTACCACGGTGCTTTTGTAATTGTTCTAAACGTTTTGGCCTGAAAGATTTGAAGTTTGTTAATGTGAGTCTTTTTAGCTGTCCCATATATCTGAGATGCATAAGTCCAAATAGGTTTCAGTAGGTAAGTATAGGTGTTTAATTTCGAGAGTTTGAACCAGTCATGTAATTTTATTAGATGTTGTTGTAGGATCTCTGAGACATGGGTTGCAATTTTATGTTTTGTTAAGATCGCTGTGTCGTCGGCTTAAGTCGTTGTTAGAATATTAGGGCTCTAAGGTATGTCATGAGTGTAAATAATATAGAGGAATGGAGCGAGCACTGCACCTTGGGGTACTCCTGCTGCGATAGATCTCATGGCAGATAGCTCTGATCCCTGTCGAACAACTGTCGTTGTTAGTTAGTACATCAATAAGTCTTTTATGCAGTAGATGTTCGAAAATTTTGGAGCATAGTGGAAGTAAGCTTATTGGTCGGTATGATGAGGGAGTATTTTTGTCCTTCTTGGTCTTGTGAATCATTGTAATATGTGAGTATTTCCATTGAAGCGGGAATTTGGTTGTCCTCAGTATCGCGTTATAGATCGAAGTCAGAAACACTAGAGCTTTCCTGGGCATTTGCTGGAGTCCCTCAGCGTTAATTAAGTCGTGTCCAGGGGCTTTCTTTTTAGGCAACTTTCTGATTTGTTCAGCGACTTGGGCAGGTGTGAAGGAAGGAGGAGGTAATGTCAGTTGTAAAGGTTCATCCAGAGTTTTAAGTACAATTTTATCATGTTCAATGTTGTTGAATTCTGTGTGTGGTGTTAAGATAGAGGATAGATATTCGGCGAACAGTTCGGATTTTTCTCCGTCAGCCATGGCCCAGGAACCATCTTCTTTTCGGGGGGGGGGGGTGCCGGCACTTCCCGATGCTTAGTAAGGTAGTATGCCTCCACAAGCTGCCATCATCAGTAGAAAGGTTACTAATGTAGTTATCATAAGTTGTTCTTTTAAATTTTGCAATTTGTCGTTTGAGCTCGTTGTTGAGTCGGTTGTAAATTTGTTTGTCTGATGGAAGTCGGTCTGTCTGCCATATTGTCCGGCTCTTCTTTCATCTCCGATCAAATTCCTTATATACTGTGGATGAATTGGTAGCTTTTCATATTTTCTTTGTCTGAGAATTGAAGAGGACCATGCAGCGTCTTTTAGGTTCTGTGTAAAGCATTCTACAGCATCCTCAAGCTCTTCTTCATTTTTAATAGCCAAAGGAATGGAGAGAGCAGTATTTAGACAGTTCCTGAACGCATCCCAATCCATTATGCCATTTGTGAAATATATGTGTTTCTTAGCTACAAGTGGTTCTTCAAATAGTTCTAAATGCAAAAGGGAATGATCAGAGCAAAGATCTGTGCTCGTACTTATGGTGTAAGGTGTAGTGCGGAGTCATTTAGTTATAAAAAAATCAAGTAAATCTGGTGTCTTACGTCTAGATGTTGGCCAGTAAGTAGGTGAGTGTGGTGATATCGTGTATAATAAAAGTTCGTGAAGGACAGACTTGAGATTTCTTCCTCTTGGGGTTGATAATCTAGATCCCCAAGACAGGTCTTTAGCATTATAATCGCCACCTGCGACAAAGCATCTGCCGAGACGTTTGAAGAAGTTACTAAACATCGTGGAAGTCAGGACATATCTCGGAGGGCAATAAACAGCAGCAAGAGTAATGTGATGTTCAGAGAATCGTGAGATGGCTGTATGTCAGGTGATATGGGTAATTGCAAAGGATGGTGTTTTAGTGTTGATCTGATGAGAATAGCAGTGCCTCCGTGTGAAGTATTGTCTGGATGGTCAGTTCTATAGATTTTGTAATCATGAATGTAAAATTAGGATTTTGGTGTAAAATGTGTTTCAGTGATTAGTGCTATTTCAATTCGTTTCTCGTGTAAATATATGTCTAGTTCTGTCCTATGTTGATCAAGTCCGTTTACGTTCCATAGTATGATAGACATGGAGCCTACAGTCATCTGATTAATGGGCATATATTTGTCTAAGGGCAAGGGTAGTTTGAGAGAGTTGTTGCAGAAGACCGAAGAGGGGCTGAATGTGATTGTTTAAATTATTAATAACATTGTATAACTGGCCAGAGGAGTTATCTAACGGCCGGACCGGTAGGGTAGTGTCCCCACTCATACCTGTATATCTGTTTCGTTGGTGTGGCGCTTGAGCTGGTAGCTGTTGGTGTGGGGCTTGAGATGGTTGTTGTGGCTGTCTCTGGTGCTGTTGTTACTGGGCTTGAGATGGTTGCTGCGGCTGTCTCTGGTGCTGTTGGTACTGGGCTTGAGCTGGTTGATGCCACTGCCTCTGATGCTGCCCGGTCAGTTCTTGGATGAGGTGGCTGAGGTTGATTTAGTTGTGGAAGAGGTAGAAACTCATTGAGGGCAGGCGGTGCATGTCTTACTGTTGGAGGTCGCTGAGGAGCGTACTGCTTCGCGCGATTTTTTTGAAGCTCTTCCAAAATTTGGCAGCCCCTATAGTTGGCAAGATGAGCGCCATTACAGTTGGCGCAGGTTGCAGCTGTTTATCTTGGTTTAGTGCAAGCACTGCTTTCGTGGCCCAGTCCACATCTTACACATTTAGTTGGGTGGTTGCAGTACGTTTTTGTGTGTCCGTACTGCTGACATCGAACAAATTGAGGAATCATTTTCCTTTTGCGCAGTTCCTCTATTTTTATATGAGTATAGTACAAAAATTCAATGTCAAAGATTTTGTCATTGAATGTTGCTCTTGACACGTCAACGAAAAACATGGGAAGGGGTGTTTTAAATCGTGGAATGGCGTTAACTATTCTTGTTGCCTCATATCCATATTTGGCCAGTTCTTCTTTTATGGTGGTTAGTGGTGTGCCGTAGTGTAAGTTTTTTATAACAACTCGTGGACTTTTTTCCTCTGGCAGTCGTCTATTGAGGGTGATAACGGTTCGAACCTGTTTTGAGTATCTGTAGGTGGTTCGTCCATAATTTCCTGGGGTCTCTTTTTGCAGTTAAATGTCTTTTTCTTCCTGACACAAGTTCCCAGGAGATATTTTCGTGCTCGATAGCATTATTAGAAATGTCTAAGCCACTGGTTGGTGCACTTGAAGTTGAGGCTTCCGTCATTTTTCCAGTTGGAAATCCCACTTCACTAAATAAATTTTGCTTCCCTTCTTGTTTACTTGTTCAGTATTTTCGGTAAACTCCCCTAACATATGTCTTGAGCCTGAAACTGTTTGCCTCTCCCTCATTATGAAGGAATGTTATGAGGGCAGGGTAATCTTTAACGTCACATAAGTGTATGGGTGGCGGTTTGGTGTTGGTAGGTTGATTAATTGTTGGCTCTGGTTCGTTTATTGAGGGTGATAACGGTTCGAACCTATTTTGAGTATCTGTAGGTAGACTAACCTTCATAATTTTCCTGGGGTCTCTTTCTGCAGTTAAATGTCTTTTTCTTCCTGACACAAGTTCCCAGGAGATATTTTCGTGCTCGATAGCATTATTAGAAATGTCTAAGCCACAGGTTGGTGCACTTGAAGTTGAGGCTTCCGTAAGGTTTCCAATGGGAAAACCCACTTCACTAAATAAATTTTGCTTCCCTTCTTGTTTACTTGTTCAGCATACAATTAGGAAGAAAATTTGTTTGTAAAATCTAAAATTTGTCACTTAAAAAATAACAAAAATTGGAAAAAAACTAGAGAGCAAACTTATCACACCTTCCGCGTCCAAAATGGCGATCCAGGGGACCCTAAAACGTGTATTTTCGTTGAAAACTGGAAGTCGATTTTTCGATTGGAAATTTTCACGATTGCAAAACTTTCGTTTACTATATACCATTTCATATATAGGTAAGTGAAAGTTAAAAATGTCATGATAGAATTTAATTCAATCTGGTGCGGGCAACATACGACTTTCTCTTACTTAGATCTTAAGATCAATTTAAGACCTATAAAACAACTTTAAAAAAAAAAAAAAATTAAGGAATCATATTCAGTTTTATTAGGAATATTAAATCACATATTAAAGATTAAATAATATAACAATCTAACATTATGTACAATTATCACTTAAGGTTTTAGATTAAATAATACAACAATCTAACATTATGTACAATACAATTATCACTTAAGGTTAGGCCTATACATCACTTTAGATTACCTTTCACAACTTTAGATAGACTTACCACATTAACCTTTTTGTAAGACTCTACGCGGAACCTAAAACGTGTATTTCCGGTGAAAACTCGAACATTTATTAGTAAGTATGAAAAGAGTGCAAGGTTTAACCAAATAGGAGGTAAAAAATGAAAAAACTAAAACAGAAGCTTAAAATTAATTACTTTATCAGTTCCTATTCCCTGATATAGTTTAGTTTATGTTATAAATAAATGTTTATGTTAGTTAAAGTTATAAAAAAAAAAAAAAAAAAAATGAAATGTCTTCTGAATATTCAGCGCTTCCTTAAGGAAGAACAGAATATAGAATGTGAAATGTAATTCACAAATAAATAAAGATATTTTCCCGATATTTTAGCATAATAAAGAGGATATTTTTGAGTAATGTTATATTTCCTAAGGTGCTTACTAACACAGCGAATATCATGGGTTACATTTTTTCCTTATAATACTCTATCCCTTTTATTTCTACAAGAGTGTTTAGTCTAAATGTATTTGCTAATAAAATTATTTTCTTAAATAAATAAATATTTAAAATCGAATGCTATATAAACGCACCATATCCGTTGCATTGACGTCATCCAAAGCATTCAGTTATCCCTTAGTTGCTCCTATAAAAGTTTTACGTCAAAAAGGATGATGGCTTCGGATAGCTTATTAATGCACCTCTATGGCTTTCAGATCCCGTAGCTGATCTTCCTCGAACACAATCAATTGTATTTCATACCTTGATTGACTCCAAAGCATTCAGTTACCCTGTAGTCCCGCATAAAGAAGTTTTACTTAAAAAAATAAGCGTTTAAAACTTCTCAAATATAACGTTTTTTACAAGTGTCCAGTTTAATTGTTATAATAGTGACAGGTTCTTCAGAAGGCCTCGACAATGCCTGTTCAGTTAAGGAATTGATTATGATGGAGTGGGTGCCCGCCGTGGTAAAAGCACGTACCGCAGCACCTGGGATTAGGTATCCTGTAAGGTATTGGTGAACCCGCACCTACAAATTAGCAGAGGGGACTGGTAAGGACGGAAATACCCCGTGAGGTAGAAGCTCAACAACAGGGGTTAGGAGTCTTCACAGTTGCAAATAAGTAGAAGCTATGCACCCCATCCTATGAGGGGAATAGGGAGGATGAAGGAGAGAAGGTAGATGGAGGATGAGAAATAAAGATAGACCACATTATGTTACAAAGCCATATAGACTCTGACCTTGGGAGATACCACCTGATAGAAGCAGGTTGGTGATCTGAAGAGCTGAGCTACTTCTTGATAAACTAATAAAACAATGTATATTGTTTTATTAGTTTATAGCGAGTGTTATAGCGAGTGACATTAATAGCGAGAGTTTCTCTATCAGACTCGAGACCTAGTCCCTAGGTCAAGATACCTCATAAGGTTTATTTTTTGTTATAAAATAGTACCATGAACAAAGATATTTACATTGATATTAATAATTTGCAATATAAAATATTATTATATATAGGATGTTCTTATATTCGGCCGATGACTTAAGTAGGCGCCGCTAGTGCCATCAGTGAGCGAGCGCGTGAAGCATTCGCTACCGGACGAAGCATCTGCTACAAAAGTCCCAATATAATCTGTTAACAGATAATAATAATAACAAATATAGAAATAAATTAATAACATTGATTCTTGTTGAAAAAAATAAATAAAAAAACAACCGTGCAAGGAGGTGGTTTAGCAAAGATCACACTCAGCCTCTATTCGAACTAACTGACACTTCCTATTTAAAAATAACGGGCGTATCAAAAGTAAAAAATACCTTAAAATGTTTTGTTTGGAACAAACGGGAGTAGGATAAAAAAATCCTTATTATTCTGTTAAACTTAGCAACAAGTAATTATTGTCGGGAATTTACTAAATAATTTGTAATTTATAACAATCGAACTTAATCATAAGTGATATTAAGACTATGTTTCTGATATGATAAGGAGTATTGAAGGTCTTAGATTTATTGAGTAATCTAAAAAATGTTATCGTAAATGTTCTACAGTATCCCTACTAACAACAATACTAACGGATTCCCTAATCGTTACATAATAAAAACATATCCTAATTGGTTTCAAATGGATGTTTCAGAAGATATTTTAAAATTCTATCGACAAAATTTGGAAAATATCGTATTTAGTTGATTACTTACAACGTATTAATTACTTACAACAACTTAATTAATAAATATTCTGGGAATAACAATATTTCAGCTTGACTAAATCATCGCATGGATATTATCACACTCCTAGAAAACAGGGTATTTTAAAAGAACAAGAACCAGAGAATAGCAAAAGCTATGGTTTTTTAATCACCGCGAATGCTTAATCATTATAATACAATAGAGATTTTATTTTTAAATTGAGGAAGAAAGATACTTGTTTTCAGATGTTAAACAGGTGTTTGTATTATTTTGACATTGATTCGATACCTAATAAATATTTTGATATTTATTTATATACGTTTACTTACCTTTACTCTATAGTCTAGGATGGACTCTATATCCAGGATCTTTTTTCTCCTATGTGTTACTCTAATTTTCCTGAGATCCTTCTGCAGGTTCTTTTGGTCAATTGGATTGCCTCAGGTAGTTCTAGCTGTTTCTAGGGTCTCCTCTCCTTTTTCCTGGACAAAATTCTCATGTGATCTTTTTCACCATTACATTAATCATAACCAAATTTCGGCATGTCTATCTATGCATCTGGACATGATTAATCTTACAATATCCTAGTGGTTATTTTTTGGAGGAGCCGTGGCTGGGTGGCTAGCGCGCTAGTCTCTCATGCTACAGGTTGTGAGTTCGAATCCCAGCCCCGACGGGGCTTCAGTAAGGATATAATTAAATGAGGATTCATTCACAGCCTCTCCCATGTGAGACCCCTCAGCCAAATGGTGGCTACTCACAAAAATAGGCGTAAGGAGTGATGACCCTGTCCTGAAAAATCTCATCGAGAATCGTGAGTATATTTCCCAGAACATTACACCACGCAGACAAGGGCCTACACTGCCTGTCGCGCAAGAGAAAAAAAAAGTGCTTATTTAATTCATCTAGTCCCAGGTTTTTGCGCCAGGTGCGTTTTTTGCAGATTGAACGAAAAATGAGCCTCATTCACTCGTTTGACGAATCATTTATAAATAGTTTAATTTTACTAATATATTTACAAGAGAATTAACAAATTGCATAATTACAAGAGATCTGTGGGCCAATGCCGCTTCAACCTATGAGGAGGTTATAAGGGATGGCTGGATAAGGATTTTGTTCCGTTTAATGATAGAAAATTTAGCTATTTACAACAGTTCAAAACCATAGGTCCAAGATGTCAAACCCCTTCGTTGGAGGGTGAAGGTGACATGCTTGCATGTTAATTAATTAACTTTGATACGCCAATAACTACACCACTGTGCAATCATTGATAGATGCGATTGGAGGTTTTGAGGATGCCATTTCAAGATCTGGGTGGGACGATAAGATAGTCATGTCATCGGTAAATGTTTTAAGGAAGCTATCGGAAGAGGAGTAATATCAGCAGTGAATATCATATAGAGGACAGGACCTAAGACATTACTTTAGAACACCAGCCTTTACCTGGAGGATAGCAACTTGAGAATTCTGAACAACAGCGAACTCTGGGGGAACGGTGAGGGAGCTAGAATCAAAGGATTAGATATAAGGATTGGGATAAGTGGGGTTTTAGTTTGAAAAATAAATCATCGTGTCACACCCGGTCAAATTCTTTTGCTATGTCCAGGAAGGCACTTTAGCAATAATTCTTGCTTTCAAGGTAATAGGAGATATGTTTAACAGCTCTAAAACCTTAGTGAATATTGGAGTGGCCTGAGCAGAATCTAAACTGGTGATAAGGGAGTTTTGTGGATTGGAGTACTAAAGGTATGGTATGTTTTAAAAGGATTTGTTTTTCCAAATATTTGGGAGCAAGCCGATTGGTCTATAGGGTCAGATATTATTGACTAGTTCACGCGGTTCAAGGAAAAGTATAATGGTTGAGTGTTTAAATATCAGAGGAAAGTGGATTGTGTGAAGGATGCATTTGTATACGTAGTTTAGGAATATAATCGCGTATTGGGGTAGTTGTCTAATGCAGGGGTTACCAAAATGTAGTCAGTAGAGCCCTAAGGATCTACAGACAAGGTCCAAGGAGTTCGTGAGATATCATTGAAAAGTTGTTTCAAATTTCCTATATTACAAATATTTGCAAAGCCTTTAACAAGAATCACAATTAAGACGCATTTAATTGCGCGCTGTAAATCATAGTAAATACGAACTTATATAGTATTTCTAAATTTTAGTAATTCATTGCTTAATATGTTGCTCGGAACGTAGTCGGTTCTTATAGCCTGGGTCGAGCATATTCTGTATTCTGGGAATTTTGGAATCTTCGCTTCACTTAAAGCTCTCTTGAGTGTCGTGTTGTCATAGTGTTGCTTTGCAATATATATCACCATGATTTTATTTTAATTTAGGGGGTTCTTGACATTGTATTTATTGGGTGAAGGGATTCGCGAATCAAATTTGGGAAGGGAGGATATCGTATCCAAGGGATTTTCAGGGTCTAGGTTTATCTGCACGTAATTTGACCTCAAAGGGGTTGACGCCTTAAGGAACTAGGGAGAGAAGAATCAACACGGGGAGTAATTCCTCAACTTCAGCTGTGGAGGGGAGAAGGATATAAGTTGGAGATATGGGATGAATTTTTAAATTTGTTAGCTAATTATTCTCATCTGACAAGAGCCAGGAACCATCATTAGGTCGGATGGAGAAGATAGAATTGTATTTAAGTTTGTTTTTTTGGTTACTTTTCCCAGGGATTCATCATAAGTGGATTATGAGGAAAAATTGGAATTTTAGGGTTGTGATCTGAAAGTTGCTATTTTTTATCCAACTATCAACTTTACAAGATTTCCTATCATCAGGATGCCTGGTTCTCGGCCAAATCACCCCGAAAAGTCGCTTAGTAAAAAGCAACATTTGTATTGAATAACAACTTACTGAGATTTGAAAGTGGCCGTAAAGTTGTAATAGGAAAATAAAAATTAAAGAATTTTTTGTATGGCTCTTATTGAACAAAATATAAAATAAATCATTATTTTTAGGAAGCTTTGGAAACATGCGACAACATTAAAGTTGCCGATTTCAGGAATAATAAAATTATCGATATTAAAAACCTGGCCAGTTTAAAAAATCTGACACATTTGTATTTGCAAAACAACAGTATCAGAACGCTGTCAGGACTAGCTAATTTAACATCATTAAAAATATTGTAAGTATATTTTAAGCCAACTATTTATTATATATTGAGCGGCGTGGTTTAATGAATAGAACACTTGACTACTGTTCTACGAGTCGAGGGTTTGAACCCCGATTATAGCAGAATGATTATTTGTTCTAAGCTATGGGGCAACCCTGCGTTAAGGAGACACTCCTGGGCACGCCCAGTCTCTATAAAGTGGGTACCCAAAATTAGTGGGAGAAACAGGCGGCTGAGCGTGATTTTTTTCTTTTTTTATACGTATCTATCGCTTTTCCACTATTTATAAATTACGTGTTTAATCACAAGTGTAAAGATAAACTAGTGCTTCTCAGGTTCAAACTTTTAATGGTGAAATCAATAAAAAAAACAAAAAGAAGTATTTTTAATTCCTAAAGAAACAAGAATAACTAAATATGTGAGTGAGGTTTTGTTATAACACGGCTGTTCTTCATTTCGTCTCTCTGTTTGTGAAACGATTGCGATCAAACTCGTTCACTTTCTTCGAACTAACACAAATGTTTCGGGAAGTCTTGTTTAAAACGCGACTTTTATATGAAAAACATTTTGAAAATCCGGTTCTGGACAGCAGTCCTTCTGATGGCTTCGTAATATCGAAAATCTATTTAAACGCATACTCAAAAACATTCTTGTGCAATCGTTTAAAAAAGTTAATTATTGCTGATCGAAGTTTTATCTACATGAAATAAAAATCATTTAATTACATATTGATACAATGAATTAATGTAATCGTTTCAGATGTTTAAGTAAAACTTGTGGTATAAAGAATATTTAATTTATTTGTGTAATGCCATTAGGTATATTTTGGTCAGAAAATTGCAGTAACTTTTGTAAGAAAATAAATTTTAATTTTACCGTGTCGTTGATGTATCATCATATTATGGGAGCAGATACCAAACCTCAAGTGGAATATAAAAGTTCAAATGACCCAAAGGCCAATTCTCAACGGTTATGGACGAAAATAAATTTGGTTTTTTTTCTGTTATCAGAAAAACTCAACTATATCCAATTGATATCCACACAAAGAAAAATGACTGGTATCAAATGAAAGAAGAAAAAATTTCCCAGAAGTTTCAGAAGTTGAACCCTCAAAAATGGAAAGTAGGTGTCGCCCAACCACATGCAGAAAATTAACTTTTAATATTTCTAAGAATATTTGGACATTTCAAGGAGCTGTAAGTAGTTTATCGTTAGGTTCTAAATTTCCTGGATCTTCTTGTCTTCTTGATTTCTACCTTGATTCATTTAAATAACTTTAAAATGGTACAAAACACACCTACCCTCATTGGCCGGTCAACGATTCGAGGAGGAAAAAAAAATAATAAAAAGGAGCCTAATCTGTAGACAATCCGACAAGGGGTGTTGTTGTTTTGGTTATAAGGGTACGGTGACCAGAAGTCCCGCTTTTGGCGGGATAGTCCCGATTTTTCACAATTTGTCCGCGACGTTTTTTGAAAAGTCTCGACTAACACATATTGATTTTGCTACCCAGTTAAATTGTATTTGTCTTTCAGATGATACACTTCGTGTTCATACTGCGTGCTAGCAAGCTAATTAAACAAATAAATATTACAAATCTGCTTCTTACCATAGAAAATTAAGGTAAGAAATATTTATATATTTCATAAATACATAAATTGTCTTAAAATTAGCTTAAAATACTCCTAGTCTTCATATTTTATATTGATTACAACAAGTATATCACCGACCTTAACCTTAAAAGAAATTTTAGAAAAACTCTCGCAAATATTTTAAGTCAAACAAACTAATTTCGTTATAAACAACAATAAAATATGTTCACGTAAATTATGTTTAGGGCAAATTAATTCGGCGAAATTTAGCTAATGTGAAACAAATATTTGTACCGTATGTGTTTACAACATTTTAGTAATTTTTTAATTCTCATAAACATATAATATTGTAGTTTACTAAAGAACAGTTAGATAATCACAAATTAATGTAAAATTTGAATTTATCTTTAAGAATCAAAACATAAAATTATACGTTTTTTTTACAGTAAATCTGGAGTGGGCATCAGAAAAATCAAGTTAAATGTTGAAACTTTGAAAGCCATTTTATGTGTCAAATATAATTTGACAAATTCTTGTAAAGATTTTTACAGTGTTTTGAAATGACAAAAATCAACTGAAACTAATTCACTCAAATAAAAAATATGTAAGGGATAAAACATTATACATTTTTTTTTATAAATTTTACTTATCTTAAAAATAAAAAAAAGATTTACGATATTATATTTGTTCGGTATGAAAATTTTTGTTGATACCCCTCCATCAGGGCTGTCCCGCTTTGCTCATCTAAAAATCTGGTCACCTTATATAAACCCAAAACATCTTCAGAAGACGATTAACTTACCTATGATTTAAAAAAAAAAAAATAATAATAGTAATAATAAAATTAAATAAAAAAAAAAAAAAAGGATAGGAAAGGACGAAATCAATAAGAATAAAATAGAATAATAGGGACAATAAACATACTGATTAAATAATGACAGTAAACTTACTGATTAGCATACAAAAAAAAAAATTTGATTGTGTTAAATGAGCTGAAGTCGTAGGGAGTGATGACCCTACACTAAAAACTGCATCATGAAACATGAGTGTAAACTCGCAGGAGTTAACACCGCGAGGCCCAGGGCCTACACGGCCTTTCGCGCCACTTGATGTGGATGAGATGAGCTGATATAAACGAATGTTCTTCACCAACTGAATGACACCGTCCGATCACTATCGCTTAATGCCTCTATTTTCTACTGAAACGAGGAGGACACTCTTCGAAGATATGACTTACTTTGAGAGTCGCTTTACACATGGGTTACTGTGGGTCTTATCATCTTTTTCTTTATCCTGAGGTCTATTATCTGCTTCCACAATATGACTAGACACATATTAAGCACAATTTTTTTTTTTGTTCGTTTTTATTTTAATTCTTGACTCCTCGTATCCTTGATTTACCTATCATTCTAAAGCTAATTAAATAGAGAAGTTTTTCTGAGATCCGGAAAATCTAAAACCTAACGATAAAAGAGTGATAGCTCCTTGAGATGTCCGAATATTCTTGGAAATATTAAAATTTAAGCTTCTGGGGAATTTTCTCTTCTTTCATTTGGCACCACTTGTTTTTCTGTGCGTGCACATTAAGTATATTTCAGTTTTTTTGATAAAAATTCGTTAAGAATCTGATTATAGGTCATATAAACTATTTTGTTCCACTTACGGTCTCGTATCTGATCTGACGATATGACGAGACATTCAAGAGACTCCCTGTATATTTCATCCTGGGCGTGTTAAAATTTCATGGGGTCCCACGGAATGAATCTCAACCTACCCGAGGTTTATAAAATAGGTTGTTCAACTATAGGACAGGCAAACTCAAAAAATAATTACTTTTATTTTATTGAATTTCATTTTTTAATCAGATTTTTAGATTTTAATATGATTGAAGTCATCGAGAATTTGGATAACTGCCCTCTGGAGAAGCTAAGTATTAAAGGACAACGCCTTGGTCGAAATGTTGTAATAGGATTCGATCCCCTTTGTATGAAGAAATTGAAGGTACGTACTTAATTTTTTTTTTTTAGTCAATTTCAAAAATTGAGTTTAAGATTGAAAAAGCTGGTATTGATTTTTTTCTGTCCAGAACGCCCAGAGTGTAAATGAGATGTCTTCTCACATTTATCATTTCAGTTTATATATGTATATATTTAGTGATATTGCATTCTTTCCAATAAGAGACAATAATAGTGTTCACATTTATGAGGTGTAGAAAAACTATATGGGTCAATCCATTTGAAATCGTCCAAATTTCATTAAACTCCCTCCTACATAATGAGGTAGTATCCAGTACTCCCTCTCTGAAAGATCCTTCAAAATAAACCACAACAGTTCCTATTCATCCCTTTTTACTCAGTCTGCTGGTGTCCCTCAAGGTAGTATCCTAAGACCCATCCTCTACACAGTCTATACAGCTGATATCCCAACCCATCCCAACACATTCCTTTCTACCTATGCTGATGACACTTGTGTGTTATCAGTCAATAACGATCCTACTATTGCTTCTCAAACTCTTCAATCCCACATCAGAGATTTTAAGGTATGGTTTCAGAATTGGAGAATCAAAATCAATTCCAACAAATCCCACCACATTACCTTTATCCTTTGTCGTAAAGTTATGACATTCTGCCCTACATTGTCCTATAATAATATTCCGCTTGTCCCGGTTGAACAGATTCGCAATCTAGGACTCCTACTTTGAATTCGCACACAAGACTGAAACGACAAGAAACTGCCCACCGCTATTAGCTTACTTCAACACTTACTGGACTGACGCTCTAACCTTCCTCTTAACTACAAAAGGCTCATCTACATGAATATTATACGGCCTATCTGGACTTACGGAGTAGACCTTTGGGGCTCTACTAAACCATCAAGTTCATCCAGTATCCAATCCCTACAATTCAAAATCCTTCGAAAAATCCTCAATGCTCCTTACTTTGTTAACGAATAAACTGGTCCATAAAGACATTAATGTTTGGCCCGAACCAGATATCATTCCTTTCATAACGAACTCCACTCTCACTTTAGCTCTCTAGTTTAAATCCTTGCTTCCTCTTCCATTCCTGACAATCCTTCAAGCGTCTGAAAAGAAGATGGCCTCGAGACTTCTAGTTAGTTTACTAGTGGAGTGCTGCCAATGGGCATATTCTCTTCATGTCTTTTGATGTATATTGTAAATGTATTACTAATACAGTTGTAAATTTCAATTAATAATTTATAAAAAATATGTATTAATTTTGTAGCTCAGCATTATTTGACTAGTTATTTTGTATCTTTTTCTGAAAATAAAATATTTTAATGGCTAATACGTTTAGTGCTACAGCCGATTTAAGTCTGAAAACACGTTTTGGAAAAACCTCTCTGATTCTAGCAATTTTGTGGATATCAAATCAAAGTAAAAACTAATAATGTAATAAGGATATGTTTTATATTTCTTGTTCTCACAACTTATTACATAAATAGTTAAGAAAGCGGTTTTAAAAATTCTAGAAAAGTAATAAAAAATAAGACTTTTGCACCTTTCTACGATCTTCTCAAAAATTGCTCTAACGAGTCTGATTAAACTCGCTTTATGGATGTCAAATTTTATGGGCTTTAATTTGGTGTAGGTTTCATTCTGATTGAAATTGCCTGACAGGGCTTAAATGCCGATATTTTAAATTTTCTTCTTCTAAAGTACATTTAATTTTGTAGATTTAAAAAAAAATAGGCACATTCTTGTTAGCATTGATAAATAACAGCTAAATGTGCTAGTTGAGAGAATTCGCTAAACAACTAAAGGAGAAAAGTGCAAAAATATATTTTTATGCAATTTTTGTGTTTTAGAACACAAGAATAGTAATATAGAGGTATAATATACCTTTGGATAGCTAATGATTTTTGAAAAAATATTTTCTAATACATGGAATTGAAAAGGTTAATGGATAGTGATGAAAAACCGATGAAACTAACTTATTGTTGTAGATAAAAATATAATAGATTATTTAACAAAACACAAGTTTCTATTGAAATTCAATTTAATTAATTCTTTTACAATTTATTTGTATCTCTAAATGTTGTAAAAAAATTCTTTAATTGATTTTAACAACGGAGGTAATTGAAATTCGAGTGTTGCGCCTTCCAGATTTTTTCAATACCTATCCTGTTTTTAGATGAGGAAGATGGTTGGGAGTGCGGTCATAAGATAGAAACACACATTTAAAACAAGTGCTATTTTAATTATTTGCCGACGTTTCGGCCTGCGTTGTGGGCCTTCATCAGGTCTAAAAGAAACAAGAAAACAACCAATGTAATTATAGACTTTATAATGCGTTAGGTATATAATAATAATATGACAGTAATATAATATGATAACATAAATAAAAGTGTTCATATTTAAAATTTTAATTGTTCACGTATTTTTCCTTTGCCATTTTTTCATTTGCTTAGTCTCTCTTTATATATTCTTATTACAATATTATCATCTCAATTCTATTTACTTCCATACTGTACAACTATCATCTTATTAATTATTTTTATAACTGTCATCCATACTTTATAACTATCATCTTAATTTTGTTTACTTCCATACTTTATAACTGTCATCTTATTATCATTTTACATTTGATTTTATTTATGTTCCCATATTATATTACTGTCATATTATAATTATATACCTAACGCATTATTAAGTCTATAATTACATTGGTTGTTATCTTGTTTCTTTTAGCCCTGATGAAGGCCCACAATGTAGGCCGAAACGTCGGCACATAATTAAAATGGCACTTGTTTTAAATGTGTGTTTCTATTTTATGACCTCACCCCCAACCATCTTCCTCATCTAATTTCTCAACGGTCAACAAAAACTCCATCATCCTGTTTTTGATTCAGATCATCCTGTTTTTGATAAAATCACAATTGAACAAATAAACACGAAAAACCTCATTAGAGACGGTGATAGATCCTTACATAGACTTTAGAATCTCTTGTATAGAATAAACTGATTTAATTAAAATACCAGTGTATAAAAAATTAATTTCAAAGATCCAGGAACATATTTGTTGCTATTTTTTCCACTTTCGGTAATAAAAGACATAATGATAAATAAAAAAATATATTTTTTATTTATCTTAATTTGATCAAGAGCTGTATATTTTTTGGCACTAACTCGCTATTTTTCTAACTGAGTGCCTGCCTATATTTCAGTATTTTAGTGAATTATAATGTAAAAATTCCAACGACTGTATCGTCTTTAGGACGGATTATTGATTATATCCATTTGCAGAGCTCTTAATAATCTGTTTGAAAACAAGTTTCGTAAGATCGGCATAAACACACGTATCAGTCTTTCTAGTTCACTCAGCTGAAACTTATTTTCTTAAACTTAGGTATCGTTTGAAAAAATGAAATGCAGAATCGCATTGAAATTTGAAATGGTATTTTTCTCGAATGATAAAGAAATTTCTTTTGAAACTTTGCGAAAATATCGGGGCACATTGAATTCCACTGTTATAAGAATAGAATGAACGGTTCAAGATGCATGTTTGATTCAGGGTCTGACCGAAATCACGATTCATGATTTTTTTGCAAGCACACATTGCTGAGGTACCTTGTTTAACAATGTCGGCTATTTGATTACCCGAAAATCGTACATCTTGGACATTTCTTATGGCTGCTCTATTTTTTGTTTGTAATAACTTCATATTAAAATCAATTTATAAACAATTTTTACAGTGCAAGCAGAAGTCACTACCCCACTAACGAAAGCCATTCTTTGGGAAAGGAGTTCACCTGCAGTAATGCTGTGGAATACAATAACTCAATAAGAAACAGTAATTTGACTAAACCAATAAACCAAAAAGCAGTAAGGAATACACATACATATATACACGATAAAAAATAAAGGAACCTAAATATAAACTTAAATTATATAATACTTGAATTATAAACCACACCGTTCAAAACAAGCAAGAAAATTAAAAAGAATGACGTAGGCTGGCATTGAGGACATGACTATAACGATAAGTAATTTGAATTTAATAATTCAGCAATTTTTTCCTCACTGATATTTTAACATTGTAGCAATACTTTGAATATTTTGGAGGATTTTCGTAAGCATATCGATATTTTGGAGGAATATTATTTTTAGTTTGTTTTAAACAACTTAGTTGCGTCGCTTTGGTTCTTGTAGGTTCTCAATTAAATTAAGTTTTTTTATAGTATTGCAACATAAAATTGGTTTAAAAATATTTAGGACTCAAATTTTAATAGAATGATGGTATTTGATCCAGCAAATAGTTGAAATTAGCATTCCACGAACTTGCTAAATATTAGAAGAAAAACCGTGCCGGATCTAACCTAGTAGATTTTTTTTTTTTTAATTTAAAACTTAAAGTTATTTATTTATCAGTCTCTATAGTTTATAAGATAGATAAATTTGCTAAATTCTAAATTCTAAAAGTAAATACAGATTCAAAACAAACTTCATAATTAAATACGTTCTTATTATAGGACCATAAATGGTTAAATGGACCATTGAATATTCAATGTCTTTATGAAGAATAGATAATCAAATGTAATTAACCAACAAAGAAAGATATTTCTCAGAGGGAGAATAAGGAAATATACATAACTTAGTAATTAACATTGTAAAGACGTTAGTTATGAGTAATTTTGAATGAGGAAGGTTATGATGACTGTTATCTCGTTTTATATTCTTCCAAAAAGTACTATATATTTAAGATTTGTCCTCAACACTCCGAAGCGGTCTCATGTGACCCATTTATACAGCGAGTTAAAGTGGCTCCTCCCTCCAATTCGTAGACAATATTTCCTAGGATCATTCCTTTACCTAACCATTAACACCAAGCTCCCTCCTTATATCCACAGTCTTCTACAATTTAAATCGTCAATCCACTCCCTCGAAACAAGGTCCCGCCATTCTGACCTTTACATTCCTACCCATAGAACAACAACTTTTGATCATTCCTTTCTTGTCCGCTCTGCAAATCTCTGGAATTCCCTACCTACTCATATCCGCCATGCTTCATCTCTATCATCATTCAAGTCTCAACTGTTCCAATACCTCCTGTATTCCCAAACAGACGCTCAACAGCAATGAGGTTTTACATCAAAAATGAGATTTTGAATGTAAAAAGGAAATATTATTTATTGATCATACCTTACGTAATTTATTAATCTTTTTAAATTTAGTTTTGTTCAGCAAAAGTATGCATCTGAAGAAGTTTATTTATTTTACTCTTTTGTTTTATTGTATAGATATATTCCTTTTTTATTTTTTTATTTTATTACTTCTTACACCATTGTAACTAAGAATTAATCATGATCATTTGGTCTTTTGGCCAGATACACTGTATACTTTAATTGTACATATTTGTTGTTCTTAAGGGACTATGTCCCAGAATAAAGATTATTTTCTATTTCTATTTCTATTTCTATATTCCTTTTAATTCTTCTCAAAAAGTACTATATCCACGTTTCATTTAAAAATATTCTATATCCATATTATATTAATTATTAAAAGTGCAATAATTTGGAAAAAATAAGTTGGTAACACACTTAAAAATCACCTTTAGATTTTAATAAAAAAAGAATCAAGCAAAATTGGTCCAATAATAAATAAATTACAGATTTTTGCGTTTCCTGTAACATTGTCTAAAGCGGATATAGTACCTTTTGGAACTCAACGTCTCAATTTATTTTAACGTTTTTGACTATTCATTACACTTCTTTTTTATATTGAATATTTGATAACTACAGACCGGATTTTCGTGCTGTAAAAAATCGAAAAACGTGTTATAATTTAATAGTGTTTTAAAGTAGTTTTTATTACCTATTTTTTCTCTGTGGTTATTTTAGGATGACAGCTTTCTACTCTTAAAACCGCCACTGACGAATGACAGTTTTTCTAAATTGTAGACAGGCGTGATTATTAAGCTTTTATGTTCGGAATTGTGAGTAACGAGCCCAGTGATCCACACCATGAGACCGATGACCGACGAACGACGATAGGGGCCTTGAGATGGGTACACTAGTTCAAAACTATTTTTTATATTTTTATTATTATAAAACGTGATTGAAAATGAAATGAAATAAAAAGAAATTTTATTCTGGGACAGCTAGTCCCCTAAGAATAATATGAATGTACAATAAAATATTTAAATTCTGGCTATATAAATTTTAACAACATGGTATCAAATTATATAGCATATGGTATATACATGTATACACACAGACATTCATTTATATACCTACATATTTATACACACACACAAACACACACACATATACATATATATATATATATATATATATATATATATATATATATATATATATATATATATATATATATATATATATATATATAATACAAGGTCATATTACTACCTCAAAGAAATACAAATAATAAAACAAAAAATAGAGAAAATTAAGATAAAAATAAAGAGGCCAAATAGTTAAGTTAAGATTGGTGTAGAAGAATGATTGTTGTAGAAAATAAATAGTATTTTTTTTTCAACTTGTTTATTTATAACTTGACTGATTTCGAAAGGGGAGGTAAGTGAAAGCTGTTGGTCACGTGAACCGAATTTGTTTTATTATATGAAGATCCATCACGAAAATAGGGTAAAAAGAAATAAAAATTATATTTTATGGACATTATAGCTTTTTTTCAGTCAAATTCATAATTTTTTCAGTCAATTTAAATTTTAAACAGTTAATCCAATGATGTTTTGCTATCAAGAACTAAATTTGTTTATTTAATCTTGTTGTTTATTCATTCAACGTCACTTTATGAAACTGTTAATTTGACGGTGCAATGGGAGTCCTAAATTTTGCGGTTTCGAACTCAGATGATGGCGCTAAGATGAATTAAAGGGAATAAATAATCCTTGAGTATAGCCCTTCAAAAGAAATGTAAAAAATATATGAATTTGGTTAAAAGCATTATCAATTTAAGGCCAAGGGCCATCTGCCGGGTTTGCACCCCTGAACTTGGACTTGGAAAGTTGTTGTGCTTGTTATGCTACCACTGTACAACAGGTGACACATAATAGATCTAGTAAAGAATTAAGGATGTAAAATGCCCAAGGGCAGGGTTTCAAACCTGGCAGATGATCTCAGGATTTTCAAAGAACCAAAACATCCTTAGCTTCTTCTTCCATCGAAAGGGATAATAAATTATCAATTTTGTTGTAAAAAGAAATATATATCTAAGAGTCATCTGCCGGGTTAGAACCCTTGACATTTGGCATATAAGACTGTTATACCCCGGCACCACACATACCCCTGCACCTTTGATAGATTTATAGAATTAAAGATTAAGGATTTAATACCACAGAGATTGCGGATTCAAACCCGACATATGGCCATAGGATTTGTCCGAGGGCCTAAAAAAATCTTCGTTTATGCCGTCCTTTGGAGGGGACGTAAAATGGGTACCAAAGACTGCGATGTCAGCAACATGTTAAAAATCCGTATCATTAAACCTGAGTAGGCAAAATTTAGGACTCACGCTGTAGCACCGTCGGATTAGCTGCAGTAACATAAAGTAACGTTAAATGAATGATTTAATAACAAGGTTTAGTTTTTGATAACAAAACCTCATTAAACTAATTTTATAAAATGAGTTCAAGAAATTATGAAATTGTTTGAAAACATTATGAATTTAATTGAAAAAATATGAATTCGACTGAAAAAATTATGAAATTAATCGAAAAAATTATGAATTTCATTAAAAAAATAATGAATTTAACTGAAAAAGGGTATAATGGTATAATAATAGAGGGATTAGAATGGTAAATCTGCCCCCGTCGCTTTATTGACTCAAACTTTGGGGATTAATTAGTTTAATGTTTTTTTGAAAGGAGTCACTCACCAAATATTGTCAGAAAATGTCTTATGCTCCTCTGTACTGATGATTTTTTTTTCGAATTTTTCGAAGTGGTGGAACAATATGAAAAAATCTGGTGCGGGCAACACACGACTTTCACTTACCTCGATTTTTAAAATCAATGACAGAATTTTCAAATACAGTTAGAGATAAAAATACGTGAAACTATTAAGGAATTAATCAAATTGAATTTATATAGAATGTGTTTTATTAAAAAATCTATTATATTATTATCTAAAATAATCAGTTAGTTTTATGTTCATTTCATCACTCTGTATTAACTTTTAAAAGCTTGTGTATGAGATGATATTTTTTCTAAAATCTTTAGCTTTCCAACGGTATATCATACATGTATATTACTGCTCTTATGTCCAAAAACAAAAAATTGCATTAAAAAAATATTTTTTTCTGTTTTCTCCTTTAGTTGGGTATCGAATTTATTCAATTTATATATTTACCTGTTTTTCATCAGCGTTAACAAGATAATCTAGTTATTATTATTGAATCTACAAAATTAAAGGTACTTTAGGGGAAGAAAATTTAAAATATCGGCATTTAAGCCCTGTCAAACCATTTTTATCCAAATAAAACCTACATGATATTAAAGCCCATTAAATTTTACATCGATATAGCGAGTTTAATCAAAATCGTCGGAACCGTTTTCGAGAAAATCAAAAAAAGGTGCAAAATGCATGGTATAAAGTGTCTCTTCTGGTAAGCTCATTTTGATGAAAAAAGTTTTGTCACGTCTCGGGCGTATAGTTGTCTTAAATATAGACCTTTTTGCGGGACTTGGTTATTTGGACTCAGGGGACCCTAAAACGTGTATTTCCGTTGAAAACTGGAATTCGGAAATTTTCACGATCGCAATACTTCCCCTTACTATATATAGTAAGTGAAAGTAAAAAAATAAATTAAAAACTGATAATTTCCCTTAAATTTTGCGTTTTAAGAAACTTTTAGTTTTTAGATTATCGAAAAATGCGTAGAAAATTATTTTTTTACCGGAAATACATAGTCCGTAGGGAAAGCCATATAAAATACTTGAACAAGCGAGACTTTAGAAAAAATGATTGATAGTGACGAAATAACCGGCGTTATAGAGCGCTAGGGCTACTCAACGTGTTTAATAAAACATAGCTTTAATCCAATCTTTTTGTAGTAAAATGATTGAAAATGTTTTATAAGAAATGTAATTCTGAATTTTTAGTGAGAAATAATTGTTTACACATTTTTCAAATATAATAAGAAATATGAGTAAAATACAAGATTTTAGAAAAAAATAAGTTTTAATTTTTTTCATATTGTTCCACCGCTTCAAAAAATTCGAAAAAAATTCTATGTATAGAGGAGTATAAAAGACATTTTCTGAAAAAAAAAAAAAATCGGAGATTGACACTTTTCAAAAAATTTAAAAAAATTCATATTTTGGTTTCTTTCTTCCATTAAAAATTGGCTTTTTGCTTAAGAATCATGATCACATCATTTTTTCATGCCTTTGACTCCTAAGAATCAGAGAAAAAATCATCATTAATTAATTTCAAATTTTAATTTTTAAAAAATATATAAATCGAAAAAAGAGGTTTTTAAAAAAATCTCGAAAACCGTTTCAACTTAAAAGATAAAAATTTAGGTGAATTATTTTTATTCGACATCTAATTGATTCCCTAAGTTTGAGTAAAAAAGCGACGAGGGCAGGTTTACCATCCTAACCCGGATATACCTATTATACATTTGGCTGAAAAAAGCTATTAAAACAATTAATTTGTTTAGGAATATTTTAAATTATTTTACCTTTAATATTATTCAGCGAAAAAAATGTTTTCGCTAAATTATAAATAAAATACAAATACATATTTGTGTTAACCAGTAGTTCCCTAACAAAATTTTGGCGTGAAGCCTTTGATCCAATTTTATCAATGGTAAGGACCTCCTAAATCCAAAATATTTGATTTTTAGCGGACTACACTTTACCAAGTAAAATTCATGCCAAACACTAATACCGAGATTCAGAATACTTGAAACAGCCTAGTCGGGTAATGGAAATGAAGTAAAAATAACCTGAGTCAAGGGGTTTACTTCAATCAACGAAACATTGAATAACTAACATTTAATGCTGGACCCGACAGATGGCCCTAGTATTTTTAAGCGGAATAAAAAATCCTTAGTGTTGCTGTCTTTCGGAGGGGACGTAAAGTCGGTCCCAATCCTATGAGATGTATACGTTATAGTGGAGCGCCTAGGGGTTTTGACATCGGAAAATGGTTACAATGAATGAATTTTTTTGGTTGATGTGGCATTTTTTTCTGTATACTATAACTTGCAATGTTTACCAAAAATTTTTCCATCGACGCTTCGGCCTACCTTTCGGACGCCTACCAGTCGGTTCAGCGAATACCAATTTTCTCGGAATCTTCCTCACCGAGCCCAACAACTTTACTCACCCATTTGAGCATCTGCGATGCCATCAACTCAATTATATTCACAGGGTAAAAGCTCCGCAATTCCGCGTTCTGCAACCTTCTAAACTCCCCAGTGGCTTCATCTCTCTTCGGACCAAATATTTTACGCAGTACCTTATTTTCAAAAACCTTAACCCGTTGTTCATCCTTCAAAGTAAGCGGCTATTTTTCATATCCGTAAAGGACCGTAATAGTTTTATAATTGTAACCTTTCAGTTTTGAGAAAGAAGCCACGAAGTAAGTACTTTAGCAACTGAATAATAACATGCATTTCCCGCCTGTAACCGGGACTTTATTTCCTCCTGGATTTCATTTTTTCTTGTTAACATTAAACCTAAATACTTGAATTTCTCAAAGTGTTCAAAAGTATGCCCTGATATATAGAACCAATCTCGCCATATTTTCTGCTATTAATCATATATTTCGTCTTATCAGTATTCATTTCGAGTCCTATTTCTTTACCGGTTTTTATTAACGCACATGCATTTAGTTGTATAGTTTCCGTGTCTTCACCAAGCAGTACCAAATCATCGGCGTATCCCAGAACTGGAATCCGATCACTTATATTCAAACCTTTCTCTGTAGACATCACCTTTTCTATGACATATTCTAATGACGTATTAAATAAAACAGGTGAAAGGGAATCACCCTGTTTCAAAATCGAACGAACCTCAAATCTCTCGGAGTAATTATGACCAATTCTAACATTATGGAATGTTTCTGACAGACCCATCTCTACTAGGTTTACTAACTTGCTAGGTATTCCCTGTTCAATCATGATGTTATACAGCTTCTGATGGTCTATGGAATCATAAGCCTTTTTAAAATCGATATAAAGTTGATGGACTACACCGTTGTATTCCAACTTTTTCTCTAATATTTGACGTAAGAAAAATGTTTGATCAATAGTCGAGCGGTTCCGCCTAAAACCACATTGGTAGTCTCCAATAATTTAATAAAACCTAGAAAGGAAAAAATTATGACACCCGCTGTTGCATAATCCGATTAGCAACAGTACATAAAAATGAGGTTAAATGAACAAAAATAAACTAAGATAAAAATCTAATACAAGATAGAGTATTTATTCAAATACTCATAAAGATATCAATTATTGTTAATTATCTTATGCGAAGTTACATCTGTCCCTTGAGTCCATTATTTTCGAAATGTTAAAAAAATTACAGTTTTAAGATTGTGGTTGTGCATTAGCAGTCACCTGTAAGTGAGCACAAGCAATTATATCTGTTAGAATGCTGACTTGGTCAGTGTAGTGCTTGTGTATCTTATTTAAAGCCAAGGCTTTACAAATATTTAATGTTAAGTTCATTTTAAATTAGATTATTAAAAAATAATAAGTACGAATATTATTATTGACAGGGAAATGTTTCTGCCACAGTATTCTTAGGCTCAGTCAAGCACGACCTCTCTCTAATGTAAATTAAGAATGAAATTTCCTCAATGAATTCTCAGAAAATGTGTTGCATTCCTGCCTGTAAATAGTATAAATGATCTTGCGATATAAGAGAATAATACCAGACAAATAATATTATCTGAATCGGATTATCTTATCGTCATATAATTCATATAATCTTCAGAGATGTAATAAAGAACCATATCGTATTTTCTGAGACAGCAACAGGTTTATACAACTAATTATTTATTAATTTATAATAATGAATATTACAGGAACACAATCAGGATTAGCAATTAAACATTTATATTTTATATATATATATATATATATATATATATATATATATATATATATATATATATATTGCTTTATTGAGAAATAATACAATCTGCCACTGTCTTGGGAAATAAGTGTTAGGGCTAAAAGAAGTCATTCATTCCATATGTACAAACTAAAACAAAAAATAAAATAAGTTAACCTAAATAACAAATGAAAGAATAAAATGATAAAATAAATGAAATAAAATAGAATGATTATAATCTTGGCCACATTCATACCAATATTTTATTAATTAATTTATTAAATAAATAAATCAAACAATTTTTAAATGTTATATATTCTGAGAATGATTATATTAAGGAAATCATAATTATACTTTCAGTTTTTGCACCTGAAGATGTCATAAGAGCCGAAACGTTGTGTATTTCAATGAATAAATAAATAAAAAAAGTGGTGAAGTATAATTACAGCCTCCAATTTTATATTTCGTAAATTCTTTTCCAAGCAAGCACACATTTGAACAGGCAGAATTCAAAAAAAAATTGTGAGAAAGCTGAGTCTAGTTTCCTTTATAAACATTCAACTCGCTAAAATTATCCATTTTTATTAATTTTCTAGAATTTCTAAAACCACTTTTTTTTTTACTTTCACTAACCTATATATGGAATATGTAGTAAGGGAAGGTATTGCGATCGTGAAAATTTTTTGAATTCCAGTTTTCAATTGAAATATACGTTTTAGGGTCCCATGAGTCCAAATAACCAAGTCCCGCAAAAAGGTGTGTGTGTGTGTGTCCGTCCGTGTGTGGTAACTCCCGAGCTTAAACGAAAAATCCTATTAAACTGAAATTTCGTATTTTAAGAGCGTCTACGCCTGAGATGTTACAGCAAATTTCTTATGAAAATCAGCTAACCAGTGGCTACATTACACCATCCATTTAGCACCTTTTTACGATTTTATCAAAAACGGCTCAAACGATTTTGATTAAACTTGCTGTATCGATATAAAATTTAATGGGCTTTAATATCTTGTCGTGACATTTTGATGGAAATACTATGACAGGGCTTAAATGCCGAAAGTTAAATTTTCTTCTTATGAAGTACCTTTAATTTTGTAGATTTTATAAAATTAACCATATCATCTGATTAGCGTTGATAAAAAACAGCTAAATATAGAAGTTAATACGATAAATAACGGGTAAATATGTAAGTTAAGCGAATTTGATAACCATCTAAAGGAGAAAACTGAAATTTATTTTTTTAATGCAATTTTTTGTTTTTGAACAGTAATATACATGTATGATATACCGTTGGAAAGCTAAAAATTTTAGAAAAAATATTATCTCATACAAGAGCTTTTAAAATATAATCGAGACTGATGAAAAGCCGATAAAACCGAGTGATTATTTTAGATAATAAAATAGAGTTTTTAATAAAACACATCTTTCTATAGAAATTCCATTTAATTAATTCTTTAATGGTTTCACTCATTTTTAGCTCTTACTGTATTTAAAAATTCTTTAATTAATTTTAAAATCGGAGGTAAGTGAAAGTCGTGTGTTCCTGCACCAGATTTTTTTACTATTTAGGTGAATATTGTGAGAACGAAAAATGTAAAGAACATCTTTATCATACTGTTAGTATAGTACTCTTTATCGTTATCATACTGTCTACTTTATCATACTTTGATTTGATATCGATTGTTGTTGTATTGATAATTACGAGAGTTAAAAAGGTTTTCGCAATACATGTTTTCAGCCACGAAGCTGACAAGATGGCCGCCAAACTAATAGTACTAGTCAGAATTATTTTTTTTTATCCGCGGTTTTAAATCAAGCAAAATATATAGAATAGTAATGGAAATAAAATTGTACTTTCAGATAAAAAATTGTTTTTGCACCTGAATAAATCATAGTATAGCCGAAACTTTGTGCATTTAAATTAAAAAATGGTGAAGTATAATTACAGTCTCCAATTCTTATTAGACTTTGACTTTCGCCTTAAATTATCTACACCTATTAGAAATTACAAAAATGTAATGCGAAAAAATGTAATGGGGAAATTGTTAGTTATTGTAAAGCCGATTTAACTTATAATGCTTGCAAACATATTGTTATTTAAATTAACTATGTTTGCATTTCTTATTATTTTTCCTTATTTAATTATTTGTATTATTATTATTTTTGTTATTTTTTTTTATTATTTTTTTATTATTTTTTTTAGAGGGTTTTTCATTGTTTTCCCTCGTGTACTGTACTTTAGTAGACTAATTTAAATCATGATTGTTTCTACTCCTATTTAAAGTGTAAAAAAGCCCAGGCAGGATTGAAACCTTACTTGTATATATTGTAGAATACTCTGTTTTTTTTTTTTTTTTTTACATTTATTTGTTAATAAACATTTCATTTCAATCAATCAAAAGGGACTGAGTAAAACATTATGAAACTTATTATATCTGTGTATGATAAGTATAGGAGGAAACAAATTAGTGGGTAAGAATGGGTTGGTTTTATAATTATAATACATTAAACATTGTATACAACGAAAAATAAATCTGGATGACATCTCACTACTGAAAGTAAAAATTTTAAATAGAGCATGACATTCAAGTTCTCTGGGGTGGTTTTAGTTGCCCAGTAGCTTTACTCGTTCCTGAGATCTGGTTGGACCAGCTTTGAAAGGTTGACTTCAAACCACAATAGGAAACGATCTGTCCGTTATAGCATGCTATGTTGAGGTTCATGTTCTTTGTGAATACAAAGAAAACGGATATAATTCGCTACCTTCTGAATGGAATCCTTTTTATGCGTTTTAGCTGAAAATGAGATACATTAGTTATATAATTAATTCAAATTTGGAATTAATTAATATCATAATAGTGCCTTTTATTCTTATAAAAACCATTTAGGCTCATTAACCATAACGATTATGCAATATGACTTCCTCACTAACTGGACTAGGACTCTGATAGCTGAGGACCAATTACCCAGTTGCTTTATCAAACCACAACAGAACCCTTATCATGTATAACGGACAATGGCAGAGTTCCCAAAAAGTCCCTTTCGTTGAGAAGTCTGTTTAAGTTACTAAATAACACTGCTTTGAATAACAATACTTCCTCAAATAATTATATAATACCATTCCAGTATAATTTTATCTCATCCACTCTAATGTAGATATAGCAACCTGATTCCACGAAATTGCGGAGATTGGTCCGACCCTGGGATGTAGAATTTAACCATTTAGTAGAATTTAAGTCACGCCTAGAATCATGTCTTTTTAACAGTTATTGTAAATAAAAGTTTTATCCGTGCACGATTCGCTCTCTACGAGAACAGAACAAGTTTTCAACCGTAGATCATACGCATTGTATACGCTAAACTATCCGTGGAAGCTAACTCAAATTGTAAGGGTGGTTCGATAAAAAAAATTAGTGGACTCTATAGATTTAAAATAATAAAAATAATGAAATGTAAAAGACGAATCACGATACATTTATTAGACTAAAATACATATAACGACATGTAACGATGAGAAGAAGAAGAAATACGTTTGCAAACGTCAAACTTCTTGAGAGGAGACTGGGGTCTATATACGGCACAGCTTCACCGTTCAGATGCTACCTTAGTACTCGACTCGCCACGAGTCCAGTAATAAAACAATTGAAGTACGATGGTCTTCTACTGTCTTCCTCTCCTATTATTCTTCACTTTCGTGGCCAAAACTTTTAATTATATTTAAAATGACTATTTTTAAAACAAATAAAAAATAAATATTAATACGAAAACATGATCTTATGATAAATATCATAAAAATTATACAGTTTTTTATTTTCAATGAAACAGTCATCAAAAAACCCTGTCAGGCCATAACATATGGCGTGAACACGCATTTGTCAGGTTATATCTACTCTGCCAGATTCATGATCGAGTTAAATCAATCAAAACTTAAAGACAGTCATAGTTTTAAGAATTTTGTTGTGATACTGTTGATCTTCTCATGACGTTATATCTACAGAATTGCTAACGGAGGATGGAGAGTGATATCAATGGATCTTGAAAGGCTAGGGTCAGAGGAAAACAAAAAGTGTTTATTGATTGGCCTTAAAGGACTAAGTAAACAGTATCGTCTATCTGGGATAGCTAATTCTGCTCTTAGCTTTTGGTCATTTACAGCAACCGAATCCTCGATAAACATTTAGTTTTAAATAATACTTACTCGAGAGAATTATTTGTAAATATTCCAATACATCCATATTACGCCAACTTGACGTAGGGCCGTGCTATTGTAGATAAATATTACTGGAATCAGAATTGCAAGATTAAAGAATCCAAATAAATTTTATTTTTATACATTGCTTGGCATATGATGTGGGTTAATTTGGAAGATATGAAGGGTAAACACTGCAAAATAATGCCAATGATAATCAAGAATGTTAATGATTAAAAAATAGACTATGGGTAAAATCTAACTCATGGGCCTTTTGATTAATTTGAAATTTAATCTATTAATCTATTAACCGCGCGATTTGATTTCCGAAGATTTCACACCACGATTATCGATGATAGTTTATACGGTTGGGTCATCACTCCCTAAGCCTATTTTTGTGAGTAGCCACCAGTTGCTTGACGGGTCTCACACACCCGAGGGGAGGTTAGTGAATTCTCATTTAATTACAAGCTTAAATAAGTCCTCCCGGGACTGGGATTCAAACTCACAACCATTGGTGTGATAGACTTATTTAAAATTAGGAGTTTAATTTTTACTTGACCATGTTGCATTTAAATCACAGGGTTAACATTTGTCGGCGTTTCTAATAGTATCTGCTCCCAGCCCTTCTTAGATAGTGGCAGGACTGATTTATCTTCATTTTTCTGTTTCCATTTTGTTTTCTTCTTTGTTTTTGCAATATTTTTCCACTGGGTTTATATTATTCACTTGATCTAACAAAATTTCAACGCCGCAAGAAATGTTTTTAAAGATTACAATGATTTGTTTTAGATTCACTTACTAGAATTAAAGGCTTCAGACAACAAATTACGTACCATTAGAGGATTGCATCATTTAACAAATCTTGAGGCGCTCGATGTATCAAACAATAAAATTAAGGACTTAAACATTTTTTCAAATGATTTATCTAAACTGGAAAATTTGAGAAAGCTAAGTATACAAAATAATCCAATAGTGAAGAATGCTGCTTTTATTTCTAAGACTGTTACTTCATCTCGAAAGCTGGGTAAGCATATAGGTAATACGTTTAATTCAAAGAAATTTAAAAATACTAGAAAATTTTATATTTCTATGACTTGCTTTTGGAGTTTGCCAAGTTATAGTTAAACTTTTAAGTTATCTTCTTCAGCTCAACAATATAGATAAAGTTTCATGATTCATAAAACTATTTATTTCTTTTCTCTCTTCATGTTTTAGAATATTCAATAACAAATTCATGTAGAATTTTTGTAAATTTCTTTGTACTAATATATTTCATTAAGAAAGTGTGTCGGGCATTTACAGCAAACACTATAAAATAAATTGTATTTTTATTTTCCTATTGAGTGCTGCCAATGGATTACTTCTCTCTAGCCTATTTGCTAGTTATTTTATGTAATAAAATTGTAAAAATCAATAAATAAAAAAAAAAAAAAAAATTCGCTATATTTTGTAAATACTGCAGTGTATAAATCGTTGGATGAGTAATTTTTGGAGACGTCAGTATGCACTTAAGGCGCGGATTTCGCTAGACTTTAAAAGAGCAAGGCGTTCACATTCGGTATCAGCCCAACACAAAGAATAAAATGAAATAAGTTTCCAGATGTATGTTCGATGGATATTATAATTTAGTGATGTCAGAGCGAACTTTGGGCGTACCTGGTCAGCATTTCGCTACATTTTAGAACAGCAAGACCCGCGCTTCACTGTTCAGACGATAAGTAACTATTATTTAAAATTATTTCCAGGTGTATGTTCGATGGGTGCCGCGAGGTGCTCTGCAAGTAATAAAGAATTGCTTAGTTTCGAGGTAAGGCCAGATAAGTAGTGTCATCAAACTGAATCCTTGGGGATTCTACTGGACGCAATTCAGGAAGGAAAACAGACTCGGTATCGTCTCTGAGGAAAATATCCGCTTCCAACTCTAGGAAAAACCCAAGTCAAAGTGGGTTTAAAATAGGTTTTGCAGAGAGATGTTGAAGAAATTTGAGCCTATGGCTTAGAGGTGGAACATAGTCTGTCTTTTGAAGGTGCTTGAATAAAGATAGAAGTCTGTCTATTGAAGGTTAGCAATAGAAAACTTATATGGCAAATCAGAAAAATCTTGCAGAGAGTTGAAACTTAATGAGTCAGAAGCCGAGATTCTTATTAGGTAGGCAGTTCTTACCAGATGAAAAGATCTGGGGCAGAAGGGGGAAAAAACAGCAGAGCGATAGTAATCATGACGGATATTAGAAGAGGACTAACCCAAGAAAAGTCTTCGCTCATAATTTAATCCTTTAGGTAACCACGTAAAATATTAAACAAAAGACCTTTTGAACTTTAGTACTATTTTAAATTGTAGAGCGTACTGTCTACTTTTAAACGTTTCCAGTAAACTGTCCCTATCATCAGAACTTTTAGTTTAGAAATTAATAGTGGTTGTATCTTAATGTAAACAATTTTGTTACTTTCCAATAGATATATTGCAATATTTTCTAATCGCAGTGTATTGGTAATTTGAGCTAAATAGCTTGAAGATAGTAAATAGTCGGGTATGTCAAAGAGACCAACCTTCAAATCATAAACGCCCTACTGTAACTAAACGAGCGAACGAGAGGATAAACCGTCTTAAAACTAGGGCATAAAATTTGTTTTCAATATGGGAAAATATTTCTACAGTTTCCTGCTTTGGCTAATCATAACATTATTCAATTTTTTTTTCTTTTTCATTACTACTAACACTGAGTTGATTATTTTAAATAGACAAAGATACTTTAGAAAACAAAAATGTTTTAAATTCTGCTATAATTGATATAGCTAGACTACATTAAAAATCCTATAGATTAAGATAAATAAAAAGAGAAACCTGTACCACCTCAAACCTTAAAGAGTCTTGGGTTCATTCCATATTATAGATTGTATTGTAAAATTTGTAGGTCAACTGGTATGTAAAGATTTAATTAATTAGATGGAGATCACCCTCAAACGCCAAGTTTTCCCCTCGTTTTTTTAGTAACTATTTAATAGAAGCTGGGTGAGTCTCAAAATGTCTACAAGGGGTAATTATAACAGTAAATACAACAATAAAGCTGGATATAAATAGCTCAGTGCGACAAATTCAGATAAAATCTACATAATATTAATTTGATATTGGTGTAACTATTTTGTTCAAAATCGTCATAGTATGGGAAGCCAAATTATTTTGGGTTGAATCACATGAAATGTCCGTTTTCAAGGTAAATGATTTTTATTATTAATACGATATGAAAACAAGATAATTTTATTCGAAGTATTTACCTTCTTTTTCTACACGTTTTTCCCAACGTGACACCAACATTTTTATCCCCGAACTGAAAAACTCAGAGCTTTGAAGTGAAAACAAATCTGAAAACGCACTTTTCACTTGATCATCATCATTTTCAAAAAGTTTTCCTTTGACGAAGTTGCCTAAATTCCTGAACAGGTGGTAATCTGTTGGAGACAAGTCGGGAGAATATGGTGGGTGGGGAAGAACTTTGTAGCCCAGTTGTTTCAATTTTTGCACGGTATGTTTTGAAACATGGGGTCTTGCTGCCGCTCAGTGAGATCATGAGGTACCCATGTATCGAGCTTTTTTACTTTCCCAATAAACTTTAAATGTCTGGAAACGGTAGATGCAATTGCATTCAAATTTTGATCCATATATTTCTTAACTTATTATTTATTTTTCAAATGCTTCACCGTAGGCCATTTTCTGGGAATCCATTAATCAGTTATTCAAAGTAAAAAACAAAATCTTCAATCCTAATGGCTAACTATTTTTAACTTTTATTTCTTCTAAATGAACATATTTTAGATTTGAAAATAGCGAATAATGACTGTAAGGCCAGTTGAATAAAAATACAGCAAAGAATAAATAATTTTGCAATCAATCTGACTATCACATTTTATTATAAAATGGAACATTTCAAATAAAATATTTATATGGGTTTCATAAAGGTAAAAATAAAAATAGAGTTATTATCTATTTTTTCAGAGTGTCTAAATGAAGTACCTATTACCTACCAAACTAGAATTTATTGTGAAAACATGTACCTATCTAAAGACCAACCTATGAATACTCAAAAACAACATTTAATAAATGCAGCAAAAAGTAATTATCATCATTTACTAAATGAAACTATCACACTGTCCAAATTGAACATAATTCTTGTTTATTAATATTTTGTTTTCAGAAAGTTCGTCTGATATCCCTATTTCATTAAGACCTCGCATCAATGAGAAGCTTTTAAGTGCCATTAAAAAGAAATGGAAACCTTTAAAACGACACTAATAAAATAATGCCACTTATGAATGTTAATCAATTAAGAGAAAAATTTAAAGTAAAAAATAAAAGAGTTTTACTGACTATGAACTAAAAAGCAACAATAATTCCACTTTCTGATATGAAAATAAAGGATATTTAATTAAGTAAATATCATATTAAAGTAACTTTCCATTTAAGTTGGATTCTGAAAGCAATATCACATTTGATGTTTATTCATAAATGTAGGATTTGGATATTTGTATTTACTTAAACTGTGCCAGAATTCAGTTAAGGGGGAAAAAAATATACATATAATATTTGTAACAGTTATGTATTTAAACAAATATATATTTGACTACTATACAAATAAACCACATATGCTGTTTTTTAAATATTTTAAATTTTAATTTTTTAAGAATCAAAATTTTATTTCTATACGGTAGAGTTTATTTAATTACAACTGATATTAAAATCTAATTTTCTAAGATCACAACACATTAAAATTTAACATTAAAGAATTAATCTTTGGTTCCTTTAAATATTGATACAACATACATAAATACTCACAATATACATACATACACAAACACATGCATACATATTCTTATAACATACAAAACACATAAACACACAAATATATAAGTAATTTTTAATTTGTGTGAAAATTTGTTCATGAATGTCAGCACTTATATGCATTAAGACTTCCACACACATATATGAAACACAAATATACATATGTAAAGAGAGAACTTAGTGTACACTCAAATATTGTTTAAAATATGACTGATAATTTATATACATTTTTACATATTATACAAACTTTTCTTTAAATGCAATATCATTTGTGTATGAATAAATTAATTAGTAATTTTGTCACATTTGGTATTCTCAAAGAGGCTATTTAGTCTCATAATATATATTTAAAAAAACCTAAGATACTCAACAGTTTTCATAATTATAAACAGAATATAATGTTACTGATTTGTTTTAAAATTAAATTTTATAACAAAAGTAAAAATTAATCACTTATTTGTCATTTCATAGTAAATATGCTACACATTTAAAGTAAATTTAACATTTAAAGCTCTTACACAGAATTATTTTATTTATACATTTATTTATTTTCAGTATTATTATGAATAGTATAAGTAGAACATATTATTTGATTTGAAGAAATACAAAATATTTCACTTAAATTTTTATGTTAGTCCTGCAAATAAACCTGGAGATCATGAATTACGAAAAAGTGCTTATCCACTCAGAGAAGGAAAAAAATTAATCCCCCTGGTCTAGTAATACAGTTCAATGAGCAACTGTTCCTTTTTTCTGATTTATTAATCTTTTAGTAAATTGAAAACAGCCCTTTAAATCAGTTCATGAGTAGATTGCCTATATTTTATGGTAACACCTCTCTAATTAACAGATGTTTCGATAAGCCTGATATATAGATAATATTTTATCAAATAGATCATTATTCTAAAAACTATATTTATCAATTTTATGGAACCCATCAGGTTGATGGATTTGAAATCTCATTTTTACTTAATAAAGGAAATTCAATAGAATTAAAATTTAATACCTAAGTTTAATATTATTAATATTCAAATGACTTTCAAATCCTATTTGGTCAATATTATTAACTAAAATACAATAAAAATACATATAGAATATAAATAAATATATCAAACAAAACAAAATAAAAAAATCTTCAGGCTATCTTCATTAAAATTAAGTTTATTTATTCAAATAACATATATCTGTTGTAATAATTTTTATTCCATTTATCTGGAATTGAGTTCCTTATTCCTTCTAGTACTAAGGAAAATACTGCCGGAAAAAATAAAAAATGTAGTTAAAAGGGTATAAATGAAAATTTAGAACTAAAAAAAAAAATGAAAATTAGGTGGAATAAAACAAATGTAGTATAAATTGATGCTCAGTCTATAAAATAAATACTGGAATGGAATATTCAAAGTCCAAACAAATGACTGATATCACAGTGTTTTCATAAAAAAAATGAACTGGAAAAAAAGAAAAAAAAAAAAAAAGACCTAAATGACTGATGATGGATTTAAAATAAGTTCAATAAATTTGTTGAATTTTATAGCCAAGTAAAAGGAAGTATAATTTACAAATACAAAGTAAATATTTGAAGGAAGAAAATTTACATTACACCTGGTTAATAATTTGTAAAATGAACTTTTGAAAATATGTGGCATTGATTGGCAAGCTTGTCTAAAATTTATGGATACCCAAATTTTAAAATAAAAAATGTCTTTGAAGCGCTAAAGAATACATCATTTCTTAAACATATTAGATGAACTCTGAAAATAAATTGAAAACAAGAACAAGTATTAAATTTTTAAAAATAAATACAATATTGTAGGTTAAAAAAAAAGGTATTTTCTTTTCCAATTGCTAACAGAAGAGAAATTTTTTAATGTATGATTCACTTACACACCAAAACAGTTTGTCATTGTCTTTCTCTTAACAAAGAAGGAAAATGATTTCATGTTCTAGTGATTTATGTCTTTATGGATAAGCCGCAACATAGATAAAGATGTTGACAATATTTTATTCTGCTAATCTATCAAAATATATTAAACATTACAAATACTTTCAAAGAAAAATTTAGTCAACAATTTCTCTTTGAGAAGAAATATTATTTATTAAAAATGTAGACTGATTTAGCAAGTAGCTCTCTTCTATAAATGACTAATATTTTCTAAAAAGTAAAATATTTAAAGTTTTTACATGAGGGGAAAAAAGAATAAGATTTATAAAGAAAAAACAATACTAAACCTATACTTTATTAAATTAATTGAAATAATATACAATCATAAGAAGGAGGATCACAGATTTGCGTTGATGTAACTTTGAAGAAAAAAAAAAATGAAGTCTGAAGATTATTTAAAAAAGGAATAGTGATGGAATTTCTTAAGCAAAGCAGAGAAATTCTTATGATCTGAAATTATTATTATTTGAAGTGCCATAAAAGATAGTTTTTATGAGTACTTTTTTATTTATCTGAATATTTTGAAAAATCTTTTTTATAATACTAATTAAACAAAAATACAAAGTATAAGAGCTTTAAATTGACAAACTAAATTTGCTATTACATACTGATTAATATATATTAAACATTATCATAAAACAAATATTAGATTTGAGCCTTATACATTTTTGCAAAAATTGTTAAATGAATGCTTTATGTGTATATCTAATATATTCTCAGCTGTATTAAAAACTGAAATATCTAAAAATGGTTTTAATAATTTTAGGATCTAGTTGAAAATTATATTATATTCAAAACTCGTGTCAGCAACTTATACCTTTTAATGTTTTTAAGTTACTTATGTTTAAAGATTTTAATTTCCCAAATTGTTTCCAATCTTTTCACTGACTTATAAGGTACCTGGTTGATAAATAAATTACTATAATACCTGCTGGCTTAAGTCAAAGTAGTACTAGAGAACGAAACGTTGAGAATCACTTTACAAAACCTTAAAAATATAAAATCAGCATTTGACCCCTTTTAAAATTTAACTTAATGATAATTTTACCCTGAAACTTTGGTTCATGAATTCTGTTTCTTTTTTGAAGTTGAATTACTGTGTTTAGCTGAATTTGGGGAAGGGCTTTGACTAGTATTTGATGACTGTTCTTGGCTAGCATGTAAAATTGCATAGCAAGGGTTGTCATCTTCATGCTGAACACTTGTTTCAGCAGCCGAAGGGATCGTAGTTAGAAAACGGACGGTTAATTTAGCAGGTGATCCAAACAAATCACATTCATCTTGTATAGCACTCTGTCTAGTTAATCGTGGTTTAGGCCTTACTTCTCCTGAATTACTTGATCTAGAAACTCTTGACATAGTGGTACTATTAGTTGTTGCAGAACCTGAAGAATCATTTCTTGAACTTGATAAATTTGAATCTTGAGAAGTTTTTCTTGTAATTATCCATGATGATGCCCTTCTCTTTGGATCTAATAATCTCATAGGAAGTCCGCAGTGATGATGGTTTTGTCTCCATGAATCGGATCTTGAAGAACTGAAGTTCTCACTTGATGAAACTGATGATGCTCGTTTATGCTGTTTTTGTTGAATTTCAGCAATCTGATAAGCATACTGATCTGATCTTGTGCGGTGCCTTGTATTACTATTTCGACCTAAGCAGCTCCTCATCCAATGAACTTTGTTAATCAACCATCCCTTTGGAGTTCTCTTTGAACTTACACTATCTCCAAGCAGTTTTACATTACAGTTACATGGTTGATGAACTTGATTATCTCTTGAAGATCGATCAACTAAGCTATTGGTATTAGCAGGAGTTTGACGATTACTGAAATTAGAACTGTGCCTACAGCGTCCAATACCACGAGTTACTCTTGATTCTTCAATAGCTTTACATATTAAAACACAATCTTTTTTGAACTGCTTTGTTAGTATGGCATACAAAAATGGATTACAACAAGAATTCAAAGGTAATACAAACACTGTGAATACTTTGGCCTGTTCCAAAGTCACCAATTGCCAACCAAATGCTGCAGTCATAGAAAAAAAAGCTATGGGTGACCAACATAAAAAATCAGTAAATACGAGCAAAGCCATACGTTTAGCGATTCTAGAATCATTTGAGTTCCAAGCTTGTGATCCTCTTATTGCACAATACATTTTTAAATAACATCCCATCAATATCAAAAATGCTACTCCATTTATAAAAATGAGGAAGACAACATAGGTTAAACTCCAAGAGGTACTAGTTTCAAAAGGTAAACATGTTGCAAATTTTCGATAATCTGAAACGCCAATCAGTGGTAAAATGGCCATTATAATTGCAAAAGTCCATCCACAGAGCATAATATAACCAGCATGTTTTAGAGAAAGTCTTTTGTTGAGATGCATAGCATGAGTAATAGCATAGTTTCTTTCAAGTGTTATTACAGCAAGAGTATAAACAGATAATTCAGAGCTAAGTACTCCCAAAAATCCAGCTAATTGACAACCTGCAGACATCTGCCACGGAATAGCATACATTTCAAATTCTCCCAGTGTAGAAGCATCAACAACTGCTAACATACCTGCAATATTATAAGAAAATGTTAACAGTTTAAAAATCAATTTTAATAAATTCAATTCAATGAAATTAAAAGAAATCAAGCTTACCTAGACTTTTGAAAACCATTTCAGATATTTTCAAGATAAAGGATTAGAATAGTTTTAAAATAAGAAATGGCATTAAACTAAGAAAATTTCATAATATTTAGCTATCAAAAATTTTGTTTTGATTCACAAAATCCTTTTGAAATTTAATTTATGATATGTAATGTATGTTACTAGTATAATAAATGCAGCAAAAGTGTGTAAAGGTTTAAATTAAAATTTGAGCTAATGTATAATTTGCATGGCTCTTCATTAACTGTAATGGGAATTTATGGTCTTATGCAAGCAGAGAATTTCTCAAAGGAATCATGATTTGTCTTCTTCAATCAGTTCCCTTACAATGGAATCACTAATACTAATGTGCCAGCAGTAAAATGTCTGTATGAATCATAGTTCAATATATAATAGTTGATAGAGATTAATGAAATAATTTATGCTCTGACTGTTTATTTTAAAACTATGCCTCACAAATTGAATACATTCATTAGAATAAGGGTAAGGAAAGTTTCATTTGGAAAAAATGTATTTTTTTTTTGTTTATTTTATAGCATGAATCAAATTTGTAATCAATATAAGGAAAAAAAACAATTTATTCATTGCCGATGACAAATCAAATTCCTACCATGCATTGCTGAAAGATATAATATACTAGTTAACCAGTAACAGACAACTCTAAATTCATAATAATAATAACATTACAAACCTAAAAATATTTTAAGTGAAACTAGTTAGATATAAGTTATTTTTTAATTTGTAAGATGATTTTGGATTATGGTGACTATTGTACACAATATTTCTTTAATTGTAATACAATAAGCAATGGTGAGGTTTTATTGTAAACATCTGAAATCATTTCCAAAAATCTAAAAGGACCAGTTTTATTTATTTATTTATTTTTTGAGCAGCTGAATGAAAATCCTGTTCTAAAACAATTTTTAAAGTTAATTCTTCACTAAACCATCTAATAAAAATTTTAATATGGTTATCACTGAAACTGATCTTTAATTCTATCTAAATAATATATTTTATAAAAGGGAATAATAATAAATGCTAATTTATTAATGCTAATCATATTGATTTGCATTTAATATTCTTCCAAGTTTTAAAATATGTTATTTAAATGTAATTGAATACAGTTACTAACAGATAGTTGTACAAAGAGAATTAAAATATAGTAGAACATAAAACCTACAGAGACATTACAATATGATCTAGAAAATAAAGTTATATTCTTTAAAATGATGGGATAAAACCCAATGTTCTTCCTTCACCTGGGAACAATGAAAATTTTCATATTATATTATTAACTGGCATTTATTTTTCGTTTATAATTATTAAAGTATTTATTTAGAAAAAAATATAATGAATCAAACTTTAATAAATATTACTGTATTTCAAAAATGCTTACTTATGGGTATATATAAAAATTACAATTTTATTTTTACTTTTATGACAGATATTTTAAAAATAAACAGCCAGTAATAAATGCTTTTGAGACTATTTCAATAAAAAAAGAACAAAAATAGAGAAAAAACTTATTAATTAAAAGCAAAGATAAAAAAATGCTTCCTTAATTGTAAAATATGTTATAAAAGTGTGAATGGAAGAAAATAATATTAATCAAGTTATTTCAGTTATCTTAAATCAAAATATTGAATCTGTACCTTTTAATTTATCTATACTTATCACAAAATTTTAAGGGATATACAATCTATAGAAAAAATATATAATTTTACTATTGTATAGCTCACACAAACTTATAAGTTATTACTTAGTAATCTCTAACAATTAGAGTGTAAGACAAAGTATGAAGGTTTGCTTATGTAATATTCATGGGAATTATTTGCGTTTAATTATATTAGTGTATGAATAAATGAGTATTATGATCTTAATGTCACAATGATGCTTGTAAGATATAATGTATTGTAAGTTGTAATAAACTTGTATTCTATTCTGTAACAACAAAGAAGCCAATAACATAAAAAGAAAAACAACTCCAACCAAACAGAAATAACTGTAATTAATCAAAGATCTCCTCATATAGGAGTTCTTCATAATAATATTGATTCTGTTACAAAGAGAGTAGGAGATTATATATATAATTAATTAATAAGTATTTCATCGAACTAATTTAGATTATTATTATATCTGAATGAAATAAGCAACTTCTGAAAATCTTTCTAGAACCCTCTATCATGGTTACAAGAAAGATAAAAAGCATGATATTGTTCATAATAATTTTTGAAGTTTAAATATGACAACTTTCACTGCATGAGAGTGAATAATATTCTCATACAAAAGATATTAATGGGGATCAAAACATAACATTACTGGAATGTGGCAATATTGGAGGTATAAAACATCAAGAAAAGCTACATTTTATTTTTTCACTTACCTTTACAGCATCCCACATGACGGATACAGTTAATTTTGCCTATTCAATTTCATATTAAATATTCAGGAGGAAATTAGTCCAGGTGGTGGTCAGTGAAAGAGAAACAATTGAATATTTTTTAGCTATTAAGATTCTTGTGAGCTCATGCCTACAATCATCCTGATGATGACCCACAATATGGGTCAAAATGTTGGCAGACAATAAATAGTTCACTATTTAATTGTTTTTCTTTCACTGACCCCCACCCGGAATTATTTCCACCTGAATCTCTCAACGGTCAACTACTAATATTCATTATATTAAATAATATTTTTATGGAAAAGTTAAGACTATTAAATTTTCTAAGAAGAAACTGAAAAAATTTATTTTTTTAATGTTGACTTGAATTAAATGTTTTATTAAAACCTATGAAGTCTCTCATAAAGCTAATACAAATCTATTAAAAAGAAAAGAGGATGTCATTCATAAAAATAATAAATAATTGAATAAAATAAAATATTACAAATGGGCTTTAAATTTTGGATAGGATCAAAGAAGAAAGACAATTTTTAATATAAACTTCATGAAAAAAATAAATTAAAGTGTCTTAAAAGCATTTCATTTTCATGAATGAATTCATGAGCTTCTGTTCATATACTGGTTTTATGTATCACACTTCTATAATTAACATAACATATCACATATTATAAGCTGATAGTATAAACTATCAAGTACCTAGATAAACACCCATAAAAAAATCTGCTGCAGCTAGATTGCAAACAAGGAATCGAGGAACATCAATTTTGCTTCTAGAGAATATTAGAACAAACACCACAGTTCCATTTCCCAACATTGCAAGAAGAAATACTAACCACACTCCACATCTTAAAGTCCACCAGTCAAACAGATCAACACAAGGTAAAAAAGGACCTAAAAAGAAAGATTAAGATAATAAATTATAAATTTCTTCTTAATTTACTAACAAGTATTGTTTTACTTATTAATACAAAATGAAGCCAAAATATGTAGGAATTACGCATCATAATAATTCAAAAGACATACCTAAGAATATGAAATAAATATTGTTATCTAAATGATTTGCAAAAATGAAATTGACTTAGTTCAGTGTTGTGTATCTCATATTTTGGAACATTGAGCAGGCTTTCTGCTCCATTAATTCCAAATTGTTGTTTGTTAAAAACACTGAATCTTTTG
The DNA here is from genome assembly GCA_023052935.1 of Piezodorus guildinii. Lineage (NCBI taxonomy): Eukaryota > Metazoa > Arthropoda > Insecta > Hemiptera > Pentatomidae > Piezodorus > Piezodorus guildinii. Next base: position 77,135,282 of record CM041295.1, read on the forward strand.
TTCTATAATTTTCTAAATATACATGCACTTAAAATATCAAGATTTTATATGATTCATGCAAAGGCTAAACATGTCAAATATATCACATAATAGTATTAAATACTTTGCATTTTAAAATTTTATTTATTTAAAATTAGAAATAAAAACAAAATTATTTCTCTAACTAAAGCCACCTGTTTTATATCACTTTAATCCAAAACACTAATTTCATAAAAAAGAATGCCCCTTATTTTTTCCAAGAAACATTTCATCCTCTTTAATTTTCATATTCAAAACCTTTCAGAGGAAAAAATAAGACAAAACATCGAGAAACCAAGTAATAAATTATTTGGATTTTACTGGATTTATTTTCCAAAGTGCATTTTTGGCACATTATTGTCTTTTTTGATGAGGCAGATCAGCAGCCATCAACTCATGAGGCAAAACAAAGGTCAGATTGTGTAAGATTAATTAGACCTGTACTGACGTATGCCTCACAAGTATGGACTATGAAAAAGGCTGATAAAAATAATCTATTGGAATTTAAAACACAAATCTTGCAGCAAATTAATGAATGTGCAGTGAAAGAAGAATTTTTGTGAAAACACAAAAGCCAGGAACTATATATTTAGTCTGAATGATGATATAAATGTGGTCACTTATAGAGTTCAGGAAGTTACATAGGAACTAACACATGGATATGATTGGGGAAAGTATGAATTCCAAGGAGTGTACTCGAAACTGAAGAAGGGGTAAACTCAAACTAAGATGGGTGGACAGTGTGATAATTGTTTTGAGATCCTTTTTAACACATTGAACCACATGTTAGGAATAATGGATAAAGCTGGATGGTGAAAGCTCCTCGAGGAGTAAAAGGCAAATTCTCGGATTGCAGCACCAACCAGATAGATAGATACAGTTCAACTGAAAAAGAAACTCTGTTTCACAAATAAATCTAATAGACAAGTAAATAAATACCTACATGTGCCAGCTATTAGATTAGTACTCATAAGAAGGCATTAACTTAATGGTTTTGATTTTTAAAGTAAAATATATTAAAAAAAAAAAAATTAGAAAATATACATTAGCATGGAAAATTAATTCAAATATATCATTTTTTTAAAATGGAATTTACAACCAATTTAACTAAAAAATTTAAGTAAATGTGTAAAAGAGTGAAGTGTAAATTTAAAGGGTATATTAGTAGAATTCAAACAGTAAAGTTGATATTTTCCTCATCAGCTTTCAACAAATCAATTCTAATGGTACTTATGCGAATAATTTTTTTTTTTTGTAGGAAAAAGCATAAATTATACTTAATCTATAATTTTCCTTCCTAAATGATTTCTTTTGTTTATTTAACTGTCAGAATTATTTTATCTTTTTACAGAAAATTATTTTTTATAACTTACTATATTTATTCACATTTTATAAAATTTTTAACAACCTTTTTTTCATGAGCTCTGAAGATATTTAAAATGTTAAAATATTTTGTAAAAAGTTCAAAGTTGTATGTTCTGTCTGAGTTCATTTTAAGTTAAATGTAAAAGATTCATGAAATTGATAAGTGAGAATGGCTAATCTCTCTCAAGTTGTAGGTTCGCTCGAGAAGATTGAAGTATTTTTAAAGGGTTAGTAAATTGGTTTCTCGACATTTATTTATCAATTTTACATTAACAATAACTTTATCATATAATGTTTATTTTTTATAATATAATTAATCATATATGTTTGTATAAAAAAAAAAAGTTTCTTCAAATTTATGGAATATAAAACATCCACTAAAGTGAATCATATTCACTCATATAAACTACAACCTTCATTTATCAAAATTGCAATATATATAGATATTAAATAATAAGGAAATTATTATATTAAACATATAAAAAGTATTAAAACTAAAAGTGTCAATAAGTTAGAGAGACAATGGCTTTCTTTAGATAAAATTTACCGGGGGTAGGTAGACATTGAATTTTTCCTGGAGGGCTATCAGTTTGTTTGTTTGATTCCTGTTCTTCAAAATATTCTTCTACATATGAAGGAAGGTTTCCAGGGTAAGTAAAGTCTGTTCCAAAATTATCCCAAAGCTGGTTTATTTGAGTACCAAACTTTTTGCTTAGATTTTCTATGGAATAAAAAACACAAGATTTTTCAAATAAAATAACTATCATCAACTGCTAAAACAATCTATCTCACTACAATAAGTAATTATTATATATTTTTCATTCATACTATACATATACAAAACAAAAACCATCAATTGCTTCAGTCAACTTAAATTAAACTATAATTACACACTGGGTATTTATTTAAGTGGTAAGTGGTCAGGAAGGGGCCCCACAACAAAGAACCTGGAAGAGGCCCGAATGTCTTAAAATAACTTAACATAAAGATTTTGGATTTACAAAAAGTATTAAAAAAAAAATCTTCATATAATAATTGAACAGATCTAGAACACAAAATGTTAAGTTTATGGATCTTAGCTGAAAATTTTTGTAGGTCCCTTTTGTTTTTAATTGGAGCTGGATTGTGGTGATAATCAATTTATAGAACCAGATGCTATGAAATGGACCCAGTGAAAGGTTTAGTCACAAAGTCATGACAGCCATTGGGCCTTAAGTATTAGTTCTATTCAATTTGTATGTGTAACCTTTTCAGCCACACTGTAAATATTGATAAATATAGGATTTTTATTAAAAAATATATAAATTGATGAACAGAGATATATATGAACAGTTCATGGAACATCCTATGAACCTATCATATAGTGGATACAATTAAAAAAATAAAATAAATAAATAAATAAATATATATATATATATATATATATATATATATATATATATATATTATATATATATATATTAATTATATAATTGAATAAACATATTTATGTGGTAGGTAAACTAATTTTCATTATATTGGAGAAATTTTAAACACTTTACATTTTTTAAATAATACTAGTAAAAGTTGGAAATAAAACCAGTTCATCAGATTACTGCATTATAAGTAATATAATTTTAATTAAAAATAAACAGAAAAAACTTGTATATCATAAAATACAAATAACGTTTTATTTACATAATAAAAGCTTAGTTGCTTGTTTATGAACAAAAATAATTTATTTATAAATTTAATAAAAGTGTTTTTATGCCAATCTCTCAAAATTATTAAGCCTGTTATCAAAGAACACCAACAGCTTTAAATTAAGCTTATTAATACTGAAGAGAATAATACTTACAAGCTACCTACACTTACTATGAATTGTATACATATTGTACACGCCCATGCACACATGCATATTTTTACAAGTATGAATCTTAAAATAATGTAGTAAAAATAAATTATTTGATAAAATATTTAATAACTTACGAAGTTGTGGCCAAATGTCTGTCAAACTTGAATTCCATAAACTCATATCAAATTCATTATCTGTTGGAAATAGCACTGATTCATGTACTGGATTTTTTGGAGGAGGATCTGCAGGAATCAACGAGAGAAATGCACAACAATGATAGGCATATGCTAATACCAATGTCTGAACTCTTGGAAATTTTTTAGGTGAAGGAAATATCCTCAAGTAGGGATTGTTGAAAGTTTTCAGGTGCAATAAACGATCTAATCCTTCAGTTGGCAGAGTAGGAAATATATTATTTCCAAGATTTCTGAGGGAAAGATAGTGTATCAATATGAAGAAATCATTATTTATGCCATTAATAAACTCATAATACTTACAAATCTTCCAATTGATTGATATACATAAATGCATCTTCATGAACATCACTAATCAGATTGCTTTCCAAATCCCTAAACATTATTACAAAACTAATTAAATATATAATTTAGCAAAAATAATAAAAACACAACTTAAAATTGATTAATTTAAAATAAATAATAATTTCATATTTAATACCAATGATATATGTAATATTTTTTTTAAATATCTCAAGATAACAATAAAGAATAAAGCTTCTGAATCTCATGTTTTATACCCATGGTCTCCTTATATTTTTACATATTTGTGACTATATTAGCTTTATAAGGCTTATTATATCTAGTTCTTAAAATTAAAAAATATGAGTTTATAAACTTAAATAATCATGTTGTTTTAAAAATATATTGGTATCTGCTGTATTTTATACTAATGTTGTGGAAGGGAGGTTCGAGTATGAACTTTCCTAAACCAATGGACATCTATGGGCTGGTAAAGAGGTGTGTGTGTGAGTGTATCTTCTAAATTAGTACATTAACCCTTTTAGTGTTGGACAAAAAAACGTGTGCCTATGTGAAGATATGCAACAGTTTGGAAAAACACTCATAAAAACCAAACTGCAAATGATATTTACATGCTTAAAAAAGCTACATATTTGGGAGAAAATAGAAAATAAAGCAATGATAATGATTCTCCAATATCAACCGAAAATAATAAGAATAACACAACTATAAATAATATAAAAATTGAGTTCTATCTATCATAAACAGTTCGACTTTGGACCTAGAAGAGTGTTTGGTGCCAAGTGTCCATCTTATCACTCCAGCGTAAACAGAGTCTCATCATGCTCTGGTATAGAATTTGTAAAATGTCAATGGAAATTGATCATTTACAATCAAATTAGATCATTAGTGAATTTATTTAATTGGAAACAGGACAGTGCAGAAGAAAAAAAAAGTAAGTAACCATATAGTGATGTAGTGTATTGAGCACCAACGGCGGCCGAACTCTAACCCAATCAAAAACGAACTAATACATAAACACATTATATTTATATCTTATTACAATATGTATTTATGATTACCGTGTTGGCCACAACAAATAAATTCATTTTAATGTTTTGTGCCCAATTATATATTTTTCTATTTATGATACCTGCTTGGCAAAATTTTAGTGGGTGAACAATTCTGTTGCAAGTAATGTGACTTTCTGACTAATTGAAATCAGATTCAACTTCATATGTTTTACATTCAACTTTGTTTCTCATTTAAATTTATATGCAGCAACTTGTATCTAGAGAGATGTGTTGTAACTTTTATTATTCTATTAAACTTTATAAATGGATGACAGCGTGTTCTCAATGGATTACATCTAGATGAAAAAATATCAATAATATGAGTAAAAAATTACAAATAAATACTTACAATACTTGTAATTTTGAAAGACCATAAAAAGCATCTTTTGGAATTTTAGTAATTTCATTTTTGGATAATAGCAAGTCATGCATTTGACTTAAACCTTGAAAGAGACGTCCTTCCAATGAACTAATTTTATTTCCAGCTAAATCCCTGTGAAAAAAGAAGAGATATATGGTATATATAAATTTTAAGGAATTATGATAGAGGTTCGATTAATAAAACTGATCTTACATTACTTTAAGGTTTTATATATTATAAATTGTTTTCTGAAATTTACAACTGTTTTAAATCAATAGAAGTAAATGTGAAGTACAAGTATAAGGCATCAAAATTGAATCTGGCTTACCACCATTACTTGATGTTACCTGTATTAGGCAGTCATCAGGTCTACCTCTGTTCCGAGGGGCATTAGCAAATGACAGAGCATGAATCTGATGGTGCCACAAAAAATGAATACCTAACTAATGAAAAGGAACTTGAAATAGAAACCAATTAGATTGTGAAAGGAAAAACGAGCAGCAGCAGTGAAAACTTAGTTTAATTTAGATAGAGAAAAGCCTGGAAGATTTGGCAAAGAGATATTTCTGAAACTGAAAAAAGAGTAGGGTAAAAAAATAGCTGGTGGCTGTAGGATGTTCACATAGGAGGCTCTAGTGTAACTTTCAAAATCGATACCGGAGGAGAGATGTGTCATTCCTAAGATTTTGGCTACCAAGTTGAGGACGCCTATTTCTGTGCCAGTTTTTTCAGCAATAACGTATACAGATGAAAAATTCCTTTAGTTGGTTCCACTGTTCTTGAATGTGCTATTGAAGACGTTAGTCATCCTATTCAGTTTGCAGTAGTGAATATGGATAAAACTTCTACACTGGGATTGTTAAATTTAACATCATTACAAGGGTAAAAGAAACAATAATAGTGCCCTAAATAAATAGGGACATTGACAAATTTATTAAAAGTTATTAGTTCTCAGAGGTTTGAAAGAAAAAAAATAGCTTGAGGAGTTAGGACCTGGAGCTCTTCTCTCCATTCATTATCGGAATGAGGACTAGTGGCACAGAGGAAATGTCCTTCAAAAGCATGAAGCGCCAAGATCATACTTCGTAGAGGATCTTGATACAGGCTGAGTAGTCAGGCGAAATAGATTACATCTTCCCCCAGCATTATTTAATGAAGATGGTGAAGATGAAAGAGGACAACCAATGGATCCATCAACATCAAGACCTCAGCGATCCAGGAAGTGCCAGCCAGGCCAATATATTGAAAAGGGAGAGAATGACATATGTGGCTACTCTGTATTTATGTTTTAGGATTTTTAAAAGATTCAGATTGTTTTAGTTGTTGGAACAGTGAGCATCAAATAAAGTTGTAATGTTTAAGGCTAAGTTGTAACCTTAAACATTACAGCATTATTTGATGCTCACTGTTCCAACATCTAAAACAATCTGATCTTTTAAAACTCCTCACACATATGATTTATTTAATACAGAGTAGCAACATGTATCAGGAAAAGCCCTGTAATGGCTTCAAAGAGATAATTGGGAACAAAAAGAATGAAAAGCTTGGACAAAATCATAGTAACCTAACTATGGATCTAGCAGTAAACTAGGGATCCACCAAACAGAAAAGAAACAAGAGTGGCAATGTTTGCTGATAATACTGCCATATAGGAAATAGGAAATGGTACCAAGAAATCATCAAAGGAACTCCAGAGCTCAATCACAGAAATATGTGACTGGACTAAACACTGGAAAATCTAACTAAATGATCAGAGCAATGTAACCTTTACGAATAGAAGATTTGAAGGCAAAATGTTTATATTAATGGACAAGAGGTTCCATATTCAAACAATGTAAAATACCTAAGGATAATATGGATACAAGACTAAATTGGTCAAAATGCTATATATAAATAATAAATAATAATAATAATAAATAATAAATAGCTAAAGAAGAAAGAAAAAGAAAGAAAGAAAGAGGAACTAAAAATTAAATTTTGGAAAATGTACTGGCTACTAGTAAGGAAGTCCCAACTGACAGTCAATAAAAGCTACGGTTATCCAAGCAAAGTATGTTCTTTGGCCAGTTATAATTTTATTTTTCTTGTAAATTTAAGTTATTCTTAATAGACCTTGTCCCAGAATAAAGCTTTTTTTTTCATTCATTCAAACACTGAAACCTGTGTGGACTTATAGGATTAAAGACTCTAGCTCTAAGGCTGTTCCAAGATTAGTAATAAACAAATAATTCAGACTTTTCAAAATAAAGTACTTTGAAGTATAGTCGATGCTCTATGGTGCATCAGTATTCTAATTCAAATATTATATTTTAACGTTTAATAAATAATTTTAAATCTAGTTTTACATCTTAAAGTTTTCTATACAATTAATATGTATTACCATATACATGAATAAGAAGTACTTACAAAATTCTTAAGTCTTTGCAACCTGATAAATTAGGAACATGTGTCAGTTCATTCAGCTTCATATCTCTAAAAATGGAAAGTTCATTTTAGTATTACCCCTCTCATAAAATAATAGGAAATTAATAATAAGTCAAATTCATCAGTGTATTAAACCAAATACTTGTAATGAAATGAATTAATTTTATTAAAACACAACAATCTCTTTATACATATTCTATATATAATATATATATATATATATATATATATATATATATATATATATATATATATATATACTTTCACTTACTTATGTATGAAATATAAAGTAAGGGAAAGTATTGCGATCATGAAAATTTTCTAATTCTAGTTTTCAACAGAAATACACATTTTAGAGTCCCCTGAGTCCAAATGTGTGTGTCAGGCAGTGAATGGTAAGTCTAGCAAGAAAAAAAGTAAAAAAAAACTGATATTTCAAATTTAATAAAACTATAAGCCCGAGATGTTACAGCAACTTTTTCATCAAAACCGTCCCACAAGAAGAGCCACTTTATACTATGGATTTTGCCTCTTTTTACATTTTTTGTAAAAACGGCTAAAATGATTTTGATTAAACTCACAATATTGATGTAAATTCTAATGGGCTTTAACAAAATATAGGCTTCGTTCTGATTGAAATAGTCTGGCAGGGCTTAAATGCCGATATTTTAAATTTTCTTCCTCTAAAGCACCTTTAATTTCGCAGATTCAAAAAAGAAGGCATTCCCTTCACCCAACTGTTGAATTTATCATTTCTATGTTGATTCTGTTGTTTAAGTATTTTAATGTCAAAACTGTTCTCTGATCTGTCAAGGGTGGTGAGCATGCTTCATATTGTGCTTGAATTCGAACAAAATTTTTCAATGTAGTGGCTGATTGTATGTAAAAACTTGGAAATGGTATTACAATATTGGTTTAATAAGAGCTTCAGAAGTGTTTTTTGTGTCTTTTAGTCTGTAAGCTAATAAGCCTCTGCTGGATGTTTAAGAAGACTTAGTAATATCCCACAACTAAGTAGTTTATATTTGAAAGAAAAGCTAATTCTGTATCCAGGGTGAGAACTAAATATTTTTTTATGTTTGTTGTGCTTCAATTTCTCACTGTTATGGATAATATTTGTTCTTGTATTGAAGTGTCTTTTAATTGTAAATGGACAATTCTGGTTTTTCATGATTAATTGGTATCTTGTGTTTTTGAGCAAAGCTTATGGATTTATTTAGCATCTTCCAGTTTGCATTTTTGATTTCCAAATTTTTTTTATATCTATGAAAAATCAATTTGGGTGCTGTTGGTAATCTCTTCTTTAATACCTGTGATGTACAGAATAAAGAATAGTGGACATAAAAAGAACTCTAAAGTGTTACTAGTAAAGTGATGGATGTTTTGGAAAGATTATAGGCATATTTTATTATGTTTTTTTTTCTTATTGAAAATTCTTAGATCCATAGAAAATGATTTTCCGACTATTTTAAATTTGCCATATTATATCATAATGAACAAAATTATTGTTCAGTTACATAAGGTTAAAAATGAAAAGAAATTCTCAGAATGTTCTTATTCAATCTAGGGAATATGTTTTAATTTTCAAAATGAATTTTGATAATAATGATGAACAACATAGATAATTAGGAAACATAAGATATTAGTTTAATACCTAGTACATATAATATAAGTTATTAGTGATTACTTACAGGCTTTTAATTCTAGGACATGTTTTACATAGAGTTTCTGGAACATAACGTATACTTGCTCTATCAATTCTTAGTATTTCCAAAGCTGAAGTTCCATTTAAACTAGGGAATTCTTTTAATTCTCGAGCATCAGATAAAACACTATAAGGAACAGACAGAGTATCAGAATGATTATTAAAACAAAAAAAATTTCATCTGATAATAATCAGATAAATAAAATTTTATAATTACTAACATTAACAGAAAAGTTTTTTTAGTTAAAAATTTAACAAAAACGACATATTAGAGATAAATATTAATAGATTCACATATACAATAAATATGATAATTTCAGATTCCTATAGATTGAAAAATAAAACTCTTGGTAATATTTGAATGATTTGAAATTTATTGAGATCAACAAAAGTACAATCACATAATTTATTAGAACAGTAGAGCATACACATGAAAGAACTAAAACATAATGCATGTACAAAATAATAACTACCCAAAAGCCTTTTTATCCAGAGTTACTGGTATTTTAAAATCTCACAACAGTCTGCAAAATTTTTTAAAATTATATATTGATATTTACAACTGTATTATACCACATAACTAGTGAATAGACTAAAAGAAAATAGACATGAACAATACAGCAATATAGATATGAATACTTGTAGAGAAGCCCAACGGCAGCACTCTAAAAGTATTCTAAACTAGAAGGTCTCGAGGCCATCTTCTTTTCAGTTCTGAAATTAATGGGTTAGAGTGGGAATGAAGTTTTTCATGGAAGGAGAGGTATCTGGTTTGGGCCAAAATAATAACACACAGAACAATAAGGCCATTATGGATGAGTTTGTTTATGACAAAAAAAAGGAGCGTTGAGGATTTTGGATTGTAAGCATTGGATTTGAGAGGAATTTGATGGTTTAGTTGAGCCCCAAAGCCCAGCTCTGTATGTCCAGATTGGCCTTAATATAGTCATATAAATGAGCAGTTTGAAGTTTAGTGGAAGATTAGAACATTTCTTTAGTGAGTGTCGAAGTAGCCGAAAACATCGAGCACTTTTAGTCTTGTATTAGGATTCCAAGTAAGTCGTTTGTCAAAATGGAGTCCTAGATATTAAATCTGTTCAACAGGGACTAGAGGAGAGTTATTAAAGGAGACTGTAGGGCAGGAAGTCATAGGTTTAGGACAATGGGTAAAGGTTATTTGATAAGATTTATTGGAGTTTATTTTGATTCTCCAGTTTTGACACCATTGCTCAAGGTCTCTGATGTGGGATTGAAGAGTTTGGGAAACATAATTTGGATCATTATTTACTGATAACACACAAGTGTCATCAGCATAGGTAGAAAGGAAAGTGTTAGGATGGGTTGGGATATTAGCTGTACAAAATGTGTAAAGGATGGGCCCTAGGATGCTGCCTTGAGGAACACCACCAGTCTGTGAAAAAACAGACAAATTGGAATTATTCTGATTTATTTTGAAGGAACTGCCAGTGGGTTATGTGAGATAGAGAAATAACCTCGATGGGACTTTGTTATATTTATTAATAATATCATATGTTCGGATTGATTATTGTAATGTACATGTCTAAAGTAACCGGTTGTAGTTATGGGTGAAAAGGATGTCCCGTTGTTTGGCTTACCATGGGTTGTAGCATTTGGTATGAGCTTGCCAGAAGGAGTAATTATAGCGAAGGTGGATCAAGACAATAATAATGAGCTACATAGGTACCGAAACCAAGTTGAAAAACTGCTAGATCAATATCGAGACCTTTTTAACGATGAACTGGGTACTATCAAAACGGCGGTGGCGAAAATTCATCTTAAGGAGGGTTCCACACCAATAGCTTACAAAGCCAGGTGGGTTCCATTTGCCTTAAGAAAGTCAGTAGAAAACGAAATATCCCGACTTGAAAAGGCAGGCATTATTGAAAAAGCTGACCCAGATAGAACCCCAATTATGTGGTCAACGCCCACAGTTATTGTGAAAAAGGGACAGGGTTCTGTTCAAATTTGCGGAGATTTTAGGGTAACCATAAATCCTAACCTCTTGCCTGATTACCATAACTTGCCGACATTAGACGATTTGGCATCAAAACTTGTCGGAGGTTCGGAATTTTCCGTTATTGATTTAAAGGATGCGTATCTTCATTCAGCTGCATTCCATTTGTGGAGATCTTCATGCTCTTACAAGTACAAAAAGAAAATGGACTTGGACTGAGTTGGAAGACAACGTTTTTCTAAAAGTAAAACATCTCTTGTCATCCAGCAGTACGGTAATCCCCTATGACGAGGAAAAGCCAGTGATACTGTATTGTGATGCCTCAGAGACTGGATTGGGGGCAGTATTGATGCATAGGCTTCCAGATGGATCAGAGCGGCCAGTGGCATTTGCATCAAGGACGTTATCAGCTGCAGAAAAGAATTATGCTTCAGTGGACCGAGAAGCCTTAGCTTTGGTTTATGGTGTGAAAAAATTTCATCAATATTTATGGGACCGGAATTTTTCATTGGTGACAGATCACAAACCGTTACTAAGGGTATTTGGAACTAAGATGGATCTTCCTAAAGTAACAAACAATCGCCTAATTCGTTGGGCATTGATCTCATCAGCATATTCTTACAGTATATATTATCGTACAGGAAAAGATAACCCAGCGGATGGACTTTCCAGAGTTCCTGGAAGTAATAACAAAGAATCGGAAGATATAAAAGAAGTGGAGGGGAGATTACAACGCCAAAGATCAACGGTGGGGATGCCGAACATCCAACACTCGTGGCAGGATTCTCTCCCAAGTCACCACTTCCAACAGCTATTCCGTCTTATCACCCAAAGATCCTACTTACTGGCCTACTTCCCTTAAAAAGCGCCCAGATATTCTTGATATATTCGTCACATCCCAAATTCCCACCTTTCAATCTACAGTAACATCCTTAGAAGACCTCTCCTCAGACCATAGCCCAGTTCTGCTGCTTCTTCATTCAGACCCTATTCCTAAATCCTTCCCTCCTTCTTTAATTACAGGACATGTTGACTGGGACAACTTTCGCTCTGAATTAGAAAACGAACTTGACTTAACGATTCCACTAAAAACAGAACAACAAATTAACTTTGCTATCGAAAAACTAACAAGAACAATAGGTACTGCAATTAATAACAACTCATCACATCCCAAAAATAATTACTCCCGCGACACTAACTTACCATATCACATTCGAAACTTATTAGCAGAGAAACGGCGAGCAAGGGCTAAGTGGCATAGGTCCAGATACCCGTCCGACAAAACATACTATACTCATCTAACTAACAAACTCAAAACTGAAATTAGAAAATTCAAAATACAAACATTTCGGGACTTCACAGAAAACCTAAGACCAACTGACAAATCTTTATGGACAACTACCAAAAATTTGCTCAAATTCAAAACCTTTAATCACCCACTCCTTACCGAATCTTCTACCTGGTCTCGATCAGATGAAGAAAAGACTCAAATATTTGGTGAACACCTTTCCAAAATATTTAATCCACATCCTGATATCCTTAATCCAACCCATATTGACCATATTGAAGCAGAACTAACTATTCCACTCCAAATGTCCCCTCCTCCTAAAGCCTTTCATCCTTCTGAAATAATTAATGTTATCCATCAATTACGTTTTAAAAAAGCACCTGGTCATGATCTCATCACATCCTATATCCTAAAACAGCTACCTCGAAAAGCAATCCTCTACCTCACTTATATATTCAACGCTACTCTCCGAACCACCTATTTCCCTGAACCATGGAAACTGTCAATAATCAAAATGATCCCAAAACCCCAAAAGCCTCCTGAACATCCATCCTCATACCGTCCGATCTCCCTTTTACCCATCATGGGAAAGATCCTAGAAAAACTCATTTTGAAACGCCTGTATCCGATCCTAGAAATGAATCACGTAATTCCTGACCATCAGTTTGGATTTCGGACATCCCATTCTACAATTCAGCAATGTCACCGTGTGGTGGATGTTATATCCTCTACATTGGAGCGTGGAATGTATTGCACGGGTGCTTTTCTTGACGTAGAACAAGCGTTCGACCGAGTCTGGCACCCAGGACTCCTTTATAAACTCCGTCAATTCCTTCCCGCTACATACTTCCTGATAATCCGTTCCTACCTTACTGATAGAACGTTCAAAGTAAATCATAATCTTTCCTATTCTTCCACATTTTCTCAGTCTGCAGGTGTACCTCAGGGTAGTATCCTAGGTCCCATCCTTTATACGGTATATACAGCTGATATTCCACTCCATCCTAGCACTGTCCTCACAACTTACGCGGATGACACTTGTGTGTTATCCGTCCATAATGATCCAACCGCTGCATCCCAAACCCTTCAGTCCCACATCACAGCCATTGAGAAATGGTGTCAGAACTGGAGGATTAAAATAAATCCTAATAAATCCCACCAAATTACCTTTACCCTTCGTCGCAAACCGATGACCTCCTGCCCCACAGTATCCTTCAACAATACCCCACTCATTCCTGTTGAACAAATCCGATACCTAGGACTCCATCTTGATAAACGTCTTACATGGAATCCTCACACGAGACTAAAACGACAAGAGACTGCCCGTAGATACCGATTACTACAACACTTACTCGACAAACGTTCAAAACTTCCAATTCATTACAAAAAGCTCATTTATATTACCGTCATCAGACCCATCTGGACATATGGAATCGAGCTATGGGGCTCTACGAAGCCATCTAATTCCTCCCGTATCCAATCCTTACAATCCAAAATCCTTCGCAAAATCCTAAATGCTCCTTATTTCGTCACAAATAAAATAATCCATAACGACCTTAATATCCCATTTGTTACAGACCTTTCTCGTACCAGATATACCACTTTTAATTCCAAACTCCCAGCCCATATAAACCCTCTTGTCCGCAACCTATCAACCTCACATATTCCTGACAACCCTCCTAGGCGATTGAAAAGAAGATGGCCTCGGGATCTACTTACTTAAATAAACATCGAAGTTCTACCACTGGGTAGTTTCTTCACAAGCCTTTCACGCCCTTTATTCTAACTCAACAGTTTTACTTATTGTATTTATGTTAATACAGTTGTAAAATTCAATAAAATATGAATAAAAAAAAAAAAAAAAAAAAAAAAGAAGTGGAAAAAAACATCAAGAACTTTTAAAGCAGAAAAATTGGAAACTTTAATGTCCCAAGAATCTTTAATATCAGCTATAAAGAAAGACAAAATATTAAAGAGGGTAGGTGCATATGTGAAACAAGGCTGGCCGTCAACGATCGCGCCAGAACTAAATCCATATTGGAGGAAGAGAGAATACCTGACGGTGGAAGGTGGGGTTATATTCTTTCTGGGGCGCATTGTTTTTCCCGAAACACTAAGGAATGGAATCCTAAGAATTTTACATTCTGGACACCCAGGGATTGCCTCGATGACATCTTTGGCTCGGTACTACGCCTGGTGGCCTAATATCGACAAAGAAGTGGAAATGTGGGTTAGTCAATGCACATTATGCCAAGAGGGAAGAGATAATGAACCAGAAGTACCACTCTGTCCTTGGAACATCCCTGACCAACCATGCTTTTTTTAAATTGCCTGAGGTGGAATGTCTGGGAAAAACAACTTCAAGTGTTATAATTAAAAAGTTGAGAGAAATATTAGCCAGATTTGGATTGCCGAAGAATATTATTTCGGATAATGGACCACAATTCATATCAGAAGAATTCAGAATGTTTTGTATCGGAAATGGAATAAAACATATAATATCTACACCGTATCACCCCAAGACAAATGGTCTAGCTGAAAGATTTATAAAAATATTTAAAAGAAGATTTGAGGCTTGTAGAAGAGATGTGGGAGATAAGGATTTGGCCTTACAGAGATTCCTTTTCTAGTACCGAAACTCGCCACATAAAATAACAGGTATTTCTCCAGCAGAAGCTTTTATTGGAAGGAGATTGCCCTCTGTCATTGACAGATTAAAGCCTGATTTCAAAGATGTAATTGAAAAGAATACAAGGAAAATGAAAAAATACCATGATGAAGGATTAAAGTATAGACATTTTGAAGCTGGTGATGAAGTCTGGGTGAAGAAGGAGAGGGAAAGTGGATGGCAGCCGGGAAGGATCAGCAGGAGGACTGGGGACCTGAGCTACGAGGTAGAGGTTGGCGGGGTCGTGAAGAGGAAGCACGCGGACCATCTGAGGAGGCGAATGGGAGCGATCGACGAGGGGCTCCCTACAGGACTGTCAGGCGGCGATGAAGAGGTTGACGGGCTAGAAGCGGAAGGGGAGAAGTGTGAGATAGAGAAATAACCTCGATGGGACTTTGTTATATTTATTAATAATATCATATGTTCGGGTTGATTATTGTTTTGTTGTTGGAATGTGATTACCAAAAATAAAGCTTGGTTATGTTATGATTTTTTCATAAGTAATATATCCTTTAAGTTAGGATTGGATAATGAGGAAGTAAGTAGGAGGAAGGAATTTACGGGGTTATAAAACAATCCTGGGTGCCAGACTTGGTCAAAGGCCTGTTCTATGTCGAGAAAGGCTTCCGTGTAGTACAATCTGTGCTCTAATGCAGATGAGTTTACGTCCACCACACAATGACATTGCTGGATAGTGGAATGGGATGTTCGGAACTCAAACTGATGATCTGGGATAATATAATTGGTATCCAGGATGGGATATGTTCACTTCAGCAGTAGTTTTTCTATGATTTTACCCATGATACTTATAAGAGAGATAGGGCAGTAGGAGTATAGATACTCTAGTGGCTTGCTGGGTTTAGGTATCATTTTGACTATGGATAATTTTCATGGGATAGGAAAATATGTTGTGCGGATCACAGCATTGTAAATATAGATAAGGATGAGGATGGCTTTTCTAGAAAGAAGTTTTAAGATACAGGAAGTGATTAGGTCGTGCTCAGGAGCTTTGGGGAAAGGTGATCTGTGAATGATGCAAAGCTTTAGGTGGAAGAGACATTTGGAGGGGAATGGTCAGTTCTGTTTCAATACATTCAAGATGATTGGGGTTCAGAATATCAGGGTGTGGAGTAAAAGTATTAAACCAGTGTCGAACAAAAAGATGCACTTTTTCCTTGTCTGATCTTGTCCAGCTTTGGGATTCAATAAGGAGTGGATGATTACAGTTTTTGAATTTTAAGAGCTTTTTAGTGGTCGTCCATAATGATTTGTCAGTAGTTGTATGATTTGCAGTAATATTGAGTAAATTTTGAATTTTTTATTTCTAATTTTAGTTAGTTAGTCAGTTTAGTATAATAAGTTTTGTTGGATGGGTATCTAGATCGATGGTGCTAAATCTTACTCTGTTTTTCCCTTAGTGAGATGGTAATGTGGCAGAAGGTGGCAAGTTAGACTGTTAGTTGTGTTATCCTTGCAATAGTTTAAAAATCAATCTTGCTTAAATAAAACAAAACATTTCATAAACTTAACATCAATCCTTTAGAAACATGCTGTTTTACATTTCTTTATCCTAAAGACACTATTAAGTTTTAAAAATAAAATAAAAGAAGTTGCCTGATTTATTAATATGAACCATTTTAATTGGATAGGACTTCTACTAGCAAAGTAACTTCTTTACTCTAAGTTAATAGTGGAGAGAGAGGTATAGGAAAGGATTGGTGGTATATATGAATATCTATATTCTTTAAAAAAATAGCAGAACTGAAAAAAATGTTTGCGAATACTTTCTCATAAAATTCAGTTTGTATAATGCTACAACAATACTCTGTAAAGATTAAAATAAAAATGGATCATAAAAAATACAGTACAAGGCTTGATACATGTACTCACAGTTTTCTAAGTTTTGGAAGAAATGAGAAAGAATGAGGGTCTACACCAACTAAAGGATTTCCTTTTAATTCCAAGTGTGCTAGTCCCTGTGACTTTTGTAAAATACCACTGGGAATGTATTTGATTTTATTTCCTGATAAAGACCTGAAAATAAAACAGAAGAAGATATAAAATATATATTTGATCAAGAAGAAATTATAATAAATAGATCAATAAATAGGATACTTAAAACATTGCATGGAAAATTTACTTATTTTTATATATCACATGTAGATAGTCAATCATAATCTATCCATTGAAAATAAAAAAATTAAAGTTTCATAGAAAATCTTCAACTTAAAACTTACAATTCTTGCAAATTTGTCAATTTTGTGAGAGCGATAGGAATGTGAGTCAGCAGGTTGTCATCTAATTCCCTTTAAAAAAAATACATATGTGAAAATTTGTGTGTTACAATTAATTATATATGAATAAAAAATCTTTGGCTTAACTTACAATACTCTCAGTGATGTTAAATTTACGAATGCATCATCATGTATAAAGTCAATTTGGTTTCTTTTCATATACCTAGATAGAAAACGTGAATGAGATGAAAAAAAAAATGTAAACTGTTTTAAATAAATACAATTTTAGAAACAACTTACAAAAGGACCAAATTGGGAAGCATTGCAAAAGCATTGACTTGAATTTGAGTTATTAAATTATTTCCAAGATTTCTGTGAAAAACAAAAAAAAAATATTAGAGTCAATACTAAACAATATTTATTAGCAATAAATTAAAAAAATATAAACAATGTCTAAGGTTCAATAGAAACATAGGCAAGTGAAAGTAAAAAGTATACATAATGTACAGTTACTTATTTATTTTAGGCAAGGTGAATTATTATTTTTAGACTTATGATTAATAACTTACCAAAATTACTAGTTAAAGTGAGATGAAGTTACAAAAGCTCATAATTTACCGAAATTATCAAAGTTAACAGGAAAAAAAAGTAATTAGCTGTTAGTACAAAAGTACATAAACATTAATTATTTTTAAAAACAGACAATGCAAATGTTCACGATACAACATAACAACAACTCTGAAGGAAATAGGGAGAATAAAACACTGATGTCTGTCTCAATCTTTCAATATTCCACATTAACAATAAAAATCAAAAAGTAATATACAATAAGTAAAGTTAATATTTTACTTACTGTACAAAATAAAGAAACAATTATGGGAGAAGATGTTAGAGGATATGGAAAGTAAAGAAAAAAACACACAGATAAGCAGACCTATTTAATTGTTTTCCAAATATATAATTTGGCTTGTAACTGTCCATAGAGTTTTAAATTAAGTGGGCATATTTGTGCATTATTTTCTTAACTTAATGCTCCTCTAACCAACTTTAATCATCAACTACGCTTCCACCATTGTAAATTTACAAAGTGATTAGTAAATTGCTTACAAAACTTCCAATTGAGGTGTATCTACAAATGCACTAGATGGAATATTCTGTAAATGGTTTGAATCCAGTCTTAGATTCCTTAGTTCTGTGAGATTGAGGAGATCACCTCTTTCCACTTTCTTTATAGCATTCTGATCTAATTGCCTGTACAGAAAAGCAAAATCATATATATTTCCAGAAATATGGTACATCAACTCTATATAGAAGTGTGTGTTAATTTTATTAGGAAGGAGATAAAACATTTCTTTTAAAGTCAATCTAATTGAATCTTCAAAGATAAATATTTTTTTAATAAATGTAATTATTCTATTAATAATTAATATGAATATATAAATAAGCTTACAGATAAATCAAGTGGTTAAGATGTTGTAAAGCTTCCCAAGGAAATTCAGTCAAACCACAATTATGAAAAGATCTAAAACAAAAAAACATGAGTGAAAAAAATTTATCTCTACTGGAACAGAAAAAATAGCTTCTAATTTTGAATATGTTGCTTTATTTATGTAGGGACTTGATGCATTTTTAAACCCGAGTGAGAAGAGAAAAATATTTATTCTAAGTAAAGTAGTATTTTGAATTCCTTTTAATAGTAATTTTCAACGCTATTAATATTATGTTTTTTATAATCTGACTTAATTTGATTCATAAAATAATAATATCTATAAATATTGAAAAAATGGTAGTGGCATGCCTGATGACCTGATTAGGCTAAAATTTATTATTTTACCTAAGTTTTGGCCCATTCCTCGATTCAGCATTTATTCACACCCTGTTTTTATAATCCTAAACTAAAATTTCTATCCTTTATCTAGGGTTTTAGGATAAATATTATATGATCCTACTACTACTACTATCGTGGCGCTACAAGTTGGTGACGAGCCTTGGCCTCCTCCACCAACATCCTCCAGTCATCTCTGATCTGTGCAGCTATCATCCAGTTCCCGACTCCCAGGACATCTCTGGAATCCTTCGCTACACCGTCTGACCATCTCAGTTTTGGCCTCCCTCTTCTTCTCGTACCGTAGAGACGATCTTTCAGGATCTTCTTTGCTATTGCTTCATTCTCCATGCTTGCCATGTGGCCAGCCCATCTAAGTCTTCCGTGCTTCATCCTCAG
Source organism: Piezodorus guildinii (assembly GCA_023052935.1). Classification (NCBI taxonomy): domain Eukaryota; kingdom Metazoa; phylum Arthropoda; class Insecta; order Hemiptera; family Pentatomidae; genus Piezodorus; species Piezodorus guildinii. The sequence continues at coordinate 77,154,927 of CM041295.1, forward strand.
GATGACATCTTGATCATCAAGCATTGCATAAATTTCAGCATTTGTCCGCCTTCTCCAGTTTCCACCGATATGTACTCCTCCAAATATTCTCCGAAGAATTTTCCTCTCAAAGATTAGGAGGTCTTGTTCCATTCTTTTTGTTGTCGTCCATGTTTCCGATGCGTACAGAAGGACTGGGCGGATTAATGCTTTGTACAGATATAGCTTGTTCGGACGGGATAGAAGGCGAGAGGTGAATTCCTTGCGAAGGGTAAAGTAGCACTTATTAGCCATCAATATTCTTTTCTTGACTTCGACTTCAGTTGTGTTGTCTTGTGTTACCACTGATCCCAAATACTTGAACTGCGCTACTTTTTCAAAGGTAAAGGTGCCGATATTGATGGTCTCGCCAGGTCAAGGGATTTCTCCCGAGGCCATATATTTAGTTTTGCCTTCGTTCACTTACCCAAGTGCTCTGGCGGCCTCCAACAAAGCTAAAAATCCCTCTCTGACGGAATGCAACGACTGCCCCACGATGTCCACATCATCCGCGTAGGCCAATAGCTGGACCATCCGATTGTATATGGTCCCATTAGTCAGCAAACCAGAATCCCTCACTGCCTTCTCCAGTGCCAAGTTGAACAGGAGGCACTCTAGCGCATCACCTTGGCGAAGACCTTTTGTTGAGGGAAACTCTTCTGTCCTGTGACCACCAACCCGCATGGTACACTTTGCATCTCTCATGGTTAGCTTGACCATTCGTATTAGCTTCTCTGGGATGTTGAACCCTTCAAGTGCCTTGTACAGTTCTCCCCTGTCAATTCTATCGTAGGCTGCCTTGAAGTCAACGAAAAGATGGTGGGTTTTTATCTGATGCTCGTTTCCTCTCTCCAGTATTGTTCTAAGGCAGAATACTTGGTTTATCGTAGATCTGCCTTGTCTAAATCCGCATTGGTAGGGACCAAGCCTCTGCTCTGCTAAGGGTAGAAGATGTTGGAACAGGATGTTAGATAAAATCTTATATCCAGAGGAAAGAAGAGAGATACCCCTATAATTTTTACATTGAAGTTTGTCACCTTTTTTGAAGATAGGACATATAACGGATTTTTTCCAGTCTTCCGGCAAAACCTCTTCCTTCCAGACGGTCATGATTAGGTTCTGGATCCTTTTAATCAGTTCCTCGCCTCCGTTCCTGAAGAGTTCAGCATGCATGTCATCGGCTCCAGGTGTCTTATCATTCTTTAGCCGATTTATGGCGTCTATTATATCTTCATCATCTGGTGGTTCAAGGTCTGATCTCTGGTCCCCGACATCCAGGAACAGATCCTCTCTTGTATCAGACCCAGTGTTTGTTCTACATGGGGCTGAGTTGAGAAGCTCGTAAAAATGGCTTTTCCATTGCGATAGGACATCACTCTTGCAGGCCACTATGTTCCCAACCTGGTCTCTACAAGTTTCAGGTACATTTCTTCGAGGTCTTTTCTTTCTATTGATGATCTTGAAAACGTCCCTTGATCCATTTTCCTTCCAGTATTTTTTAGCCCTCTCCAATTCATCCTTTTCTCTCTGTCTTTTTTTCCTTTGATTAAGTCGCTTTTCCTCTCTTCCTTCGGTATTCCCCAACAGCCCTCCGTGTCCCTTTTATTAACATTTTCCCGTATGCCATATTCTTCGTATTAGTGGCCGCCTCACATTCTCCGTCAAACCATGGTGTCCTAACCTTTTTTTCTCTCAGTCCCAGTACATTTTCAGCACTGTCCTGCATTGCGGTCACACAGCTGGACCAGAGGGATTCTATATTTTCCGAATTAACAGCCTACTCACGGAGGTTCTCATCTAGTTGCTTGATATACAAATGTTTGGCATCTGGCTCCCATAGCTTTCCAAGGTCATATTGCTTAGGCTTTATAGCTGGGCCTCCAGGCCTCTTGAAGGAGATCTTAGGGGAAATGTGGGCAATGCACAAAAAGTGGTCGGAATCCACATTGGAGCTTCGAAATGTTCTCATGACAAGGATATGATCTATTTGGTTCACATGTTGCCTATCTGGTGTTGCCCAGGTTCCTTTATGAATATCCTTGTGTGCGAAAAGGGTACTTCCTACAATCATATCCCTGGAATTAATAAGTATTATATATCTTATAATAATAAGTATTATATATACAGTCTCCAGCAATTATTCTCATGTCATACCTTGGGCACTGATCAAGAGTTCGTTCGAGCTGTTCATAAAAGGCATCCTTATCTTCCTCACTCGAAGTTTCTTTTGGGGCATGCACACTAATGATGCTATAGTTATAAAACTTGCCATGTATCCTTAGCACACAGATACGTGGGTTTACGGGCTTAAAGCCAATGACCGATAGCCTATATTGCCCTCTAACAACAAATCCTACTCCATATTCGTGTGAGGTATCGCTGCAGCTATAATATATGGCGTGTCGTCTATTCTCAAGTGTATCCTGGCCAGTCCATCTGATCTCCTGGATGGCAACTATGTCCAGTTTGAAGTGGTCAATTTGATCAAGGAGTAATTTTAGTGGTCCGGGTCTATATAGTGAAATAATATTCCAGTATCCGAGATTAAAAGTCCTATAGGGGTTGCTGGGTTGTTTCCATCTGCGACTATCGATATCCGAGGCTGATTTTGGTTTCGGCGAAATATAAGTTTCAGGTAGGGGTGCTTCTGACCCTCACTCCGTACCCTAGTATACTGGTGGGGCTGCCGCCTTAGTGCCTGTATACCTGCACCCCCGTCCGGGGCGGCTACCTAGGGAAGGTGGTCCTAGGGTGTGTACTGAAGATGACCTTATGTTAGTATAAGTGTATTGTGTACTGTTCTGAGTGTGTTAGTGCTGTGTACTGAACTCGGGGACTGGAGGAGCGTTAATCCCCACTAGCCTTGCACTATGCTAGCCCCTGCATTAAATCATTTCTTATAGATCTTTTTTAAAAATTTATATCCTGAGAAATTTTGTACTGTCTCACAATAGAAATACTAATTTACTTCCAGGGTTGCAGCGGTTATCTGACTTATGGAAGCGGCGTGATCTGGTGGGTAGAGCACTAGTCTGCTGTTACTGTACTCTTATTACTCCAGGCCCGTGTTCGAATCTCGGCTGAGGCGGTATTATTTAATCTGTTTATTTTAGCCGAGGAGCGACCCTGAGATATGGAGACCCTTCTGGGGTATATCCAGCCTCTATAAGATAGGGGACAAAACCTAGTGGCTGAGCGTGATCAGGACTAATCACCTCCTCCAGAGCCGGTTGACCGTGAAACAGTTCGAATCTCTATAAGTACTGAACCCAAAATCCTCCATCGATTAGAAGAGGTATAGGTTTTTTGAAGTTTATACTTCTTTTGGCGCACAGCACACATATTTTTTTGTAGGCTGTGAGTGAGGCTGGTCCGTCATGCTCTGAGGTGAAAGGCTCGGTAGGGTGAATTCGGGACAACCCGAGAAATAAAGTCAGCTGCTCTTCACTGCTGTGTCGCTATGTTTACAACATTCAATTTACAAGTAATATTGGTTATTAATTATATCAATTATTTAAGTTATTATTGATTTATCAAGTCAGTTATTATTTTTACGTCATAATAATTATTATTTTAACAATCATTGGTTTTACATTTTTGGTTTATATTGTGAGGTTAGTTTTAGTGTACGAACAACTATCTACCAAATATCTCTATATTTTTTAAGTTATTTTAAAATCTCTATATTTTTAATATCTTAATCAGAATAATATTGGGTTGTCCGGAAAGTCCGTAGAGAAATTTGGACAAAAAATAAAATTGACGAACAGCTTAAAATTTATTTATTTATCTACAAAATAGTTACCACCGTTAGCGATTGCCCTTTCATAACGGCTTGAAGATCCATTATCCCTTTTTTCCAAAAATCACTGTCCTTACTCCTGAAGAACAATAAAAGGTTTATTTTGACATCATGTTCTGAAGAGTAGGATTTCCCTTATAGAAAATTTTCGAGGGAACGGAAAAGATGGAAATCCGAAGGTGCAATGTCAGGAGAGTACGGCGGGTGAGGTGAAACCTCCCATCTGAAGCTTAATAGCTTTTGCCGAGTCCTTAAAGACATATGGGGCCTAGCATTGTCTTGGTGGGATAGCACTTCTTCCCGATTAGCCAACTCTGGCCGTTTCTCTTCAATTGCTGCCTTCATCGATCTAACTGGACGCAATAAAAGTCCGTATTTATAGTATGGTTTTGTGGAAGGAGCTCAAAATGTATAGATCCCTTCTAATTCCACCAAATACTGAGCATCACCTTTCTTGGATGCAAGCCGGCCTTTGTGTTGCGAGCGGCGTCGTTCAGGCAACCCCCTAGATTTTTTCGGCTGGTGTTGATGTAGAGAATCCATTTTTCGTCACCAGTAACAACTCGTTTCAAAAATGGATCCACCACATTTTTTTTTTTTTCAGAAGCTAATCACAATATGTTTTTTAGAGCATCATATTGTGAGCATTTTCTTATTTTCGAGGAACTAGACACCTTTTTCGTTCTTTAACATATTAGGCCGTATTCCATACGACTAAAGAACTATATAAAGTTTTATATCATAAAAAATTCAAACTTCACAGAAGGTTCGAATTTCATGATATGCGTTTCTCGCCTTTAACCTCACTTTTATGGTTTTTCTTTCTTTTTTATCTTGTAGTAGTGGACCCTCAACACTTAAAATTAAAAAAAAAAACTTAACACTTTAACATAACATCTGTATTATTCATTTGATTCCTATACATAAATTACAACTAATCTATAAAAGTTCATAGAAATTCAAAAAAGTTCTCCTCTCGGTTGTATTTTTTTATTCTGCATATTTTATAAAATAGTATAATAAAATGAACTTACAGCCGTTTTAGATTTTTATTGGTACGAAATGTGTTGGGATGAATTTTAGTAAGCTTGTTCTCTCCCAATATTCTGGAAAAAAAATGAATCTGTTCATAGTAATGGAACAATAAAAAAAATTATTCTACTTAAATTATTATAAAACTTTCAACGAAATACCATCCATTTTTTTTTTTTTTTGACTAAAATATAATGAAATTACATTCAAAATATAAATAAATCATTGTAAAGCATAGGCTTAATTTAGTTAAGATCCTTGATGAAATTTACCAACTATAAGTCGAAAATTGAACGCCGTTTTAAAGACTACTAATTTTTCATTAATTATTTTATAAACAAATTGAAAATAAAAAATGTATATATTTTTTCAGAGAATAATCGTCACTGTTGCTCATGGGTCTTATAGCTCGGCAATAATCATATTAAAATAAAAACTGTCTATATTAAAATATACTAAAAATGACATGCCATTATTTCAGGTGGTTTAAATTAATTTCAGCTGCATTATTACAAAAATAGTGTTACCAATTAGAAATAAAATTTTATCATTTTAATACAGATTAAAAATAATATTTTTTGGAATGGTATTTGGTTGAAAGTAGGAAAATAGTCCTCATCAAACATTAATTTCATGTAAAAATCTTAGACAATTATTAGTAGTTGATGAAATTCATTTTTACTTACAGATCTTCGAGCAAAGGAAAGTCAGAGAATGAAGACTCTGTTAGCTCAGTTATGTTGTTACTTAGGAGATCCCTGGAAAAAATAAAATCAAAAATATATATCAGACGGAAAGTAAGCTAGAAGGATAAATTCTAGAAAATTTAAAATGAATAAATTCCTACTGATATAATTTCAAATAACATTCATATTATAACAGTATGTATTCAAATGAGTAATATAAAAAATTAACTTCACTTATGGAACAATGACTAATTTGATCTTATTAAAAAAAAATAAGAAAGATAAGTTATTAATAGAAAATGAAACTATAAACCTATTAAATAATAAAAATATTGGTATTAAGTTTATTGTATTAAGTTGGTATTGAATATTGGATATCCATATTATCAAAACATACGAATACAATTTATATAAAGTATCACAGTTTAAAATATATACTTAATTTTGTTCTTTTGATATTTCAAATACGAAGGTTTGAATAAAGATACTAAATTTATATGCAATACAAATATTCCATCAATATCCAGGTGATATTACAAAACCGATTGAAAACCATATTACGTTATTGGAAAAGGTTAATGGGTTAGGTGTCAATGTTACAACTGCTGTCAACCATTAAACACCTGCACCAGAATCCTAAATTTGCTGATATAAATCATTAAAGGTTTATTATGGGAAATGTGCGTAGCAAACTATTGTATATGTAGTATGAAAGGGTTACAGTGTCACGAGCTGTAAATATATATATAATTTTTTTTTTTCGAGGGTTGAGAAAAACAGAGAACTTTACAACAAAATAAAATGTTATAGTTTCAAAATAAATACGAACGCTGAATGTTAAGGATTGAATTGAAATGCTGATATATAGAAATACTGAATATCAAATTCTGGGGCTCGCCACACACACTCACGACTTTCACTAACCTCTGTTGTTAAAATCAATAAAGAACTTTTAAATAAAGTAAGAGTAGAAAAAACAAAACAAAAGAAAACATATAAATACTTAGTTTTATTCACTATTCAGTACCTTATGCAACTTTGCATTTGAGATAATATTTTTTATAAAATCTTTAACCATCAAACGGTATATCAAATGGCCAATTTTTCCGAATCAATAAAATTTAAGGTACTTTAGAGAAATCAAATTTAAAAGATCGACATTTAAACTCTGTCAGACTATTTCATTCAGAATGAAACCCACACGATGTTAAAGCACGTTACAATTTTCAAACGTATAGCGAGGTTAATCAAGATCGTTATATAATTTTAAAACTGTGAATTAGGACAACCGGGAGCCGATTTTGGTGTAAAAGTTGGTGTGACATTCATGGCGTATAGTATATATTTTTTTTTATTTTATTTATTGGAATTTACTACTATATACAGAATACAACAAGTAAATTAGATGAAATAAAATAAAGGTATGAAAACATGTAGAGAACTTCCCAATGGAGCACTCTAAAAATGTTCTAAACTAGAAGGTCTCGGGGCCATCTCTTTTCAGACGCCTCGGAGGATTGTCAGGAATTGAAGAGGAAGAAAGGATTGAAACTAGGGATTAGGTTGGGAATGTATTTTTGCCATGAAAAGGAATGATTTAGATCGGCCAAATCAGCAACATACGGAACATTAAGATCTTTATGGATTAGTGTATTCGTGACAAAGTAAGGAGCATTGAGGATTTTACGAAGGATTTTGGATTGTAGGGATTGGATACGGGAAGAATTCGATGGTTTATTAGAGCCCCAAAGCTTCACTCCGTAAGTCCATATCGGCCTTATGTTTGTCATGTAGATGAGTCTTTTGAGTTAAGGGGAAGATTAGAACGTTTGTCTAGTAAGTGTTGAAGTAGTCAAAAACGTCGAGCAGTTCTTGTCGTTTAAGTCTTGTATGAGGTTCCATGTAAGACGTTTGTCAAGCAGGAGGCCTAAATAACGGATCTGTTCAACAGGGACAAGCGAATATCATTAAAGGACACTGTAGGGCAGGATGTCATAGGTTTATGACGAAGGGTAAAGGTAATCTGGTGGGATTTATTGGAGTTGATTTTAATCAATAATTAATATTAATATTTTCCATAATTACAATGGATATCGCTCCCTATCTTTGCCTACCTCTGATGCGATAGCCTAAAGGCACAAGACACCTAGGCACTTACCGGAACCCATACTTCAAACGTCCCCCTTACAAGAAGTACTTGGACATTATGGATACTAAGTGATACCATATGTCCCTCAATACCTATCCCTTCATTTGATCTCTGCCGACTTCCCTCCCCCCTCAACTATCAGTTTGTATAAGTACACCCCATATTCAAGAACCAGAACACTCCGTTTAAGATGTTATTATGATAAAGTTACAACTTTAAAAGTATGTATAAGTCTAAATATTTTTCCTATATAATGTTATAAGTTAAGAATAGATTAATGTTAAATTTCTTCCTGATTTTTACTAGTGTTTAATCGAAAATATTTAAGAGTATGTGATTTACCAAAACGTAAATAGGGAGGTAGTGTACTCACAACACCCAAATAACAAAAAATCACAAAAAATAAAAGCATTCTTTTAATTAGCACCTGCTTTATTATTTCTAACATTTTCGGAATTATTAATGAAAAAATATAGAGGAACATGTGTCATATGGAGCTGAGAGCAACCCACTTTCCTACTTGAAGGTTATGAATCGTTGTTTATAAAAATAATATTTTACGTAATTTTAGAAATTAAATAAATAAAGAAAGCCATTTATTGCAAGACAAATCAAAAGTAACAGTAAATTTATAGATTAAATGTAACACAAATATATACATAGAACATATTTTTACTTTCACTTACTATGTATAGTAAGGGGAAGTATTGCGATCGTGAAAATTTTCGAATTCCAGTTTTCAACGGAAATACACGTTTTAGGGTCCCCTGAGTCCAAATAACCTAGTCCCGCAAAAAGGTCTGTGTGTGGTGGTGTGGTAACTCCCGGGCGGAAACGGTAAGTCCTATGAAACTGAAATTTCATATTTAAGACAACTATACGCCCGAGACGTGAACAAACTTTTTTCATCAAAATGAGCTTACCAGAAGAGGCACTTTCACCATGCATTTTGCACCTTTTTTCGATTTACTCGAAAACGGTTCCGACGATTTTTATTAAACTCGCTATATCGATGTATAATTTAATGAGCTTTAATATCATGTAGGTTTTATTCTGATTAAAATAGTCTGACAGGGCTTAAATGCCGATATTTTAAATTTTCTTCCCTTATAGTACCTTTGATTTATGTAGATTCAATAAAAATAACTATATTATCTTGTTAACGCTGATAAAAAACAGGTAAATATATAAATTTAATAAATTCGATACCCAACTAAAGGAGAAAACAGAAAACATATTTTTTTAATGCAATTTTTCGTTTTTGAACATAAGAGCAGAAATATACATGTATGATATACCGTTGGAAAGTTAAAGATTTTAGAAAAAATATTATCTCATTAACAAGCTTTTAAAAGTTAATAGAGAGTGATAAAAAGCCGATAAAACTAACTGATTATTTTAGATAATACTATAATAGATTTTTTTAATAAAACACATGGTTCTATAGAAATTCCAGTTAATTAATTTTTAAATGGTTTCACTCATTTTTATCTCTTACTGTACTTAAAATTCTTTAATCGAGTTTAAAAACGGAGGTAAGTGAAAGTCGTGTGTTGCCCGCACCAGATTTTTCCTCTTGCAGACCTCCTCTAGTTGGGGGGATCGTCTAACTTCCCTGGAGACCAAACCTACTGGGAAGTGTATATATGTATATATACATAAATAAAAAAAAATAATATATATATATATATATATATATATATATATATATATATATATATATATATAATATATATATGTATATTTAATTTATTTGTTTTAAGATAATTTTAGAAATTATCGTTACCTAAAAATGGCATTTTATCCGAAACATCGTAACTTGAAGTTTTAATAAAGTGGGGGAGTAAATTGGTATTATTCTTTTATAGAATCACTGTTTCAATAAGTTGACCACAAATTATCCGAAGAATGAATTTTAAAATTTTCAGACTGACTTATGAGTCAAGCAGAAACAATCAATTATCTTTTACGAACGGTGGTGTTGCAAGTGATTTACGTAAAATTTCAATGACCTAAATTATTAGGACATTAAATTTGGGTACGTTGTTATTACAATAAAAAAACACAGTCGATAGTATCGTCCTTTTGTCATGATAATGTTATGTGCGGAAAGGATACCATGATATTAAGGGAACAAAGCTCATCAATCTTAGGCGCCTATGGTGTTTAAAATACCTCCTTTAATATTCCTTCACAGGGCAACTTGAGAATGTCATTTATCAAAGAGTGGAAGCGATGTTAATATTGAAGAATAACCCACTAGGATTAGCTCAAAAAATGTGGTTGACTTACAGAAGGTTGAGTGCTTTTGATTTTCAGAAAGGTTAAATGTATTGAGCCCATCGTAAAAAGTCAATCTTTTCAAACTCCAAAATTTATTAATTTTATGCATTCTTAAAAAAGACGTCTCGAAAAGGCGGTTTTAATTAGATGTATACAACAGGACACATACACATTATGTAATTCTTACACCAACATTCTCTCAAAACTAAAAAATATAACAATAGGAATGAAATGGATATTTATAAGGAATATTTTCTGAATGACATTAATCGTAGGGTAATTAGATGATTTTAAAAAAATGTATAATTCAATAAATGATTCGCCATTTTGATTTTAACACCCTTCTATCCCTTTTATTGACATCCTATTCAGACATGAGGCTTCTGGTTTAAGTACCCATTCACCTTAGGTAATTTGCACATTTTTAAAATTAATTAGTAAATTTTCATATTTATAAATTAAATTTTAATAATTTTAATTGTATTTTAACATTGATGAACATAGTACATCAACTGATTCTTCTCACAGTTATTCATTTTTATAGAGGAATTATTTGTATTTTTCTTTTGTTTCATGTTTTTTATTTTTTTTTAAATCTATTTTTAGGAATCTAACGTTTATCTTGTTACAGGTTGTTAACATTTTAAGTTAAATATCAGCCTCCAACTTTATTCATAGCGGTTTTAATTTTTTTTCTCAGTAATTAAATTTCAGCTCACTTGATGCAAAGTAATGTCACAAGTTTGCGGTATCTTTCCTACAATGAAGCTCATATGGATACCGAATTTAATTTGGCAGGCCAACAAAATTTCGGCAACAAGGAATACAGATCTATAAATTAAATATGGAACTTATCAAAATGTTCAGACCTAGATAGTGTAAGAAAAAAAGATCCGAAAAAGGGACGAGGGGAAGGAAGGTGGGTCATTACGAAGGCAATGAATTAAGAATCTTGAATCAAATCCTCCGGTCATTTTTATGTGGGATAGAAGTGATGTTACATTCAGAAATAATGCATATAAATATAACAACAAGAAACTTTATTCTGGGACAATATTCCTTAAGAATAAAATTTATTAACAAAATAAAAATTATAACTGGCCTAATAAAGAAGAAAAAAAAAGAAAAGAAAATAAAGGTCATAGTGACATCTGTAAATAGATATTCTAGAAAAATAAAATTAATAAGAATACAACTCTACACTTCTTCAAAAGCGAGTACACTATTCACCTCACATTAGTTGCCATAAATAAATTAGATTACATATGATTGGAAAGGAAGGAAGTATTGAAAGAGGAGGGATTTGAATGAGGATAGTGATGGAGCATGGATGATGTTTGACGGAAGAATATTCCAAGAGAAGACCGGGCTAAATAGGAGCATTCATATTTTTTGGTTCTATTGTAAGGAGTAATGAGGTCGGACAGACTGGATCTTGTTTCCAGGGAATAGGTTGAGGATTTCAAACCCAGGAGGCTGTAGACGTAAAAGGGGTTGTGAGTGTTGATGATTTGACTAAGAAATGATCAAAGGAAATATTTTTCTTCGCATGGAAATTCGAACTTATTTAACATTGTGCGCCCCAGGTTGATTGGGCTGCTAAATTATACACAGAATAACAATCCATATAAATTTATATGTATAAATTATATGTATAATATATATAAATATATATATTATATACATAACATAATACATTAAGAACAGTTTCAGTTTTTTCTAGACATTCTAGGCGTTTGTCAAGAGTGATTACAACCGATTTTTATGATTCTTGTAAGAAATCTAACCTTCCATGACAATTGTTATCTTGAGGAAATTAAATAGAGATTCGTTCTGTTTCTAGTCTAATGACCGTGCGAGGAGGTCGAGATCAAGCTCCGCTGACAACCTCCACCCACCCACCAAATTGTTTGGTACCCACTTCATGGAGGCTGGATGTGCTCCAGGAGGGTCTCCCAACGGATAATATAACAGAATAAATAATTATTATGCCATAACCGCGTTTTCTCCGGGACTCGAAGAGCAGTAGTCAAGTGCTCTATCCACTAGATCTCGCCGCTCCCTTATGCTCTACTAAAGAATAGTTATTAAGACGAAATCACTGGCATATCTCTCTTTTTCCGATTTATAATTTCTTTTACAATTTTGCATATATTCAGACCTAAGTAAAATATTTCAATATCAGTTATATCTATTTTTAATGTTGTATGTGGAACTTTAACGATTTTAAATATTGATTATTTGCTCGAAACGAGTTATGAAAAAAGAGCCTTTGCAGAACGTTTATTTATTTATTTTTAACTTAAAAGGGTTGGGAGTTCGAAAACTTGAATTTTTTACGAAGGGACCTATACATGTAGTGTGTCTGAAAATAGAAATTACTTCACCTTTAGAAGCCTAAATGCTATTTCTGCTGGGTCAGAAAGAAAATAACATATGAAGGTACAACTGTTTACCAAATTGTTATAATTAAATATCAAAATAAAATAAACATTTTCCACTCGATTTATAGAAGAACAGAAGGCTCATAATCCGTTGAAGCAACACGTACAAACCAACTGTGTTCTTTAGCCTGATATACAGAAAGGAATTTTAAACACAAAAATTACCCTAATTACTTGGCATTAGTATTCCAGGCATTAAGATAAAAAAATAGGGTAATGACTGTGTGGTCGAGGAAATGTTAGCACCAAGATGTACCTACTTAAACACGACGTGCAAAAATCTAGTGCGCGCAACATGCGACTTTCACTTACCTCTGTTGTTATAATCAATTTAAGAATTTTGAAATACCGTTTAAAATAAAAATATATTAAAGGGTTAGTTACATTGAGTTTCGATAGAAACATGTGTTTTATTAACTAATCTATTATATTATTGGTTACAGTAATCAGTTAGTTTTATCGGCTTTTCTCCACTTTCTATTAACTCTCACAATTTTACATATAAGATAATCTTTAGCTTTCCAACGGAATATTATACATCTTTATTAGTGTTTTTATGTTAAAAAAAAAAAATTGCTTTAAAAACTATGTTAGCTCTTTTATCCTCTAGTTGGATATCGAAATGGTTCAACTAATATATTTACCCGATTTGTATCAATGTCAACAAGATGATATGGTTAATTTGTTCAACGAAATTACATCGGTATATTAGGTACTTCAGGGGAAGACAATTTTAAATACAGACATTTAAGCTCTGCAACACTATTTCAATCAGAATGAAACCCATTAAATTTTACATCGATATAGCGAGTTTGTAGGATCTTCGTTTTTTTTGTTTTTGGGTAATGACTTATACCGTCCAGTTTAATATCAGCTTCAACTTTAGTCCAGCTTTTGGATTCTTGTGGTGGTTGTTCACATATATGTATGTTTGGTAATTTCTTATAAAATAAAAAAACAGCAATTTTCTTTGTTACCTTCCTAAAAATTATTAAAACTAAATATATTTAATGTATATGATATTATTTTCATCTTACATTAAAAATCTGTTCAAATAATCCAACAATACTAACTGCTGAAAAGTTACTTCACACTTTTTCCATATTTCTAACCGAACATCGAAAATAACTATTAACAGTGCAGCCAAATAGAAAAAAAAAAAAAAAAAAAAAAAAAAAAAAATATATATATATATATATATATATATATATATATATATATATATATATATATATAATATTCTGATTGAGGGGTTCCGTAGTGAATAAATTGCTATAAAATGTTTGTTCTATTTGGTACAGTAACTCTAATCGTAAAAACGTAACTTTGAACTCTCCCGAATCTGTACGGCCCACTTCGAAACATTTTGTCCCTACCTTTGTTGGTCCTATTCTTGAGTACTTTGTCTTGGCTTCATTGATGACCAAGCCAAGACTTTGCTTCTTGTTCCAGAGCAAGGAACGCTTCTTTTAGAGCACGCTCAGATTTGGCAGCAATGTCAAGGTCGTCTCCATATCCCAATATCTGGACCGTACGGTTGAATAAGGTGGTCCGTGTTTGGATTCCTGATCGACGTACTGCTCTCTCGACCACCAAATTAAAGAGAAGGTATGCTAGGGCGTCACCGTGTCTCACGCCGCAATTCGTGTCGATAGGTTTGGAGAAGTCAGATCCGATAGGAAACACACTGTTCGAGCCCAGCATGGTCAATCTCACCAGACGAATCAACTATCGTTAATAATGTTTCGTTTACCTGGGCTCAGAAATAAACGCGCAAAACGACCTGTCCCAGGAGATCAACCAAAATTTTGCTGCAGACAATCGGATCTATTTTGGCCTTACAAATTACTTCAAAAGCAGGTACCTCTCAAACAAGACCAAGGTTGGGTTATATTGGATTCTGGTTCGTCCGGTTCTGACGTATGAATCAGAAACCTGGGCCTTCACCAAAGCGAGTGAGAACATGCTTCACGTGTTTGAGAGGAAAATATTAAGAAGAATTTTTGGCACAGTATGAGAGGGAGAAAGTAGAAGAAGCAGCAAATATCAAGACTATCGTTTGAACTATTGTGGCCTTGCAAAATACTTCAAAAGCAGGCACCTCTCAAACAAAACCAAGGGTGGCTAATATAGGACTCTGGTTCGTCAAGTTCTTACGTTTGGATCAGAAACCTGGGCCTTCACCAAAGCGAGTGAAAACATGCTTCACGTGTTTGAGAGGAAAATATTAAGAAGAATTTTTGGCACAGTATGAGAAGGAGAAAGTAGAAGAAGCAGCAAATATCAAGACTATCGTTTGAACTATTGTGGCCTTGCAAAATACTTCAAAAGCAGGCACCTCTCAAACAAAACCAAGGGTGGCTAATATAGGACTCTGGTTCGTCAAGTTCTTACGTATGGATCAGAAACCTGGGCCTTCACCAAAGCGAGTGAAAACATACTTCACGTGTTTGAGAGGAAAATATTAAGAAGAATTTTTGGCACAGTATGAGAAGGAGAAAGTAGAAGAAGCAGCAAATATCAAGACTATCGTTTGAACTATTGTGGCCTTGCAAAATACTTCAAAAGCAGGCACCTCTCAAACAAAACCAAGGGTGGCTAATATAGGACTCTGGTTCGTCAAGTTCTTACGTATGGATCAGAAACCTGGGCCTTCACCAAAGCGAGTGAAAACATACTTCACGTGTTTGAGAGGAAAATATTAAGAAGAATTTTTGGCACAGTATGAGAAGGAGAAAGTAGAAGAAGCAGCAAATATCAAGACTATCGTTTGAACTATTGTGGCCTTGCAAAATACTTCAAAAGCAGGCACCTCTCAAACTAAACCAAGGGTGACTAATATAGGACTCTGGTTCGTCAAGTTCTTACGTATGGATCAGAAACCTGGGCCTTCACCAAAGCGAGTGAACACATACTTCACGTGTTTGAGAGGAAAATATTAAGAAGAATTTTTGGCACAGTATGAGAGGGAGAAAGCAGAAGAAGCAGCAAATATCAAGACTATCGTTTGAACTATTGTGGCCTTGCAAAATACTTCAAAAGCAGGCACCTCTCAAACTAAACCAAGGGTGGCTAATATAGGACTCTGGTTCGTCAAGTTCTTACGTATGGATCAGAAACCTGGGCCTTCACCAAAGCGAGTGAAAACATACTTCACGTGTTTGAGAGGAAAATATTAAGAAGAATTTTTGGCACAGTATGAGAGGGAGAAAGCAGAAGAAGCAGCAAATATCAAGACTATATGGCGATCCTGATATCATAAAGTGTATCAAGATTGGGAGACTCCGATGGGCTAACCACTTGGCGAGGATGAAGGAAGATGAGATTCTGAAGAAGACATTGGTCGAAGAGCTTCATGGCAAGCGAAGAGTGGCAAGACCAAATGTGAGGTGGACTGATTCCGTCGCAGGGGTTGCTAATTCTCTCCTAGGCGTTAGGAACTGGAGAGCTCAGCAACATACAGGGAAATTGGCGGAGACTTTTAGAGGAGGCCTTGACCCGTTATCGGGTTGTTGCGCCAACTATGTATGTATGCATAATCATAAAAAACGAATATGTGGCCAGGAGCGTGAAGAGGTTAAAAACACTTTAACGGTTTAAGAAAAAACGTACATACCCCAATATTACTATAAATAATAAACCTTCAATGATTAATTTATAATTATTTATCAAACTATGAAGCAATAATAGACGAGCTACACACATCTCTATTACAAAAGATATCCAAGCGACCTTTGTAATGAAGCTGGTGTTTCCTAGTACAAGCTGCCTCGTAAATAACTAGCCAATAGTTTGGAGAGTAGCCAACTGGACATTAAATATCCCCTATTTAGCATTCTCACACTAAGGAATTATTGACAGACAATAGCCTGATCTCCCAACCACAAATCCAAATACTCTACAAGAGACACGGGAAGGAGTTTTTTATGACATACATTATAATACACTAAAAAATCATTGTAGCAGGATAACTTATAAGCTTTAATAAACAAAATAAATTTAAAAAAAAGGTATACTTATTTTAACAAAGTTCAATACAACAACATTGTATTTGTTTTAAAACAAACAAAATTAATTTACAATTTTTCAAAATGGTAAATTAATGTTGAAAACAGAGATCGACAATAACTCTTATTCCTCAGGTGGAGGGAATAAAAGTAAAAAAATGACTTTTATATTCGTAAGATTTGAATTATGTTTTTAGATCAATAAAAAAATAGTAGTCAATCAGTCAAGAAAATGAAAATAACAATTTGATTTTTATATTTTAATTTTTACAAATAAAACTAAATGGTAAATTTTTATTTTAGGAGTATGAATGTATTTTTTTTGTAATGAGGACATCTTTTATGTTTTGGTACAAACTGATTTAAATAAATAAGTATTTAAAATATATTAATCGATTTATTTTAAAATATAAAACATTATCGATTTCGGTGTATTCATAGGTTCTAGGGGGAGTATCATTTTATTTTGGTGTACAAATTAATAATATTCATTAAATCAAAAATCAATATATAATTTTATTCAGAGAATGAAAATATAACAATATTTTTTTTACTTTGATTCCCCGCACTCGAGAAATTTGAGTTAATTTATAGCCCTGGTTGAAAATTAAGGCGATCAATTCATTTCTGAAGACATATTTCTTTTCTCTTAATATCAATCTTTTTAACTTTCACTTACCTATACATGAAATATAGAGTATTGCGATCCTGAAAATTTTCGAATTTCAGTTTTCAACGGAAATACACGTTTCAGGGTCACCAGAGTCCAAATGACCAAGTACCGCCAAAACGTCTGTGTGTGTTTGTGGAAAGTCGAGTACGAAAACGATAAGTTTTAGAAAACTGAAATTTTAAATTGTTGATGTTACAGAAACTTGTTAACCAAGATCGGCTGACCGAAAGTGCTACTTTATACCATACATTTTGCACCGTTATACGATTTTCTAAAAAACGGAGCCAACGATTTTGATTAAACTGGCTAAATTGATGAAACATTTAATGGGCCTAAATGCCGAATTTTTTTATTTTCTCCCTCTAAAGTATCTTTCATTTTCTTGATTCAATAAATTAACCATATAATTTTATTAGCATTAAGAAGAAACAGGCAAATATAAAAGTTGAACGCATTTAAAAACCGATTAGAGAAAAAAAAAAAAAGTAATTTTTTTTCCTAGAATATAAGAACAGCTGTATAATAGGGGTACTCACTACGTTTGCTATAGCATGCTATTTGTGTTATTTTGCTAAACCCGTCGAGTTTCTACAGTTATTTCCTGTATAAAATTGATGGGTTTAGCACAATACCATGCTATAGCAAACGTAGTAAGTACCCCTAATATAACGTTTAGTTGGAAAGCTAAAGATTTTAGACAAGGTGTTATCTTATATACGAAGTTGTTGACGATAATGCGCAGTGGCGAATAGGGCATAACCTTATGCTATTAATTAGTTGTTATTGCACATAAAAATGTTATATTATTTAATTTAAAAGATATGTATCCAAATAAACTGAATATAATTCTTTGAATTTTTTTCAACTTCAACTTTTTTTAATACTTTTCAAAATTATTTTAACAACGATAAGTGAAAGTCGTGTGTTGCCAACACCAGATTTTTTCACTGACATATTGGTTACTCAGAATTCTTCCAAACCATTCCTCTTTTATTAGTTTTTGATGTTATTTTAGGAAGAGCTATTGGATCTTACGTCAAATCTTTGATACTATTTTTACAAAAAGTTTTCCAAATCATCCAAGCGCTGTCCTAACAGCCTACATGTGATGACACTTCAGCAATGATAGATGGTCAGTTCTTCTGTCAAACATTACAGCCTTTGAAGGGTAGCGTCAGAAATGAAGAATTAAGACCGGCGCATTCCATCAGCTGCCTTTATAGCCCAACCGTAAGCAAATCACTATCCCTTAAAATCTTTTCGATATTAGAAGGATGGTTTAATATGCACTCTTAGTTAAAGCAGGGAAAAAAGATGTGTGCTTGTAACCTTTATTAATGATTGAAGTAAAACTTATCTGATATTGTGAAAGATGACAATTAGGTTAAAAATAAATAAGCTATGTTAGAATTTAAAAAAAAGTATATATATATATATATATATATATATATATATATATATATAACTTATTTCTACCGAGAAAAATATATTAAAAAGTGAAACAGAGAGGCGAAATAAAACCCACGCTTACTTGATAACATATGATTTATTATCACTTATACATTAAAAAGGTTACATAAATTCAGGTGTTGTTTACATTTACATCAAAGGTGATTAAAGTTAATATTAACACTCTTCCCATCTTAACTCCCCCCTGCCAGTTTACAAACACTGTTTGTAAACTACCTAAATGGATACATAAATAAATTACATAACTTGACAAATAAACTAAACTAACTAAACAAGAAATAACCGACATAAAAGCGGACTTAAATGTAACTTACTAACTAAACACAAGATAGAACAAAAATTGCAACTCCCTAAACTTGGGGAAGAAAGAAAGCAGTAACTTGATGTTAAAACAAATACAAAGCATTACAAAAACGATACTACCACATAAAACAAAAAGCCAAGTCCCCACTAGATCCCAGGTCTGAAGCAGAGGATAACTACGATTGAGGAATTCTTAATTGTTCAATATGAATTGTCCGCCGTTTACGGGGATCCGCCAAACACTGCACTGTCACCACGTTGTGTTCCCGAATCACAACCACCCTAAACGGACCCTCATACCGAACAACTTCCTTACCTCTGTTCGAACTGATCCGCCGATACACTATCGTACCAATGTCCTCCATCCGATCACGAACACGAAGATTTTCTTTAGCAATGCGCCGACTCTTCTCCGCGACCAGCCTCCCGCGCACCTTCCCCCATAATTTGACAAGGGCCGCCCGGTTACTGACCAGCACGTCGGATAAGTTCCCCGCCGCCGCTGTGCCCCTGTAATCCCTGCGCCGATCCCGCAGGCCAAAGAGAATTTCAAACGGCGAGAATCCCGTCGCCGCATGAATTGAGTGGTTATACGCAGCCACCGCACGCGGCATAGCCACGCCCGGTTCTAGTCCCTGATCCACCTGATACACCCGCAAATGATCCCCTAGCGTACTATGCAGCCTCTCGATGCCCCCTCGACTCTTGGGGTGTCCCGGCGTATTGAGATGCCAATCGATATCGAGCGCCTTCATTGCCGCACGAACAGTACTATTGTCAAACTCTCGACCCCCGTCTGAAGAGATCCGCTCGGGCACGCCGTAGAACTGAAACCAGGTACGGAGGCCAGCTAAAATCGATTCCGATGACCGGTCCGACACGAGATAGGCCATGGCTACTTTACTAAAGAGGTCCATCATGGTGACCCACTTGTACCCCCGCCACGTAAAGGTATCAACCTGTAAGTCACACAGCGGCACATCAGACGTCGGCGTCATCTCCTGCACTCCCCGAGGTGGGTGGCGATCATACTTGGTAGCCCGACAAACCTCGCACGCACTCACAACCTCCGTGATAGTCCGCCTCATACCCCACCAAAAATACCGTCGTTTCAAAGCCTGTAGCGTTTCCGGTTCCCCGCGGTGGTTCGTTTTCCCTTGGTGGTACGCTAGCGTAACTTCCCGCTGTCGTTCCTCATCCGGTATCGTCTCGACCGACAAAGTGCACCGCACAAATATCCTTTCGATTCCAATAAGCTCACGTTTCCAGAGCCGCTTAATCTTCTCCCATATCGTCGCGTTTCCCACGTATAGATAATGGGTCTTCCCCGGCTCGGACGCATCCTGAAGCGTCCTACAAATCTGATCATCCCTAATACCCGGTTGCGACCATACGGTGGTAATGCGCGACTTGCCGTACCGCTTCTGCTCCAACTTTAGCGGACCCGAGGTTCTGGTCTTCCACACGATTTGCCTAAGTTTGTCATTGATAATCTCCTCCCTCTCCTCCATGTCTGACGCGCGCCCGTCGGACGAGCTACCTTCTTCTACTGACCGATCGTCTCTGTCGGACTCCGAGGACCCGCGTTTCCCTTCACTCTCCGGCGTCCACTCACGCAAGAACTGCCGCACACCGCTCGACGGTCCTCCATCCTCCTCCTCTATGGCGTTAACTACCAGCGCCCGTGACAGCCAGTCAGCCACAACGTTGTCCCGACCCGGTTTGTACACTACGTCGATATTGTACTGGCTGAGGAACTCCTTCCAACGGGTAACTCGTGCTGACGATTCCTTGAGGGTACCTACCCATTGCAGTGGCCGATGATCAGTATGCACCTTGAATCTCCTCCCGAACAAATACGGTCGAAAGTGTTCCACCGCCCAAACGATCCCCAACAACTCCCGCTCCAATGCACTGTATCTAGTCTCCGCGTCCGTGAGGCGCCTGCTTGCGTATGCCACGGGGCGTTCCCCTTCTGGTCCTTCCTGTGATAGAACAGCTCCCAGCGCGTACTCACTTGCGTCTGTGGTGACTGAAAACGGTCGTTCAAAGTCCGGAAACGCCAAGATGGGCTCTTCCTGTAATCGCGCCATACACCATCGGATGTTCTCCTCCATAACGGGCGTTACCACAACCGCTCGACCCTTCTTTAGCAGGTTATTAAGGGGCACGAGATATTTCGCCATGTCCGGCACGAACCGCCTATAATAGTTTAGCGTTCCCAGTAACCGCCTAATCCCTTTAATATCCCTCGGAATAGCCATGTTCCGTATAGCTGCCACCTTCTGCACGTCGGGTTTCACGCCATTTTTGGATATTGTGTGGCCTAAAAAATTAATTTCGGTTTGCCCCAACGACGACTTCTCCCCCGAGAGCTTGAGCCCGAACTGACGGATCCGATTAAAAACACTGCGCAGGTGGGTTATATGATCTTCCTCGGATTTACTAAAAATCAAAAGGTCGTCCATATAAACTTGACATACCGCCTCGTCAATCCCCCGCAAAAATTCGTCCATCAAGCGTTGGAACGTAATAGGGGCGTTTTTCAGTCCGAAAGGCATCCGTGTAAATTCGTAGTGGCCCCGCTCAAATGAAAATGCTGTCTTGTGTTGGTCCCTCGGATGCATTTTAATTTGGTGATAGCCTGCCTTTAGATCCAATGTACTGAATACCGTGGCCCCGTTGAGGCGGTCCAGAATGTCTTCGAAACGAGGTATGGGGTATTTCTCGTCCACCGTATTCTCATTCAACTTCCTGAAATCGACTACAACCCTGTATTTTTCCGGCTTCCCGTCTCCCGTGCTCTTTTTCTTTACCGCCCAAAGGGGACTATTATAAGGGGACGTGCTATCCACTATTATTCCTTGTCGCTTAAGGTCATCCAGCTCCTCCCGAATGTGCCGACGTAACGCTTGCGGGTATCGCCGTTCTTTAACGTACGTCACTCGCTCTTGTTTTAATGGGATTTCATGAGCCGTTTTTCCCGTAACGCCCAATAGACCCCCTTCCTGATAAAAAATATCGTGATATTGACGGTAAAGGATTTTTCTCCAGTCATCCGCCTGGTTTATAACGCCTATTTGAACTAGTCCATCTTTCTGAGCCCTTCTTCCCCTGTAGGACTGTTTCCCTATCCTTATAGCCCACTGCCCGGCCTTGTTTCTTATTTTGGTTCCTAATTTCCCCAATAGATCACACCCGATTATCCCTTCATATTCTCGCGGCATATTTTCTACCACGTGAACCACCAATTTTTCTCCCTCTATTTCCCATCGACTTAATTCGATCTCAACTTCCCCTTCCACTCTACACGAGCCGCCTAGAGTAATTAACATACATTGACACTCCCTCGGAATCCTCTTTTCTTTGAATAAAAACTCTATCATTTTCTGTGACATTATTGTATTAGAGCTACCCGTGTCCACTAAACACCATAATCCTCTCGCAACCCTTATTATAGGCAACCTACCGCACATCCCCCTGATGTTATTCACTACTGCGCGGTTGCCTCCCTGCCCGCACTCACCTCATTCATCATGTCTTCTGCTCCCAGCTGCTCCTCGTCGCCCTTCGCTCCTCCTCGTGCTCTTTGTTTCTTCTTCTCTGCTGCCTCCTGCTTCGCTCCTATCCTCCTCCGTCTCTGATGACTCCAACGAACGCACTGACTCAGATGTGGATCTGTCCCTTCTCCACACCCTTTGCGCGTTCACCTCCATAGGCTCTCCTCTGCCCATGTTCCTGCTCCTACTCATATAAGGACACTGCCGGGCAATGTGCCCTTCAGTCCCGCACTCGAAGCATCGAGTGCGAGGGCATCTTGCAACCAAATGGCCCACTTTCCCGCACCCGTGACACTTTCTGTCTTCCTTCCGAAAAATCCTTTTCTCTGTCCCTTGCCTCCTCTCTCTAGCAACAAATTTTTCTCGACCATCGGGCTCAGGTACCTTTTTCTTCCAAGTTTCTGGTCTATTTCGGTTCCTGCCGACCTCTGTCCTCCTGTAAGGCACTCTCGTCCATTCTATAGCCGCTTCCCCGCTCCTGGACTCCTCGTCTCTGGCGCTCGCATCCACCATCTCTTGAGCGCATTCGACGAACGTCTTGTCTCTGGGAAGACCCTCTTTCTTTCCCGTTTCCCTCGCAAGTTGCACTCTCAGGATAGTAGATAAGAAAGCCATTTTGTCTCCTACTACCTCCGCAGAAAGTGTTTCCCGCAATTTCTCTGTGATGCGGTTGTAACGGGCTAATAGTAATCCGGCGTACTGTCCACTTGACTGGTATGGACGTTTCGTTTCCCGAAACATCTGGAAGATGTCTTCTCCCGGGGCCCATCGGCCTCCTCCGAATGCTTTCTTAAGCCTATCTTTGATAATGCCCCACGCCGTGTCCTCATCAGCCTGTATCAAGTTTAAGATCTGTCTACTGACCCGGCATACTAATGCCGCTCTAAGTGATACAGCGTCTTGAGAATTCATCAAACTCTCAGATAATTTCGCCTCAATAGTTGCCATAATTCTGTCGCCTCCCTTCAAGAAATGATTGAGGTCGCCGACCTCTCCGTCAAAGCGTTCCAGCTCGGAAATGGCTTTTCTGACATCTTGCGCTGTCGCCGTCCAAACCTTGACCCACTCTAGAGTGGTTGTGTGGTTCCCGATGGGAACTTGTGCTCCCGCTAGCGACTGAGCCGGTAGTGGTTGTATCTCCTGAGTTGAAGACTGAGGTAATGTTCTATCTTCCGTAAGGACTGGTGGTATCGAAATATTTTCTGTCATTTTTAAAGAGATAAATGGAAAAAACAAAGAGAAAGGTTATAATGAGAAAAAAAAAAACTTACGTAGAGTAAAACAGACGATAAAATAATTTCTTCTCACTCGAAAACGATCAAAATAACGTTCCCGGGTTTCGGCACCACTTATTTCTACCGAGAAAAATATATTAAAAAGTGAAACAGAGAGGCGAAATAAAACCCACGCTTACTTGATAACATATGATTTATTATCACTTATACATTAAAAAGGTTACATAAATTCAGGTGTTGTTTACATTTACATCAAAGGTGATTAAAGTTAATATTAACACTCTTCCCATCTTAACTTATATATATATATATATATATATATATATATATATATATATATATATATATATATATATATATATATATATATATATATATATATTTGGACTATAGTAGTGGACTCGCCCCTGCTTCGCATGGATGCATTTTAAATGGGGTGTCATTTAAGTTAAAAAATGCTATGTCTGACCGATTTAGAGTTTATTGCTTAGGGAGTTTTAATTCGTCGTAATTGCAATAAATAAATTGTAATAATAGTGCGATTAGCAAGAACATATGATTATTATATAACGTATATTCATTATTATATACTATACTTAATCATCGGCAGAAATGTAAAAACATAAACCAAAATTGGTTCAGCTTATTTGTTGATTATTTTAAAGTGAATCATAGATAACGGAAAATTTAATTTTCTTATATAAAAAAAAAAAAAAAAAAAAAAAATGATTTCAAGTATGTTTCCAAAAACTATAGAAATGATAAAGGTTCCTATACTATTAAGTTTATTACTACTTTACACTACAAATAAACTATTTTAAATACATTTAAAGGTTTAATTTAGTTTCCATAGGAATCCCATTTATTTTACAGTGAAAAATATGTTGTCATGAAATAATATAAAAGTTGAAATTATTAATGACAATGTTAGTTTATAGATTTATAAAAATTAACAAAAAGTAACAACTTACAATTTATATTAACAACTTAGTTACAATTTGGTACCTACCAGCCAGACAATTTAAATAAGAATTAAACCTAAATCATATTAAAGCCCATTAATTTTTTAATCGATACATCGAGTATAATCAAAATCGTTAAAGCTGTTTTGGAGGAAATCGTGAAAAGATACAAAATGCCTGGTATAAAGTGGCTGCTCTGGTACACCGATTTCGATGAAAATGTTGCTGTAACATCTCAGGCGTATAGAAGTCTCAAATATGAAATTTCAGTTTCCTACGACATTTCGTTTTTGTCCTAGGCCTACCACACAGAGTCCTTTTTGCAGGACTAGGCTATTTGGACTCTGAGGACCATAAAACGTGTATTTCCGTAGAAAACTGTAATTCGAAAATGTTCACGATCGCAATACTTTCCCTTACTATATATTTTATATATAGGTAAGGGAAAGTAAAAAAGTAATAAATCGGGAAGGTTATGGTGACTTACCAATACAGCGAATATCACTAGTTATATTCTTCCACATAGTTTTCTATCTCTTTTAATTTTAAACGAGTGTTTAGTCTAAATGTATTTATCAATGATTATTATTATGAGCATGCAGTATATATACCGCGTAAATATTTAAAAAGCGAATGCTTTTATAAACGCGTCATATCCGTTGCATTGACCTCATCCGAAGAATTCAGTTACCCCGTGGTTGCGCCCAAAGAAGTTGTACATCAAAGGATGATGGCATCGGATAGCTTATTAATGCACCTTTATGGTTTTCAGATCTCGCAGCTGCTCTTCCTCGAACACAATCAATCGTATTCCATGCCTCGAATGACTTTGCAGAGGCTGAACCTAACGGTCTCTACATTGAAAAGGTCTTGCCTAAAACGGATCCTCAAGCAGGCCAAGACAGAGAATGGGGATCAATTAGTAAGCCATTTCCTGAACATAGATTTCATAGGATTTAGATTTGTCTGAGGCAGTTAGCAATACATATTATTCTCCCTTATCCTAAAAAATTGTAATTTTTCACTTTCCACTTACCTAGGTATAAAATATATATGTATTGAATTTTTAAAAGTTTCTTTATTCATTTAACTATGTTTCTTTTACGACACTGTGGCTAACCAGACGATGCTACGGAGTGAATCCTAAATTTGGCCTATCCATGTTTAAGTTGGATAGGGATCTTTAATGAGGACCTGACCTCGCGCAGGCCTGGAATCACCATTTTACGTCCCCTCTCAAGGACGGCATAACTAAGGATTTAAAAAAATATATATTTATAGTAAATTTTAAATTTAGTTTAATCTTACTTAAAAATTTAATCCAAATTCAACTACCATTCAATCAAAAACACATCTTTTATTGAATCCTTCTTAATTTTTTGCAATACCAACTCTTACGTTCAAAAATATAATCATAGAAATCGGGTCAATAATAACGAAAAACTTCAAGTATCTAGGCGCACATCTAAATAATAAGCAAGCGGATTATGAATATGTTTATAAGATTTATCTTCGGTACCTTCAAGAGATCACCAGTAACCCACTTATACAGCGAATTGAAGTGGCTCCTACCTTCCATACGTAGACAATATTTCCTAGGGACATACCTCTACCAAGTCATTAAATCTCAACATCCTCCATATATTCACAATATCCTTCAATTCAAATCCTCAATTCACTCACTTGAAACCAGATCACGCCATTCTGACCTTTACATTCCTACCCATAGGACCAAATCTTTTGATAATTCCTTTTATATCCGCTCTGCATCTCTCGGAATTCCCTACCTAATCATATTCGCCATGCTTCTTCTCTTCTCTCATTCAAATCCCATCTTTTCCTACACCTTCTAAGATCCCAAAGAGACGCACACTAAATGTAAAATTGATAATTTCACTATCTTACTTTCAACTTAAGATCATTTTATTTTTATTTTATCAGAATCCTAGAGTTATGGATTAATTCATTTATTTTATTTATTTGGAAATTGTTCAGCTCTATTATTTTATAGCAGATTTTTTTTCTTTGGTTTATATTCCATATATTTTTATATATCTATATAAATAGGTCTTATTTTTATTTTTTACACATTTGTAAATAAAATTTTATTTTATTGGTCTCTCGGCCAGACATATTGAAGTGTATATCTACTGTACAACATTGTTATTCTTAAGGGACATAGTTCCAGAATAAAGTTATTTTTTATTATTATTATTATTATTATTAAATGAGCAGGGCTGGGTGGACGAAGACATAAAGGAAAGAATAAAGCCTGTCGGAAGGTGTTTCCTATCTCTTAAGAAGGGCTTTATAGGCAAAAGAAAGGTCTCCAAACATACAAAAATAGTAGTATACAAAACAACCTTCTTACCTATATTGACGTATGCCAGCGAATCCTGGGCCCTCACCACTAAACATAAAAGCCAACTCCAGGCTATGGAGACGCGTTACTTGAGGAAAGTTGAGGGTAAGACGGAGAGAGACAAAATAAGAAATACCATAATAAGATCCAACCTTGATGTCAGATCGGCCGAGATATTGAGAATTCGCTAAAGTACGGCCATGTCTCAAGAATGTCGGAGGATCGCGTGGCAAAAGCAAAGTATGAGCTGAATGTAGAGGGAAGGAGACCAAGAGAAAGACCAAGGAAGACTTGGGAGGATGGGATCAGGAAGGCCTGCAGAAAAAGAGATATGGATTGGAGATCAGCAAGAGAAATGGCGCAGAATAGGAATGCCTGGATCAGCCTCTACAAGCGACCCCCTCACACTGTTGTGCGTAGAGAGGAAAGAAGAAGAAATATATATTAATATATATATATGTAATACCAATGTTCTTTGGATAACTGTAATTATCATATATCAAGTACAAAACTCCCTTAATTATTCAGATAATCAATAAATCTGGTGTGACAAAAGTAATAGATAATTTCTAAAGTTGGTGTAATCATAACAATTTTTTAAGCAGGGAAATATGGTATCATAAAGAATGTTTGTTTTTTAAATCAACAATTATTTAACCATTTTTATTTCAGAATCAATTATCCTCCATGTGGAGTTTTCTATCGTTACACATTTTGGCGGAGACCCAACAGACTCTATTGTTGTAGTATTGGGTCCCTTTGAGCGACGAACAATACGGCTGGAATGTGTTCAATTATGCAGAATGTGAAAATATGCAGCTTAATGAGAAAATATAAAATCCACTACCGAATTTTTTTTCTCAGATATTTATTAGATATATCCTTATGTGTATATGTTTACACACATTTCTAAACAGAAAAAAAAAACACGCGAATAGGATTCACTAGCGAGGAAACAATTGAAAAAAAAAAATATAAATATATATTGTGATAGATAAATTTAAATCAACATTTAATCTAATTGAAAAAATAAAGTATTTCAACACAAACAGGTGTCTTAAAGCTACTAGCACACCAGTAAGTGCAACTGATTTTTCATTAGCATTCAGCTAAATATTTTTAAATGAACCCAACTTAAAATATTGTGAAGCATCGGCTTTTAATGAGATCACATGTTCTACCCAGACAAATTCAACGATCTCAGATTAATAACTGCCATTGATAACTGACAGGTGACTGATATTGCAAAATCACAATTTTAAAATTTCTTCATAGTACTTGAATAAATACCTAACTTGTATAAGTTTTAAATTTTAGTTTATTTTATATGCCATTTTTATGCTACTTAGGCTAATCAGACGATCTCACAGTGGGAGTCGTAAATTTTGCCTATCCAAGTTTTATTAGGATAGGAATCTTTAAAGACATCGCACAGACTCCAGGAAACCGTCATTTTATGTTCACTCCGAAGGACGGTATAACCAAAGATTTTTTACTCTCTTTAAAAAATCTTAGAGCCATCTGCAAGGTTCAGCATTAGATTTCAGTTAATACATTGTTTCGCGGTTTGAAGTAAACTCCTAGAGACTGTTTATTTTTTTTTTTATTTCCAATTTCCCTAACTAAACTAAATATATATCTAATATTTAGGTTTTCGGGGGGGGGGGGGGGCTTGAAATTGAAATGACTGGATGAAGGGGTCTGAAAAAAAAGATTTTGTAGCGAACCATTGTGTTAGACTATAAAATTAATTAAATAATTAATATTTCTCTTGAATTTTTTACATGAAGATGAAAGTATCCCTAATTATTAAATAATTAATTTTAGAATTTTTTTTGTTTATATAATTTCTTTCAGTAAAATAAAATTTTTAAAATCGTACTATTTATGTGTTTTTTCCCTTTTGCGTGACATTAAATCATCATATTTTATTCTGTTTCACTAATAAATCATAATCTTATCTTATGAAAAAAGTTAAACTATACGTGATGTAAAAGGAACTAAGGAAAAAAAGTATTATTTATAAGCATTATTTTAATATATAAAAAAAACTAAATACATCTGACCTAATACACGTCGGGCACTGAATACTATGGGGCACTTACAAATTCTGTTTTTTGTTTTTTTTAATCCTAAAAAGAGTCTGTTTTAATGAAAACCTTTCTCATTCCATCTGGATTATATATATGTTTTAAGTGCAGTTCGTGCATATGCATTAAAACCCAGGGTTTTTCCGGATAAGGGATATACAGTAGAAATATAAATGTTTGTTAAAATGGTTGGGTTAAATCAGGCGTGACCTGCCCAAATGTTTCACAGGCAACTTTGGGTAACGTTCTCATATTGCACTTGTAGAGAAAATGCTTTTGAAAAATCTAATACAAAATATAAAAAGGAATTCAAATTTATTTTAGTTATAAAATTCAATATAATTAGTCCTTAAGTCATTAATAAATGAGATATTTTTTTATCTTAAATTTTTTTTTTTAAGGATCAGTTGGCATATCATATCAAATATAGAACTGCATATTATAATTTTTAGAAACTATGATAAGTAAAAATTTTTATAAAAAAAAAAAAAATTGTCATTATTTATTTATATATTTTTAAGAAAATACCATTATTAAGTCACAATGTACACTGTGAACATTTTCATACCACTAAAGTCGTCCTTAGAAATGAAAATACAGAAATTCTTG
The DNA here is from genome assembly GCA_023052935.1 of Piezodorus guildinii. Taxonomy (NCBI): domain Eukaryota; kingdom Metazoa; phylum Arthropoda; class Insecta; order Hemiptera; family Pentatomidae; genus Piezodorus; species Piezodorus guildinii. The sequence continues at coordinate 77,184,612 of CM041295.1, forward strand.
TACAATTATATTTTTCGAACAGATTTCTCATAAAGAGAACAGTTTTTTTTTTTTTTTAAATAATTTTTATATCAATTTAGTTTCAAACGCAAGATTATGAAATGATTACAATTGAATAATAACAATAGCGCATAAAAAAAAAAAAATCAGACATACAAAACCTAAATTATTGTTACTTAAAATAAATAAACTCATATTACCAATAAATATAAATAATAATATACAGCGATGAACCAAGTACCATTTCCCTGTCTTACCACTTATCTTAACCAGTTCTAGTATCCCATGACGAATTTTATTTTGAACATTGAATTCACCCACATAATTATTAGAAACTACAAAAAATATTTCAAAGTTTATTTATTATAAGTCGGTATAGTATATCAAGTATACATTTATATAAATTATATACTGGGATACATTGTATAAAGACTAACGTATTTCAGTATTCTTGATCGGTCAAATAGATCTGAAAAAATGACAGCACGCTTATGTTGCACCCGTGCGAAGCAAGGCCAGGTCACTAGTTATAAATAAATAAATAATTCTTTGTCGACACTATCTCGCTTAATAGTATGATTAAATTCAAAACTTATTATTCAGATATCTTAAAACTTGTCTCATCTCATTATTTAAACAATTAAACAACTAATTTAAAACAATAAATATGAAATAATTATTTACATCTCCCACCCTGCAATCACTTTTTCCTAGGATAAAGTCCAAATTTTTTACCTAGGATAACTTGATTCTGTAAAATAAATTTCATACCATTTTATTTTTTTTTACAATCAAGTTTACATATGGATGATGAAATCCTCTTCAAAATCTTAAATGGCCTCTATTTAAATCTCTAATCCAACTTTCTTGTTCATTTTTTATATAAAGACTATACACTATCGGTACCCCAAATGGTCTAATTGCCGAAACTGCATTTTTGATGACTGCTTAGGGCTAACAATACTGCATGTTCCTTCAAATCTTGATATTCTTCTCGTAAAAATACCATAGCAATCTATCCTTCGGAAAGTCCGGACATCTGATATTCATCGGAATCCCTTTTAACTCCATGTTTCAAGTTATATGTTGTAGTTTAATTTGTAAGATGGTTTTAAACAGATTTTATTACATCTAAGAATAAATTAAATTACATGTTAATAACCTGTACAACACAAATATTTCAACAATTAAACAATTGAACATATGTTCATAAATATCAAATAATTACAATAGTTTATCCTGGGAGCCATTCTTTACACAGTCTATACAGCTGATATCTGAACCCATCCTAACACTTTCCTTTCTACCTAAGCTGATGACACCTGCGTGTTATCAGTTCATAAAGATACATTTATTGCCTCACAAAACCTTCAAGCTCACATCAAAGACCTAGAAGTATATTGTCAGAACTGGAGATTAAAAATAAATTCCAACAAATCCCATCAAATAACCTTTACCCTTGGCCGTAAACCTTTGACTTCCTGCCCTACAGTATCCTTTAATAACACTCAACTAGCTATTGTTGAACAGATCCGATACCTAGGACTCCTTCTTGACAAACGTCTAACTTGGAATCCTCATACACAACTAAAACGACAAGAAACTGGTCGCGGTTTTAGGCTACATCAACACTTACTAGACAAACGGTCAAAACTTCCTCTTAAATACAAAAGGCTCATCTACATGACTATCATAAGACCAATCTGGACTTACGGAATTGGGCTATGGGGCTCAACCAAACCATCGAATTCCTCTTGTATCTAATCCTTCGTAAAATCCTATACTTATCCATAAAGACCTTAATGTTCCCTATGTTACTGGGTTTGGCCCGGATCAGGTATCAATCCTTTCATGAGAAACTCCATTCCCACTCTAATCCTGTCGTTTCAATCCTTTCTTCCTCTTCAATTTCTGATAATCTACCGAGGCTTCTGAAAAGAAGATGGCCTCGAGACCTTCTAGTTCAGAATATTTTTAGATTGCTTCAAATGGGAAGCTTCTCAACATGAATTTCATGTCATTGTATTATATGACTATCATATTTACTTGATGTATTTTTTGTTAATAAAGTTGAAAATATCAATAAAGTTGTTTAAAAAAAATTTAAATAATTATTAACATATAGAACTTATAGGTAATAAAATATTAGAACAAGTATTTAAATTTAATTATGATATGTGATCAACACCTCTATATTCACTCGATTACTGTGAATCCACTGCGCACCTTTTTTTATTTTTTTTTTATTTTTTGTAGTCCAATATAGAACTCGCGTTTCAGTACTAACGCAAAAACTACCCTCCTTGCCAAATGTCAGCGAAATCACAACAGGAAGGAATTTGATAGGAGGGTCAAATATTTGAGGGGGGGGGGGGAGAAGGGAGAGGGAGGCGAGGACGATAGCCGAGAGGTTCGACGACCTCGGCCCTTCCAGCTCCAGCCGAGCCCTTCCCGCTATATTTGTCCTCTCTTCTCCAGTAAACATGGAGTGTACATCGATAAGCTATGCGTCGGATCAGGGCTACTTACACAAACTAGGGAATTCACTCGGATCCCAAGATACTACGAGAAGACACAGTTTGAAGACAAAAGGAAAAAAAAAATTAGTACTTTTTTTATCGGGTTTTTTAATTATGATCTCGAAATTACGGAATGTCAATGTCTAATATAATTATTGAAAGAATAGTCATGCGTTAACATCCAGAAGTACTAAGAGACAATACTCTAATTATAAGGAAATGCAGCTCAACTTTATTTTCTCAGAAATATTTGTTTAAAATAATTATAATAACACAAAGAAATACTTAATTTATAAAGTAGTACTGCCCAACTATATTGGGTCGCTCACAACACAGCATACTACAATTTCCTTGGAAATATTTTTAAAAATAAATGTAATAAGTATAAGAGGAATATAATATGATAATATAATTACATTTTTTTTCCTATGCATAAAAAACTCTCTTAAAAATAACAAAAAAAACAACGTTAATATTAATTATTTATAAACTTTTCTATACCAAAATTGTATAGGAATACATTCGAAAATTCTACCTACATCCTTTTAAACATACCCTCATTTAGAACAAAATTTAATTGCCTATAAAGATCTCTCTCTCTCTCACTTTGAATTTTTTTTTTTTAAAGTTGTTTCTAAATAAAAACACTAAGACAATAAAATTTCTCTGTCTGTCTCTCTCTCTCTCTCTCTCTCTCTCTCTATATATATATATATATATATATATATATATATATATATATATATATATACACAAACACACTAGCTGACCCGGCAAACGTTGTTCTGGTCTTGTGTTGCCGGCACCATATTTTTGTAATACAAATGACATTTAATTTATTTTTTATTGTTCATACAAACATACTAAAATCGCGATTAAAAAAATGCGAGGAAGGGGGAAGGAGGGTGCGAATTTGGGATTATTGGTGTTTTGATGCCAAATAAAAAAATATTTATAAAAAACATTTTCGTGAAAAAAAAAAACTGTATAGCGACACCTGAATCATCTAGCGATATCTAATATACTTAATTAAATGAAATAAATTATGATATTATTAGTGAAGATATATCCAAAATTTTTGTATTGGAGTTGAACTCATGAAAATGTATTAAAACTTTGTTTTTTAAATAGGATTATTATAGGTTGTTTTTTTTTTCTTTTTCTTTTATTGAAGCCGGCGACTGTATGGCCAACACGCTAGTCTCCACGCCAAAGGTTGTGCGACTGCGAATTCCAGTCCCATTTCACTCACAGCTTCTCCCCGGATAGTGAGGCCCGTCAGCTTACTGGTGGTTACTCACAAAAAAAAAGGAGATTACACCACGCGGCCAAGGGCCTACACAAAGAATATAAAAAAAATTGTATTTTTTTATAAACAATTTGAAAATAATTAACATTTGTTTATTAATTTGCTGTGATATTCCTTATTTGGGCTTACTACAATATCTTATAGTGGACATTTATTTATACGCATTTTATACCGTACTTTTAGTGATCGAATTTCAAGCAATTTAATTTTTTTTAAACAGGATCTTGGATTTGGAAATCGAATTTTTATATGTATGTTGTTTATTTATTTTACGTCACTTTATGCTATTATGACTAATCGGACGATGCTACAGTGGGAGTCCTAAATTTTGCCTATCCAGGTTTTATTAGGATAGGGATCTTTAATGAGTACCTGAACATCGCACAGGCTCGGATTTTTTAATCGGGTAATCTCACTGGAATCGGGGGAACCCGTGACCTTTGGCATAGGAGGCTGTTATACTAACCACCAAGCTAGAAATGATCCCTAATTTTTATATTTTAAGACTTTAATTTTTCTTAAACCGTGTTCCACTGTATTTAAAGTCAATTTTTGTTAGTCCTTTCTTCTTGGGCATTGGTAGTACCTATATTTTCAAGTTGTGTTCTCATTTTTTTATTTATTTTTTTTTAATATAAATATGTTTTCTCTTGAAATCCCCCACTCCCCAAAAAAGGCTTAATATTGACTAGGTCTTAAATAAAAATGATAGCATGACTGACAGTGATTTAATCGCATTCTCCAACCGCTAACTTCTTACAAGACCAACTTAATAAATCTGGAACTTTAATCAGAAGGTGACAAATCACATTTCTGAATTAATCATCCAATTACCGCGATGGCAAGGGCTGAAAGTCTCTAACTCTCACGAATGTTCCAGAAACAAAATTAAACTACACTTGAGACATGACGACGAGGAAAATTGACTGGAAAATGTGATTAATTGCAGTCTAAATTATTCTTCAATAATTTAAGGCTTTAGAGCAAAGATTTAATAAGTGTAGTTGTTTGGTAGAATAATTCTAGGAAGTTTTTGTATGTTTAACTTATTTTTTATTCTGGGTTCAAGGGTTAAACAAAAAAAAAAAAAAAAAAAAGAATATATATATATATATATATATATATATATATATATATATATATATATATATATATATATATATATTGTTTGATTAGTTCTCGACTGTTGACAATTTAAGTTGTCTACTAATCTCAGGTTTCATTAAATAAATAAACAATTTTATTTATGCCACGTTACGAGAATTTATTGTTTTCATATTCATGCAATTTGAGATAAAATAGTGTCTTAGATAGAAATATGTGTAAACTATAAACTTATCAAAACGTTGCATAAATAAAATAGTTTATTTAGTAAGTTGTCAAAGTGGACAGATTCATTTCAATGCGAATAATAATTTAGATTGTTTATTTATTTAATGTCACTTTATGCTACTATGGCTAATCGGAAGAAGCAACAGTGGGAGTCCTAAATATTTCCTATCTAGGTTTAATTAGGATAGGGACCTTTAACGAGTACCTGACATCGCACAGGCTCGAGACCACCTTTTAACGTCCCCTCCGAAGGGCGGCATAACTAAGGATTTTTTACTCCCATTAAAAAATCCTAGGACCACCTGCGGGTTTGAACCCGTGACCTTTGGCATAGAAGGCTGTTATGCTAGCCACCCTGCTAAAGGTGAGCCCGGATAATAATTTTATTAATTGTTAAAGGGAACAGGCTAACGCCAAAGAGCATATTGAAAAAAAAACACAAACTAATAAATACAGACATTATGTTTTCGGATGCGTGGTTTTGAAAAACCATAACGATATTGAGGTAATGTCATCGAATGTCTGTTATTTTTAGACTCAGTTTCTATTATATTAAATATAATTATTACATAATAGGAGCTGCAGAACTTAAAAATAATCTTTCGCGCTCAGGAATTGATTTATTTTCAACTTTTTGAATATCCTTGATGAATAGGTACAGAGAAGTGCCTTAAATATATTTGATGATTAATTGAATGTTTAAAGTATTGACTGAACTTAGTTAATATAAATTTCCTAAAATTGTCTAGGCGGTTTTTCTATGGGTTAGGTTCTATAGTTATTATTTAATGGTAACGAGCATGGTTACTGTGAACTGAGAAAGGTCTTAAAAAAAAAAACTTAAAAAGAAATGGGAATCACTAGTAACGTCGATAAAGAAAACGAACATTGCATGCAACGAAGAAAACTCGTATATCATTGAAATATATCGACAAATGAAAGTAGAAAGTAGAATTTGATTTGAATCTATTAGATAGGCACATTTTTCATGACGTCTTATGACAGGACATTTCACGGATTTTTTAGTTAGTTGTTATATTGGAGTTTTAGCATTGGCTAGATTCTCCACTCACGTGCTGTATGCTTGAGGATTGTATATAGGTATGAGTGACTTTTGTACTTATTCTTATTGATTCTTTTTTGCATATTTGCATATTTATATTGTATTATTATTATATAACTTTATTGTTTTGTATAACCGTGTGAAATGTAGTATGAATGTTGACTTTATCACTATTAAAAAAGTCCAAAATTGGACTGATTGTAATATTATTCAATAAAGAATTGTTTCTGAAAAAAAAAAGTTGTTACTAATAAAATTTAACTGAAAACGTTTTATACTTCTCTAATTAATAATAAATCAGTTTATTTTTTTAACCGGATTTTTCATAATAAATTTTGAATTTTACGAAATCTTGTTAACGTGTATGCAATCGTTCGAACTCATATGCCTCTTTTGAAGAATTTTGCAGCTCAGACAAAATTGTTTGACGTTGAACATGCTCTCAAAAAACGCCAGCAATAAATAAGCCTGAACAACATGTCTTCATTACCCTGCTGTGGGGGATAATTTTCGTTATGGTATAACAGCAGTGAATCGAAACAGGGGTCGAGAGACTCTTCTAGGACAAACCCAGTCTCTTTAAAACGGGTACTCGATAATTAAGGGGAAAAAACGGGAGGTTGGAAGTGTTTTCGGCTTATTTCCTCCTATACAGCACCGAATCTTACCATATACTGAACCCAGACCATCATGGGTTGTATTAGTAGAGTTTTTATTTATTATTGCGTTTTCGGCTACTTCAACATTTACTATACAAACGTTCTAACCTTCCACTTAACTACACAAAGCTCATCTACATGGCTATCTTAATAACGATACGGGCATGCGGAGTTGAGCTTTGGGGCTCAAATAAACCATCGAGTCCTTCACGTATCCAATCCTCACAATCCAAAACACTCCGTATTATTCTCAATGTTCCTTATTTTGTCAGAGTAATTATAAATAAAAACTTTAATGTAGTATACTACATATATGTTGCGGTTTTTTCGTACTAGGTACTATTCCTTTCATGACAAATTTCAAGTTTTAATCCTTACTTCCTGTTCAATTTTTGTTAATTCTTTGAGGCGTCTAATAAGAAAATGGCTCCGAGATCTTCTAGTTTAGAATATTGTTAGAGTGCTGCCAATAGGAAATTTACCTGCATATATATCATACTTTTCATGTATTTATTCACATTTACATCTTGTATTTAATAATACAGTAGCAAATTGCAATAAATAGATTAAATATATATATATATATATATATATATATATATATATATATATATATTTATATATATATATATATATATATATATATATATATATATTATATATATATATATATATATATATATATATATATATATATATATATATATATATATATATATATATATATATATATTTATATTTATATTTATATATAAACGGAAACATTCATTACTTTCACTTACCTATATATGAAATATATATTAAGAGAAAGCATTCGAAAATTTTCTAATTCCAGTTTTCGACGGAAATAGACGTTTTAGGGTCCCCTGAGTCCAAATAACTAAGTCCCCAAAAAAGGTCTGTGTGTGGTAAGTCCAGTGCGAAAACGAAAAGACGTACTGAAATTTCATATTTAAGACGATACGCCCGAGATGTTACAGCAACTTTTAAACAAAAATCGGCTGACTGAAAGTGCTACTTACTCTATACCATGCATTTTGCACCTTTTTACGATTTTCTAAAAAGCGGCTCTAACGATTTTGATTAAACTCGCTATATCGATGTAAAATTTAAAGGACTTTAATATGATGTACTGGAGTTCTGACACTGTTCAGATCCTCCACTCATGTACTGTATGTTTGTGGCTATTGCTCCCTAACTCACTGGCACACATTAGTGATGCGGCTGAGAGAGAGACGCTGGGATCTCTTGGATTCTCTGGAGTCTGGAATCCCTTTAGCAGATTGTATATATTGTATATAGTTATGTTGTTTGTATGATGTTAATTTATTTCACAACTTTGTATTTATCTCAACTATAGGTTGTTTTTTTACTTTTTTTTGTATAAATTATTATTGTTTTGTATATATTGGAATTTATTTATTTTATGTAATTTGACTTTATTATTTTCTGTATACATTGTATGAATGTGTTCTCCTTCCTATCACTATTACTACTGTTCATTATGAAACAGATTGTAATAAATCTCAATAAATAAAATAAAAAAATAATAAATAAATTAAAAAAAATATGATGTAGGTCATTCAGATTGAAATAGTCTAACATGGCTTAAAAGTCGATATTTAAGATATTCTTCCTATAAAGTAAAGGTACTTTTATTTTATTGTATTTTATAGATTAAGAAGAATTACCCATATCATTTTGTTAGGATTAATAGAAAACGGCTCAATGTAAAAGTTAAACGAATTTTATAACCAAATATAGGAGAAAATGGCGAAAATATTTATTTAATGTTATTTTTGTTTTTCGAACATAAGAACAGCAACATAGATATATTATACACCGTTGAAAAGCTAAAGGTTTTAGAAAAAATATTATCTTATATCAAAATTCGCAAAATGCAATGTAAAGTGACAAATGGAGCATAAAGTTATTAAACGTAACGATTTGATATAGCTATATTATTTAATCTAAATCATATGTTTCCAGCGAAACCATAAATAAACTTTTTATTTAAATTAACGTTAAAATTTGCAAATTTAAGTTTATTTAATGGTAATTAAATTGATTTTAACAGTAGAGGTAAGTGAAAGTCGTGTGTTGCCCGCACCAGATTTTTTACTTTAACTTACACACTTATTTTTTTTTTTTTCTCAATATCTAAAGTATATAAAAATTAATAATCTAAATATACGTCACAGTTTCAAGTTATATGACAGCTAATGCTATCATTCGCACACATCTTGTTTATTTCTTGGCAGTCTAATCCTACTGAGATAGGGTTTTAGTGTTCCATATCTCATGAGTTTGTTATAGTTTGCAATTGATATTGTACAGTTCCTATCAATGCCGTCCTTCGTGTGATTTAGTCTATTTGTTTTGAAATTTCCAATCCGATAAGGGAATATAAACTATTTGCCTCCACTCCCCTCAAGGGAAGAGTAATAAAAGCAATACTATAAAAAATAAAACGGCGACAACTACCTCCTTGTTAATCAATTTTAAATGTTTTAATAGAAGTTGAAAAAAGAATCACGTTCAGTTTTGATTAAGAAAAAACATATATTTTAGATTAAATAATATTGAAATTTAAACAATTATCTAAAAAAAATGACTTAGTTAATAAACTTTTCATCACCATCGTATTTAAGAAAAAAAAAAAAGGTACTTCAGAGGAAGAAATTTTGAAGATTCGGAATTAAAGTCCAGTCAGACTATTTCAATGATGATGAAATCTACGTGATATTGAAGACTATTAAATTTACACCAATATTTTACACTTACTTCAGAAGTTAAAACCAGTTTTAGAATTTTTAAGAGAATTAAAATTAAAAAAAAATTATGTTTTTTTTCAAAGGAAACATTTTTTTCTAGTTTAAATAATATATTAGTATAAATTTAAAAAAAAGAAAAAAAAAAAAAGGGGGGATTTTTTTAGCTTCACCTAAATTTGAAATAGGAGAGGGACTTGTCGTTCCACTCATCTCCGGGGACTTAGCCCCTCTCCCACCACACAAAAAAAAATATTTGGTTAGCAATGTCAATGTTTGTCGGACTGATTTATTTATGTTTAACTTTGTATGTACATATCCCACATTAAATACAGCGACGTCACTTTAGAATTATTAGTTTTGGGTAATTAATACAGTTAAAACGGTGCGTTAACATTTTTTTTTTTTTTTTTTTTTTTTTTTTAATGAGAAATATTACAATTTGTTACATAATGAACAGTAGTAATAGTGATGTAGTAAACATTCATACAATATGTACAGAAAATAATGATAAAGTCAAATTACATAAAATCGGAAATAAAAAAATTCAAATATATACAAGAAAATAACAATTAATAAAAACAAAAAAAACAACAACAAACAAATGAAAACAACAACCTGTAGTAGAGATAAATATAAGTTGGGAAATAAATAAAAATCATACAAGCAAACTTAACTATATACAATATATACAATCTGCTAAAGGGACCCTAGACTCGGCTGCTCCCTCCACAAGTGGGAGGAGAAGCCGAATCCAAGAGATCCCAGCGCCTCTCACTCAGCGCTTCACTGGTGTAAGCCAGTGGAGGCCGAGCTAGGGCGGAATAGCCACAAACATACAGTACATGAGTGGAGGATCTGACCAGTGTCAGAACTCCAGAACGTTAACATTTAGCTCTAAGAACTTGTATCATTCTTATTCTATCACTAGTGGACCAGCCACTGCTTAGCACGAATGAAATTTGAATGAGTTGTTATTTATGTTTAAAAAATCTCTATCTGATCGATTTAGAATTTATTGTTTTGGGAGTTTTAGTTTATCTTAACGAAAAGTGCAATTAGTAAGAAAATATGTCTATTTTATGAAGTCTATTAATTATTATATTTAATCATCGGCAGAAATGACCAAGATAAGTCAAAATTAGTTAATTTTAATTGTTCGCTATTAATTAAGTCTATAGACATGTTCTCAATGCCAGCCTGCGCCACTCATTCTGATATTTATCCTGTATATGTATTCTTTTTTGCTTTTTGGTTTTGTCAATTACTGTTTCTTACTGTGTTATGTTTCTTTATAATTGTTTATTATGTAATTCAATTTTGTATTTACATGTCTTAATTTTATATTTTGTATATAAAAATTTGTATTCTTTATTGCTTTTTGGTTTAGTCAATTATTGTTAATTTTGGGCTTAGTCAATTACTGTGTACTGTTTTGATGTTTTTTATAATTGTTTTTTTGTATTAATTGGGTATTATATAATTCGATTTTGTATTTATACGCCTTAATTTTATATCTTTTATATATGTATATGTATTCCTTAAAGGTTTTTGGCTTAGTCAATCACTGCGTTTTACCGTGTACTGTGTTACTGTTTCTTTATATTTGTATTTTTATGTTCTTTAAGTATTATATTGTTTCTTACTGTTTGAATTGCCGCAGGTTAACTCCTTTCCCAAACACGGGCTTGCCTTAGTGGGATAGTGACTTCTAATTGCACTGTAAAATGTCTGTATTTTTATTTAAATAAAGAAGTTATTAAAAACAAGAAAACTTTAATGCTATTTTTGTATTTCAAAACTACAGAAATAAGAGCGGTTCCTGTATTCGCCTAATTATTATTGTATTTTTCAAATGGACTATTTAAATTACAATTTTAAATAGATTTTAACATCGGAGTGTGTTGTGCGCACCAGATTTTTTAAATACATTTTACCCACATCCGTATGGAATTCTATTCCTCCTTATATTCGTCACTCCCATACTCTCCTCAAATTGAAATCCCATCTTTACGTACACTTTCTGTATATAAAGTTCTCGAAGAAGCCTAAATTGATCAATTTAGTTTTAATTAAAATCAATAAATGCAGTAGATAGACACCATTATATATTTAATTTTGTTACGTATTTGAACATTTATACATATTATTTTACCAAAATTACCTTTGCATTATAATGTTGTTTTTTAAATTAACATCGTATTATATGTAGTTTAGTATTTTTTTGTTCATTTTCTAAATTCTGATTAGAAACTGCTTGTTAATTGTTACTATAGTTCATTTTTCTATGTCTAATTTTTATTTTTCCAAGATACTAGTTCTCTTTTAATTTTCCTGTTACATTATTCTTAAGGGACTCAAGTCCCAGAATAAATAAATACTTTATTGTTATTCACGTTTTTAAACTCAGAGCTAAGCGTGCAGCTAGGATTCAATGATCGATTCTTAATGATTCGTGATAAAATGGAACACTTTTGATACACCAGGGCGACAATAAATCAGAGAGAAAATCCTACAGGACCTCTATTAGGTCCTTCCTGGAGCGACTCCATTTTTCAAACAGGCTTAAGAAACCGTCCTCCCAGGATTGGATGGCTATAACAGGATCAGCCTAAGGGTTATTTCAAGAAGCCAGAAATTACAACTTCATCAAACCCCCGATCGAGGATAACACATGTTAGTCCAGACACACCCTCACATAGTACCCAATACCTTGGAAGATGCTGGACCATCTATACTATTCGCAAAATAATTTCTGAATTCATAAGCCAAATAAAAATGGAAAACACACAACTTTCACCAACCTCACCAGTTGAAATAAATTTTATATTTTTTTAGCATTAAAAAGAATTATTTATTGATAAAATACAACTGTTTAGTACAACACATCTAGTAAATAGGCTAAAAGGAAATAGTCATGGAAAAGACATGTAGAGAAGCTACCCATCGGCAGCACTCTAAATATTATATATATATATTTATTTTTTTTATTTATTGGAATATACAACTGTATTATGTAATACAACAAGTAAATTGAAATGAAATGTAAAGAGGCATGAAACACATGTAGAGAAGCTTCCCAATGGAAGCACTCTAAAAATGTTCTAAACTAGATGGTCTCGGGGCTATCTCCTTTTCAGACGCCTCGGAGGATTGTCAGGAATTGAAGATGAAGAAAGGATTGAAACTAGAGGATTAGGGTGGGAATGGAGTTTGTCATGAAAGGAATGGTATCTAGATCGGGCCAAATCAGCAACATACGAAAAATTAAGGTCTTTATGGATTAGTGTATTCGTGACAAAGTAAGGAGCATTGAGGATTTTACGAAGGATTTTGGATTGTAGGGATTGGATACGGGAAGAATTCGGTGGTTTAGTAGAGCCCCAAAGCTCTACTCCGTAAGTCCATATCGGCCTTATGATAGTCATGTAGATGAGTCTTTTGTAGTTAAGTGGAAGATTAGAACGTTTGTCCAGTAAGTGTTGAATTAGTCGAAAACGTCAAGCGGTTTCTTGTCGTTTCAGTCTTGTATGAGGGTTCCAAGTGAGACGTTTGTCAAGGTGCAGTCCTGAATATCGGATCTGTTCAACCGGGATAAGAGGTGTATTATTGAAGGAGACAGTAGGGCAGGATGTCATAGGTTTTTGAAGAAGGGTAAAGGTAATTTGGAATAATGACTAACTAGGTTAATTCTGTGTTTGGGCAGACATATTATATTATTTTATACTTCAATGTACACAACTGTTATTCTTAAGGGACCCAGTCTTAGAATAAACTTATTTTTTCTATTCTGTTCAATTCTATATATTTTGTCGTTTGATTGTTCAACACCTCTTTAAATGTTTGGTTTTGATAATAATTCTTCCTCAGGAAAGCAATTTCAGACGTGGATTCTATATTGAATACTTTTTATGTATTTCCATAAAAGCGAATAACTGTGAGGGACTTGCTTTCAGAGAGTATTTCTTTTTTTTTTTTTTTTATTGATATTTACAACTGTATTGTACAACTCATCTAGTAAATAAGCTAAAAGAAAATAGTCATGAGCAAGACATGTAGAGAAGCTACCCATCAGCACTTTAAAATATTTATAAACTAGAAGGTCTAAAGGCCGTCCGTCTTCTTTTCAGACGGCTCGGCAGATTATCAAAAATTGAAGAAGAAGAAAGGATTGAAACGAGAGGATTAGAGTGGGAAGGAGTGATACCTGGTACGGACCAAATCAGCAACATTTGAAACATTAAAGTCTTTTTAAAAATTAATTATTTTTTTCGCGAATCTAAATAGTAATATAGATTTATTAAGTTGGAAAGCTAAATCTTTTAGGAAAAATGTTAATTAGTATACAAAATTGTATATTGTAATGCAAAGTGACAAAAATGGATATAATGGTTTGTTGTAAATAATAATTTATACTGAAATATTATTTAAACTGGAATAAATGTATCATTTGAAAAAAAGCAACATAAATATTTTGTAAAATTTAATTTTCCTTAAAATTCTAAAACTGATTTTAACTTGTTAAGTGAGTGAGTCGTAGGAGCGGCGTGGTCTAGTGGATAAAGCGCTAGTCTGCTGTGCTCCGGGTCCTGGGTTCGAATCCCGGCTGTAGTGGAATATTATTTATTCTGTTAATTCAGTCGGGGGGCGACCCTAGGGTATGGAGACCCTCCTGGGGCAGACCCAGCCTCTCTAAAGTGGGTACCCAAATTAATTGGGGAAAAACCTGGCGGCTGAGCGCGATTAAGGCCTAATCACCTCATTGCACTGCCGTTGGCCTAGAAACAGTACGAATCTCTACATGTACTGAGCCCAAGAGCCTTCATGGGTTGTAGTGGTACAGGTATTTTTTTTTTTTTTTTTTAAGTGAGTGAGTCGTTCGTTGTGCACCAGGTTTTTTAATTTTTTGTTGTTAACTATTTTCGCCATATGGGTGTGAAATTAACAGGCTTTAACATCATGTAGATTTCTTTATTAGTGAAATAGTCTGTCCGGGCTTTAAATCCGAATTCTAAAAATATCTTCCTCTAAAGTACCTTTTATTTTTTTTTAAATACGATAGTGACAAAAAACACATCAACTAAATCATTCTTATAGATAATTGTTTACATTTCAATAATATTTAATCTAAAATATACGTATTTTATCAAAAATGAACGTTATTCTTTTTTTAACTTCTATTGAAACATTTAAAATTGATTAACAAGGAGTTATCGCCGTGTGCGCACTTTTATTTTAATTTCATTTTTATAGTATTTCTTTTATTACTCTTTCCTTGAGGGGAGTGAAAGCAAATGGTTTATATTCCCTTATCGGATTGGGAATTCTAAAAAAATAGATTAAATCACACGGAGGACGGCATTGATAGGAACTTTACAATTTCAATCCCAAACTATAACAAACACTCATGAGATATGGAACACTAAAACTATCTGGTTCGGACCAAATCAGCAACATACGGTACATTGAGGTCTTTATGGATCAGTTTATTCCTTACAAAGTAAAGAGCATTGAGGATTTTAGATTGTAGGGATTAGATACAGGAAGAAATTTGATGGTTTAGTAGACCCCCAAAGCTCTACTCCGTAAATCCATATAGGCCGTATGATAGTCATGTAGATAAGCGTTTTGTAGTTGAGTGAAAGATCAGAAAGTTTGTCTAGTAAGTGTTGGAGTAGTCAAAAACATCGAGCAGTTTCTTGTCGTTTCAGTCTTGTATGACGGCTCTTAGAACATATTTACATATTTTAACATTTCGCAAAGTGTTTTTTTTTCATTATGAAATACAATACAATTTATATTTGATATTTTATTAAACGTGCAAATCTATAACATAATATTACCAAGTCATATATGCAAAATCAAACATGACTAAATTGAATCTTTTTTATGACAAAATCACAAAAATATAAATTAACAATAATTTGTTAAAACTCGCATTTGTTTTACTCATTATGGATTTTTCCCTTCTCCTTAAATTACCTTCTTAATTCTTTGACTGGCTCATCCTCCTCCTTTATCTTAGAAATGTATTATTTTATTATTTATACTGTTAAATTTGTTTTTATTATAATAAATTAACAAGGGTCGTTCAACTCCTGGTTTTCATTTAATGAGGACATTGAATAATAAAGATAGGATAATTATTCAAAATTAAGTGATAATTTCATTTACACTAATAAATAATTAATGAACATAAAACTCCCACCAGATAACATACACAATAAACAATTTTATACATAACGATGACTTGAAATTATGAACCTAATCAATCAAACAATAATAAATTTGATAATCATATAATTCAGCACTTATTAATTTCACTTAAGTATATATGAAATATATAGTAAGGGGAAGTATTGCGATCGCGAATTCGAGTTCTTACCGGAAATAGACATTTTAGGGTCTCCTGAGTCAAAAAAACATTATTCCGAAAAAAAGGTCTGTGAGATAGAGAGTGAGTCGTTAGTATAGTTATGATTGTTTGTATGACGTTTATTTATTTGCCAAATTTTTATTTACCTCAATTATAGGTTGTTGTTTTGTTTTTTATTTATTATTATTTTATTGTATATTTATGAATTTATTTATTTTCTATTTTATGTAATTTGGCTAATATTATGATTTTCTGTATATATTGTATGAATGTGGTCTCATATTGTTCATTTTGTAACAAGTTGTAATATATCTCAATAAATAAATTAAAAAAAAAACATAATAAAAAAGTATAGAACAAAAACCATAAGTTGTGTAAAACTGAAATTTCAAATTTTAGAAGAGTATACGTCCGATATGTTAAATTTTGACTCTAAACTTGCTGTTTCGGTGTAAAATTCCATAGGCTCTAATATCATGTACGTATATTTTGTTTCTGATTGAAATAATCTGACAAAGCTTAAATGTCAATATTTCAAATTGTCTATAATTTAATTTAATTTTAATGATTCAGAAAAATTTACCATTACACGTTGTTAGCATTGATAAAAAACGGGTAGATATTTTTTTTCGTACTTTAGAATAGTAATATAGATGTATAATATACTCTTGGAAAGCCAAAGATGTTAGAATTTTTTTTCATCATATATCTAAAGTTTTATAAGTTATTGGACAGTGATGAAAAGCTGATAAAACTATGTAATTGTTGCTTGCGATAATTTATATTGTTAGACTAATTAAATTAAATCATTAGTTTCCATCAAAACTCAACATATTTTTTTGTATTACTTTTTTATACTTTAATTTAGTGTCAATGTCCTTAAATCGAAGTTAAGTGAAAGTCGTGTGTTGCGCGGACCAGATTATTTAAAAGTTGGAACCTCCTGGTCATAGATCCAATACATTTTTAATTTTTACAATAAAAATGAAAAAAAAAAGACTGTCTAAAACAAGCGTTTCATCATTGCATGTCATTGTGATGTAATTATGAGATTAAATTTCTTAGTATTTTCACCATGACATCATGGCATTTACATTTCAGAATTGACTTAATTACTGTTCGTGATGGGAACGAAGGGAGTACAGTTGAGGAATTAGATTGCGCTAAAAAAAAGTTTTAACGGCGAGCACTAAAAGAATTTATAATTAAATTAATATTTAATGTTCTTAGATCTTTGGATTAAGATAATTTTGAATATTTTCGAAAAAACTCAAAATAGCAAATCATTTATAGTTATATAATGGATTTAGCTTACTTCAGGTTTTCCTAAATTCATTAGTTTTTCAGAATTTATTTATCTGAAAATCAATGGCAAATTTACGCACTATAAGAATTATGAACTTGTCACCAATGACGGGTCCAAAGGGAGTTTTATGGGGGATTGTTTTTCACAAGAATAAAAATATCAGCTCGTATAAGTAAAAAAGTTATTTAAACTTACACGCAGTGTCCATCGTCGGTTTAGATAATTTTTTTTTGATGATACTACATTTAAAAAAAAATGTTGATACGTGATTGATCTTTAAATCCAATGAAGTCTATGATATGAGAAAAAAAATACTTGATAAAATTGCTATATATATATATATATTTTTTTTTTTTTTTGGGGGGGGGGTTAAAAAAATAATACCGATATTATGTTTTTTTTTAACACCTGTTATTCAGTGTATAATGAAGGAAAAAAATCATTTCAACTAAATTATTTCTTGTTCATTCTTAAAAAACTCTGGCACTCGCACCCAACGACTTTCAATTATCTCCGTTGTTATGATTAATTTAAGAACTTTTAAAGAAAATTAAGGAATTGCATCGAGTTCGGATGAAAACAATTATTTTAGAATTAATATTCTAACCATGTTCCATATGTTGCTGATCTGGCCCGTACCAGGTATCATTCCTTCCATGACAAACTCCATTCCTACTCTAATCCACTAGTTTCAATCTAAAATTGAAAGTAGGTTTCTTTCACAGTTGTAAATTTCAATGAAAATATATATAAAAAAAAATTCTAACTAGAAATTATTATCTGCAACAAACACTAGTTTTATAAGCTTTTCACCACTTCTCACTACCTTATACAAGTTTGTATGTGATTTAACATTTTTTCTATTGTTATGTTCGGAAAAAAACAATTTACCTAAAAAATATTTTTACTATTTTCTCCTTTAGTTGGTTATTAAATTCGCCCAACTTGCCAATGTAGCCGTTTCTTATTAACGTCATCAAGATGATACGGTAATTTTTTTTGGGATCTATTAAATTAATGGTACTTTGGAGCGAGAAAATTTAAGCATTCCGCATTTAAGCGCTGTCAGAAAATTTAAACCAGAATGAAATCTACTTGGTACTAATAATAAAGCCAGATAAATTTTTACATTAATATAGATAGAAATTAATCAAATTAGCTTGAGTCATTTTTGAGAAAATCATAAAAAAGGGCATAATGCATAATGCCTATATAATGTGGCTCTTCTGGTTAGACATTGGTTAATGTTGATGAAAAAGATTGTGTAACATCTCGGGAGTAAAGTTGTCTTAAATACGATATTTTAATTTGACACGACTTATCGTTTTCGGGCTATCTTACCACACAAACACAGACCTTTTTGCTGGAATTGGTCATTTGGACTCAGGGTAGGTATCCTAAAAGGTCAATTTCTGGCGAAAACTCGAATTTGAAAATTTTCACGATCGCAATACTTATCATTACTATGTGTTTCATATATAAATAAATGAAAATAATATACAAATTATTAAGTAACAACTGTGGCTACTAGACTTTTATGAAAAAGATATGTTGCATTTTGATTCAGCACTACAAAAAACTTTCTTGCAGGTAGGTTTCTTTAGAATTTATTAAAATGGACACCTGGATTATAATAATTTTTAAAATAATTTTAATAACTCACTTCACTAGATTTGGAATTGTTGATTTTTACTTGTAGAGTGCTGATGATGGGAGTGAGATCCCAAAACGTTGTTTTGATGGAAAAATAATAAATAAAGCGTTTGGAAGAAATATATCAGCCCTTGTATCTACCTCTAACATTACGCTAGTTCTTCCGGTGATAGGAGTATAATATTATACTATTTATATCATAGTATTATAATATAATTTCTTGCAGCTTTTCAACAAAACACAAAGCGGTTAACCATTAAATTTGAACTGTACTATTGAGGAATTCATTCAAGAAATATGTTTTCATTTATTTTGTCAAACCGGCATTGAAAACTACCCTGTTCTAATTAGTCTTGTACTATGGAATTAAACCTCATTCATAATATTATGAATAATTTAAGGTAATTTACCAAGTACGATTCACATGTACTAACAAGTTCCAAGTGCCTTATTCATCGCTTGACATCAGTCTACATTGACCCGACCTCAACTCGCTATCAAGTAATATACCACTTGGGTCTTTGAAAACCCGTGTCGTAACTTTATAGTACCTTGTCTCTTTATACAGCTTCGGACGATACTTCATAAATAATTCATAGGAACAAATTTTCTTTCAAATATATATTTTCAGCTGAACTTTAAATAACGTTGCGGTGATTCGCGGCTACATAATTCACGCGCTATTTCTGGAGTGGAAAACTGCGGAACGTTGGAGTACCTGAACGTCCAAGGCTCTTGACATTTAATTTACATAAAAGTCTCGTAAATTTGGTATATAAGTATACAGATCGAATGGATGAGTTGTTTTGGAATGTACTGCGTTCCCTAGCATTCCGTCGTTAATCTACTTCATTCTATCTTCTCAATTCCTTTTTTCTTCATTGAATCCTAAACGGTAGGTAGTTCCTAGAGACAAATGTTTTAAAAATAAAAAATATTTTCCAATAAAATTCTGACAAAGAAACTGCCTCAATCCGTCCTTATAAGAACATTTATAATAGTGGTCTAGTATAGCATTCATACTAAATTCATACAATATTTACAAAACTATAAAATAATATACAATATAGAATTAATAAAATATTTACAAAGTCTAGAAGTCATACAATCTTCAAACATACAACGCATTGAGTGGAGAATCTAGTCAATGCTAGAACTCCAATATACATGTTTACAGGAGGTCCCGGGGCCACGGCCGTTTCAACCTTCTAGGGGGGTGGTAAGGGTGTGTGGAGCTGGATAGGGATTAACCTAGCGGATTGGGGTGATGGATAAGGTTCTGATGGAATTTAGAGAATCTTGATGGAATAATGTTCAAAATAAAGGGAATATTTAGGTCGTGATTGAAAGGATTGAATGCGTTTGATGTTAGAACATTTGGCTATCTTTCACAGTTCAAGTCCGTAGGTCCAGATAGGTTTCAGTATGTCTTGTACATTAGCAATTTATTTTCAATATATAAATGAAATGAAATTGAATGAAAAGTAATTTTATTCTGGGACAAGTAGTCCCCTAAGAATAACAAGAAAAGTAAAATATAAATAATAATTGTCTGGTCGTTTAAGACTTCAGTTTAACAATAATAGATGGATTTCGTGACAATGAATAGTTATCATCTATAGATTTGAAATATTACATATGTTGGGAAGATTGATGCTTTAGGGATAGTTGGTGTTTATAAGTGGATAATGATAAGGATTTACGAATGGATACAGGCAAGGAATTCCAAAATAGAGTAGCACGAATAATAAAGGATTTTTTGAAGGAAGCAGATCTGTGAGAAGGTATATACAAGTTTATAGGTTGGGATCTAGTGTTTACTGAATGGACAGAGGAACAAGTGGTAAGCATATCAAGAATATAAGGAGGTTTTTTTGTATGGAAAAATCGGAAGAGACAGACACCAAGGAGGTACTGTCGACGGAAATATACGGAAATAACTTTAAATTTTCAGTGTGAGCGACAACACATTTTTTTTTTTTTTTTTTACACAGAGCATGTCAATAAAGTCTCAACACTTAATAAAATTAAGAAAAATAAGACTTTATAACTCAAACCAATTTAAATCCTAAACGTTAGTTCCAAGCGACAAATTAAATATAACAAAATATTTTTCATCAAACAGACTTGGAAACTACCGTAAAATTTTCGAGCCGAGCTACACCCACAGAGCAAGGCGTATTACATTTTTGAGGCAGAAAAAAAGTTGCACAATAAAAAAAAAGTGATTTTTTCTAAACGGTAGGTCCTAGGGCCAAATGTTTTATAAAAAAAAATATTCTCCACTTAATTTCTGACAAAGATACTGCCTGATAGCAACACCAAAAGAGCTAGAACGTGTCACAAATTCTCAGCACTAAAATAAGTAGAAAAAAAGGCGACTTTGTTCATTTAAAACAATATAGTTTGTAAACATTAAGTCCTAGTGACAAATTTTTTACACGAAATTTTTTTCAATGCGAGAAACACCAACAAAGACTAATCACTTGATAAATCTAGGAAAACGTGAATTATTTAATCCGAACCAATTTATCAAATTTGTGATCCGGCTAATATCAACAGCTCAAGAGCGCTTCATACTGAGGGTGAAAAACATTAAAAACATTATAGAAACAGACTCCCAGCCAAAAGACATATCGGTGACAAAAAAACAAAAAACACCTCAGCAGGCGCTATTTCCGTGTGGCTATTTGGTATTCTGGAAGACGACATTATATTCACAATTAAGGTATAAAGGGTAGGATTATTGCTTCTTTAGCCGGTGGCAGTGAATTGCCTCTAGTAGTCTGACGGGTCTCATGCGAAAAGAGAGGGATAAATGCTTAGAGAATCTCGACAACGGTTTTCCGATAGGTGGTCACCCATCACAGTATTGACAGAGATTGACGTTAAACTTGAAATATTCACTGCTAACGGCTTGACTAAATTTTCCACGCCACTCCACATTCACACACACGTATGTAATGTATATGTATATTTTGTTATTTATTTTGAATGTATCTGAAATCATAATAATATAATATATAAAAATCTCGTTTCGCGGTGTTTGCGATTGGACTACTCCGAAAAGGAATCAGAAAATGTTGTAAAGTATACTTCTTACCACTAAGTGATTCGAGTGTCTCTATTCAGAAATTTTTTTTTTTTTACCAATTAGAAACAACAATAACCCCAATTTTTCAGCCTCCTTTCCTCACCCTCGCATTTATTAATCGCTATTTTAGGTTTTTTAAATTTTTTTTATGAACAATATCCAAATAATTTAATAGTCGTTCGTATTTTAAAAATAACGAAATTATCAAAAAAAAAAAAAAAAAAACCTGTACCACTACAACCCATAAAGGGTCTTGGGCTCAGTACACGTAGAGATTTGTACTGTTCTAGGCCAACGGCAGTGCAATGAGGTGACTAGGCCTTAATCGCGCTCAGCCGCCAAGTTTTTCTCAAATTATTTTGGGTACCCACTTTATAGAGGCTGGGTCTGCCCCAAGGGGGTCTCCATACCCTAGGGTCGCCCCCCCGACTGAATTAACAGAATAAATAATATTCTGCCACAACCGGGATTCGAACCCAGGAGCCGGAGCACAGCAGACTAGCGCTCTATCCACTAGAACATACCGAAATTATCAATGTTGTTAAATGACAGATGACGTCACATTCACCTCATCGAACTTCCATCCACAGATACGCAAAATCATTCATGAGGAGCGTCATGCCATTTGACATTGCAAACAATTCGAAACACCACCAGAACCATTGAACGGCTTGCTCATCGGCACGAATCTAGATTCAACCCCGTTCCTTTTATAACCTATAAAAAGTACAGTTAAAATTTTAAACTTTAAGGAGAACAGAAAATTAATAATTCGGTCAGTTTAAAGAAATAAATTTAATTGAAAAATAAATGGTTGGTGTTTTTATCGGTGGCCATTGTCCATAGCGCCCCATTTCTCTTACAATACAACCCTTATCTTTTCTTTTAACAACCACAATATTCTAGAAATAATTTATTTGGCCGAACAACGTTTACCGGGGCAGCTAGTTATAAATGTTATTAAAGAATCAAATAGATGGTATAGTATTTTTAGAATTCATTACACATCTGGTGAATGCAATTTAAGTACGCAATAAGTAAGGCCTCTGCTTAATTAAGTAAGAAGTTTATCTGCTATAGGGAGTGCTTTCTTTAGGGTGGAAACTACCACAACTCTCCAGAAACAATTTATCCCCCCCCTTCCCATTCTACAAGGAATTAGATTTTCCTAAACGAATTAATTTATTATTCATTAATATCCATAACCACAGCTGTTTAATCATGGCTATAAATAACAAAATCTACTATACTATAAATCTATAATACTATTTCGGAGTGATACGTCATGGTATTTAAAAAATCGTTCGTAACGTCAAAAGAACACATAAACCATTATCTTTTATTAAACTCAGTCCACATTAACTGGTCTAAATCAGTTAAATACTTAGGCATAACTTTAGACAAATCGTTAACATATACTGAACATATCAATAGAAAATCCGAAAAAACAAAAAAATGTATTTATAAAATGTTCCCATATTTTAATAAAAAATCCAGTTTAAGCACTAAGAACAAACTACTACTATATATAAAACAGTCATACGTGCCCAGATCTGTTATGCATCGCCCGTCTGGAGCTCGACTTGCAATACCAATTATAAAAAAAATAGAAACAATACAAAATACATGTATGCGAATAATCAATAACTACCCACGATATACTAAAATTTCAAAAATGCTCTCTGACCTAAATCTTCCAACATTAAAACAGTATATCTACACAGTAACCAAAAACTATTTTGATAAAACCACAACTTCTGAAAACCCATTAAAACTAGAAATTGGTAATTACAACAAAACATCACTAAAGCGCTACACGCACAAAAGAACCAAACATGTACTTTTAAACTAATATTGTATTTTATATTGTGTAGGTTTTTTCATGTTACTTTTCCTACTATCTTAAACAAAATATTGTATGAAAATTAGTAAATTCAAAGGATGATTGAAACTCTGTTATCATGAAAAAAGGTCCACTGAAATCATGAAACCAAACATATTTGTATGGAGTGTACATTTTAAATATTATGTAAATAAATAGTTTCTTTCTTTCTTTCTTTCTTTCAAAAGAACATTTCATGCATAATGGTTAATTTTAATTAAACACTTGACTCTCATATCACCAACGTTCGTAAATGCTCGTACGATGAAGAGAACATAGAACCTCTGAATCGTCCTATGAAAAAAATATATATAACAACTGGAATTAAAAAGAAAATATTTTATTTTAATTAAAGTTAATTTAAATTCCAACGCATATTTACATAATTATTGCTTTCACTTACCTATATATGAAATATATAGTAAGGGAAAGTTTTTGCGATCGTGAAAATGTTCGAATTCCAGTTTTCAACGGAAATACACTTTTTAGGGTCCGTCGATTCCAAATAACCAAATCCCACAAAAAGGTCTGTGTCTAGCGCGGAAACTATAAGTTGTATAATTCTGAAAATTCATATTTTAAGACCGTCTATGCCTGAGATGTTACAACGACTTTTTCATCAAAATCGGATAACCAGAAGAGCCAATTGAGACGTTGATTTCCAAAAGGTACTATATCCATTCTAGGAAATTTTACAGGAGGCGCGAAAATCACTGATTATTATATTATTAAACCACCTAATTTGATTGTTTTCGCATAAAATCGAGAATTGTTTTTTTTAGTATATTAATAACATCATATTAAAGTCATGAAATGAGATGTTTTGGTATAATTTAGAACGAAATTAAATGTGTAATTAGTTCCTTTAGAAAATAATTATTTTCTAAATTGCGTTTATAAGGACTTAGATGTACATTAGATAAAATCAAATAGACGATTTTGATAAAACTAAATTATGAGAATACAAATATATAAAAAAATCAATTTTGTAAAAAATGTCCTTTAGTACCTTTTGTAAACCAACGTCCTCAATTAATACCATGCATTTTACACCTTTTTACGATTTCCGCGAAAAAACGCTCTAACGATTTTGATTAAACTCGCTATATTAGTGTAAATATGATTGGCTTTAATATCATGTAGGTTTCATTCATATTGAAATAGTCTGACAGGGCTTAAATGCCGATATGTTTCTTCCTCTAAACTTCTGTACATTTCAAAAGATTAACCATGTCATATTAATGAAATTTGTAAAGGACGGCTAAAGATACAAATTGGACGAATGTGATGACCAACTAAAGGATAAAAGAGTAAAACTATTTTTAATGTAATTTTGTTTTTTATAATAAAAAAAAAAAAAAGAACAATAATATAGGCTTATAATATACCGTTGGAAACGGAAGATTTAGAAAAAGATTATCTGATACCCAAAGTTGTAAAAGGAAATACAAAGTGCCAAATAGGGAATAAACTTATTACTGAATAACTATTATAGTTATATTATTTAATCTAAATCATATGTTTCCAACGAAAATGAATACACGTTTTATTAAAATTAACATAAAATAATTTTCAAATTTTAGTATATTTAATAGTTTTTAAATTTAACAGACGAAGTAAGTGAAAGCCATTTGCCCGCACCAATTTTTTTCAAAAACATTGAAACATAGCATCAACGAAAAATTTCAGAAATATCTTCGGTTAAGTTAATATTCTATGTGAGCTTAGCATCCTAATAGAGATATGTATATATTATTTATTAATAATATTATATTTTTTTATAAATAAATAAGTAGCTAGTTTTTGAGAAAAGGTTACGGGGCTGGTTAATTGACTGTACAAACTTTGTTCTAAGCAATGGTGTTCCACAAGTCATCTCGGTTAGAACAAAAGGAAGAACAAACCGAGTGAAAAAAAAAACAAAACTTGTGTCACATAATCGGATAAGAACTAAAACAACAAACTTTCAAAGTTAAGCCTGTTACTAACAAGCCAGGAAAGTAACAGTTACTAACAGGATTTTGACTAACACGCTGTGTACATTTCAAACAACAGACTGAATCCAAGATATTGCATTAAGGATGAGAAATTTCTTAAAGATTGTTGAGTAAAAGATTTTCCAGGATCAAAACTAAAAAAATAAAAGTTTGGTACTAATTCTTATCATTTTTAAGAGAAATGTGTGGAAAATTCTCTCTATTTAAAAATAAAATAACAAAGAAGTAAACAATTGAGACGTTGATTTCCAAAAAGTACTAAAGGACAATTTTTACAAAATTGATTTTCTTACACATTTGTATTCTCATCAATTAGTTATATCTAAATCTCATATTCGATTTTATCTAATGAACACCCAAGCCCTTTATAAGCTCGATTTAGAAATATAATTATTTTCTAAAAGAAATAATTACACATTTAATTTCGTTCCAAATTATACCAAAACATCTTATTTCATATCTTTAATATGATGTTATTAATATACTAAAAAAACAATTCTGGATTTTAATGCGAAAAGAATCAAATTAGCTAATTTAATAATATAACAAATAATGATTTTCGAGCCTCCTGTAAAATTTCCTAGAATGGATATAGTACCTTTTGGAAATCAACGTCTCAATTGTGGCATACAACAAAAATACGGTAGATCGTTACTTAAACCGACCGTTACCGAAACCTGTGATGTTCGGAGGTTACAACATTGAAAATAAAAATTTAAATTAATTACTAATTTCTTTAAACAAATTTATTCATTTATTAATTTCTGAATATTGTTTCTAATTAATATTCGTCTGAAATTTTAAACATTGGTACTTCCTATGAGTGGATTTTGTTGACTCGTTTGCTATGACATTTTAAACAAATGCCTATATTAAATAAGTAATTTTAGTTTCGCCCATCATCCACCGCAAATTTGCAGGAATTTCCGGATCTTCCTCAAAATAAACCAATCCAGTCACCAGCACAGAATAATATTACACATATAGAGTTGCAAGCTAACAGAAAATAGAGAGCTCCGACTCGACAACTGGGACCACCAACCACTCCAGCAATTGGAACCACAACTCCAGCCACAACGAACGATGGGACTCCGGTGTGAGGAGGGAAATTCCTTAGCAGCCGTCTACAGGGGAAAATTCATTCCAAATTTTGCAAATAATAAAAGTGTTGATTAATCTTATCCAGCCCCTTTTGAGTTGAGCCTTCTCTAAGACCTCGCTAAGCTAGCTAAAGCTGTGAACCAACCGAATGGCCTTGAATCAAATAATGATTAAATAAAAGTCTTCAATTAAGTAAAATATGCTGAACAACATACATTAAAACTAGCTGACGAGAAGATGTGCTGCTGGTTATGTCCTTCCTCATGCCCGATATGTTATTATTTTATTTATTTTGTTTATCCCATTTGCTGGTTGTCACAATAATGCTAACTGACAGTTGCGATTTAATAAATAAAGCGAAAAAAAAGTTTCGTCCATACACGAGTATGTTTTACGACACTGGGTGATTTGGACTCAATGAATCTTGTTTCTATGGAAAAGAAGTATTTGAAAACTTTCTTAAACTATGTGTTTCTCATATAGGTGTGTGGAAGTTAAAAATTAAATAAAAGGTATACACTGAAACTTGTACATTTGATTTATGTTTTCAGTTATATTACAATCTGTCTGAGTAATGGAATATATACAGTAACAAGAATTAAGTTAATTTCACTCTTCAATCCCACATCCGAGACCTTGAAGTATGGTGCCAGAATTGGAGGATTAAAATTAATTCTAACAAATCCCACCAGATAACATTTACCCTTCGTCGTAAACCCATGACTTCCTGCCCTACAGTATCCTTTAATGACACTCCACTATCCCCTGTTGAACAGATTCGATATCTAGGACTCTACCTTGAAAAACGTCTAACTTGGAATCCCCATACAAGACTGAAACGACAAGAAACTGCCCGACGTTTTCGACTACTTCAACACTTACTGGACAAACGTTCCAACCTACCACTTAATTACAAAAGACTTATTTATATGACCATCATAAGACCGATATGGACTTACGGAATAGAGCTATGGGGCTCTACTAAACCATCGAATTCTTCTCGTATCCAATCCTTACAATCCAAAATCCTTAACGCTCCTTATTTTGTCACGAATAAGCTCATCCATAAAGACCTTAATGTCCCATATGTTTCTGAATAGCACGAAACCAGGTATCAATCATTCCATGAAAAACTCCATTTCCACTCTAATCCACTAGTTTCTATTCTGTCATCCTCTTCCATTCCTGACAATCCCCCGAGGACGTCTGAAAAGAAGATGGCCTCGAGACCTTCTAGTTTAAAATACTTTTAGAGTGCTGCCAATGGGTAGCGTCTCTACACGTATCTCATGTCAGTTTACTATGTCCATCACATTTACTTGTTGTATATAATAATACAGTTGTAAATATCAATAAATATGTTTAAAAAAAAAAAATGAAGTTAATTTATCACATTCTGATTTACTTTTCACTCCATTAGAAGCATTTAATCCTAGGATAAAACAAAACTTTGAATCTTTTAACATTTTCTAAAGAGAATGGACATAAAATATAGACTATATAAAAACTTTTTCGCCACAAGGACAGACCATAAACAGATTTACAGGACTTTTACGGCTTTATTTATTGCTCCAAACAACCAATTGAAGAACGATTTTTATTACGGCTTCCTTACATGACACAGCTCTCTGTTTTCGACTCCATAAAATTATACAAGCGGCCCTTTAGCGAGGAATATTTATTTACGATTTTATTATATATATTAATTTATATTTATATATATTATATATATATATATATATATATATAATACTTACAAAAATGACTAAACAAAAATACATCCAAATTTGGCATCAGTCCCAACAAAACTGGACAAAGACAGGAAACATTGATAACATATGAAACAACCTCCACCAATCATCAATTATTATTTGCATATTTACTGTTCACTAAGGCTTTTTAACTAGTAAGTTAATTTTAATATTAAATAAGCTATTAGTTGAAAATAGAATGATAATAACAATTCTTTGTTAAAGTACAGAGTAATATAACATAAAACAAAAAGTAGACTAGATTGATTGATTGATTTTTATTGTCTTAGGGCCAGAGGCCCTTTATTACAGACAAAATTATAAACTTTTTACGTACAAATGTGTCATTTAAAATAGAATTGAATTACTTATCTACTAATTTTTACAATGTTTATATTTATAATTAACAGAAAAATTGTTACATATTTTCTTTTCCAAATTTTAGAAAAATATTAAATAAAATATAGGCAATATGCTAAAGGAAGATAAAAAAAAAAAAAAAAAGGGAATGATGCTAATAATAAAGGATAATGAATAGGAATAATAAAGTAGAAGAAATATTAGGAATGGGATAGGAAATGGCAACTGGTTTACAGAGAGCACTGGGCTTCAAGGCGCATTCGTCAGTTAATGAATCACACACAGTGAAGATATTAAAATACTGTTTTTATTATCAGAACAAAATAGATATTCAGAATACAATACACTGTGCTGAAGAGTTAGGGTGACTACAAATGTACATTTCGAGGTCTCCTTCTATGAGTGTGACACAAGTAAATGTTACAACTAGAGTGATGAGTTTTGAGGATAAAAGGGTATATATAGCAAGGTTTTGTAGAGGGGATGAGGAAGCGGCATGATGGGCACCACAAAGGAAGTACTTCCAGGTGTTGGGTACTGTGTCCTAAGTACAGGTATGTGTTCTTTGTCGGTACTTGGTCTGTCCTTTCTAGGTAGCTGGTTTATGACAGCCTTCGATTATGGAAAAGGAAGTTATTAATAATTACTCTATATTATTTATTAGTTAGGTCTCATTCTATAACTGTCGAGTCTCCGTCTAGAAATCGTCGAATGCATGCAACTAGAGAGAGAATGTTAGAGTAAAATAACTAAAAATTATAAAATTAAACAAACTAAAAATGTAGAAATAAAACAAGCCATTTGATAAATTATAATAATAATGTAAAATAAAGAAATAATATAATAAAGCACATTAAACCAACAAATAAAATAAAAGATATATATATATATATATATATATATATATATATATATATATATATATATATACAAAAGAATATAATTCATCGACCTTTTTATATTATAATTTTAATTGAAATTATTCGGGTTTTGGTTCCTCCGTTATAAACATAGGATCCTTTTCAACACAAAGAATTTTATTGAGCACCGGCAAATCACTCAGGCTTACTACAGGGCACTGTAGTGTATTATATATATATATATATATATATATATATATATATATATATATATATATATATATATATATATAATACAGTCTTGATAAAAAAAGGAAATTACAATTCTTCTGAACTTATATAAAATAATATATAATTGGGTTCCACGTATATTGAAACGTAAGATATTATATTTGGAGGGGGGTGGTTTTTTTTTTTTATAATAATTTATTATGTGTAGTAATTAGATTGTTGAAAATGTATAAATGCAATGAAACTTTAATTGATTACAGAAGCTTGAGAATGGCCCTAGAGGCTGAAACGTAGCGATGATTGGAAATTAAATAAATTGTTTAAAAAATATATATATATCCAAGAATTCTTTTGTAAAACGGCTTAATATTTATCGAACAAATATTCAAACAAAAGAACAATTACGAGAATGATGAGAAAAACTTCTTATTAATTTTAAAATTTGTGTGCAAAATTTTAAATGTAAAAAGGGATCACGAGCTTATAATATTTTTATTAAATGTTTTAATAATTCACTTCACTACAGTTGTTTTTTATGTAATTTGAAATTGTTGTTTTACATTGTAGAGTCCTAATGATGGGAGTGATATCCCGAAACGTTGAACTGATGATAGAGTAAAAAATTAACAATTTGGAAGAAATTTATCAGCCCTAATATCTACTACATATATATATCTTTTTTTTTATGACTTGAATTTATAATTTGTTTTACCCTGTTACGGTAACAGTACGGTCACTAGATATAATTGCAGAAATGACACTAATGATTATTCAAATGACCCCGGGTAATTTCCGGCAACCCGGAGAGTTTCGATTGTAATTTCAGAATGGTAATTAATTCAGTCACGCGAGGATGTTCCAGTATCTTATCGAAGATCGAAGTCAGAAACCTTGCTATGTTTTTAAAATTGAGAGAGAAAACCAGAGGAAGGATTGGATCTTGGAATAATTTAGATTTCGGTTGTAAACAGTAACTTCTTTGTTAGAGGAGTTTTTTAAGTCTTCGAACTACCTTGAAGATTAGTCTCTATAGTAGTTTTTGAGCTTGCGCAAAGTCGGCATATTTGTTAATTGTTAGTATTTATGTAATAATTTATATTGCCATGTTGAAAAGCTCCGAATAATTAGTCCGAAGTCCGAAAAGGAATAATTACTTTCACTTACCTATAAATGGAATATATAGTAAGGGAAAGTATTGCGATCGTGAAAATTTTCGAATTCCAGGTTTCAACGGAAATACACATTTAGGGTCCCCTGAGTCCAAATGATCAAGTCCCGCAAAAAGGTCTGTGTGTCCGTATGTGTGTGTGTGGTAAGTCCAGCGCGAAAACTAAAAGTCCTATGAAACTGAAATTTCATATTTAAGCCAACTATACGCCCGAGATATTACAGCAACTTTTTCACAAAAATCGGCTTACCAGAGGAGCCACTTTAAACCATGCATTTTGCACCTATTTTTCTCAAAAACGGCTTTAACGATTTCGAATAAACTTGCTATATCAATGCGAAATCGGATGGGCTTTAATATCATGTAGGTTTCATTCTGATTGAAATAGTCTTACAGGACTTAAATGCCAATATTTTAAATTTTCTTTCTCTAAAGTACCTTTAATTTTGTAGATTCTATAAAAATAACCATATCACCTGATTAGCATTGCTAAAAAACAGATAAATACGTACGTTGAACGAATTAGATATCCGACTAAAGGCGAAAACTGCTAAAGTATTTTTTTAATGCAATTTTTATTTTTTAAACTTGTTTTTTTTTTTGTTTTTTTAAACATTTTATTGATATTTACAACTGTACATATGATATATACAACAAGTAAATGGGCTAATTTACACTTATGGGCGTGATAATGTCTAGTGAAGAAACTACCCAGTGGTAGCACTTCAATGTCAATTTAATTACAGTAGGTCTCGAGGCCATCGTCTTTTCAATCGCCTCAGAGGGTTGTCAGGAATAGATGAGAATGATAAGTTGCGTACAAGAGGATTCGTGTGGGTTGGGAGTTTGGAATGAAAAGAGGCATATCTGTTTCGGGCTAGTTCTGCGACAAATGGGATATTTAGGTCTTTATGGATGATTTTATTCGTAACGAAATAAGGAGCATTTAGGATTTTGTGAAGGATTTTGGATTGATTGTAAGAAGATTGTAAGGATTGAATGCGAGAGGAATCAGATGGTTTAGTAGCTCCACAACTCGATTCCATATGTCCAGATGGGTCTGATGATGGTAACATAAATGAGCTTTTTGTAATAAATTGGAAGTTTTGAACGTTTGTCTAGTAAGTGTTGTAGTAGTCGGTATCTACGCGCAGTTTCTTGTCGTTTAAGTCGAATATGGGGATTCCATGTAAGACGTTTGTCAAGATGGAGTCCTAGGTAACGGATTTGTTCAACAGGTATGAGTGGGGTATTATTAAAGGATACAGTGGAGCAGGAAGTCATCGGTTTGCGACGAAGGGTAAAGGTAATTTGGTGGGATTTGTTAGGATTTATTTTAATCCTCCAGTTCTGACACCTTTCCTCAATGGCTGTGATGTGAGACTGAAGGGTTCAGGATGCAGCGGATGGATCATTATGGACGGATAACACACAAGTGTCATCCGCATAAGTTGTGAGGACAGTGGATGGATGGAGTGGAATATCAGCTGTATATACCGTATAAAGGATGGGACCTAAGATACTACCCTGAGGTACACCTGCAGACTGAGAAAATACGAGTAGGAAAGGTTATGATTTACTTTGAAGGTTCTATTAATGAGGTAGGAACGGATTATCAAGTAGTATGTTGCGGGAAGGAATTGACGGAGTTTATAAAGGAGTCCTGGGTGCCAGACTCGGTCGAACGCTTGTTCCACGTCGAGAAAAGCACCCTTTTTTTTTTTCTTTTTTTTTTAAACTTAAGGTTAACAGTAATATACATGCATAATAACCGTTGGAATGCTAATGATTTTAGAAATTTATTTATTTGATGGTAAAGTGAAGAAAAGCCGATAAAACAAACTGATTGTCGTGGATAATAATATAATAGATCATTTTACAAAACACATGTTTCTATTTAAATCCAATGTAAATAATTCTTTAATAATTTATTTCGTTTCTAAATTTGTTTAAAAATTCTTAAATTGTTATAAATAACGGAAGTAAGTAAAAGTCGTAATAAAAACTTCAGATTCTTAAAAGTAAAAACACATATAACAGTTTAAGCAAGTTAACTGAAATTTTCCCTCCATAATCATAATTATCCAGGTCCATTTTTTAGACTGACAGAAAATTTGGATGCAATCATAAAATAAGTATAATAATTATATGAGTCAGGATAATTTTTGATTCCGACTTTATCAAGTATTTTTGTTGATGAAAAACGTAAGAAATAGTTTAATCCTATAGAAAACACAAGTCAAACACCTGACTACGATATTTGTCCATTACAATCGTCCTATTTTGGCTTATACGGAGCCTCCTCGGAGATTGGATTTATTCGGAACAGAGAAAAGAGTTTATTGCGGCTATACATTGATCCCTGGGACTCAATGAGAAAAGAAAGGGGACACTTCCTAGACTCCTTGCCCCATCTGCAAGTCCGATTCCACCCTTCCCTTGTATCTAATTTACCAAGAGACTGTCAACTTAATGCTCCTATAGTACAAGCAAATTAGTTAAGAAGCAACAGAAGGATTGTTTTGTTTATCCGGTATCTCACTATCATCGACAGTTTGATATTAGTTTAACTTAAACCATAAAAACAATCGATCCTGTGGTTATGTTTCGTAAACAAGAGAAAATTATGATAGAGAATCGGATATCTTACTTAATTTAGTGATAGTTTTGAAGAAGAAAACAATACGAATAATATATATATATATATATTTTTTTTTTTTTTTTTTTTTTTTTCTACTGGTCTTAGGCTTTAGTTAATAAATAAACAATTTTATTTATGCAAAGTATCGAGGATTTATTGTTCTCATATTCATTCCTAAACATTGGAAAAACAAAAAACAGAACATTAAAATGTTTATACAATAATTAATAGATGATGTTATTGTTAGAGAAACAGATAAGAATGCATTGAACAATGAATAGATATATAGTAGTTAAATAGATGATTCAATTAAAATTTACATTAAAGATATTATTAGAAGGGGTATAGCCGGGTAAGGATGGTAAATCTTTTTTTACTCAAACTTGGGGGATCAATTTGGTGTCGAATAAAAATAATTCACCTGAATTTGTAGCTTTTTAATTCAAACGGTTTTCGAGATTTTTTTAAAAACCTCTTTTTTTGATTTTATTATTTTTTTTTTAATAGTAAAATTTGAAATTAACTAATGATTTTTTTCTCTGATTCTTAGGAGTCAAAAGCATGAAAACGTGATATGATCATGATTCTTAAAGGAAAAGCCAATTTTTAGCGGGAGAAAGAAAACCAAAATATATATTTTTTTAACCTTTTTGAAAAGTGTCAATCGCCGAATATTTTTCTTAAAATGTCTTTTATACCACTCTATACACAGGAATTAAAAAAAAATTTGAAGTGTGGAACAACATGAAAAAAATAAAAACTATTTTTTATTTCTGAAATCTTGCATTTAACTTATATTTTTATTATTGTTATTGAAAACTGTGTAACCAATTCTTTCTCACCGAAAAATCAGAATTACATTACATATACAACATTTTAAATCCATTTACTACAAAATGATTGGATAGAAGCTATATTTTTTAAACGCGCGCCAGGCTAGCTCTCTATAACGCTTTCTAGTTACCCACTATCAATAATTTCTTCTAAGGTCTCGCTTTTCAGGTATTTTCTAGATTATCAAAAAATGTGTAGAAAATTATTTTTTTAACCGATAATACATCCTTCCTAGTGAAATCCATATCCATTTTAACCCGATTATACCCTTTACTTATAATTGAGATAAAATAGTGAATTACATAGACATATGTGTAAACTATAAAATTTGAAAGAACACTGAAGCAAAGAAGTTAGGAATAGTTCAGGTGTGGAGGAATTTCCAAATTTATGACGTCAGGAGCCCTGGGTTTTCTTATTTTGTTTATTTTATTTACCATTATTATTCATACTGAAATAAAATTGAATATTTATTGACTGAAACCTAAGACCAGTAGAAAACCTAAATTATCAACAGTCGAGAACTAACCAAACAATATATAATATATAAAATTGACCGAGTTAAGTTAGCCATTAAAATTATACTAACTAAATTTAAAGCAGAATCTTATCAGTTTTTGTCATATACCTACTCAACAAGGCATTAGTTTAGGAACAAATAACGCGAAAAATGTTCATTATAACTATTCTGTTAATGTTTACCATATCCCATAATTTAATATATATTTTTTAATTTTGGAGCTTCGTAGTCTAGTGCTCTATCACTATCCTACTGTTTTCAAGATCCCGGGAAAGAGCCCCTGCTAATGTAGATTTATTTATTCGTTATTACAGCCGTGGAGCGACCCTGGGGTATGGAGACCTTCCTGGGGTACACCCAGCCTCTATAAAGTAATTAACCTGAAATTGGGGGGAAAAAATTCTTGCGGCCGAACGTGATCAAGGCCTAATCTAATCTTTCTGTTGGTCGTGAAACAGTACGAATCTCAACATGCCCTAAACCTAACACTCTATCTTAACATATACCTAAACCTAAGACCCTAATGGGTTGTAAGAGGTACAGGTTTTTACTTTCACTTACTATATATAGTAAGGGGAAGTATTGCGATCGTGAAAATTTTCGAATTCCTGTTTTCAACGGAAATACACGTTTTAGGGTCCCCTGAGTCCAAATAACCAAGTCCCGCAAAAAGGTCTGTGTGTGTGTGTTGGTGTGTGGTAACTCCCGGGCGGAAACGGTAAGTCCTATGAAACTGAAATTTCATATTTAAGACAACTATACGCCCGAGACGTGACAAAACTTTTTTCATCAAAATGAGCCTACCAGAAGAGGCACTTTATATCATGCATTTTTCACCTTCTTTCGATTTTCTCAAAAATGGTTCCGACGATTTTGATTAAACTCGCTATATCGATGTAAAATTTAATGGGTTTTAATATCATGTAGGTTTTATTAAGATAAAAATGGTCTGACAGGGCTTAAATGCCGATATTTTAAATTTTCTTCCCCTAAAGTACCTTTAATTTTGTAGATTCAATAATAATTTCTAGATTATCTTGTTAAAGCTAATGAAAAACTGGTAAATATATAAATTGAATAAATTCGATACCCAACTAAAGGAGAAAACAGAAAAAATATTTTTTTTAATGCAATTTTTCGTTTTTGAACATAAGAGCAGTAATATACATGTATGATATACCGTTGGAAAGCTAAAGATTTTAGAAAAATTATCATCTCATACACAAGCTTTTAAAAGTTAATAGAGAGTGATGAAATGAACATAAAACTAACTGATTATTTTAGATAATAATATAATAGATTTTTGAATCAAACACATGTTTCTATAGAAATTTAATTTAATTTATTACTTTCACTTACTATATATAGTAAGGGGAAGTATTGCGATCGTGAAAATTTTCGAATTCCAGTTTTCAACGGAAATACACGTTTTAGGGTCCCCTGAGTCCAAATAACCAAGTCCCGCAAAAAGGTGTGTGTGTGTGTGTGGTAACTCCCGGGCGGAAACGGTAAGTCCTATGAAACTGAAATTTCATATTTAAGACAACTATACGCCCGAGACGTGACAAAACTTTTTTCATCAAAATGAGCCTACCAGAAGAGGCACTTTATATATGCATTTTTCACCTTCTTTCGATTTTCTCAAAAACGGTTCCGACGATTTTGATTAAACTCGCTATATCGATGTAAAATTTAATGGGTTTTAATATCATGTAGGTTTTATTAAGATAAAAATGGTCTGACAGGGCTTAAATGCCGATATTTTAAATTTTCTTCCCCTAAAGTACCTTTAATTTTGTAGATTCAATAATAATTTCTAGATTATCTTGTTAACGCTGATGAAAAACTGGTAAATATATAAATTGAATAAATTCGATAGCCCAACTAAAGGAGAAAACAGAAAAAATATTTTTTTAATGCAATTTTTCATTTTTGAACATAAGAGCAGTAATATACATGTATGATATACCATTGGAAAGCTAAAGATTTTAGAAAAATTATCATCTCATACACAATCAATTGATACAAGTGATTATTTTAGATAATAAGGTAATCAATTTTTTAATGAAACATATGTTTTTATAGAAATTCCATTTAATTAATTGTTTAATGATTTTACTCATTTTTATATCTAACTGTATTTGAAAATTCTTTAATTACTCTAAAAATGGAGGTAAGTGAAAGTCGTGTGTTGCTCGCACCAGATTTTTTACTTTCACTTACTATATATAGTAAGGGGAAGTATTGCGATCGTGAAAATTTTCGAATTCCAGTTTTCAACGGAAATACATGTTTTAGGGTCCCCTGAGTCCAAATAACCAAGTCCCGCAAAAAGGTCTGTGTGTGTTTGTGTGTGTGTCTGTGTGTGTTGTGTGTGTGTGTGTGTGTGTGTTAACTCCCTGGCGGAAACGGTAAGTCCTATGAAACTAAAATTTCATATTTAAGACAACTATACGCCCGAGACGTGACAAAACTTTTTTCATCAAAATGAGCTTACCAGAAGAGGCACTTTATACCATGCATTTTGCACCTTTTTTCGATTTTCTCGAAAACGGTTCCGACGATTTTGATTAA
This sequence comes from Piezodorus guildinii, assembly GCA_023052935.1. Classification (NCBI taxonomy): domain Eukaryota; kingdom Metazoa; phylum Arthropoda; class Insecta; order Hemiptera; family Pentatomidae; genus Piezodorus; species Piezodorus guildinii. The sequence continues at coordinate 77,222,613 of CM041295.1, forward strand.
ACTCGCTATATCGATGTAAAATTTAATGGGCTTTAATATCATGTAGGTTTTATATGGATAAAAATGGTTTGACAGGGCTTAAATGCCGATATTTTAAATTTTCTTCCTCTAAAGTACTTTTAATTTTTTAGATTCAATAATAATAACTAGATTATCTTGTTAACGCTGATGAAAAACTGGTAAATATATAAATTGAATAAATTCGATACTCAACTAAAGAAGAAAACAGAAAAATACTTTTTTAATGCAATTTTTCGTTTTTGAACATAAGAGCAGTAATATACATGTATGATATACCGTTGGAAAGCTAAAGATTTTAGAAAAAATATCATCTCATACACAAGCTTTTAGAAGTTGATAGAGAGTGATGAGAGGAAGATAAAACTAACTGATTATTTTAGATAATAATATAATAGATTTTTTAATGAAACACATGTTTCTATAGTAATTTAATTTGATTAATTCCTTAATAGTTTCACGTATTTTCATCTCTAACTGTATTTGAAAATTCTTTCATTGATTTTAAAAATCGAGGTAAGTGAAAGTCGTGTGTTGCCCGCACCAGATTTTTTTTTTTATGTTAGCAACTGTATGAAGAGAAATACATCAGGTATATATATATAAATATATACCTACGTCAAGCAGAGAAACTACCCACATTAGGGACACTAAACAAAAAAATAAATCAGAAAGTCTCAGACCCATCTTTTTTTCAGAGGCCTCAAAGAATTATTAGGAATCGAAGAGGAAGGAAAAGGTATAACCTATTTAACAATTATTGTAAAAGTATGACTTTTCTTGAAAAACAAACTTTTTTTTTTTTTACAATAACTTGTATTGAGTAATATTACAATCTGTCCTAATTTGGACAAACAAAGTACTTTAATGCCACTTCTTAATAATCTTCAACCAACATGTATATTAAGGTATATGTATATTTATAATGTGATAACCCAAAATCAAACCGAATATCTTTATATATTATATTATAACCCTACGTCATTCGCTAAAATAGAAGACAAAAAATATTGTATTTTTTTTAATAATTAGACATAATACCATATCCATTGATTCTTTAGCCTTTTTTGTATGTTTATAAATAATAAAAAAATTAAGAATTGAAAGTTATATTTCATTCCATTTGAATTGAAGCTGCTCACAAAGATCTGAAGATATAAATTAATTTCATTCCAAGCAGGTACGCTGGGTTTCCTATCAGGTTGTTTTCTCCGCTCCTTTTTTTTTTTTAAAGATTTTTTATCATTTAATGTGCGCTGTTTTGGAGCCTTCTTAAACTTTTTTCATCCCACACACGACTCGGGATAAACAAGATAAAAGCGAACCGATACAAAACAACCGAGACGCAGAAGACTGCTCTAGACTGCAGAAGTACCATAGATTTTCTTTCCCCTCTATTTATGCATGAATAAAATATCACAGGCCACTCTATTTCAAGACTTTTCGACAGCCGATGTAATTTAACTTTATACATAGATATTCACTTTATCCTAAACTTGTTTCAGCTGATTTCGTTCTGAGAAACTTAAAAAATATAAACATAATAATAATACGGTAAATAAAAATTGTATATATGCGTACAGTATTTTGAAGTTAGAATTTATTAATAACATGCTAAGAATGGTGTAATACACATTATTAAACAATAATTTTTTTGCTCTTGCATGTAATGTATAAAGAGCATATATTGCCTGTCTCTTTTTTTTAGTGGGCTTAAACAACCTGTAGTTTTCTGAAATATGTCTCGGTTTAGGGATAAAACTAGTTCTTGTATTGAGGCAAGTTTCAAGTCAGCAATCATTGTGGATATTTTTACTTAGCGAGGGTAATTGTTAATTATTTTCATGCATAGATTTTGGATTTTCTCGAGCTTTTCATAGTTAGTTAAGCAGGGGAAACTCCACACTGATGAAGCATAAATAAATTGTGATCGCATACTGGTTTAAAGACGAATAGTTTGTTTTTGGAGCCGGGTTTAGCGATTTTTTTAAAAATTAAAAAAAATTGTAAGTTATGTATTTTGTTAAATCTGTTTTTGCATTAATGTGTTCAGTGGATATGAGAGATTTGTCTAGGGTTAAACCAAAAAAAATGTACGGAATTTATAATATTTTTTAAAATCTATATGTGGTCGGCGTTTCGTCAATATGACTGCTTTTGATTTAATGAGATCGATTTTTAATTTACAGTTATTATTAGACAATTTTTTTTTGAGTTTATTGTTACCTGTACGAAAGGTAGATGTGTGCGAGATATAGTCGTCCGCGTTTACGCGATATAGATTTTAGTTTTCCTATTAAATCCCTGTAATAATAAAATATTTGGATAAAGTTACATTTTTGCGTTTGGGGTTATTGACAGCTGCTAGGAATGGCGCATTCTTATCAACATTCAATAAGTGAAGTAGAAATATAAAAATAACAGCATATAAATATAAGCATAAAAAAAAAAAAAACCTATCCCCGACGTTACTAGGTCTTGTACATAGTAAATAATAGGTGTACCATATGAGTCTGGTGAGCTCTCCAGGATGCCTGTTGTTTCATAAGCTTAACTGCCTTCAAGCATGAACTATTCATCCATCTCCTAGAATATCAATCTACCGCGTCTTTGTTAAGCTGAAGTGTTTAGCCTCTATGTTCTCTGTTCAATTTTTATTTTCTTCAATTTTTATCTTAATTTTTTATTGTTTAAGTATATGTTTTTTGTTTATTTAAAATTCTTTATGGTAGCAATATTACCTTTGTACATATGTATAAATTCATCATTATCTGCTATCCATTATGTATTTAAATGATGCATATAATAGGGGTACTCACTACGTTTGCTATAGCATGCTATTTGCGCTATTGTGCTAAACCCATCAATTTTATACAGGAAATAACTGTAGAAACTCGACGGGTTTAGCAAAATAACACAAATAGCATGCTATAGCAAACGTAGTGAGTACCCCTAATATTATAAACTTTGTATAGCCAGAAGAGGAATTTCAAAATTTTACTTTTATAATATTCTTAAGGGACTTGCTGTCCCCGAATAAGAATTATTTTTCATTCAATCTCTCTCTGTATAAATTGATTTCGCGATTGTAAATTTCTGTAAGTCCTTCTAAAATACGCAACGGATTTTGACACAGTTTTTACTATAATTTAGGACATTCTTTCTTGAATGTTTATTCGTAAAACACATTGAAATTAAGGTTTTCTTCAGGAGGGTAAATTCAGTTTTCTGTAATCAAGTCATCAAAAAATTATTCCTGAAATATGTGTATTAATATAGACGAATTCCGTTGGAAAGAGCAACTAAATATAATTTTAACATCATTTATTGAATTCTACAACTGTACTTCAAAGTACAAGTAAATGTGTAAATGACAAAAGATAAATGGCGTAAAACATACTTGAAGAAGAACTACCCAATATCAGCACTCCTGTAACTTTCTAAACTAGAAGGTCTCGAGGCCATCTTCTTTTCAGACACCTCGGAGGATTGTCAGGAATAGAAGAGGAAGCAAGGATTGAAACTAGTGGGTTAGAGTGGGAGAGGAGTTTGTTATGGAAGGAGTGACATCTGGTTCGGGCTAGTAAATATAATTTTAAAAACAAACAATTAAATATAATAATGAATAGAGGTTATAAAATAAACATATTTCCTTGTTAAGTGCGCTATTCGTTATGATGAACTTCTAATCCCAAAACGATGAACTCTTAGTCAGTGAAATATAAATGACACCACATTCAGATTGTAACCGTGTGAAGAAGCGGCGCACAGTGGAAAATATGACCGATTAAGGTAGAAAAAATTCTCAAATTTGTATATATTTATTTTTTATTTATTTTGTGTTGTATACAAATTCATCAATTATTGTAAATAGTAGTTAATCATGTTCATCTTGTCTGTTGGCCAAACATATTGTATACTTAAAATGTACAAACCTGTTATTTTAAAGGGACCCTGTCCCAGAATAAAAATTATTTTCTATCTATCTATATTTAACCTTTGGGGTCCCAGATTACGGAAAAAAATATTTAAAAAATTATAAAAACTAATTATTTTTTTGACACGATTGGCGAGCGCACAGTGGTCAAACATCTTTATTTGCTAAAATCTAAAACATCCCTACATTTTACGTTCGAAGTCCCAGAATCCGGGGAAAATAATACAAAAAATCTAATTATACATATAATAAAAATAAACCTCCTAATAGATGTATTTTATATCATTTAGGAAATTATTAAAATTATAGATTGTAAAACTTTTGATTCAGAGAGTTGTTGTCTGAAAAAAATTATGTATCACCCAAAACGCAAAAATTCTTTGTAATATCTAAAGACTAGAAGGATTGATGAAACAAATCCTTGGGGTAACTTAGGGGTTATATAGTTTTTCGTTATTGAATAGGGGCACACATTTACAAATTGCTGATTAACTCTACATTTGAGATTGCAATGTATATTCAATAACGAGTTTGGAAATATAATCTCTTACCTGTCTCAGCAATGTCCATTGTTAAATAAAAGCTCTAAATACACCTTGAACACAAAAAAATGACCTATATAAATGACACATTAAATTTTGCCCACTGTCGGCGGGTCACTAGGGTATTATATATAATACATAACTATTATACTAATAGTTTTATAAAGGGATATAAATTGTATTATTGCTCATGATTATTGATTATATTTACTAAGCATACATTAGCATAATATTATAAGATACATATAAAGATGAATATTTCTTGTCAAATTTAAATCGATTTCTTTAATAACAAGATTAAAGTGAGCGGTGTTGAGAATGATTAATAGCAGGGCAAGTCTGGTGTGCTAATATCAGGCCATGCCGTGTTATTTTTCTCTAAAGAGAGCACTATCGTTCTAAAATATCATTCCTCCCTTACCATCAGCCGTGAATTTGAATGATTTAAATCCGAGAAAAAAGAAAAAGTAGGGGGTTTTTATAAATGACGAAAGATATTTTTAAAGGATTGGAAACTGTATAAGAAATGACAAGTCAGATATTATTAATAGCTCTATTTAGAGAAATCTTACGCGCCCGATGACGTGGAATGCGGGATAATTTGTTACTGGAATTGTTTAGTCGTCTCCTAGGCTATTAGTCAATGTTTTATGAGTAGGAATGATACTGGAATTTTGTTTACAAACGTTGAAACCTGATATCGGGTGCGTTGCGAGCATCAAAAGTTTCGTTGTTAACATGATATATTTTTTAATTTATTTATTTAAACAAATTTACTACTGTATTAAATCAATACAAAATGTAATAGGATTGATATGTGGTTAAAATATATGTTGTCCTGAGAAGAAACTACCTATTGGTAGTACTCTTATGTCTAATTCATGTTATGAGGTCTCTTGGCCATCTTTTAAGGTGCCCCGGTGGATTATTGGGAATATATGTCACGGATAAGCGAATTTGAGTGGGCATGGAGTTTGGAATGAAAAGAAGTATATCTAAGCTGGGCTAAGTCTTCAACAAATGGGATATCTAGGTCTTTATGGATGATTTTATTGGTAACAAAGTAAGGAGCATTGAGGAGTTTTCTAAGGATTTTGGATTGCAAGGATTGGTTGCGAGAGGAACTTGATAGTTTTGTGGACCCCCATAGCTCAATGCTGTTGGTCCAAATAGGCCTGGTAATGGTTGTATAAATATGTTTTTTCGTAGTAAATAGGAAGTTTTGAGCGTTGGTCGAGTAAGTGTTGAAGTAATCTGTATCTACGATTAATTTCCTGTCGTTTCTGTCTATTATGAGGATTCCGTTTGTCGAGGTGGAGTCCTAAGTACCGGATCTGTTCAACAGGAGTAAGATGTTGTTAAAGGATAGGCAGGAGGTCATCGGTTTAGGACGTAAAGTGAAGGTAATTTGGGGGCAGGGTAGCTGAGTAGATTAGCGCTTGTTGGTTTCAACACGCGTTGCCTAGCAACAGAGAACCAGAAACTTGGAACAAAATAATCACAAGTTCTAGTCTCGGTCTCTGGTGTACTTTTATCTCAGCATTTATTCCCCACGCTCACCCCCCGGGCCCGAGAAACCCCCGTATAGCCTTCAAAGGCGAGGTAGGGATAAACTACAAAAAAAAACTTAGGAGTTGTTAGGATTTATTTTAATTCTTCAGTTTTGACACCATTCTTCAATGGCTGATAGATGAACATGATATTTAAAATAGAAAAAAGACATATTCATCAGTATCAACGTTTTCAAGTATTTTCTACAAAATACAATATTTTTTCTACACAATATTAGTTTAAAGATGCTATCACTATATGTTTTGGATTCATCAGGTTGAACATTTTTTTTTTCAAGATTTTTCAAGTGGCCACATGCCTCTGACTTAAGAAATGTTGTGGTATTATACCAATTAAATGATTCTCTAAAGGTGTGTGGTGGTTTGTTTGTTGGTTTGTTTTGGTTTTAAGGCGTAAAACCCTAAGGTCATCAACGCCTAGACACTATATGCGTATTCGACCTTTATAAGAAAGAACTATTAGGTAATGAGTGATTGAGAGAAATAAAGAAAAAAAAATAATAATAAAAAAAAAATAATAATAAAGAAATAATAAAAAAAAATTACAATGTAAACAATAGTTTAAAAAGCTAATACTAGTAATGCTAACTGACTAGGAATGGTCTTTATAATTTCGATAATAATGACTGCCCCTTAAGAAAATCAAAAACTAATTTAATGGTTTTATCTCTATCACCCAGCACCGCTGAAATATTCGGGCTTAGTCCAATTTTATTCAGGTGTGATGAATAATAAGGGCATTCTTGAAAAATATGCCGAATGGTAAGGGTTCATCACAGTGCTGGCATCGGGGCACCGGCTGCCTAGCAAAAAGATAAGAGTGCGTCAGCCGCGAGTGACCTATCCGTGTGTGTGTGGTGGTATCACCACATAAATAACATTGATAATAAGCTATATCTTTATTTTAACACATTAACATATAACAATGTTTGCAAAAACACAAAAGGATTTATTGTTCACATTGTTACTGTAACTCAAAAACATTGAGGTTGTGTCTCTTAGCAACCACATGTGCTACGCCACAGGTTTATTTACAAGCACGGCTAAGGGTACATATAGCCTATGTTAGTTTTGAAACAGGAGGAATTTTAATAAATAAAATTTAAAAATAAGGTATAGCCAGAATGGCTAGAAAATCTGTTTTTTTAATTTCTTTTTACGGTCTATAATTTGTAAGTGTTACAGTAAATGTGACTAATACGATGAATTGACATAATTGCCAGTTATTAAATATAATCAGCCTCGGATTATTAAGTTTATAAATTGCTGAATATTAATCAAATGAATTGGCAAGTTTATATAAATTGCAACTGATAATAACCAATGAGACAACTTTACCAAAATTGGTCGTTTTTAGGATACTACTTCTTATAGAATAAATTTCGAAATTAACACAAGTTTGACTAATTATTTACAGTTCACAAAAATGTAAAATAGTTCGCTCCTTACTACACGTAATAAAACTAAGGATATATACCCGCTAATTAATAAATTAAATCACATTATTTTAGGAAAGGTCTACGGTTCGATTTTGAGAATTAAAGAAATAAACTCAGTCCAACGAGCACCTAACCTTATAAATTCGGTCCGCAAATATTTTTTAAATCTGTCGTAAAAATTAAATCTGTTATCAATTCCTTTTTTCACTTCATCTTCGGGGTCCCTAGATACACCTCTGTATCCCAATTTTATGGCGAGTTGAAGTGGCTTAACCCTTCCAATCGTCGCAAGTATTTCCTTTCGTCATTCCTTTACCAAATTATCCAATCCCGCCGTCCATCATATATTTTTGAGCTCCTACAGTTCAAATCCTCTGTCCGTCCCCGTTCTAGACGCTCCAGGCCTTCAGATTTATACAGTACAGCCCACAGAACTGCATATTTCGACAGATCCTTTCTCATTCGATCCTCAATCCTATGGAATTCTATCCCTTCTTCCATCCGTCACTCCAATTCTCTTTCTACCTTCAAATCCCGCATATTTGAACATCTAGGCTCAATAGAATCCTAAATAAGCTTTTTATTTATTTTTTTTGTTTTCATCTCATTTAAATATGTATATTTTATACCATTAATTATTACCTTGTTTATATTTAATTAATTTACTCTAAGACTCTAAAGCCCTTTTTTTGTACATTTTGTATATTTTATTCTAAAGGGACATGTCCCAGAATAATAAAGAATTTATTTATTATTAAAAGCCCTTACAGATTTTGAATTTGGATTTGCAGGATTACATTGTAATTCCAGCCTATAATCAATTTCGAGGTTTATAGTGTTGTCATTTTTTTTTTTTAATCGAAAACAGATGTTTCCGTCGAAACTATGGAATTCGTTTTTCTGCTTTAAGTTTAATTAATTAATATTTGATTTTAAAAAGGGAGGTAAGTGAAAATTATGCGTTTCGCGCACCATATTTTTCAAATTAATTCACCATATTATCTATTGACCTTTTTTATATTATTTTATTTAAAAAAAAAGTATTTATGGTAATTTACATCTGTTTTATACAAAAAACAATAAGTAAATGTTTTTGGAGAATATAAGTCATGAAAAAGTCTTATGAAAGAACTGCCTAGCTTCACATTCTTTGCAATCACCTTGGGGGGTTATCAGGAATATCTAAGGAAGATAGATTACGGAAAAGTGGGTTTGTGTAGGCAGAGTGTTTTGAATGGACAGTAGTATATGTATTACAGGCTAGATCTGCAAAAAAAAATGGGATGTTGAGGTCATAAAGAATGAGGATTTGTAACAAAATACGGGGCATTCGGGATTTTGCGAAGGATTTTGGATTTTAAGGAGTGGATGCAAGAGGAATTATATAAGGTAGTAGAGCCCCAAAGCGTGATTACATTTGTCCAAATAGCTCTGATAATAGTGACGTAAATGTGTTTTGTAACAGACTGGAAGTTTTGAATGTTTGTCAAGTAAGTGTTGTAGTAATCGGTATATTCGAGCAATTTCTTGTTTCATTCTAGTCTGTTTTATATTATTAATTTTTTTTTAGCTTAAAAGTGTAAATTTTTTAACTTTAAAGCTTTAGTTTAAACGTACAAATAATTAAAATCACTGCAGTAGTTGAGAGTTCAGCATATTTAATGTTTGAAACATTCCATTAATGCATAACAAAATATTATACCTAGTCATAAAAAAAATGATCGTAAGACTTGAAAATATGAAAATGTGGCCATTAAACATTTTGAATTCAAAGAATCGTTTCTTAAAATAATTATTTTCCTTTATTTAATACTAAACCCATGATTATGACTATATATGCAATATTTTTAATAGAAAGACGATAAAAAAAATACATGAAAATAATAAGCGATCTCTTCACGATTCCAGTATTTGAGGTGCCTGAAAGATAATAATGAAGTTGAGAATTAAAGATTTAAAAATTGTATTGAACCCTTAAAAATTTTAGATATCGTAATGCGTTTTGCGGCGTCTTTAATAATTTCTCAGACTAAAAAAGAAATATATATAAAAATTTAATGTTAGCCAAGGTTTTTTTCCGCTCTTCAACGTCCAAAATCCATCGAAGTTGGAGAAACTACGAAAGTAGATCAAACACTTTTTACTTCGTAATTTTTTTTATCAGATCATCCTTTTAACCATGAGAGGCATTGAGAAGAAATTATTTAGGACACCATGCGTGTGTGGGTATATATTTATGAGCCACTGAGGAAGGGGAAAAAACTAGTTATAGTTGTTAAAATGGAAAGAGGTGTATATATATTTCCAAAACTAACAAGCTCTAGCCTGAAGGGTATGGAATTGACAAGCTAGTGAAGCCCATATGACACTCCGCCCACTCCAGCCTTACCTTTCCTATTCAAGACTATTTTCGGCCGAGATCTAGTTCTTATAGGACATGTCTCAGTTAATACGGTAACGGAAAAGCAATATGAATCAGGAACTAGGTTTTTTTGAGTGTCCTTGTTGAGATTCGTACCTACGTTTTGATTAAGCGAGAAATCCTTTAAATAAGGAAATTATTAAAGACCTCGGTGTAGATTAATTTTTTTTTTTCATTTCATAGATTAATTTTATAATGTAAAAATACAAAATATTATTAAAATCATACACATTAATTGGGAACACATAGAACCTCATTCTTTTTCTTCCAGTGGCGCGACAGGCCGTGTAGGAGGCGTTGTAATATCCTGGGAGATTACACTCACGTTTCTCGTTACATATTGTAGTGTAGCGTCATCACTCCCTACGCCTAACTTTGCGAGTGGCCACCATTTGGCTGACGGGTCTCACATACTCGGGGGAGAGGCTGTGAGTGAATCCCCATTTAGTTCCATCCTTATAAAAGTCCCGCTGGGACTGGGATTCGAACTCACAACCTTTGGAATGAGAGACGAGCAAGCTAGCCAATCAGCAACGGGTTATTTTTCATATAGAGGGGAATATTACAGAATGATAAAAGATATTCCTATGGGCGGTTCCACGAGTGTTAATTTGGCAGGGATAATTATGAACAAAACATTAGATAATGCAATAGAACAATATAATAAACCTTTAGCTATTGTTGTTAAATATGGTGATGATATTTTAACCTTAATTGATCATAATGACATAAATGTTTTTTTTTTACATATACTCAATGTGACAACTAACCTTAAATTCACCTATGACATAGAAACAGATTACCATTGAAGGTTCTTAGACATCAATATATATATACAAATAATAACAGAATAACTACAAAATGGACCACAAAAGAAATTACCAGTAAAAGAGTTTTAAATTATTACAGTTACCATAGCAAACATCAAATAGTTAATACCGCATATAATTTGATATACCGGGAAATTACTTTAACAAGTTTAAATTATTTAGACAAAAAATAGAATCTACAATATTCTATTAAAAAGCTGGTATCCAATAAAACTGATACATACATTACGGCACAGAGGTTTAAACCACAAGGCAATAGATTTTTCTGACATGAATAGGATTATCAGTACTCCGAACAATGATTTTGACATTATAGTTAACAAACCCATAGTTCAATTAAATAATATAAACAGAAAACTTATTACTCAGACTGTTTTTAATGTTAACAATAGTAATAATCCAGCTAACAATTTAGATAGTAACACAGTTATCAATAATACCAATAGACCTAAATGTTATTCTATAACAAATATCCACAATTTGACTGACCACTTGGTTCCCGTTCTTGCCTTCTTGTTTTCGACATAGAAACAATCCTTTATGACTTTTTCTCCAAATATTTTTCTGTTCGGTATTTCTTCAATTTTGATTCCAGCTCGTTCAAGATATTTTACTTCCTTAAGCCAGGTTATAGCCGTTTTCATCCCAAACAGTTTGTGGATCAATGTCTTAGACATCCAGTTTTCTTCCATTCTCCAAACGTGAACGAAATATTTTAATCGTCTCATCTATCAGCTCATTGTTCCGGTGAATTTCTCTGTTGCCTCTTATTCTGTATTCTCCTTTACTGTTTTTGGTTGGTCCCATCAATTTTTTATTTAATTTTTATTACGATCTTTTTTTTGGAGGTATATCAAAATGAATAACATGAGAACAATTTATTCTCATTACTGGTATAATTAAAACGTTATTTAATTGAATAAATTAAAATTAAAATTGAATAAAAATAAAATTTACAATTTTATGTTTTTACATCCCTTCCTCCTACAGAACTAAAACATATGAACGTTCATTTCTGTCCCGCTCCACCAGTTTTTGGAATTCTCTCCTAACAAACATCCGTCGAGCACTTTGAAATACCTTTTGTTCCAGTATCTTCTCACTCCCCATAATGACGCTGGCTGACAATAATAACTGTACTGTTAGATGATTGACTATACTTTTAGTTTTTTACAAGTGTTTATGTAAGTTGAAATAACTGTACTTTTGTTTTTCTTTTAGTTTTATCAAAAGCGTTAAATATTTGTTAATTATATCGTCCCCAAATATATTTATTTCTTATCATTATTTTTATTTTATTTATACTAATATTAAATCTGTTTTCTTTGTTTGCTATTTTTCCCTCATTAATTTTGTATCTTGGCCAGATGTGAATATTTGACCATGTTTAATTTCATGTTATTCTTAGGGGACTTAGTCCCAGAATAAAGTTGTTTTTTCTTCTTCTATGTATATAAAATAATTCAAAAAATTAAGAATCTATTGTCAAATGATGTTTTTTTTTTTGTTGAGAAAAAAAGGACTTAAATTGAAATAATCTCTTAGATAGGGAATGTACATTTTCTTTGTTCTTTCCTCATGCTACGGATCTCCTTGTAAATTTATGATGTCCTATCTTTACCATCTACCAATATTTTATATTTTAATGGAAGACGATGTCAGGTTCCTATATATTGTTTCTATAAGCTCTTCTTCAAGGAGCTTTATGTTTCAAAGAAAATAGTCGATGTCGGATGTATATCCTCTTAAACTCTTGGAGAGGGGACTACATTTGGAAATAAAATAAATGCGAGGAAATGCTATTGATGTCCAATCCGAAATGTGAAAAAAGAATTTGCTTCTGAGAAATGCTACTGTACATTATTGTGTATCAACCTTTTTCAGAAATGAGGAACTTCATTTCGAATGCTTAAAGGAACATAAGAGGCATTATTTAAAATTCAATGAGAATGCTTTTAAATAGCAGTAGAACCAAGCTTATGTGGATCCGCCATATTCGAAACTGAATTATTAAACATTTTTATTGGGGACTCTCCTTAAGGTATTTAATATAACCAGAAACATTTCTCCTTATAAAAATGTTTATTTACAAAAATATAATACTGACAAAGTCCTGTTTTTTTTATTATGGTTTAAGATATATTTATTGAAACATTTGATACGGTTTTACCATCATTTAGGACATTCTTTCCTGAAGGTCTATAGGTAAAATACATTGCAATTTAGCTTTTCTTTAAACGGGAGAAATAAATTTTTTGTAACCAAGTAATAAATAAATTATTCCTTAAAAATAAGTAATAATTTAGACGTATGATATACCATTGGAAAAAGAAAGATTTTAGAAAAGTTAATATGCAATTAGTCGTGAAATTTCCTAGGATGACATCCTTTTCAGAAATGAGGCTTCTGGTTGTAAGTACCCACTCACCCTAGATAAAATTGTTCATTGCACCTGAAGATGGCATAATAGTCGAAAAGTTGTACATCAATACTTAATAAAATAGTGAAGTTAAAATTCAGCCTCCAACTTTATTCTTAAACTTATAAATTCACTTTTCAAGATTCAAGATTTTACACTTTATTAGTATGGTTATTTTTTTGGAATCTACTAAATTAACGGTACTTTAGAAGAAGATAATTCAGAAATTCAGCATTTAAGCCCTGCCAGACTATTTCAATCAGAATGAAATCTAAATGACATTAGAGCCAATCAAATTTTACATCGTATATTATATTATATATATATATATATATATATATATATATATATAATATATATATATATATAGTTTAATCAATATCGTTAAAGCCGTTTTTGATCATAAAAAAGTTCAAAATGCATGAAGATCCACTTTATACTCTAGTTGGCTAATTTTTATGAAAAAAGCCGCTGTAACATCTCAACATTTACGCTTCTAAAATATGAAATTTTAATTGTATACAACTTATCGTATTTGAGCTATACTCAAATACGATAAGTTGCACATGTCACAAACACACATTCGCGACCTTTTTTCTGGATAGGCTCGATTAGACCCTAAAACGTTCATTTCAGTAGAAAACTGATTCGAAAATTTTCACGATCGCAATATTTTCCCTTACCATATATTTCATATATAGGTAATTGGAAATAAAAATTTACTTAACCTATAAATTAAATTTTACTTGGAATTTGCAACTCTCTGAATCCTGCCCGGGGGTAAGTACCCTTATGGTTCCCCTCCTAAATCCAGCCCTGTCTAGATCACAAATATAGAATCACTACTATCTCATTTTCAATCCATCCAAGTGATATTGCGTCCCAGCGAGCCATGGTATATTGCTCCGAACAATGTCCAGACCACTAAATAAACTTTAGCATCACTCTCGAGGCAGCAGTTAGGCCATAAAGTAGGATCCAAACCCATTCCTCCTTCCTGCCTCATTCCGAGTTTTACTTTCGGACACTTTTCTTTAAGTCCAATACTGCCTTATTTAAATTATAAGTTTATCAAATATATTTATATAGCAAGTATAAATATTAAAAAAAATTTTCTTTTAAGATTATACACAATGCTCCAAAACGTAATTAAGAGAACGGAGAGACCAACTAATAGGGTGTATACAAAATAAATAAAACGACTTCTTCAACCAAATATTTGTAATAATATTATTTCTTTGATATAAATACAATTAATAAAGAATAGTGTATAAGAATATAATCCCAAGGTGATAATATTCTTTGGAATGGCAGTCCAAGAACAGTGGAATTTCAACTTATCAATTGAATCATAAATTTTTTTCCCATGGGAAAATGGGCTATGGATCGAAACAAGAAATAATCCGATGGTGCGAGCTCTGGACTATATGGTGGATGTGGCAGGAGTGCAGGAATTTTTTTGTTTTTCAATTTTCCCCCTTGCAACTACCGGAAAAGAAGTTTGACTGCGATCTAGCTTTCCCTCACGGGTATTCGTATTTTGCCAATAAACTCACTTTTTATCAAATGTGACAATCTTTCGGAAGAAACCTGATATTAGAAGGAGTTTTCAATAACTTTTCACAAATGTATAACCTCTTAGATGCTTGCTGAAGGGTAAGCTCGTGAGGGACCTGTCTACTGCTCGTCATCACCTCCTTCACGGAGTACACATGGCGACAAACAGTATCTTTCGACACATCACACTCCCTGGCAAGTTCGCGAGTAACCATTGTTGGTGCGCGGAGCCTTTCTTCTATATTACTTTGTATCTCCACTGGTAAATTTTTCAGACCAACGCAGAGTGGTTCCAAAAGCACTTTTTTGGGAAAAAGTCTGTACTGATCTTTCTAATTTAGATATATCGGCCGTTTTAACGTCATTTTGTTTCTTAATAAATGTACTTTCAATGGTATGATTGGAATTTTTGTAGCTCATTTATATGTCATAAAAATATATAGGAATTTCCGATAATTTCAGAAAAATGTCTCTACAACTAATTATTCCTACATATATCTTTATATATATATTTCCAGCTTTTAAATGTGTTTACGATCATTATTGGATAAGTTTAAGAAAACTTGGGGTTTCATATAACGACTTGGTGATTTTTTAAGAATTTTTAAAAAAAGTCATAAAAATGAAAATTATTTTAAATATCTCAATATATACAAATTATAATGAAGTGCAAATCACATTACAAATTTTATTTCTGTTTCTTATTTTTACGGGCAAAGCTTCAGAACTTTAAATTGATTTCTTAGCTTTTGGTAGAGTAGAACGCATAGATGGCTATAGAAATTTCTTCAACGAAAAGACCAGAAAAAATTGATATATAAAATTATTTTGACGTCTAACTTAATTTTTCCAAATGATAAACCATAGTGAACTACTGCCCCGAAGCGAGATACAATTAATTATAAAAGTTTTAGAAGGGTATTTTTGTTATTTATTTCCCTTAAAATAAATATATCAAATATATCTATTATAACGTATACTATTAAAATGATAAACTAGCATTTCGGATAAGATAGAATATATATAAAAAGAAAGAAAGAGAAATTCTGCTCGGAAACACAAAACAATGTCGCGTGGAGTAACTGACATTGAATACTAGGATGCAGCGGTGTCTTCCAGTGACAAACCCATCTTTAAAAACATTTTTTTCATTTAGCAAATAATTTTGGTACCTTCAAATTTTGTTTATTTGATCTATTCAATTTAAGGAAAATAAATAACAAAAATACCCTTCTTAAACACATTTTTAATGGTACCTCGCTTCGGGGCAGTACTTCATTATGGTTCATCATTTGGAAAAATTAAGTTAGACATCCAAATAATTTCATATGCTAATTTTTTTCTGGTCCTGTTGAAATTTTTTCAAGTAATGTCTTTAAATTACATATAACTAAATTGAATCTTTTTTTTAATAAGTTGAATGAGATTAAACAAACAGAATATACCCCCTATTTCATGTATCCTATCAAAATCCCAATACATAGCGAATTGAATAAATAAACAAACAAAAAAGTCAGTATATTTAGCTAAAAGCAAACATGATATCTCACTGAAATCCAATAATGAAGAGAGCAAACATTTAATGAACATAAAAAAGAATGAATATATAACGAAACAGAATTACAATGAAACCCAATATTGGAGTTCATTATCTCTGATACGAAACAGTAAATTATTAAATGTTCCGGGAAACGTCAATGAAACAATATCAGCAAAATGTGATTTTTTATTATTTTTAACAGATTAATTAAAAGAAAAAAATATGGATATTGGAAAAAAAAACTGAAAATTTCAAAAGCGTTTTTGGTTTTTCTTTGCCTTTTAGATATATTCGGGTGATGAATTTCAATAAATATAAACGATTAGCATATAACTATGACAAAATATATATATTTTATTAAAAATTTATCTTATGGATTTTTACAACTGTATATACAATTAATACAAGTAAAATGGCTAAATTACAAATATGGGCGTGAAATAGACTTGTGAAGAAACTAACCAATGGTAGGATTTGAATGATTATTTTAAGTGACACTTTAATAATTATTTTATAAACAGGCCACCGTTTTTTTCAAGTCCCTCGGAGGATTATTGGGAATAGATGGAGATGAGAGGTTGCGAACAAGCGGGTTTGTGTGGGCTGGAAGTTTGGAATTAAAGAGGGTATCTATTGTGGTCTAAGCCTGCAACTACAGTAAAAAAGTAAGAAGCATTGAGGATTTACGTAGGGATCTGGATTGCAAGGATTGGATGAGGGAGGAGTTTGATACTTTAGTGGACCCTCATAGCTCATTTCAATAGGTCCAAATAGGTCTAATAATGGTTATATAAATGAGTTTTATGAAATAAATAGGAAATTTTGGTCGTTTTTATATATCAAAATATTAATTTTGTAAAAAATGTCACCCAACTTTTGGAAGGAAATGTCTCAATTCCAATTTTTTCCCATCGGCCTCTTTGCTTTATTTTATTTTGAATTAACTAGAATTTAAATAGAGTAAAGGATTATACTAGTCAACTTCTTAGGTTCAAAAGCCCTTATAATAATAATAGTTACATTAGTATTATTATCATAGATTAGAAAATTACTGAAAATACAGAGAAGGGTCCTGAGGAGAATCTATGGGCTTAAAAAAAAATGGAAGACTACAGGTTGAGACTGAACCAGGAAATCTACATGGGGATAAAAGACCTGGAAACCGAAAAAAAAAATCAGAAGACTAATATTCTATGGACAAATATTAAGAACTATAAAGTCTTTGACAGAATCCGGGAATACAAGAGCATAGGAGGATACGTAAAACAAATGAGAGAAGAAACAGAAAAATTAAAAGTAACGGACAAAAACTGCTTGAACAGAGAAAAATAGGCAAAGAAATTGAAAAAGATCTTGTTCTCCTGAGGTTTTTGGGAGAAAAATAAATAAAAACGGAAAGGTACCTACTGCTTGGTCGGAGGCAAGAAGCAAAACACCCAGAGATAATGAGAAGGCACTGGGAGAAAAGAAAGGCGAAAATGAGAAAGCAAAAATATTCATATCCCGAGGTCTTAAATAGCGGTTTCGTATTAAAAGTACAAATAATAATATTTACATTACAACTGTATTGCATTGAATTTATTTTATTGGATTCTGAAGCTAGAAACAACCAAGGGTCCAAATAAACAAAATCGTACCTTAGGATATAGGGGTCCAAATAACAGACAGATAGAAACTCTTAACTCAATAAATAAAGTGTTATTCTGCTGAATAATCATAAAATAGATGGAATAAGTACATATCGCCTCACGATTCATTTTCTAATCCAAATTTGTTTATTAACAACTCCCCCCAAAGGCACCTAATAGACCACTATTTAACGTAATAAATAACACCAACTGCTGACTCAGGATCCTGGCTTACTACAACAGTCCTATTTCGGGTTAAACGGAGATTGGATTTATTCGGAACTGGAGAAAGTTTATTGCGGCTATACATTGATCCCTAGGACTCAATAAGAAAAGAAAGGGGGCACTTCCTAGACTCCTTGCCCCATCTGCAAGTCCGATTCCTCCACCCCTTCTGTCCAATTTAGAACGAGACTGTCCACTTAATGAGCCTGTGGAAAAGCTAGATTAGGTAAAGAGCAACAACAGATTAGTTTTATTTGTAGCATATCCCACAGTTAATTATGAGTCGAATCGACACAATAAAAACAATTTATCCTGTGGTTCTATATCTCGGATAGGAAAAATTGATGATTTGTACCTGGATTGGTGATGATTTTGAGAAAAAAAAATGGGTTTATGGACAAAAATTGTTATAAGTTCCTTTATATAACACGAAAAGTATTCGTAAGGTAATAATATAACTAATAATTATTTTCTAGGTTTTTTAAAATTAAAACGATCCATTTTACACTTAATACTCCTTTATTTCTTTTTTCTCTCTCCCTACGTTTCAGCCTTTGCCATTTTCAAGGATCCTATCAACATCATTTATTTTAAAATTAACTGATAATCGAGATTATTTTTCTTATTGTTATAAAACATTTTATATATCTTTAATCATTCCTTTATTTTATTGTTTTGTATATATCGTGTGAATGCAGTATGAATGTTGTACTTTATCCCTATTAAAAATGTCCTAAATTGGACAGATTGTAATATTGTTGAATAAAGAATTGTTTCTAAAAAAAAAAAAAAAAAAATCATTCCTTTATATTGCACATTTCAAAAATATATTTTGTCACGTTTTAAAAATATATACTATAGCGTGAACTAGGCTTGTCAGCTTGTTATTATCTACTGGATTGAAGAAATATATCCTTTCACTTTTAACAACATTTGATATTAAAAGCAATATTTTCCTTATAGTATATATATATTTTTAAAATGCGACAAAATATTATTTCTTATTAAAGGTATGTAAAATGTTTTATAGGAATGTGAAAATTAATATTGATTATCTTTTAATTTTAAAATAAATGATGTTGATAAGATCCTCGAAAATAGCAAAGGCCGAAACGTAGGGAGAGAGAAAAAAGAAATAAAGGAGTGTTGAGCGTAAAATGGATCGTTTTATTTAAAAAGAACCTAGAAAAAGATTTATTCACTCAAACAGATTGGAATTATAATAAAAATTAATAACTAGTAATGTTCGTATTTTATGAGGAAAACATAATTTAACAAATAAATAAAATGCTTTAATTAAAATACATGTAAAAAATTAAATTAATTGATTAATTTACGTAAATCTACATCGATTATTACTTGGAATCATGTTGGTTTCATCCTGATTGAAATGGACTGACAGTGCTTAAATGCCGATATTTTATGATTGTAAATATTTTATGTAGAAATGATTGTGTGTAAGATGTTCACTTTTTTGTTAACTTTGTATTTATTTTAATTATAGGATTTTATTTTTTGTTATTTTATGTATTACTTTATTTTATAATTTCATGTAATTTGACTTTATCATTGTCATTTGGCAAATATTGTATGAATTTGTTCTCATGTCATTATTACTACTGTTCATATTGAAACTAATTGTAATGTATCAATTAATATAAAAAAAAGAAGTACGTTAAGTTTTGTAGATTCAAAAAAATTAATCATATTATCTTGTTATCACTGATAAGAGGTTGAACATATAAGTTGGACGAATCTGATATTCAACTAAAGAAGAAAAGAACAAAAATATTTTATTAATGTTTTTTTTTTTTTTTTTTTTTTTGGAAGATAAGAACAGTAATGCAGATGCATAATATATCGTTAGAAAGCTAAAGATATAAGAAAAAATATTATCTTGCATAAAAAGTTGTAAAAAGGTTGTAAAGATTGATGAAACTAACTGAATTAAGCAGTTAATAATATAATAAATTTAACGCATGTTTTATCGAAACTCAATTTATTACTTTAACATGTTTTTCAAGTCTTAATTCATTTAAAATTTCTTAAATTGATTTTAACAACTGATGTAAGTGAATGTCCTGTGTTGCGCGCTCGTGATGTTTTCCATTTTATTATAATACTTTGTCTACTTTATATACAGTGATTTCAGTCTATTTTCTATTGTTTCTATCCTGTAGGAACAAGTGTTAAGAGCTACATCATCTGCTTTCAGGGACTTACTACTAAACGGAAATCAAGAAGGTCTGATGTATAAAAGTAAAATAAACGTATGAATACCGCTGGAAAGCCAAAGATTTTAGAAAAAAACGTTGTCTAATGTATAATGGAGAATGGCAGGAGAAATATGACTGGGAGTCACAATTTAAAGGTAAAGATTATTATCAAACCCAGCCAACCGTTAACCCGATACCATGGTTCCCCAAGAACCAACAACTAGATAGAAAATAAATTGCACAATTAGTAAGACTACGGACAAACCATGGCAGCACAAAATTTAATGAAAATAGAAAATGATGGCTATTGCGTAACATGCAAAGCCCCCGAAGACCAGCGCCACATTCTATTCCGATGCAGAAAATATAGGTAAGAGAAGTGGTGGTTAGCCTAGAAACAGAAGCCATGTTTTTACAACAGTTAGATAAACAAAAGTTTATGATGATCAAGCAATTCTTCATGAACGCTCAGTGTAACATATAAAAAAAAAAATCATTTCACAGAATTTATTTTATTTATAATATTATTATTATTATTTCTATCTCTTTGGAGTTACCTTCCTCCCTAATTTACATTATTTTATTTTATTCTCTATTTACTTAATTTATTAATTCTTTTTTATTATTTTTGGCTCCGTAACCTAGTTTTTATTAAACTATGGCAAACATGTATTGACCATATAGGTTTTGGTATCAAATCTTAACGGTTACTTGCATAAAATTAAAAAAAAAAAAAAAAAAAAAAAGATAATGGAGAGAGATAAAAAGTGGATGCAATTAGGAGAATGCGGTAGATGCTAGTTTCTATCGTTATATTATTTAATGTAAAATAAATGTTTCTATCGAAACTCAACATTATTTTTTATTAAAAAAAATTATATATTGATTTTAAGAACTTAGGTAAGTGAAATCCATGTGTTGCGCGCACCAGATTTTTATAAAATATTTTGAGGGTTAACTAAGTTACTTCGGAGGAAATCCATGAGAGCATTTGATTGATGGATCCCCAAGGTCCCTCCCTGGCCGATCCTCGCGTGCTGAAGACCACTGGGCCGTCACATACTCGAGGCCCCGACACAAGGACGGTAATTTGAATTAAGGGAATTGTTTGCTTTTGTGCGTGCGTGTGTGTGTGTGTGTGCCGTGGATATTTGCCGTCGGACGCACCCCCTTATATTGATCCTTCCCCTTCCAGCTAACCTCAACACACTCCTGCCCTTTCTTGGCCCCTAGGGGACCTGCCGGAACAACAACATCCCTTGAGGGTCGGTGTCAGGATGTTTGTGTTTTTGAATAATCCCAGCTATAAGGATTGGTTTCTTCCAAGCCCTTTTTTTTTAAATAATAAGGAAAATGAGAATAAGACCGCGCGTGGGAGAACCAGCACTCATATACATTAAGGGTTTTTCAACAATATGAAATATGGGCTAGACGAATTTATTTATTTTATAATATTCAGCATTTACTCAAGCGGGTCAATAGCGTTATAACATAAATTATTTACAAATTCTTATATAATTTAAGGTTATTACAATTTTACATATTACAAGGTACATTTCAGTTTTACAATACTATAAAATTAATTACAATTTTTAATATTTCAAGAGTTATCGCACTTTTACAATATTACAACAGTTATTACAGTATTTACATTAAATGGAGCATTTTTATAGTTTGTTTGTTTAACTTTTAACTATAAATTCTAAACCGCCAATTAAAACTGCGACCAACATTAACGCCTGGAAAAATTGATTGGTGTAATTTTAGATTATGTATTGAAAATTCAGTGTCGCTTAATACTAATATACGGACATTAGATGATTTAGACGATGCAGTATATCACCTAACGAGAATCATTCAAAGGTCTACCTGGGATTCTAATCTGCCCAATAAAACGGCAGACAGACACACCTCCAGGTGTTTGTCACCTTGTCCTGAAAAGAAAAGCTCGAAAATTATGCAACAGACTCGATACCCATCGGACGGACATAATTTTAATAAACTGACACGTTAGCTTAAAAAAGAAATAAGACGTTCAAAGACTGAAACCTGATAATTTCTTGAAACGTTCATCGACTGGTGAGTAGGGGTGGGCATAATCGAATGACGATTATCAGATCATTCGAATTAATTGATTATCGGATTAATCGGTTTGGAGAAACGATATGATCATTCGAACTGAATTTGTTAACGATAAGCGAGGGATTATAAGGGCTCGACAATCAAATGACTTTTTTTTTTTCTTTATTATTATTTTATTTTTTTTTTTTTTTGCTCCTCACATAAATTATATGAATATTTGCCCAGCTCAGGAATCATAGAGAGGGGAATTGTGTCATATTGTCTTTCACAATACATATTAATCGCTTGATCATTCGATTATGAAATCATCCAATTATTTAAATCATCGAAGTGATCCGATCATTCGATTATGCCACCCCTACTGGTGAGAAACCATTATGGAAAATGACCAAACGGATACTCCAGCATCACGAAGTTTCTCATCCGCTTGAATATCCTGATGGTTCTTGGGCAAAATCAGATGAAAAAAAGGCTCATCATCTCAGTGGTACTTTTAAACTCATGATGATATTAATTATTAATGACAGACTATGTACAACTCTTGTTCAATCCCACCATAACGTGCCCTTACCAATGACATTACCTCTAAAAAAAATTCATCCGTGCGAAGTTCGTGATATTATGGTTTGGCACGAAGGATTGCTTTGCAAACTAAAAATTTTACTTCCACCTACCTTCTATTTGATATTCCTTACATACCTTTCTGATAGACATTTTTCTGTGAAAGTAGGGCCGAACTTTCAGCCATTCAGCAAATTAAGGCAGGTTTACCTCAGGGCAGTGTTTTAGGGCCAATATTGTTTAACATTTACATGTCAGATCTTCCCCAGCACAATGGGACTCTGTTGGCTACTTTTGCTTATGATACAGCTGTTCTTAGTTTAGATAAGGATCCGTTTCAAGTCGGCAACATCCCTCCAAAACTACCTTGATGAAATTTCTGCTTGGGCTACTAGATGGAAAACAAATATGGATGAGTCCAAGAGTGTTCATGTAGTGTTCACTCTGAACCATGAACCTTCTCCTCCCATTTACTTTAATAATATTCGTATTCAGACTTCCGACGAGATTCGATATTTAGGTATTCACTTCGACAAAAGACTGACCTGGAGGACCCACATTCGACAAAAACGTAAAGAACTCAACAGACGATACGGTCTTTTATCTAGATTACTTGACAGACGTTTTAAATTATTATTAATCAACAAACTAACTCTTTATAAAGTTTTGCTAAAACCGATGTGGACATACGGGATAGATCTGTTGGGCTCTGCTAAACTATCAAGCATCTAAAGAATACAGTCTTTTCAGTCGAAAGTGCTGCGCAAAATAGTAGACGCATCGTTCTACGTAATAAATGACGTTATACATAACTATTTAAACATTCCGACTATTTCAGCCACTGCTACAGAACAATACAATAATTTATACCAAATATTAACATACAACACCAACCCTTTTACAGAAACATTAAAATGCCCTACGAATCCTTACAGCTCAGGCCGACGACTACGCAGCCGGTGGCTAAGAGATATGCTGATCACTTAACGAGCTCTGCTGTGATGAGGCGCTGCTTCAGCAGTCCACAAATTCGCTTATTGCAAAGGAATTGCAGGTGGCAAATTGAATTGCATGTCAAATTTCTTGTTTGTAATAAATAATAATAATTTATTTAAAGTCACTTTATGCTAATCAGACGATGCTACAGTGGAAGTCCTAAATTTTGCCTATTCAGGTTTTATTAGGATACCGTCTTTAACGAATACCAAACATCGCACAGGCTCGGGAACAAATTTTTACGTCCCCTCTGAAGGACGGCATAACTAAGGATTTTTTACTCCCATTAAAAAATCCTAGGACCACCTTTGGCATAGAAAGCTGTTATGCTAGCTACTATGCTACAGGTGATTTTCAAAAGATGTTAAGTTGTAAAAATATTTATTAATACGTTAATAATAAGTGAAAAGAAAAACTTCACCTCTAAAAGGGTAGAGTGTTAAGTGCTAAATAAATTCCATAAATAGCTTTTAAAAAAATCCTAAACCATATAACTAATTCTTATTTTAAATTTATTTGCATTAAAGATACGATTGTGTTCTTTTTAACATCTAATTGTCCAGCATTTCTTAAATAGGACCCGGTAAAAAGAATAATCCAAAAATAATTCGCGTTATTTAGTATGGGACTTGCTATCTGGCCAATGTGATATTAGGTCTAGAAATAACGACTTGTTTCGAGGTGGCTGTTCTTGCTGAATATTGATAGAGAGTGTAAAGATATTACACGAGGATGGCCTTAGTCGGGATTTTATATGGATGAGTTTAGGAGAGGAGGAAATTCTTTTTTGATAACCTCACTTCAACAAAATGGTTTTATAAGTCGTCTGTATAAATAAAGTTAATTTTTTTTTCTTTGCGGCTAATGTTAAGAAATATTCTCATAGTTTGTAGAGTAATATTTTGACCGAATTGTGACATTATATGCAGATATGATTGTAGGTTTTATTATTGGCAAAAGCATGCTGTTATGTAATTTTAGTGCAATGACAAAGACTTGATAATTGGGACACAAATCAAAAGTTAGGCAAACATGTTCGAAAGATTATAAAACATTGTTTCGTGGAAGTTAAGTGAGCTATTTTAAATATTTACGGTAAATTTTGCCAGCTTTAGGAAATTGAATGATATGTGAGTAAATTAGAATATAATAGAATAGAAAATAATTTTTAATCTGGGACTGGGTCCGTTAAGAATAACAAGTTTGTACAGTTGAAATATACATTACAACATGTCTGGCCAACAGACAGAAGGGACATATTTAATTACTATTTAGAATTATGGGTAAATATATGTGTATATATCACACACGCACACACACACTACACACACACAACACACACACACACAAATAAATATATATATATATATATATATATATATATATATGTATAATAATAATAAAATAAAATGAGAAAAAATCTTAGAAAATATTGTGTTGAACAAAATTAAAAATATTGTGTTGAACAAAATTAAAAATAATTAAGTTTTACAAAATTAATTTTAAAATAATTAAATTATTGTGTATTCGCATAAAATTTTGAACTGATAACAAAATAACAAGTTATTCCTAGATCTGTCGTTTTACGAATACGTTTTCCCTAGGAAAAATGTTCAATTTTTCGTTATACATGGGAATGTATTGTATTCCATTTTTTTTATTTATATACTCTTTTTTATCATACTTACTAGGTATATATACAAATATATATATATATATATATATATATATTATATATATATATATATATATATATATATATATATATATATATACTTATTATATATATACAAATGTCTCGTCATATTGTGAGAGCATATACTAGAACATTAGTGGAACAAAAAAGTTCATACAATCCATACTCCGATTCTCAAATGTTATGCTAAGAGGCAGAATATGTATGTATATATAGATATGATACACGTATTAATGTATTTAGCATGCTAATCTACGATTCCATATTTAATATAAGAATAATAGGTCCATAAGAAAAATAAATAAAGTTTTAATAAAAACGTATAAATAAATTGTTCTCTTAGTATTTCTTTATTGTAAAGAACGTATGAAGGATATATAAGAAAACTATAAGAACCAACAGTGAAGATCATTTACAAACCAGGGCCGAACTGTCAAAATAACCAGGACAGTATCTAGTCTACCCCAAGAGACCAGTGTTTCTTATATTCCATAATTTATTACTTTTCAGTAGAAGCGTTGAAGAAAAGTAAGTGTCAGATCCTTTTATTTCCTTTTTTTTAAATATTTTTTATAAAGCGTAAGTTGTAGTTCATGAAAAATTATTAAATTAAGTATTCAGTCCTTCTTCTTTGAAGTAAGTTAGACCTTAATTAATAAATTGTTTGTCAGATCATATCAATAATTAGCAATCAAATATTGCTTAAAAGCAAGTGTTTTACAGTTTTTAATACTATTTTATTATATTATTAAAATTCTATTTAGATTACATTAGTAAATTATTAAACTAATTCAATTTAGTCTGCTTATACAAATAAAATTATTATAATTATAAAAACATCCATGCTTAATGTTTAGCAATGTATAACGTTATCAAATAAATTTTTAGAACGAAAAAAATTAGATATTTGTTACACCCTTATAGAATGTTGAATACCAGCATATTAGGGCGAAAAGTTGGTGAAATGTAAAACAACGGTAGAAGAATAAAGTTTTTTTTAAAACAAATTTATTGATAATTTACATCAAGTAAATATTATATACATATTATTATATTATATTATTATATACATATTATGAAATTATATTATTATTATTATATACATATTATTATATACATCAAGTAAATGTGATAGACACAGTAAACAGAAATGAAATACATGTAGAGACGCTACCCATTGGCAGCACTCTAAAACTATTCTAAACTAGGTCTGGTGGCATTTGCTTTTCAGTCACATTGGAGGATTATCAGGAATCAAAGAGGATGATAGAATTGAAACTAGTGGGTCAAAGTAGAAATGGAGTTTTGCATGGAATGATTGATACCTGGTCTGGGCTAATTCAGTAACATATGGAACGTTAATGCCTTTATGGATGAGCTTATTCGTGACAAAGTAAGGAGCATTAAGGATTTTGGATTGTAAGGATTGGATACGAGAAGAATTCGATAGATTAGTAGAGCGAAGAATAAAGTTAGTAAGTAAATAAATTGTTATTTTAAATAAATAATTAACAATGTTAGTTAACAGATTTATAATAAATTCCCATTTATGTTAACAACTTAGCTACCATTCGGTTCTAAAACCTTGCGTACTAAATGGAAGAATACAATTTGCACGATCCTATACATTTTACTATTATAACCTCCCTCTTTACCAATAATATATGTCCATAAGTTTATGGGCTTACAACAACTATATATAAACTCGCAAGATTTATTTTATTGCATATTAATTTTTCTAAAATCTTCCGCTTACCAACGGTATATTATACGTCAATGTTACTATTTATATTTCAAGAATAATGTTTTGATGACTTGGTTACAGAAAATTTTATTTTCCCGTTTAAAGGAAAGCTGAATCTTAGTGTATTTTACTTATAAACCTTCAGGGAGAAATCCCCTTAATGATTTCGAAAACCGTATCAAAATCTCTTTCAAATCATTTTATATATATATATATATATATATATATATATATATATATATATATATATATATGTATATGTGTGTGTGTGTGTGTGTGTGTGTGTGTGGTGTTTGTGTCTGTCTGTGTGTTATGAGGCTTGATAGTGTCAATTAAAATATAAAGGCATCGAAAGGCATTGAGAACATATTCGGTAATACTAATAAATAGTTGTTACCCATTTTTTAATAACATTATAACAACATCCACCAAATCATCTTGGGTCAAATCCAATTACCCATTCATATCTCACGGTCGACTATTGCCTATTTAATAAAATAACACTAAATGATCTGAACATACATAATATGATGAAAATAATATCCTGGAACCGATGAAATAATCCCTCTCATAACAAAGATAGGTGGGGTTCTGAAATGAACTCTTCCCAGTGAAGACAAATCTTTTGAAGTGAATTCCCTAAGCGGCTGTCACTTTTCCGGAGTAAAATAAATTTTCCATGGAAAACCGCCAGTTATAGATGGAAGTTTTCATTGGAGTTTTTGTTTCATTAGAGATTTGTATCTGCCAATCTCTTACAATAGGTTTAGGACCTAATGGTATGTTATAAAATAGGGGGCAATAAAACGGGGTTTGACCCAGTTTTGATACAGAAGTTAGACTCCTAAGCTTCATTGGCTGCCATTTCGTCCCTCCATTCTATTAAATATAAAATGATTTGTCATTCTTTCCGTTTTCTTTTGGATCGATATCGTCTTGGACACACTTTGGTAATTAAACCCATTGTAGTACTTTGTCAAGACAGTGGTATTTCTTGTTTGAATTTAATGACTAAGAGTATGTATGCATTATATGATAATTGGTTATATGATACGAAAAAAAAAATTATTATCAGATTGGGTTAGCTGCAGAGAATAGTACCATCTCAGTTTAATTGAGTAGATACCATATCGCTAACTCAAACGGGCGTGTTAAGTTGTTGGGCTCAGTAGAGATCGAATTCCGAAATGCTGGTATGCGCTGAACTCACTAGTAGGCGTCCGAGAAATAGGCCGAAACGTCGATGGGAGGATTGTGTTAAGTGATCTCGGGGGCTTGGGCATGAACATTTGCCTATTTTTATGGTTCGGAATGATATTAAATATGTACTTAGTACCTTTTGGGAATATCTAAGTATTTTTAAAAGACTTGTATGTTTCTTAGATTAAATCTGACGATGGATTTCGACAATACTAAACGATTATGCTATAAATATCTCGATTTTCTAAGAAGCGTCTTTTAGTGGCTTCTTGAAATCAGGACTTCAATTGGCTATTACAATCATATAGCTCTTGTAAATCAGCAAGTTTTTTCAAAAATATTTTGGCACAAAAAGGGCCAATTAACACATAATAGTTACACTTAATTTTAAATGTCTTCGCATTCTAGTTCTCTAACCAAATACACAGAATTCACCTTGAAGGTTGAAAATACGACATTTCTGAAATCATTGGTAATGTATGACTAAATATGTCATGTTACTATAAACAGTGAGACGTTTTCAGCTTCAATAGAAAAAAAAAATAAAAAAAAAAAGGTCTGGGATCTCCTGTATTTTTGGTTCATATGCATTTATCTCTTTGATTATTCATATGATAATGTAGAAAATGTTTTTTAAACTATATATATATTACCTCTGTAGTTCTTGAGTAAATATTAGGATGTAATATCCCTCAATAAATACGTGAATAGAAGAAAGTATTTAATAGCAATACGTGGATGCTACTCATAGACTTCAATATCGCCTACGATACCATTTCACCATTCGAGCAATGTAAGAAATGAATAACCCATCCAAGCTTGTGAGAGAAACTAATTGTGAGTAGAAAGAAGAACACAGTTTACTAATAAGAGTCAACGGATCAACTTCCTGAAAATTTCCATATCTAGACTGACTTAAGACAAGCAGACTCAAGATAGACCTCCACTCCATTCCTCAGTGATGATCTAGTTTTAGCCGGAAGATCAATGACTGATATAAGGAAAAGTTTTGATAGTATAGAGATAGAGTTTGCTAAGATGGGGCTGGTTGAAGAGGAGAATATGCTAATCAGAAAAACAGACTGTCGCACAGTGGGGAAACCCACAGTTGTTCTAGGAGTGCAAAATTCATAATGATCACGAAAATGTTTCTTAATTTTTGCACCTAATGCAACGATGCACCCTAAAAATATATTTAATTGAGTAAGTTTACCATTTTCAATCCAACCAACAAGTTGGTTATTTGTTTTTCATAGAAATCTACTTGAAAATGAAAAATAAAATCTCTTTTAGAGAACATGTTTTCCATCTAGTTTTGAACCATTTTTTTTTATATTGAATTGTCATCCACTAGCCCCAATAGGTGGAAAATATCTACAAGGGGTTAATGAATATATATCATGGCGTAGGTTGCATATGGGACAAGTTAGAAAAACAAATTTTATTTAACCTGAAAAACACTGTTAATATAAATCCTGACAAAATTATACAAAAATTAATATCCACAGCTGATTCATGTTATTGAGTGATAATTGAATGAAGGTAGGTATGGCTTTTTTAAAATGCGTTGCATTTACGTTTACATCTCTAATCCTATTGAGCTTCTAATCGTTCTTCCGAATTTTGCAATCATAAGATAGCCGTTTTCGCCACAGTGCGGCACTATTGAGATTCAATGTTATTCAGATTCTACACCCTACGAAATGTCCAAATATATCACACTATCGAAGATTTTGGCGATTTCAATACTTTCTTCATCCAAGGAGTAAAAATCGATGGGTTTCTAAAAAAAAAGTATTATTGGGTTGTGTCACATGCAATGTCAGTTTTCAAGGTAAAGGATTTTTAATAAAAATACGATACGAAAACAGGATAATTTTATTCGAAGTATTTACCTTCTTTTTCTAGTCATTTTTCCAAACGTGACACCAACTTTTTTATCCCCGAACTGAAAAACTCTGAGCTTTTAAGTGAAACAAAATCTGAAAACGCACTTTTCACTCGAACATCATTTACAAAAAGTTTTCCTTTGACGAAGTTGTCTAAATTCTTGAACAGGAGGTAATCTGTTGAAGACAACTCGGGAGAATATGGTGGGTGCGGAAGAACTTTGTAGCCCAGTTCTTTCAAATTTTGCACGGAATGTTTTGAAACAGGGGTCTAACTGCCGCTCAGTGAGATCATGAGGTATCCATGTATCGAGCTTTTTTACTTTCCCAATACACTTTAAATGTCTGGAAACGGTACATGATGCACTTGCATTTAGTTGTGCTGAGAGTCATTCTCATGTATGTTGGAGGACATCGTTGTCTACTAAGGACGGAGGTCTTCCTCGGCTGAAAACTTAGCAAACCAACGGCGAATGGTCCGTTCATTAACTCTCCCTTCCCCAAACGCCTTGCAAATATTTCTAGCGGCCACAGCTGCTGAATGGCCGAGTTTAAACTCGTACAAAAATATTACTCGAAAATCGCGTGTTTCCATGTTCATATTTGGAGGTATACTAAAAAGTGGGTAATTGATTGGGAAACTAATGTTTATAATACAAAGGTGGAGGATTAGTAACTGTTTACTTTAAATATGTAAACATTCTAAAGAAAACAACAGAGACCTGCAAAATCCTTTATGCATTTCAGAAACTATAAAAACGGACATTTCATGTGAAACAACCCAATATATGAACAATATATGTAACTATTGATGCCGCAAATAGCCGCAGATGATTTTGTAAAAATTGTTTTAAGTCCATTTAAAAAAAGTGTTTGTTGGATTCAAAGTGAATGAATCCAGGTGAATCCTAGCGTGTAGGAATGATTGAAAGTAAATTTTCCTAAAATTACAAAATTCATATGTACCATCGTATTTTAATTATTAATTTTGTATATGTTATCTTCAATTGAAGCTGACATTTATGATTATATTTAAACAATTTTTTTTAAAATTTTCACAACCTATCAAACGGAGGTCTGATCCGAACTGAGATATTAATACGCATTACGGTCTGTTAATAATTACATACAAATGAAGGATGTTTAAAAAGTAGAGGGGCTCGTTTTCATTTCCCAAGATACTTGTCTTTACGTCTTATATAATATTGGGCTTTTTATCGCACTTTCGAATTTTGACTTTTGCACTCCTAAAATAGCTGTTTTCCCCACAGTGTGTCGGCTTGATTTCTACGACCAACTTACGCTTCATTTTCCAGTGAGTGTTCAACTTCCAATATCCTGGAAGCCGTATAAAGGAAAATCTTGATGATGGCGAGGAGATAACAGTAGTGACCTAAGCATGCGAAAGACTCACGCTAAGAACGTCTAGTCTAGAAAAGCTGAAACGAGTACATGTTACATCAAATAAACTGGACGTACTAGGCACGAGAAAATACAATAAGAAGCTCTGAGCTGTATACGGAATATTCAGGATATCAAGTTTCGTCAGAGTGTACCCCATAAAGTGCCTCGGTCATGTTTAATGGTGTCTGAGTAGAAGACATAGAAACAACTTCATCGTAAAAAACCTAAAGCTAGCAGGAAAAATCAAGATTTCAAAAATATCCTTGTGAAATTCACAACTCACAATGGAGGAGTTATTACCAATTAGAAGATATTTTTAAGATTGAGATATAGACTTATGTATGGAGAAACATCACGAGATTTTTTACTTTCACTTACTATATATAGTAAGGAAAGTATTGCGATCGTGAAAATTTTCGAATTCCAGTTTTCAACGGAAATACACGTTTTAGGGTCCCCTGAGTCCAAATAACCAAGTCCCGCAAAAAGGTCTGTGTGTGTGTGTGTCTGTGGTAACTCCCGGGCGGAAACGGTAAGTCCTATGAAACTGAAATTTCATATTTAAGACAACTATACGCCCGAGACGTGACAAAACTTTTTTCATCAAAATGAGCTTACTAGAAGAGGCACTTTATACCATGCATTTTGCACCTTTTTTCGATTTTCTCAAAAACGGTTCCGACGAATTTTGATTAAACTCGCTATATCGATGTAAAATTAAATGGGCTTTAATATCATGTAGGTTTTATTTGGATAAAAATGGTCTGACAGGGCTTAAATGCCGATATTTTAAATTTTCTTCCTCTAAAGTACCTTTAATTTTTTAGATTCAATAATAATAACTAGATTAT
The DNA here is from genome assembly GCA_023052935.1 of Piezodorus guildinii. Classification (NCBI taxonomy): domain Eukaryota; kingdom Metazoa; phylum Arthropoda; class Insecta; order Hemiptera; family Pentatomidae; genus Piezodorus; species Piezodorus guildinii. The sequence continues at coordinate 77,255,380 of CM041295.1, forward strand.
CTTGTTAGCGCTGATGAAAAACAGGTAAATATATAAATTGAATAAATTCGATACCCAACTAAAGGAGAAAACAGAAAAAATATATTTTTAATGAAATTTTTCGTTTTTGAACATAAGAGCAGTAATATACATGTATAATATACCGTTGGAAAGCTAAAGATTTTAGAAAAAATATCATCTCATACACAAGCTTTTAGAAGTTAATAGAGAGTGATGAGAAGAAGATAAAACTAACTGATTATTTTAGATAATAATAAAATAGATTTTTTAATAAAACACATGTTTATATATAAATTCAATTTGATTAATTCCTTAATAGTTTCACGTATTTTTATCTCTAACTGTATTTGAAAATTCTTTCATTGATTTTAAAAATCGAGGTAAGTGAAAGTCGTGTGTTGCCTGCACCAGATTTTTTATACATTTCTTGTCTTTAGCATTACAATTTTAAACATCTTTAATGTTCATAACCTCAAAAAATGTCTATGTGTGATTGCAATGTAAAGTGTTATTGAGATCCTTAAAAAATAAGTGAAAAAACAACTATTATTTTTTGGGTTTCGAAGAATTTAAAAAAAATGTTTCTTTATATAGAGATCTTTTTTTTGAGTTAAGTTTCGAAAATATAAATTTGTTTTTTCTGTATTGTGGATTCCTGAGGATCGAAACGATTGAGTTAGAGGAGTTGAGCATGCCAAGAAGTACATCATGTGCACATGTCGAGCCAATAATGTAACTTAATATGTTAAGATGTTTAGAAGAGATGTGCTGTCTCAAGTAGATGGGTCTTTTTTGGCTGTTAATGTGTTATCTTTGGCCTCTATTAGTTGTTTACTGGTATTTGGTTCAGGAATCTTCCAATTACATTCTAAAAATAAATTCAGTCACTTTTTTATGATTCTATATCTTTTTATTAATTTTTTTATTTCGGGTTCTACAACTTGCGGCACATACGGAAACTTAGTATTTCTACACGCCAGTGCTATCCATATCCTACCCCTACCCTCCAGTGCTACCCTATCCCTGGAATCCTCCTCCGTCAAACCTCTTGCTGCCATGTCCTCCGTCACATCCTCTATCCACATTTCGCATGGTCTTCCTTGGCTTCGCATTTTCTTCAGACAATACTTAAGTGGCTAACTTGTATAGTTCTTCAAGACGAGGCCGCTCCACATCAGTCTTTTCATTGAAATTTCATGTAGGATGTTCAGATCAGCCTTTATTTTTTTCTTATTTACACATTTGGAATTCTTTGTAGCCTAGATATGCTACAGAGTCATCTCCAGAAGTCTATTTCCAGTGTCAATAATTGTTTTACAAATGTTTCTGCCCCATATAGCGTGGTTCATACGGGGAGGGAGTGGTATATATTTATTATTTCATAGGGATTTGTCTAAATTCCTATATTCCGAACAGCCTTCTTTCTTCGTTCTCTAAATTATTTGAAAAAATCCTTCGTCATCGTCTAGATTCTCTTGAAAACTATACAACAATGTCACTAATTAGTAGATTTTATTTCTAATTCATTAGAATAAAAAAAATATTGTTCAGGCGTTTTCCTTGACATTAGTCAGCTTTTCGATAAAGTCTGGCACAAAGGATTGCTTTGCAAACTGAAAATCCTACTGCCACCTACCTTCTATTAGATATTACTTTCATATCTTTCCGATAGACATGCTTCTGTGAAAGTAGGGAATGTACTACCTGCGATTTACCAAATTAAGGCAGCTGTACCTCAGGGCAGTGTTTTAGGGCCAATATTATTAAACATATATATATGTCCGATCTACCACAGCACAATGGGATCTATTGGTTACATTTTCTGATGATACAGTTGTGTTCAAGCGACAATCTCTCTCCGAAACCACCTCAACGAAATTTCTGCATGGTGGAAAATAAAGATGAACGAGTCCAAGAGTGTTTACTCTGAACCACAAACCTCTCTTCCAATTTATTTTCATAATGTTCAAATTCCTACATCAGACAAAATTTGATATTTACTTGGACAAAAGACTGACCTGGAAAACAGACGTTCGCTTAAACGTAAATAACTCAACAGACGATACGGTCTTTTATCTAGTTTACTTGACAGACGTACTAAATTATCATTCACCAACAAACTAACTCTTTATAAAGTTTTTTTAAAACCAATCTGGACTTTATGGGATAGAGCTCTGGGGGTCCACCCAAGCATCAAATATCCAAATAATTCATTCATTTCAATCGAAAGTGCTGCGTAAAATAGTGGAAGCTTCGTTCTACGGGAAAAATGACGTTATACATAAAGACTTGAACATACCAACGATTTCGACCACTTCTACAGAACATTACAATAACTTCCCCAAAGACTAACATACCCTCCTGTGATGAGCCGCTGCTTCAGTCTACGAATTTGCTCATTGCAAAGGAATTGCCAAAGAAAAATTAAATTGTAGTCAAATTTCTTGTTTGTAATAAATAAAAAAATAAATTCGTAGGAAGCGATACTTCTTTCCTCTAGAGTATTCAAATTAAGAGACCCATGATCGTTCTATAATTCGTAATTTTATAATCTATAGTTAAGGAATGAATTGAATATAAAATAATATATAGTAATATTTACTAACTTACTTTGTCTATACCTAAGTCTACCACTGATAACCTCAAACCATAGCACTTACCAAGTACCGACAAGGACACATACCTGTACTTAAGGCACAGTATCCACCACCTGCAAGCACTTGCTTTGACCGCCCATGCCGCCTCCTCACCCCCCAACAATCCCTTGCTATATCTACCCTCGGATTTCTCAAGACTTACTTCCTCTATGGTGTACACAAGTAACATTACTTGTGTCACACTCATTGAAGGAGATCTCGGAATGTACACTTGTAGTAACCCAAACTCCTCAGCACAGTATATTGTATTCAGGTTATGTATTATGTTCTCATATAAAAATTAATATCTAAATATCTTCAGTGTGTGTGATTCATTAAGCTATTCTTCTCTCGCGTTTCTAAAATTATCTATTATAACACCGAGATATTTATAGAGTTACTTTGTGGTATCGTTCAATCATCCACATAAATAGTTGAGACAGGTGAGTTGCATGGCATATATTTTTTCATTAATAAATTAACAAAAAACCTATAATTTTCCCTCAGTTTGATTATGGATGTATGGTATATGATGGCCTCTCGATGATGCTAGAGAAACGATTAAAGTTAATTATGAACTGTTTTTTAAGATTTGTCTTTGGCACATCAAGGCGGTCTCATGTATCCCATCTTTACACCGAATCAAAATGGCTCTTTCCTCTTACCCATAGGCAATATTTCCTTGGATCTTTCCTATACCAAACCATTAATTCACAACACCCTCCATATATCTACAATCTCCTACAGTTCAAACCCTCAATTCACCCATAGAGACTAGATCCCGTTTTTCCAACCTTTATATCACTTCCCACAGAACAAAAAAATACGAATGCTCCTTTCTGGCCCGTTCTACTAGTTTCTGGAATTCCCTTCAATCAAACATCCGCCATGCTCCTTCCCTTTATACATTTAAATTCCTTCTTTTCCAGCACCTTCTAACATCCCAAAATGACGCTGCCTGACATATATTTTAAATATGAAATATATTTTTATATCATTTTTTTTCCTTTGGTTCAATCTTTACAGTATTTGTTTAGTTTTTTATATCGTTATTTTTTTTTCTAGAAGATTTCATTTCTTATATTTGTATTTTTTATTTTTATTTATGTTTTAATGGTATTATCTCTCATTAATTCTTGGTCTAATATAGATCCTTTATTAATTCAGGGTTAATGTTATTTTAAGAATACTAAGTATTAGTACAATGTTACTAATTTATTTTTGTTTTATTTAATTTTTTTTTTGTTTCTTTTTTAATTTGGATTCTGTTATCAACTCATATATTTCTCATTTTTTTCTAACATAAATTAGCTTCTGAAGATTATTTTTATTTTATTTATTTTGTGTTGTATACAAATTAATCAATTATTGTAAATAGTAGTTAATCATGTACATCTTGTCTGTTGACCAGACATATTGTATATTTAAACTGTACAAAGCTGTTATTCTAAAGGGACCCAGTCCCAGAATAAAAAATATTTTCTATCTATCTATCTATCTATTTTATCAATTACAATCAAATTTGATCGTAAGCACAGGGATATTTTTGAGCATCTGTTCATTGCGAAATACGGAAGGACGGTAGTGCAATACATTCAGAAAAAATCGAGAGAAGAGAGTAGAAAAAAAGAAGGGAAGGTTTTCACGGGATGGTCAATTTAAAAGAGACAGCGAGCTGAGCCCTCCAAGATGAAGCCACCCTAAGCCAGAAGTCCCAAGGAAGGTAAATAGCCTTCCTCTCGTTCGAAAACTCCTCAAACTCAAAGAGCTCCTGATCTTGATGGATATAACCGTACGTTTAAAAATAACAGAAACGTAAAATAGGAAAATATTTATCCAAAGGCACTTTAGATCAGTAATGGAGAATCATCAAGCAAACTGATGGGATGTATAAAAACAAAAAATCAGTATTTTAATAAATTCAAGATTTCAAAGTGCTGCAAATATTTTAATCCTATTTAATACTTACCAATACTTAATAATCTTTTAGGGAATTCTCTAGGCTTGTTTAATCCCATTTGACTTTTTCAACAAAAAGCCTCACTATAATTATTTTTTTCATATAAGAAACTTGATAAGAGTCCTGAGAATTCTCGTAAATTTAAGGTATTACTGAAAAAAAAAATGCACAGCTGCTGGAACAACTCTTGAAATGATTAAATATCATTTAATTAATAAAAATCCTTGGATCTTTCCTATAACAAACCATCAACTCCCAACATCTTCTCTATATTTATAATCTCCTGCAGTTCAAACCCTCAATTCATCTGTCAATCCAACCTTTTTATCCCTTCCTAAAGAACAAAAAAAAAGTAGGAATGCACCTTTCACGCCCATTCGACTCGTTTCTGGAATTCCCTCCCACCAAACATCCGTCATTCTCGTCCTCACACTTCTCGACAAAAGAAAAGTTTAAAGAACTTCATTGGTTCGAACTCCTGCCTCATCCATCATATAATCCAGACCTCGCTCCATCGGATTACTTGATCCGTGACCCATTTTCTTCAGATGGAAAAAATTCATTATTTTGCGGAAACAGAAATAGCGGTCCACGAGTTCTTTGACGTCCAATCGACTGAATGATATCAGCGTGGAATCGAACCATTGGCTACCAGATGGCTAATGAAGGTAGATAAAAATGGATTGAATTTGATTCAACTTTGAGTATATATTGAATTTTATATTAAAGAAATAAGAATACAAAAATTTGGTTGAAAAACAGTTATTTTTTTTTATTCATCCGATTTTAATACTCAATCTAAGGAAGACCTTAGACCAGATTCAAATAGTTATATTCTATAAGCAAACTCTTAGGCTAAAGAAAAAAACGCATTAGTGGTTGAAAATGTCATGTAAAATACATTTAATATTGTAAATTAAGCATAAATATCAAACTTGGATTTTTTATCATTTACTAGATTATAATAAAGAATAACTGGACGGATTTAGCTACGGTTCTCCAATAAATGATATCATCTGTTATGCAATTCTCACAATTCAAAATTCTCAATACTCCTTATTTTGTCAAGAATAAAATCATCCATAATGACCTTATGTACACTGATTTTGCTGGAAGCAGGCACCTTTCCTAGATAACTCCATTTCCATACTAACCCACCAGGTTTAATACCACGTTTGAAAATAAGTAAGCCACGAGAACTCAATTAGAAATTTGAAATGATTCTTATAATTAATTAATTTATTTAAATTTAAAAAAAAAATCATGCGTCCAAGAAAAAAATAACTTTTCTTACTACACGTTGATGAAGGCCATTAAAATCACGCTAATGCAATGATTCTCAACAAAAAAAATCGCGGACCACTGTATCCAATCAGCACAAGGGCAAGGATCTCGTAAATTAAAAAAAAATCGTGCATATATTATGGTTTTATCGAAACCCAGCATCCGATTTCATCCAAAAAACACACAAGTCCTTGAAGAGGGTGCTTGAATACTGCAGTTCTTTTTAAAAAAATTAAGTTCATATTTGATTTCACTCCAAAGCACACTAAAAACTCCCATCTATAACATTTTTATTTATAGTAATTTAAAACTGTATTAAAGAAAAGTCATGAAAATGTCTTGAAAAAGAACTACCCATTGGTAGCACTTCACAAACTATTTAAAGGCACCTTCTTAAAATTGCACCTTCTTGTCCCGAGGCCACCTTCTTTTCAGTCGCCTCGGAGGGTAATCAGGGATATCTTAGGAAGATAAATTACGGACAAGTGGGTATGTGTGGGCAGGGAGTTTAGAATGAAAAAATGAGTATCTATCACGGGATATGTCTTTATCAAATGGAATGTTTAGGTCATTATGGAGGAGTTGTGACAAAATAAGGGGCATTCAGGATTTTGCGAATGATTTTGGATTGCAAGGATTGGATGCGGGAGGAATTAGATGGTTTAGTGCAAATCGTGCATATATTATGGTTTTATCGAAACCCAGCATCCGATTTCATCCAAAAAACACAAAAGTCCTTGAAGAGGGTGCTTGGATACTGCAGTTCTTTTTAAAAAAAATACCAAGTTTATATTTTATTTCACTCCAAAGCACACTAAAACCTCCCATCTATAACTTTTTTATTTATAGTAATTTAAAACTGTATTAAAGAAAAATCATGAAAATACCTTGAAAAAGAACTACCCAGTGGTAGCACTTCACAAACTATTTTAAGGCACCTTCTTAAAATAGCACCTTCTTGCCCGAGGCCGCCTTCTTTTCAGTCGCCTCGGAGGGTAATCAGGGATATCTTAGGAAGATAAATTACGGACAAGTGGGTATGTGTGGGCAGGGAGTTTAGAATGAAAAAATGAGTATCTATCACGGGATATGTTTTTATCAAATGGAATGTTTAGGTCATTATGGAGGAGTTGTGACGAAATAAGGGGCATTCAGGATTTTGCGAATGATTTTGGATTGCAAGGATTGGATGCGAGAGGAATTAGATGGTTTAGTGCAAATCGTGCATATATTATGGTTTTATCGAAACCCAGCATCCGATTTCATCCAAAAACACAAAAGTCCTTGAAGAGGGTGCTTGGATACTGCAGTTCTTTTTAAAAAAAATACCAAGTTTATATTTTATTTCACTCCAAAGCACACTAAAACCTCCCATCTATAACTTTTTTATTTATAGTAATTTAAAACTGTATTAAAGAAAAATCATGAAAATATCTTGAAAAAGAACTACCCAGTGGTAGCACTTCACAAACTATTTTAAGGCACCTTCTTAAAATAGCACCTTCTTGCCCCGAGGCCGCCTTCTTTTCAGTCGCCTCGGAGGGTAATCAGGGATATCTAAGGAAGATAAATTACGGACAAGTGGGTATGTGTGGGCAGGGAGTTTAGAATGAAAAAATGAGTATCTATCACGGGATATGTCTTTATCAAATGGAATGTTTAGGTCATTATGGAGGAGTTGTGACAAAATAAGGGGCATTCAGGATTTTGCGAATGATTTTGGATTGCAAGGATTGGATGCGGGAGGAATTAGATGGTTTAGTATAGCGCAAAGCTTGATTCCATATGTCCAAATAGGTCTGATAATAGTGATGTAAATGAGTCTTTTGTAATGTACTGGAAGTTTTGAACGTTTGTCTAGTAAGTGTTGTAGTAAACGATATCTTCGAGCAGTTTCTGGTCGTTTCAGTCTTTTGTGAGCATCCGTAACTTAAAAAATAAAAATAAATAACATGGAAAAATAAAAAAATTTCTAGATTCTAACAATTCTATTGCAAAAATAATCAAGTAAATTACTCAAAAAACTTTTTTCTTTATATTACCTGATACGGATATAGTGTCTATTACAAATCATTGTTTTAATTTAAGGCGCATCTGACTTAGATCCTTTAGTTATTCAAATAATAAAAAAGAAAGACTGCGATCGAAATAAATCTTTAAGGAAAATCTAAGAAAGTATATACTATACTCAGGCTCTATGAAACGACTACATTCTGCACCTCCAAGTTTTATTATGATGAGGAGCTTTAACGAGTACATAACATCGCACAGGATCGCGACCACTATTTTACAGTCCTGCCGAAGGACTGCGTACAATTTTTAACTCTCATTAAAAAACCCTAGGAACAACAGCCAGGTTTGTATCCACGACCTTGTACAAAGAAGGCTGTTTTGCTAGCCACTACACCAGAGGTGATCCCTGCTCAAGTGAATTACTAAAATTTAGAAATAAAGTATATGTAGGTACCTATTTACTATGAGTTAATGCGCGCAATTTATTGTGTCTATGCTTGTGTTTTATTAGCTCCTCTATTAGTCAATCCGGTTCAAAGAACATACTGTTGCCTAGCCCATTTGGATAATTACTTTGACTAAATCCGTTATCAAAGAGCCGCCCACATTTCTCCACTGTGTGGGGTTTCAATGGAACTTAGATCTGATTTAGCATGTGATACAATATTCTGGCACCATTCAAACTTCTCTATCCCTCTATAGCTCAGTCATCTGCTACTTATGTTAATTGCACATATCAAGTTTATGAATCAATAAAAAAAGTGGATAATGTATTTATATTTTCATTTTCACTTACCTATATATGAATAAAATATAAAGGTTAGCTATCGTGAAAATTAAAGAATTCGAGTTTTCACCGGAAATACCGAAACATACCGCAAAAATTTCTGTGTTGTCAGTCTAGCTTGAAAACGATAAGTTATAAATGAAAAGTGATAAAAATGAAAAGTTATATGTTAGAAGCCTATCTGCCTGAGATTTCATGGCAACTTTATGATCAAAATTGGCGAATCAAGAGCCATGAATTTTGCACATTTTTAGATTTTCTCAATAATGGCTGTAACGATATTGATTATGATTATGATTTGTTTATTTGGTTTTGAGGTGGTTTTCCAATGGGTACCCGGCACAGTGGAATCCATGGGAATGAAGCAGTCGACAAGCTTGCAAAAGGAGCAATAGGTGCAGCTACAGAACAGTTGGACAATCGCCTTTCCTATGGTAGAGCTAGAGATGAAGTTAAGGGGGCGTATCATGCTCTACTAACAGATTCCCTAAGGCTCAGTTCGATTAACAAGCACAGGGTCAAACTTCTTACAGAAGAAGAACGGATACCGTTAGATTTGAAGAGAAAAGATGTTGCACAGTGCAGAATGATTACTGGCCATGACTACCTCGCGAAACACTTGCATCGGATCTGAGTGGTAGTCTGCACTTTGCTGCCTTTGTCATGCGAATAGTGAGATGGACGCAGCGCATCTATATGTATGCTCACGATTACAAAAAATAAGAGGTGAAACTCCATCCAGATAAGAGTGGGCGATTGGGCTGCCAGATCCCTTATTGCGGAAGTCGATATGGGAAGGCAATATTAAAAAATCGATTAAATTCGTCATATCGATGTACAGTTTAACTGACTTTAGTATGATGTAAGTTTGATTCTGATTGAAAAAGACTGACAGGGGTTTTTATTCTCTAAAGTACCTTTTAGTTTTGTAGATTGCATAGAATTACCTATATTATCTTATAAGCATTAATAAAAAATGGCTAAATATAAAATACATAGAATACTAAATGATTCCTAATACTTGTTGCAGACCTATCTCAAAATAGATATACCACTTTTAATTCCAAACACGCTACCCAAATAAACCTCCTAGTCCACGACTTATTAATCCCACATATTCTTAATAACGCTTCGAGGCGATTAAAAAGAAGATGTCCTCGGGATCTACTAACTTAAATTATCATTAAAGAAAACTACCCCTGGGTAGTTTTAGGTCGTTTCTTGGGCGTCTTTTTTCATGCCCATAATTATAATTCAGCACCTTCACCGGTTGTGTTTATTGTGTATACAGTTGTAAGCAATCAATAAAATATATTTAACTTTATTTAATAGTTCTTAAATTGATTTTAATAACAGAGGTGAGGGACGTCTTGTGTTCCCTGCACCTGATTTTTTTTTTCAACTCAATAACCTTTGAGAAGAGTAGGTGTCGAGAATAGCCCAAACCTCTTAGAAAACCTGACATTCGGTCTAGTAATCCCTGCTCTATATTCCACTCAATTTAGACCAATGTTTACTGGAAGATCTTTTTTATTATTTTCCTGACCTCCTTAGTATTTTTCTCAAGTTTGGCCATTACATCTCGGGAAGGATCACCTCTTTCTTCTCTCTTCTTTTTCATCCCCTCTCCCCCTTCCCTCCTCTCGAGGCAAGTTTTCGTCTACATTTCATTCACTTGTTACAACTGTGAAGTGGGATTCCTGTCGCCTGTAAGCTCAACACTGTGTACTTACAGCCTGGCAAGTTGCCATAAAATGTTTACTTTGAAAAAGTATTTTTCGTTGTTTAATTTATTAAGGACTAGTAACCCGCCTTGGCTTCTTACGGGTGCAATTTAATTTGGCGTTATTTATATCGATTATAAATGACCCATCTTGATCGATTATGTGTTGATGTCTATGCCATCTTTCAGGTGATTTTTTTCAATTTATTCATCAGTTGAAGGACGACCCGAGCCCTTTGCGTCTTCCAAGTTTACATTTCCTGTTCTGAACCGAGCAAACCACTTACGGACGATGCTTACTACTTAGACATCATCGCCTTACACACTGCAAAAAGTTTTAACCGTTTGTGCGACGGATTTTTCTTTTCCAAAATAAAAAATCAATAAATGAAGAAAAAGATTTTTTTTCTTCTCCATTTTGAGCCAGAAAAATACCACTTGAAGATAAGGAAACTGATGCATAATAGCTCTTTAACTAATACTTTTTTAGAATATGTAAACATTATTGGCCAAGTAAATGATTTTATAAAAAACGAGAGGATTATATTGGAAAACGTAACGAAAGTATTTTACAACACAATATTTGTAAAAATTGTTTGTCCCTCTCACCAGTTATTTTTCAATTATTGCTGTAATTACAAAAAAATATGACTTAAACTATATAATTTAGTTGCGATAGCAAAACAATATTGTTAACATGGTCATCAAAGCAATACACCTTATTTTTCCTCATCATTATAAGAAATGTAAATGCCGCTAATAATAAGTGATTAGTGGAAGACAAGACGTAATATAGATGATTTCTAATTCTACGCCAGAGCCCAACACCTCGAAAAGCTTCTGGGAATCTATTAATATTCCTAGAACCACCTGTGTTAGCATCGCGGTCTTCCACTAATGTGCCATAGGTTACCCTGAATGCAAATCCAAAAAGGTATAATCACACGCCACGTCAACAGGCTTCTAATAGGGCGACCTGAAATATTGGCCCAGGCCATATAGGGACGTACGTTTAGACGGCTATTCCCAGTAGTTGCTATGTATATATTTATGTAAATATGTCCGCATATTTAAAGTTCAATTAACATAAACACAAATTTATGTAGGATTGAGTTTTTAAAAGCTCAGAGAAAGTCTAGATAGATGGTAAACTTCCCCAAGAAAGGACAGATGTTTGGTGAAAACGCTTACAACACTTCGTGAGGTTGTCGAAATTCTTTTTCGTGAAGAGTAAGTCAATTTATATCCTCGTCCCTTGAATGATTGATGTCTAAGTTATGGGAGGAAAACTAGATTATTTTTTAAAATCTGGTGGGTGCAACACACGACTTTCACAAGAATGAGATGGTTCGGGCGGCGGTAAAAAGTTATTAGAAAATAGGTAAAAACTATCTTTATCATTTTTTTCAATAGTTTTACCTATTTTCTAATAGGTTTCACGGCCCCCGAACTGTCTTATCCTTCCTAATTTTATAAACCTTATTTATCAATGGTAAAAAAATGAAATGATTTATGTTTTATAATATACAGAATTAAAGGTACTTTAGACGAAGACAATTAAAAATAATCGACATTTAAGCCAAGTCAAACTATTTTAATCAGAACGAAACCTACATTATATTGAAGCCTATTAAATTTGGCATCGATCAAGAGAGTTTAATTAAAATCGTAACAGGTGTTTTTAGAGAAAATTGTAAAAAAGGTGCAAAATGCATGGATAAAGTAGCTCTTCTGGTTGGCCGATTTCGGTAAAAAAGATGTTTAATATCTCAGGAATGTAGAACTTCAGTTTCGTGCTAGACTTACTACACACAGACCATTTTGTGGGACTGTCTTTTGGACTTGGGGATCCTTAATTAACTCCTTAAAAAGTCGAATTAAATTTTTTTTACGATCGCAATATTATCTCTTTATTCAAATATGTGTAAATAAAAATGTTTCATATATATGTACGTAAAAGTACAAAAATAAAAAAAATATTATCATGATAAAAAAAATAAAATAATCTATCGCATACTGTCGTTTTTATCACAACTAGTCAATTACTTGATTTTTGAAATAATTTTTTGGGATTAAATAAATGAAATTATTGTATATTCGTATAAGTACATTTTAAATCGTTGTGTAAGGCTTCATTTTCCAAATTACTATTTTTTTTTTTTTTTTTTTTTGTCAAAAATATATTATATTTTTATTTTGTTTTGGTCAATATTGCTTCAATGACGTATTTTATTAAATTTACTTTATTTAATTTTTTTTTCGGTGGTGCGACAGGTTGTGTAGACGCAAGAAGTAATCTGCTAGGTGAACACACAAGCGTTACTCGATGGAATTTTTGTAGGGTAGGGTCATCATTAAATTAAATAAATTAATTGAATTTACTACTTTTTACAAACGGAATTCATAATAGTTATTGAAGAGCAAATACTTACCACATAACTTGTAATAAACCATAAATTATCATATATTATATTATTTTTAATCCATTGGTTAATAAATCGGATAAATTTATTACTACTTATCATATTCCGCTCTACACTACTCTTAGGATTCTGCATATTAATTGGCGGATGTTCTCAATATATTTACTTGAATTTGCAACAAGAATACATTTGTATTCAAATATGTAAATGCATGCGTTTATGTTCAAAACGCATGGAAATTTTGAGACATGAAATTTATTTGAGCTGTGTAAATAATGAAGAATGATGTTGTCATGTTAAATATGATCATCTTTATGAGTATTTACTAAATCATATATATATATATTATATATAATTATTATAATATATATATATATATATGAAATCCCAGCAAGGAGCATGGCGGTAACCTGTGAAAAAATGGACAGAAGATAGGAAAAAGAGGGATTCTGAGAAGATGAAGGGATATTGGAAGCAAAGAAGACCACAATGAAGTCGTGATTTCAAGTTCAGTCGCTCTCTTCAGGGAAAATAATCGTAAAAAATTAATTATTATATATATATTATAATATATATATATATATATATATATATATATATATATACTTTTTTTTCAAAATCCCCCTCTATTTGATATCTTATCTGGTGGTTGTATAATATTTTGAATTTTTTATAGGAGATTTCATAATTAATTTTATTGGACTAAATATTATTTAAAGGGAACGTACCACATTACTTTTCATATACTCAATCAGAGGTTTTAAATAGTAAAGATATATTAATCATTTCTTTAATACAATACTAAAAAATATAAAAGAATTTGATAATTTTTACTTAATTATTAAATTTACTGCTTTATATATATGTATATGTATCTATGTGAAGAAGTTAATTTATCACTTAGAGAAAACTATCAAAAACGGAATGTACAATTGTTAACTATATAATATATTAATAGCATATTATTATTATTTATTCGATTAAACCATTTGATCAAGATGGTAGACTAATTTGATGCACATTTCAATTTCTTCATTGTTCTTCTCCTTTCTCAAGAAGCCTTCATGTGCTCAGAAAACCGCTGGTACCCGTTCTTAACTTCATAAACGACACTTCATGACTTTTTCTCTAAATATTTTTCTGTTCGTTATTTTTTTTTTTCAATTCTGATTTCAGCTTGTTCAAGATCTTCTTTTACTTCCTTAATCCAGGTTATAGCCATTTTATTTGCAAATAGTTTGTGGATTAATTTCTTAACCATCCTGTTTCCTTCCATCCTCCAAACGTGCCCGAAATATTATATGTCGTTGGAAAACGAACGAAATAGTATTATCAAATAACCTCAAGGAATTGTAGATTTCTGTTGGTATACTATTAAATGAGAAATAAATGTTTATATGAAAACTTAATGGAATTTTTAGAATGGAAGTACAGACTACTATCAATTAAAAAGGAAAATTATTTATTTTAGGAAATTTTATTCTATTAAAGAAATCTTTTACAAGTTCAGCTACAAATACTTTAACAGTTCCTAAATTCTGTTGTTGTTTTTTTTGTTTTTTTTGATATATTCAAAAAGTAAAATATTTCTGAATTCATAAAAATAAGTCAATAAATACAATATAATTAAACAATAATATTACCATTCCTTTTATTATATTAAAGAATTTATATTTGTATTGTTGTGTATGTATATTTGTAGAGAGGTAAGTGAAGTCATAGAAATCGTGCACCAGATTTGTTTTCACTTCAATTTTTAGACATTGCTAAAATAATTCAGCTAACTAACGCCTTTACATTAAAAAAAAAATCAATTTTAAGCTATTTTTCTGTTTAAACGTGTAGTTAGGTTAGAATAATTTAATGTTTTATATTTTCGAGATATATCTAGAAGGAACCGTAGGTCAAAAAGGAAGTACAGCGCACACCTTTAAGTACAAAACCAAAAAATATTTATGTTATATCAGTCAATATTATGTTGTCTTTTTTTGGATTTATTAAAAAAAATTAACAAGTAAGTAAAGAGTATCAGTTAATAAACTAGCTTAGCCGCTTTTATTTATGATCGATGCTGTTTTTCTCATGCATTTAAAAATATTAGTAAGCGCTCTTTTGCATAAGGCATGAATGAATAAATATAAATAATTAATAAATTATACGTCCAAATATTTATAAGATGTACGGTGACAATACTGTATTAGCACATAGTAGAGCTAATAGACTAGCAATTAATCGGACTTAAATAGGATCGCCTATTCAACACGAATAATTTAGCTTCAATTAGAGTTGAAGTCAAAGGAGACATATCTTGTACAGCAAGCTCGTTCCTTGAGATCTCAAGCGACAGAAGCTAACCTCATTCATTACACAACAGTGACCCGCATGGCATGCTATTAATGAACCCGTTGTTTATATTTATTAATGGACTTGGATCAATGGATGAGTATGTCTCTTCCAGAGTATCAAAAAGTCACATTGAGGCCGAATTGTTAGAAATCAAACATAAAATATCTGAAAAAATAAATAAATATGCAAGCTATTTAAAATTATTATCGTGGACTCTGAAACAAGTTTGTGGAAGCTGAAACATTTGCGATCTCATTGCTTCTCTATCAACCTCCGCGTCACTGTTCTTGGATAAGCGTGGATTTATACGATCGTTCTTTTCGTCTTTCCAGGGCTTTGGTTGGAAGGAAGGAAACTCGGAGAACCGGTGCACGCTTACCATCGTTCTTTTTTATCCATCCAAGCTTTTTGTTCAAATATTAAAATGTTTAATAATTGAATATTAAATGTTTGATAAATTTAAATATTAAAGATTATTAAATATTGATTAAAAATGATCTTCGAAGAATCACAGGGAGAACAAGACGGGACTGCATCCGCAATTATTGGATCAGAGAGGAGTTAGGAGTTCCCTCAATGAATTATGTCCTGGAAACTCGGCAGCTAAAGTGGTTTGGACATGTCCGGATGGAAGGACACAGAGATCCATTGAAAACCATGGACTATATTACCATTGGTAAAAGACCCCGTGGTCGCCCGAGAATGTCGTACCTGGAGTACGTCGACCGTTTATGCATGAAACGAAATAAAAATATTCACCAAGCCAGAAATCTAGCATACAACAGGGAAAATTGTATGAACTTGGCTAAACGCTCCCCTACGCTGAAAGGCACTATAGGGTGATGCAAAAGAAGAAGAGAAGAAGATTAAAAATGATTAAATATTAAATGTTTGATAATTATTTGAATATTAAATTGTTTAATCTTATTTGTAATTGTTAAGTTTTAATTGATCCAATTATGAGGAGTTATAAACTATAATATATGATTTATTTGAACTACTTCTTTTTTTTTTAATTTATTTATTATCACATAAATAAATCAGTACCCATTTGACGTTTTGAAGTCCATGTATGTCTCATCTTCATAAATTTTATTTAAAGTTTTTCCATATATAAATAATATAAGTCATTTTATGTATATCTATCTTCAATTGGACCACTTCATTACTTATTTGTCTAGAATATATATATATATATATATATATATATATATATATATATGTGTGTGTGTGTGTTTTAATTATTCAAACTACGTGACAATGAAATGAAGATTACCAAAAAGTTACAGTTTTTTTTTTGTTTTTTTTTTATATACTGAAGATTATTTGAAGACAGATATAAATAAATTGACCTATATTATTTATATATGGATAATTTTTTAAATAATATTTATGAAGATGAGGCATAACATAGACCTCGAAACGTCAAATGTGTATTAATTTATTTATGTGATAATAAATAAATTTGAAAAGAAGAGATAGTTCAAATAAATCATATAATACAGTAAACTCCTCATAATTGAAAAATTAATAATTACAAATAAGATTAAACAATTTAATATTTAAACAATTATCAAATATTTAACATTTAATAATTTTTAATATTTAAATTCATCAAACATTTTATATTAAATTATTAAACATTTAATATTTAAACGAAAAGCTGGATGGATAAAAAAGAACGATGGTGTGAGCGTGCACCGGTTCTCCGAGTTTCCTGTCTTCCAACCGAAGGCATTTATTAATTTATTTATGTGATAATAAATAAATTTGAAAAGAAGAAATAGTTATAATAAATCATATAAAATTGTAATTGTTAATTATTTACGTTCTGTCTGGTATGTTGTTAACAAATAAGTTTCAGATAAGAATAAGTTATTTTTTAAAAAAATTGCCGTTCAATTGAAAATAAATTGTATATGAATATATATTTACGATTATATATATTCATTTTATTTTTTAAGTGGTTGGAATAATGTACCAGTTGTAATAATTCACCCTAACCAGCTTATCATATAAAAAAAAACAAACCCAAAAATAAATTTTTCAACATGGCTAGAGAATAATTAATAAAACGTTTTGGAAGTGGTATCTTTAGAAAGAGTAATGTAATTAGAGGGAAAAATCATTTTGATTAAAAGAAAAAAATAAATAAAATAATTAATCATTTTTATCGCACTTTTGATAACTGAATATCGAGATGTCATTGGAAAGTGTCTGGCGAGAAATGCAGAATCATTCCATGTTGCGTTGGCTTTCAGCGCCTCAGGCGTTTAAATTGATTGTTGTCGACTTCTATCTGGGATTAATTACTAAAAATTTTGTAATTAACCTACTTACGCTTATTAATTAAAATTGATAATCTTAACATATCTAAAAGCCGTTTTAATTAGTATTTTGAAGTCAAATAGCAAGTAAAAAGTTAAAGATTGTTATTAAATATTTTAATTGTGTCAGTTAATTTTAAATTTTCTATTTCAATTCATCAATTTAAAA